>CM057845.1:85029871-85054927 GCA_030068395.1 Apalone spinifera
GGGGGGGCCGTGGGATGAGAGGGAGGGGCACTGAGGGGCTAGCATGGCAGAGAGGGGGTGGTAGGGTATGGGGAAGGAGCATGGGCAGGGCTGGCATGGCAGAAAGAGGGCCATTGGCTTCACTGTAGGAAGCAGGAGGAAAGCAGCAGCCTTCCTGGGGCTGGAGAGCTGTTCAGAAGCATATTGCCTGGAAATGCTTCTTCTCTGCTCTTTTTTTCTCCATGGCATGGGCTGATCCAAAATGCCTTTTTTCCTTTCATTATACAGATGGCTCAGAGGCTCATGCTGAGGAAAGTTCTATCCATCACCCTCCAAAAGCTCTCTGTGCCGCCTGTGTTGATCCTTTCAAGGGTGTCAGGAGCACCATGCTACCCTAGATCACTTGTTCCTCTTACCCAGGTCACTATGCCTGCTTCCATTAGAACGTTTTCTACCACACCTGTCTGCAGGGTCACATTTAACATCCAGGATGGGCCTGACTTCCAGGACAGAGTTATGAACAGCCAGAAGCCGGTGGTGGTAGACTTTCATGCTCAGTGAGTATTAGGTGTGGAGTCTTGGCACCCCCCCCCCCCCTTCTTTTCTCTTTATATCCTGGAAGTAACATGCTACCACTATGGCTTTGGGCAAGTTGGTTACGTTCCCTTTGCCTAAGGTTCTACTTCCTTAAGGAAGGATAAAAAGGTCTTTCTATCTTTCTGAAGTGCTTTGTGATCTATGTGGGGGGGGGGGGGAAAAAAACCCTGGCCTCATATAGCACTATGCTTTAGGCGAGCTTGCTGGTATACCTACACTGGCAAACCTTCCTAGTACTGACACACAGACAGACACACACTCTCTCTCTCTCTCTCTCTTTATACGGGTTCCCAGAACAGAATAAGCTATACTGGCAAAAGGTTTGTGTGTGCTCCTCATTCCTCTCTCTCTCGCCCTCCTCCCCATATCTGTGCACCTTTGTTTCCATTTCCTTCCATGGCATTGTGTGTCCCCATTTTCTCCATATCCCCCATTATCTCCTCCACCCATTCTGAAGCATTTCCCGACCTCCCCTTCATCAGGATTTCTGTGTGCCCCCCATTACTTTCACTCCTCCTTCATATCCCATTTCCCCCCATCACCACATGGCGGGAATTTTAAGTGAACTCTTATTACCCTTTTCCTCCTATTCTAGAAGCTCTGTATATTTCCATTTTTCCCTCCCTACATAACCAGGATTCCTCAATCTCTGTTCCTAAACACCAAGGATTCTGTTTCCCTCATTCTCTCTCAAACACTAGGGATGTTGAAATGCATTTAATTAACTGTGTAACTGCTGAAAAAAATCAGCTACACAGTTACAGGCAGAGGCAGGCAGCTTACCAGGAGCCAGTGCATGCAAGAAGCCAGCTTTTAATCTGGCTCCCCATGAGTTCCAGCTCCCACCTGCCCTCTTCTCTCCTCTCTCCCTATTGCTGCCTCTGATACAGCCACTTTTAAATCAGCGCCATGCCTTCCTGGAGCACATGTGTAACTATACTTTCACATTCCTAACACACACACACTATGCCAGGAGCTGTGTGCCCATTGTTATTTTCTCTGCTGTTTCACTTTCTGGGAAAGAAGTCATTCAGGATGTCAACATGTTAAACTCTTGGGAGAATGAACAGAGATGAGATGTGGCATGTTATTCTGGAAGGCCTTAATGCTTGCCATCAACCAGGCTTTTTGAGCTGTAGCACTTTCAGAAATGCTGGTGACTGTGTTAGAGCTGGCAGGGTGTCATGTGTTCCCCATTTTGTTCCTTCCGGTTTTCCAAATTTGCTCCTTCCCTCAAATCAGTGGGGTTCTGGCCATTGATGCCTAGAAGGTTCACTGGAATTGATTGGGTACAGCGCTCAGAAACTTGCTTCACATCTCAAAGTGTTGTAGCAGCATAGCTACATTGCTCAAGGGAGTAGAAAAACCACATCCCTGACTAGCACAGCTAAGCTGACAAACCTTCCCTTTCCCCCCACCAATGTAGCTATGTTGAGGGAAGAGTTGATATAGCTGTTGTTGATATAGCTATTGTCATTCAGGGAAGCAGTGTTCCTATACCAACTGAACATCTTCTGTCATTATAGGCTGCCTCTGCACTAGAGGACAATGCTGGTCTAGGCGCCATAGTGCAGATGTAGACACAGACACAGAGAGAAACTTGCCCAGGCTTTAAACAATCCCTTGTAGGCAGAGATGACCTGTATCTGCTGACTGTGGGAGAGGGGGCATACTAAAGGTTTGGGCACCCCCACCAGACAAGATCCCACTTATCCTCAGCCTCCCTTCCTGGAAAGTAATGCCCCTTCCCTGCAGCTCCTAGCTGTTGCTCCTTCCTCTCCCCACAGGGCTCAGCCAATTGGCTCTTCAAGCAGCTGCCAGGCAGGGAGGGGGCCCAGCCACCCTTTTGACTAAGCAGGATGGCAGAAATCTGGGGGGGGTGGGGTATGACTCCATCCCTCCCATATACACGCATATCACACCTTTGCTGGCAGGAATCTTGTCAGTGTGCCACATTCCTAAGGGGGCTCAGTGTCCACTCTTCCTTAAGGGTGGCCATGTGGCTTCAGTGCTTCCAAAACTGAGCATCTGAGCTCCAGCACACCTGTTTCACTCTGTGAGCTCTGCCCAGTGAATCCAATTGGATAACTCCTCAACAGTGACATTTCCTGTCTTCCAGGACGAGTACACTTCAGCAAGTATTTGCAGTGACACCAAGCAGCCTTTTCCAAACAGAGTAGGGTTTATTAGTCAGCTGTAACACAGCATTGGAAAGTCTTAAGTTAGTCTGTACAGGCTTGGCCAGTACTATTAGCCAGGAAAGCAGCTAATGGAATCTCTTTTCACTTTCTCTCCATGTACTTGTCTCTGTCTCTCCATGAAGCAGCTTGTATCCTAGCATCCTGTCATTTCTTGGTCTGTTGTCTTCTTCCCGCTGAGTTTGTACGTTCAACTTGCTGGAGTTTCATGTGGTGTTCCTGTGGATTAGTGTTACTGTTCAGTTGTTGCGATTCCCATAGTCTTTCTGGATCCTCCACTGATATGGGTCAATATCAGCCAGTCCTTTGATGACCCATTCACACTGCCCCAGGGAGTTAGGTGACTCAACACCTCATTTCTCCTGCTCTGTACCTATGGAGTAACATACTCATGTAGGAGACTGCGACGTATATTTCAAAAAATATTTCAGAAGATTCCCATTTTTGTCGCAGTAACAGAATGAACAAGCATAACTTGATTTACGCCTTTTATTTACTTTTAAATTATTAATATTACATAGCCTTTTTCAGCCCATAGTCTACAGCAAGAAATGCCAGATTCTATTTTATTGCTACCTTTTACTGCCCCATGGTTGAGCTCACTCCCATTATGGCTCATGAGGGTCTCTCCTTCCTGTGTCAGAAATATTCTTCCTAGCACTAAATGTGCTGCACAAGCTTGTTACGTTTTCTTTATTGACAGGTAGGCCTAAACAGACAACTGGCACAAATTAATACAGGAAAGCTGTGTATTACAAGAGATCTGTGTCCTCCAAATTGGTCTCTGTGCAATTTAAAAATCATTCCTAAATACTTCTCTTGTTACCTTCATGTTTCCTTCAGCTGCTACGAGTTCCCAGGTGACCAGAAGTAGTTGCTGAGAAGTTCATAGCTTCATCTGTAATCATTATATAATGCCTTTTTGAATGCTGTTTGCACTTCGACTTTTGCTTGTACCAACAAGTTGGTATTGGCAAAGGCTTTTTCTAACATCAGCAAAATCTCTATCAGCAATGAAAATATTCCAGGATGTTATCTGCTCAATTATAGTAATAGTAATAATTTTGTGTCTGGTGGCACCTAGTGGCCCCAAGCAAAATAAGGGCCATCTTTATGCTCCATGTTTGTACAGAACCAAGCACAGTCTGAAAAACTCTAAATCTGGGGTTTCACACTTATGGCCTCGGGCTATCCGCAGTTCCACAATCCAGCTCGCATTCAGCTGCTGGCATAGGAGTGCCTGTGGCCCAGAGGGTGGTGTCTGTACCCTTCCACCAAGTCCAACCCCTGCTTTCTCCCCCATCACACCCCTCTCTCCAAGTTCCCTCCCCCGAGGGACACGGCCTCAGAGATTACCGGGGGGCCTGGTGTGGGGCAGCAGCAGTGGTTGGGTCCCCTCGTTCTCACTACGACTACAGACAAGCGGAGCAATGCAGCAACCTCTGCTCTGCCGCCATCTCCCAGGCCAATCCAGTTGCTCCACTTCACCGTGGCATCGGGAAGCAGAGCACCCTAGCCTCAGCGGGGACTGACCTGGGACATGGTGGCAGCATGAAGCAGGCTGCTGCCTAGCACTGCTTCTGCCATGACGGGGGAGGAGCATGACCCCTGCCTAGTCAAAGGATGGTTGGGGCAGTTGCCTTATGGGCATGCTTACTGGACTAACAGGTTAACCGGCACACAGCCCAGCTAGAGCAGCCTGGTTGAGCCTATTGAGCGGAGGGACAGTGCAGTATGCCCTGCCTGGTATAGGGGGCTGCTCCAGCCCGGCTGGGCCTGCCATACCATGGGTGGAGGTCTGCTCCAGCAGCCCAGTGATGAGGCAGGCCAGTTAACTGATTAAACAGATAGGTAGTTTAAATCCTCTGGGGGTGGCAGATGGGGCGGGGGGACATGTGGGGCGGGAGGCACACAGGCTGGCATGTTGAGCTGAGAGATGGAGGGCGGGGGAGAGAATACATGGACATCCCTTCCTGCCCCTCCCCAGAGCTCTGTCAGAGAGGGGTGCCTGCTAGCTCACCCGGAGGCTATGAGGACTGGCACTGGCCCTAAGGTAAATGGAGTTTGAGAACCCTGGTCTAATTGGACAAGACCAACAGACTGAAATAGAAACTAGTGATGACTGAGGATTAACTTGTATGTCCGCAGGTAGAGACACCAAGAGCTATTGAGAGGAGTAGCATAGGAATAAAAACAAGCTGTGGTTTCAATCTAAAACATGATGTAAGGGTTTGGGAATTATTATTTTCTTTGTTAGCATAGGCGGGCTTGAGATCAATACAAGTGGGACAGTATGACGCAAGTGCAGTTAGAGGAACAGATCAGCACTTTGATTAGCACCAGTATGTTCCATTCAAATATTTGCTAATGCCAGACTTTGGTACAGGTAATGTGTCTGTACAGGTAATGTCTGGGTTTTTTTCTTTTTAGAGACAGCCTTTCCATGGCAGTGATTTTGCTGTGCAATAGAACCCCTAAATAAACTCTTTGGAGACTGAGTTCTTTCAAGAATAATGGGCTAACACTGAATAGCAACCTCTTCCCACCCTCCCTAATTTAACCGGGCCTTTCTTATGAGCTTCTCTTAACTATATTGCAATCCAGGATTTGTCTGATTTAAAAGTTATGTTGGCATAACTATTATTGGTCAGGGGTGTGAAAAACTCACATCTTGACTTGACATAGCTTTGCTGACAATATCATTGTAAATGTAGCTCTGTAAACAGAAGTAGGCAATTGTTGGCATAGCTAAAGTCATTCAGGGAGATGGTGTCCCTATGCAAGCAAAATAAATCCTGTTGTCAGGTCTGATCAACACCTAAAACTTACTGGGTCGCTTGGGGCTAAGGATGTTAAATTGTGGTTACTTAGCTAATTGTATAGACGATACAATTTGTCGATACAATTTGTATCGACTGTCTGATTAGTTGATAGAACTGCTCTGCAGAGCCACAGTGGGGATAGCTCCAGAAGCCGGCTCAAGTCAGGACTAAGCAGTCCCGGCTTGTGCTGGCTCCAGGAGCCACACGCCCCGGAGCTCTGTATTTTAAATGTAATAAGAGCCGCTGGGCTCTTACTATGTGTAAAATGCAGAGGCACAGTGTCCCAGACCAGCGCAAGCTGGGACTGCTCAGTCCTGGCTCATGCTGAGTCCAGCAGCCCCTGTTCATGGCGGACAGCCCCTGCGGAAAGGGTCTGCTTCACAGCAGCCTCCCCCATCTCCCCACCCCGCTGCCTCTGATGGGGGAGGGGGCAGGCAGCATCCCGGAGACGGTGCCGAGGGAAAACCAACTTAAAAGCCTGCGGGGCTCTTCAGTCCCTGCTCGTCTAGCGCTCCATGCGGCACTTCTGCTTTTGAAATGTAGCAATAGCCCCCTTGCTATATTTCAAAAGCTGAAGTGCAGCAGTGGGAAGCAGCACGAGCAGGGACTGCTTCAGTCCCCGCTCATGCCGTTTCCCCGCTGTGCCTCTGCCTCCCATGGTGCTGGGGGAAACTGGCTTTTAAGCTGGCTCCCTCCCCCTTCTGCTCCCCACACTGGCTCCTGCTCCCCTTGCTGCCTCTCTCTGATAGAGGCAGCAAGCAAGGAAAGCAACTAGTCAAGTTACTACTTGACTGTCCAATAAGCTTATCGGCTAGTCGACTAGTCGCTTACATCCCTAATCGGGGCTGTGAAAAATGTCACCTTTGTGCAGCGCAGTTAAATCCACCTAACCACATTGTAGATCCAACTAGTTTGGTGAAAGAATTTGTCCATCCACTTAGCTACTGCCTCTGAAAGATGGATTATCTACACCAACAGAAAACCCCTTCTGTCCGTGTTGGAAGCATCTACACTAAAGCAGCAGCACTACGCCTGTGCCGCTGGAGTGTAGCTGTACGCGCAGCATAGGCTCTGTCCACACCAAGGAGCTGTGCCAGCATAGGTATAGACAGTCTCAGATCCTATATTGCTTTCTGACAGTTGATTCTGAGTCTAACAATCACTAAGGGAGTTAGTTAATGTTCACACTCAGTGTTTAAGTTGTGGTATCTCCCATAGTGTAAAGGTCAGTGTAGGAGGGGGTGTTGGGTGGTGATCAAGTTGCCTGTGAAGTACCATGGATACTATGAATCCACAGTGGCTGCCATGGCACTTCCTCATGTAACACCTGCTCTTTTCCTTCTCTGTGAGGTGGTGCGGCCCCTGCAAGATCCTGGGCCCCAGGTTAGAGAAGATGGTGGCCAAGCAGCAGGGGAAGGTGCTGATGGCGAAAGTGGACATTGATGATCACACAGATCTGGCTATTGAATATGAGGTATGGGCCAAGAGTACGAGGGCTGTGTTCCAGCAATGGCTAGGCAGGGGCCTGAGGGTGTCCTTGCATTAAGGAAAGGCTTGTCAGTGCAGCAGTATGTTGGGGTTTGGGGTGGGAGGTAGGATTGCTTAGGGACTCCTGTTTTATGTGTCTCGTAGATGTGTCTATTCTTTACTGGACCTAAACAAAATAGAAACAAAAATAAGGTGTTCAGTCATCTCTGGTTGTAGCTGTATCAGACTCGTCGTGTATGTTACTGGTGTTGGTAGTGGGGAAGTGCCTAAAGTTTTCTCAACACATTTTTGATTGCCTGAGTGTGACATCCCCCCTAACTCTTGCTGGAGGTTGCTCTGATAATTTTCCTAAAATACTTAGTTAACTTTGGAAAAACAAATGTGCACATATACATGTCCAAGTCATATCAATTTATTTTGTAGGAGTTTTTTTGCAGACCAAATAATAAAAATAATGTACAGTTGTCTCTGTCCTTTACTGGACCTAAACAGAATAGAAACAAAAATAAGGTGCTTTGTACAGTCTTGGTTTTTGTTCCTTTTGCTTTTTTGGTTGCATTTTTTTAGATTTGCTAGCTACTAAGTCTGCTGCTGTGCAAACTGGGAGCCAGTGAAAAGTGATATTAAGAAACAAAATACTATTTTTCATAGAAGACTTATTCAGCCCTGGCAGGCAGGAAACAAACCTGGGATGGGGAGGTGGGTAGGCAGAAAGCAGGGGTGAAGAGAGGGGGTGGTGAACCTGGGATTGGCACTGGGGAAGGAGCCTGTCAGCACCTGCAGCCTGGAGTTGGGGGATGCAAAATCCTGGTTAATCAGCTAACTGGTTAAACCTTATGTTGAACTGGCTAACGGTTTAAGTGGGATTCTGGGGAAGGGAGGCCCTTTCCATCCCAGCTGGAGCAGTCCTCAGGGCTGCTGGCTCCTGCTCCCAGTCCCCCTATGCAGGAGGCCACCCCCGTGCACATCCCTACTGGGAATGGGTGCAAGCAAAGCCACAAGAGCCTGCCATCCCAGGACTGAAGCTGGAAACTTGAGCCCCGTTGTCCTGGGGAGGTGCAGAGCTCGCTGGCTGTCTGGTTCTCTCTCATTTGTGGCTCCAGAGGGAGACAGCCCATCCCCTCCTGCCCAGGGACTGCTGTTTTGTGACTCTCCCCACCCAAATCGCTGCCTGGGAGGCTGTGGCCACAAGAAAAGCCCCTGGTGGCTGCATTTCAGAACTGCTGACCTAGAGGCTCTGAGCCGTGTGGTGCAAAGCACTGTGCAGATGTATAACACGAGGACAGGTGGTGCCCAGCCGAGCTTGCATTCGAAGTAGGATGTTGGCTTGCTGATCACTTCAAATGCCAGGCAGCTGGCGGAGTGACAGGCCTAACGTGTAGCCCCGTATGCTGTTAAACACCCATTCTCATGTGATCCACACAGGTTGCCCTACAGATTTGGAGTAGGCTGAATCCAACTCCTGTCCCTCATTTGCTGGCTTTCCCTCCCAGGCTTTAAGAGGATTCTCTGGCGGTTAATGTCTCATCCTGAAGTTCATCTTTAGTTTTGTAGGGAGAGTAGGTGGCAGGAGGAATAAACGCATCCATTTTCTGGCAGGTTGCATCCCCAGCACTTTTGGTAGCCCCTCTTTCCACTGATGGTCATGGGAACTCCCTGCCCTACCCTCTGCTACTGGGTGCTTTGGGAGAAGATAATTGAACACAGAGATGTATTCTGCCATTTTTTTGCTGATTTGAGAAATTTAAAAAATCCCCAGTACTGGGGCCCTAATGTCTCCCTTTCCCTATACCTAGTTGACAAAGAATGCTGCTGCCATATTCTACAATAAAACCCTGTAGCAAAAGGTTTAGTGTTCACTCTCCCTTGTGGGAGGTGAGCCCTGCTCCTTTCTCTGGGGGATTAAAGCCTCACATCTCTGTGCCAGGACTGAAGCTAAGACAAGGAACTCAGAAAAATCTGTCAGCCAGCTGTGAACCAGCCTCTGGGGAATGTTCTCTTTCCAGGCGGGGGTTGGGGGGAGATGTCACATGCTGTTACTCCCAGGCAGCAGTGGGTAAGTCTTTGGGAGGAAATGGAGCCAGCCTGTTCCTTCCCATTCCCGTTAAAGTGGCAAAACCATCTGCCTGGAATGTGGAGGCACAGCTTACATTAGGGATGTTAAATTTAGTTTAATCAACTAATCAATGGAATTTCCATCGACTAGTCAATAAGCAGTGAAGCTGCAGCAGGGTTAGCTCCCACTTGGAAGCTAACCCTGTTGCAGTTCTGCATTTTAAATGTATTAAGAGCCCACCCCCATCTTTCCTCACCAGTCTAATAGATGTACACAAAGCACTGGGTAAGGATTGTTCTGGCCACAGATAAGAGGGAGAGAATCAAATTGCTCAATCAGTATTGTTCCAAGTCTTGCAGAAGCACTTATGCTACAATTATACCAGCGCAGTCCCAGGCAATTGAAAAAGAACATGGAATACCAGTATTTAAAGGCGCTAGGGTAAAGGTTCAGAATTACAGCTCTGTGAGTGTTGTTTCTCTAGTCAATGGGAAATTGGAGGGATTAAAATTGTTCAGTTTAATAGGGATTTGGCCCAGGGAAATCTTGTCAAATTGGGTGTCTGAAATGATCATTCTAGTTTAGTAAGTAACCCTGGTGGGAGGATGTAAGCAGTGTTTGTGCTGCAGTCAAGGCCTGGATTACAGGGCCTCTTCCTGAGTCTTAAATGTAGACACAGGCAAGCTCTGTTAAATTCCCATTCTGCAGAAGGTTCTGAAGATGGACATGCTCCTTGGGCTATCCAGATGATAAACCTCTAGTTTTGTTAGTGCTTCAGCTCCTCCTTGGGCAGGTTCTTTGATTGGGACTGTGGTGAAATGGAAGTGTCAGGGGAGTTTTGTTCTTATCTTTAAAGTTTCTGGCTGGCTTTTTAAGGACATTTTGTTCCTGATTTGTGTTGTCCTGAGCTCAGCGTTAGATTAGTCTCCTTTTTGTTTGCTAGTCAGAGTGGTGAGAGTGTAAAGGTTGGAGGGGCTGGCCAGCATAGCTCCAGGCTGTTTTAGGTCAGCAGAAAACGGGTGGAGAACCATTTTTGTCTGCCACCTTTTTTGGGTCGGGGGCCACTGACCCACAGAGAAATCAGTCATGGGCTGCACAAAAGTGACAAACAAAAAAGCCTACCCCTCACTAGTGTGGGCTCCCCAATGTTGGGAGCCCCTGAGCCTCAGGGGCGGGATCCAGGCAAGCCAGGGGCTGCATCTGGCCCCCAGGCCTTAGGTTCTCCACCCCAGCATGAAAGAAAAGGCTATGGTGTTCAGGGTGAGGGGTCAGAAAGCCACCTGTTACGGGGCAGGAACTCTGAATGTCACTGCTAGCAACATCATCTTCTAGCAACAGGGGCCGATGGCCCTTCCCCCTTGGGATCTAGAGCTCTGAAATTGTTCTCTTCTTGTGCCCTGGGATTTTCAAGGCCCTTTTCTCACCCCCACGATTCCCCTGCTAGCTGCCAGGAAACTAGCTTCCTCCCACAGTTCTCCCTCCCCTCCACGTGCAGACCCTGGCTGCCTGCCCAGCCTGAGATTGCACAACTTCCTCTCTGCAGTGGATTCTTTGGGGGGCGGGGGAATGGAGAGAGACCCCCTTGGAGAACTTTGGAATGCCTGAGCATTCCTTCATATGGGTCTCTGCCTGCCCTTGGCTCCAGGCTGTCCCAGCAGAGCACGCATGGTTTCCTGCTGCTCGAGAACTTGCAAATCCTGTTCTGCACTAGACATGACTAAAAATCTCAGGAGAATGGAGTCTTTTCTCCTCATCCAACACCCTCTTTTCAGGAGGTCTCAGAACATAGCTTTTGTCCCACTGTGGTTCCCCTTCTTAATCAGAAGGGCAAAGATAGACGTATAGTCTCAGCTTTGATCTGCTCTGTGTGGGATTCTGTCTCACTTTTCAGTCGCATTGGTTTGTTGCCAGGATGCGTTTTAATCCCAGATGGGAAAGCGCAGTCCCTTCTCCCATGCTGCTGCTGCTGCTGCTGGCTGGTGTGGTAGCTTTAGAAAGCTAGCAGTGGGATTTCTATTCCTGGAGACTTCTCCACGTAGCTTGTTCCCTGCATTGGTCCTAAACTTACTAGTGAAGCCTCACCACCTCTGGCCTCTCTCTGCTGCATAAAAGGGCTGGAGTGATGTAAATGGGCCCTAGCAGCCCTTGGTCTGACTGCAAGAGATTACCACTGGGGCTGGTAGTGCAGAACCTGAGGACTTCCTGATGAGCCCTGGCATAGGGGCTGCCCAGAGGACATCTTGGGATGCTGTTGGAAACTGGACTGGTCCATTGGGCTTTTTAATGCTATGCTGGTGGGGCACCCTCTACCCAAGCAGTTGAGCCTCTGGAAGGACAGAGTAGCTGAAAGCCACTATAGCTTCTCTCCTCCCCTACCCCCCCCCCCAAAAAAAAAAGAGCTGAGTTTTGTGCTGTACTCCTCAGGAAACCCATGCACACAGCAGCTGGGAGGCGATATTCCCAGCTCGAGGTGAGGAAAACACACTAGCGCACTAAGACTAGCAGTGTTACCGTCGTGGCTCTGGCTAGCCACCCAAGTACAATCCCACTTGAGCCACTGGGTAGGCATTCAGTCAGTGAGCTGAGCTGCTGCGGCCACACAGCTGTTTTAGGCTCTTAACTTGTGTCATGAGCTCAAGCTAGGAATCCGTCTCCCAGCTGCTGCCTAGACGTCCCCTTGGAGGCACAGCCCAGAACTAGCATATCTAATAAGGGGATCAGTGCTCCCGCTGCCACCTTTAGGAGGGGTGGGGAGGAGAAACTTGCATGTTGCCAGTTTTGTACTTAGTGTTGACACTTGGTTTGTGGTTCAGGGTGTGGGAGGAGATGGAGGCCTCAGCCACAGGTGCACGTGAGGCTCAGAGTCATGCTGGCCCACGCACAAAGGCCTGTAACTGAATGCGAAGTTAACTGCTCTTCTTCCGCTCTGAAGGCTGCTCCTGGTTCTCACTTGGGCCAGTACTTGCTTTCATCGTGTGACCGTCAAAGCTGATGGCTAGATATGTGAGGCTATTTTATAGAGGAGTTTGGGTAATTCCACTTGCTGTCTTGATCCTTAGAGACATAAGGAAGGATCCCTGGAGAATAACAGCCCCAGGAGGGCATCATTAAGAGCAAGCTCAATGTGTCCTCATCATACCCTTCCTTCCTGAAAAAGAAAGAATTTTCACCCAGGCACAACAACTGGCATGATGGGCAGCTTTCCAGGCCCACATTACACTTCTGCAACTAGTCACTAGAGGGTGTTAAAGAACACAGATTAAACAGGGACTTGGCAAGCGGAAGGAGGAGCCCCAGTGCTTGTATTATCTATAACTGGTGTGTATAAAGTCCTGGAGGGTATACATAGGAGCCATTCTGGATGGGGGAGGGTCAGGGTGGAAAAAAAAATTGTTTAACTGCCAGTGAGAGAAGAGCCAGATCTGAGGGATTTCCTGTGGGAAGGATTTGCGTGGGTGGCAGATCCCTGATGGCAGCAAGAGACAGCGCAGCTGGGAATGTACTTGCTGAGAGAATGCATTCCCAGGATGGATAGCCTACAAGATATGGATGGGACACATTCCAGTGGATAAGCTCCAAGAAGATAAGGGCCATGATGGAGCAGCAGGCATGTGGCTGGCTGTTCTGAAATGCTACAAATTCTTTCTCTTGCTGGTTTAAGTCCCATTATGCTTTCCCCCAAAAGATGGTCAAGCTTGTGAGCAGTTGTTAGAGTAACTCCCACAGCTGTGTAGCTTGCTGCCAGCCCAGTTTGAGGGCTTTTCTTCCCCTGTCTAATCAACGCTCTGCCCCTGAGGGTATTGACTTGTTAGTGAAGCGATGAGCTGTGAGAGCAGGGAAATGGAAAAGGACAGGGAATCCTCTTCTGCCTGCTGTCCTACTTGGGAGAAGGTACATTTCCACTCTGGCCCATATTGAATTCTGGGGGAAAATCATGGGGACATATCTATTTCAGTTATTCTGAAATAACAGTGCACATTTACACTACAAGCCATTATTTTGAAATACTGTCAAGCTGGAGGACTTTTTACTCCAACTCCTGCAACCCTCATTTCACAAGGAGTAAGGGAAGTCGAAGGAAGAGGGTTCTTCCTTCGACTTCTTGCTGTGTAGACAGCACCAAAAGCTGAATTAAACTATTTTGACTTAAGCTGCGCCATTAACGTAGCTGAAGTTGCGTAGCTTAATTCAACTTTAGCCCTGCTGTGTAGACATGCCTCCCCTTGTAAAATGTCTTTTAAAGTGCCCTATAAAGCATTTTTAAAATATCAGTCTGGTTCCTTCCTGTTCATCTCTGAGATGAATGTGGGGAGAGGTTACTATTTTTATTTGTGTGTGCGTGGGGGGGAGGGAAGGTATTTTGTCTGCATTTTAAATCTTAGGTTTTGTCTAAACAACAAAAGCTTCCTGCATCGATTTTTATTTAAATCAAGGCAGAGACTAGGCTCGAAAAAAATCAATGGCTTCCATGTTCATTGGTAGCTCTCACACCTCCATTAAAGGGCTGAACAGAGAGACCCTAATTTCTAATGTCAAAAGCAAGCAAAATAAATAAAACCCTGAAAACTTGTCAATCCTTTATGAATTATACAGAAGGGCCCAAGTCTTGTGGGGGAGGGGGTGGGCTGTTGGTTTTACAGGTCATCCTTCAAAGCCATTGTACAGCGGGGCTCCTGCCAGAATAGCTTATTATGTGTCTGTTTGCACTCTCTTTGCCTTCCAGGTCTCAGCTGTGCCTACTGTTCTGGCTGTGAAAAATGGAGACGTTGTAGATAAGTTTGTGGGGATAAAAGATGAGGATCAGCTGGAGGCCTTCCTTAAGAAACTCATTGGAGCCTGAGCACGAGAGGAAGACTGTGAAACCTGCACCCAGGCCTCTGGATTTGGCCATGTTGTGCGTTCTGTTGCTGAGACAGGCGTGAAGCAAAACTGAACTGCCTTGTAGAGCCTGTGCCCTTTTTGGTGTCCACGTGTGGCCCACCTTCTCCTCTGAGGCAACAGTAGTCCTGAGCAATTGTGAGGGATGGTGAGAGGTAAGGCCTCTCATCCTCCAAGTTGGGGGAAGAGAAGCTTGAATTGCGTTTCCATCTGCCAGCAAAGACTAGCAGTGGGGGTGGGGGACAATTGCTAAATTCTGAACTCTCTGTCCTAGCCAAACCCAAAGCAATAGATGGTTGCTCTCTGCAAGACGTGGACATATATTTGCTCTGGGTGAGTTTGTTAAAATTGGGGATTGCTCTGCTTGGCCATACAATACCTGCATCCTTGTCCCTCATGAATTCTCTGTGGCTCTTTGAGCCCATGCCACACTGTCCCTTGCTGCTGATTTATGAAGAGAAAAATTTTGCTAGGTCTATAATAAAGAGAACTTTATTAATCACTTCTGTGTAGTTCTGTGGAAAAGCCTGATCTCTGAAATTGTGGGGAAGTCTCCTTAAATGGAAACAGCCCGGGGAGGGGTGTCTCATCTGCATTAAAACAAGCAAGTGCATTATTTCTGTGCAGCTCCCAGCACTGCTCCTCTGGCTCTTTGGACTGGTCTTACTTTTCAGGTGCTGCTGGATTCTGAGATCCAGCAAGCTGGCACATCTTCTGATTAAGGAGGAATATTGGATATTGCCAGAAATGTTCTCACCCCTCCTTTGCTCCTCATCTTCATTGCCTCCTGAGCAGTTGGTGAGCGCTTCCACGCTCCTGTTCATATAATTGAATCTGTTCTTACCAGTGAACTCTGCTGCAGAGTCTTCACGGGAGGCTGCAGTGATTAGTTCTGAGGGAAGAGTTGTTGGCGTGAAAGGAAGCTAAGGGGTGATGCCTTGTCTCTACCTTTTGACTTGAATTCATCTGGCCTTTAAATGATAGTAGTGAGTTTATACATTCATAACTCTAGTTGAGCACAGTCCGTCCCAGCTGCTTCTCCCCACCCTGCCTGCCCGCCCTTTCTGCTTGTTCCTTACACTTACCTCTGTCCTTCCCACCTGCTCAGCGGTTGCTGCTACCTTCACTAACCTCTCCCTTAGCTGCTCCCATCCAACACACCATGGAACAACTATAAATGAGTGTTCTCAGGGTGAAACACCTGATTTTTTCCTTTATATCACAGAAGTTTAATTTCACTTCATTTATGCCACACACATTGGAATACTATCAATATTTGATGCCCTTTTATGGGTTTTTTGCTTTGTCTTCAGTCTCCCTTACCTTGCCTTGGCTCCAAACAGCATCTTCTCCCGTAAGGGTTAAACACTGGAATAAGTTGCCTAGGGAGGTTGTGGAATCTCCATCACTGAAGATATTTAAAAGCAGATTAGACAGACATCGGTCAGGTAAGATCTAGGTAGTGCTTGGTCCTACCGTGAGGGCAAGGGATTGGACTTAACGTTCTCTTGAGCTCCCTTCCAGTTCTAGTGTTCTATGATTCAGTGATTTCATACATTATAAGTGGATAAGGGATTTTCCTCCAGGTGTATCGTTACACTTTATAATCAGGAGTACATTTTAAGGAGTGGTGATCAAAGTCCGTAAGTGCTGGGCTGTAGCTACAGTGCCGCTGGCAAGTTTTGTTCTTACCTCAAAGCTGAGCAATGCAGTCTGGTCCACTGCAGTAAATGGTACCAGTGGCTCAGTAGGGGACGCTCTTTGAGCCAATGCTGAACTAATGCCCCACTGCCTTGTTATACAGCTCTGCTGCTGGGGTTAACCTTTTTCGAAAGAGATTTAAAACAATTCTTGGCCATGTATGATCTTTAAAGAGCCCCTGCCACTTTTTTAAATGGAAGTGTTTTAAAACTGGTAATAGTACTATGCCTCCTTAAATCCCTCTTGGCAATATCCATTCACTCCAGTATTTTCACTTCCAAAAAAGACACTCCCTTTTCCAACATATGCAGGAAAAATGGGGGAATAGCAACATGTATTCTTACAATAGTTAACTTTCATGCCTTACCATCATCCCTAGAACAGGAAAAAACAGACTTGAACAAAGTGTGACTTTGCATTGTGTGTATAGAAGACAGTATAAATTAGCTATTTTATCACTTCCTTCCAAGGGAAAAGACTAGCTTGGGGTTTGTGTGGTATTCCAGTATCAAGGCGCAGAGTTACTGGCAAACTTTTAGGATGGGGGCTATGTTTATACAACTGTTTCTATAACAAGAATGTTGAGTATTCCAGTATTTGATGTGCTCAGTGATTTCCTGTTTGTCATCCCTAAGAAACAGCACTTTCAGTGGTGAGAAAAAAGATAGTGTGTTATGTGCATCTGATTCCAACCCTTGAAAGTCCCAAAATGGCTGGGTACACCTTTGACACATTAGAGAAATAATGAAAGGGCAGAGAAGTCCAAGACTGTTTTAGGTAGCAGGGCCTGAACCGCAAAAGTATTTAACTTCCATTGAAATGGATGCAAGTTAGAAGAGTAGGAACATCTGGTCCAGGGCTTCTGGATTTTAATCTCTTTTTATTGTCTCTTTGGAGGGAAGCTGTTCGCTCCTAATGACAGTGGCTAATAGCAATCTCCCCACCATGTGGGTGTAAACAGGAAGGTTTGCATACAGTCTCAGGGTGTAATGTAGCAGTTTTTGCACACACTAAACCTGGTGGTCTGTTGTGAGGGGCTTGTGCAAAAGGCAGCCCCACAGCATTAACAGCTTTCTTCATATCAGTGGCTAAAATGCTTCCCTTTGTTTCTATTGCAGCAGAACTGCTGTGTTCTCCACTTCCTGTTTTGAAACATGCATGGTGTTGCTCTGTTCTGTTAAACTTTTGCTGTGCTCTCTCTCTTATTGGTGGCTCCACCACAGTGCTGTACATAGTTGCTATAACTAGGCAGTTATATTTAAAAAACGGGTCACGGGCTTTAAATTAAGCCTACGTGAGTGTCTGTCTTTACATAAAATGTTTCTGTCCTTCTCTTCTCTCCCATTCTTTGACCTCTTGTCTCCTGGTAATCATCCAGACTCTCTGGGCTCTGTGGGAGGCTGCAGAGCTAGGATACAGGGAGATGTTTATCCTCTCAGCATTCCTGCCACCTAGTTATCACACTTAGTACTTTGTGCTTACAAAGCAAAGGCTGAACAGAAGAGACCAACGTCAACACCATTTGCAAAATGCTGTGTGCGATCTGTCCTGTTTACCTATTTGGAAAATAGACACCATACGTCCTGATCTGGCCGGGACTGCGGCCTTTTACTAACCTATCCTGGAAATTACAGTTCTAGCAGGTGACCTGGAGCTGCCTGAAAGCTCACCTGTGCTCAAACTCGTCTAAAGAAGTGGGTTTTGCCCTTGAAAGCTCATGATACTATATGTTGGTTTCTGTTCATCTCTAAGGGTATGTTTACGCTATGGGACAAGGTCAAATTAAGATGCGCAACTTCAGCTACGTTAATTGTGTAGCTGAAGTCAAAGTACCTTAACTCGGCTTTTGGCACTGGCCACGCTGCAGGAAGTTGAAGGGAGAACACTCCTCCTCCGACTTCCCTTACTCCTTGTGGAAGCCGGACTACTGGCGTTGACCAGAGTGCCTCTTTCAGTTCGAATTAGCTGTCTTTACTAGACCTCATTCAAACCCTGGAAGATCAACTGGGGTAGCGTCTATCTTCTCTGTAGTGTAGGCATACCCTTAAGTGCCAAAGGACAACTTGTTGTCTATAGCTATACTATCCTGCCACAAGCAGCCACTAAGCCTGGGAGTGTGGCTCATTCCTCCACATCTGCTGCTCCCTTGTGAGTGCAAAGGAAATGACTCAGAGTAGGGAGCAGTTGCCTCTTGTCACTCAGTGCAGCAGCTGCAGTTATGTTCATCCTCCCCAGGGGGCACAGGAGCCAGGGGGACCCAACCGGACAGGAAGACACCAAAGAGGCAAGCCCCCAGCCCTCTCCTTCAGCTAGAGGAAATGAATGATGGAATCTTGAGAGCTCCATGAGGGGGATGAACCAAAAATATGCTTCTCTCTTCCCTCTCCTCTGCCATCCATGCGGAGCAAGAGTGCTGGGGAGAGGCCCCATCTCTCCATCGCACCTCGTTTTTGGGAAGAAATCCCCCTGCCATATGCCGGGGCGTGGGCCAGGCCTGCCATCCTCCTATGGAGATGCTGCAGTAAACCAAATAGCCCCAGCAGCCTACTGGGCAGCTGCTTCCTATTTTCATTTAGAAGGGCATTTTGTGAATTGGGCATGGGGGATTGTGGTGCTGTTACAGCTTCAGATGAGCATGTCAATTTCTAACTGCTTGCCCAATCCTTCTGAGCCCCTGAGGATTAAGATATTTGTAATAAAACTAAATGCACTGAGTTCTGCCTACGGCCCTCTGGCAGCTCGTGGCCCTCTGCTTTTATGGAGGCATACCCCAGGAGCTATCTTTCAAACATTGGTGACTCTGAGGAAACACACAGCCATTTCTACCAGTAGGTAAAACAACTGCAGCTGGTGGGGAAAGAAGAGATGATCCAGTCTGTCTTATGAGAAGGTCCATCTCTTGTCAGCTCCTCGTCTGTGGAGGAACCTTATTCCTCTCCCCTGCACCAGCTCTCTCTTCTTCCAGGAAGGGCAGATAAGGAATACATGAAACAGGAAGATTTTGCATAAACCTTTTTTTTTTTTTTTTTTTTTTTTTTTTTTTTAAATCAAGTTAAATTTGCCTAAAATGCCCCAGCACTTTCCAGGGAAGATGACCCCAGACTCCCTAGGCTTCTTTGTGTTACATGATCGACCACAGCCTCTCTGTTCTGCTGGACACAGAGCACTAAGAATGTGCCCAAACCAGTTCTGCACATGAAGCACTCACTGGCTGATGGGGCCTCCTGCGGGGCAGGAACTTCTTTTGGCTACATTTTTGTTCTCTTTCCCTTACTACAACACAGGGCATTGCTGCTTCACCACTTTAATGCCCAGACCTTGAGGGACAGTCCACAAAATGGGTGAGCTCCCACTCTGTCTTTGATCAGCTTCAATCGCTGGTTCAGAGTGCATGGCCCTGCACAGATAACTACCTTCACAGGCCTGGCTAACAGGGCAAATACACTGTTAATGGAGTGTTATACAGCACACGTGCTGGGACATGTTGTGTAATATTTATATAACTGTGTTGTTTCTTTTATCTGAATTTTTAAGCAAATTGCCAGAGTCCTTTCTGCTCATTAGGGGCGCTTCTTATGCCAAGTTTAATCTTTCAAAGTTTAGTCAGTGTTGAGTGATGCTGGAAAAGAAACAGTTGCTCTGTGTGTGTGTGTGTGTGTGTGTGTGTGTGTTTGTGCGCACGTGCGCATGTGTTTTATATATATGGTTGTGCAAAAAATGGCTTCCCCCCCCCCCAGCCTTTTGTAACTCAGAATTGACTGAATAGTTTTGGCTCAAACTTTCCAGTAATATTCACCTCTGTGAGGAGAAAGCAAGCATGGCAAATTTCAGACCATAAGATGAATGTTTTGGAAAGTTATGAGCCTCTCAAAACAAGACGTGTGTGTGTGTGTGTGTGTGTGTGTGTGTGTGCGGGGGATATAATGCAAGCTACTTTGCAGTTTTATTATCCAGTGATCAGTGGTTGCTGGAATATATTTGTACCATGGTTTGAGTCCCTTCTTGCTGAATGGGGCTATTACACATCAAATAATTTCCTTGGTAGTCAATTTGTCCTGCAGCAATATTAACTTGGGTGTAGGGAGAATTCTTCCAGCAAGGCAATGACAAATGTGGGTGAAACATTCTCTGCAGGAGGCTGAGTGACTCAGGGTTCCTATAGCACAGCACTTCTTGCTGCTGGGAGCAACATGTCTGAAACATGAGAACACACCACATAAGAGACTGGCCTGGTTAGCACAGCCTGCTCTCTCAGGGCAAGAGCACAGCTCTGCAGGAGACAGAGGGGATTATGCACAATGTAAATCATGCAGATAAAAAAAACATGTAAAGGCCTCCTTGTTGTCCTTCAACTCACTGATTGCCGGAAATTCCTCAGGTGACTGGTTTAGCAGCTGCATAGATGGGAGGGGTTATAGTTCTATTATGATTTGATACAGTCTTGACAGTGACAGGAAACAGCCAAACTAAACCTCCTATTAGTTCTTTCTGCTTAGCAGGGCTTCAGCCATAGGTCTCAAGCGTAGCTGCAGTGAGATTTCAGGACTCTGCAGTGTTCTGAAGGAGACCTAGGTTCAGGTTCCAGGTTTGGTCTCTTCCTCACAAGACCAGCAGGGGCTTGGGAAGGCCTGATAGCCTTGGGGTTAGGGCTCAGCATTGCTATGCTGGGACATTCAGGTTTTATTCCCAGGCCAACTCTCCATGGCAGGAGGTGGGAGTGCTACCTAGAGAGCATGCTGGAGGGAGGTGTCTTTTCTTCATCTGTGGTGGTTGTAGTCTAATATTGATGAGTTCCTTTGACAGGAAGGTATAGCCCTTTTGAAGCTGGAGAGCTGAGGGTAGGATGAGGAGGAACATCAGAAATACACCAAAGCCACTCAGACAGGACAAGAGACAGGACTATGCAGCACTTTAAAGACTAACAAGATGGTTTATTAGGTGAACAACTTTTGTGGGCCAGACCCACTTCCTCAGATCAATATGTGGAAGAAAATTGGCACAACCATATATACCACATATTGATCTGAGGAAGCGGGTCTGGTCCACGAAAGCTCATCACCTAATAAACCATCTTGTTAATCTTTAAAGTGCTGCATAGTCCTGTCTTTTGTTTCAGCTAGACCAGACTAACACGGCTGCATCTCAGAAATAGGGAATTACATGGATGGCTGCCTGTATGTGTGAGACCTAGGAACCTCTTGATGCTAACTGACAGAGGATGTGGGATGCATGGAGTTTTACAGTAAACCCCTAGGTCAATTAAGTGGGAGGTCTTTGCTGAGAGCCAGTAACACGGGCATCATAATCAATGCAGCATGTATGTGAGGATAGTATGTAAGGCATTAAGTACCTATACTGGAATTTATCTTCTTAAGGTCAGAAAGTAGTCACCAAGAGGTGACAACTGTTCCTTTCAGATAGGAAGGAAACTTTTATCTGTCTGCCTATAAACTCAGCCTACTTCCCCAGTTAATACCTATTTCCATGCGGAGCTTGCAGCTACTACCTAATGACAATTAAGTAATTAACAAGCAACTATGAAATCTACAGGAAGGAACATATAGCAGGAGGGTGCCATTTTATGGATAAAAGAGCACAGGGTTGTTTTCACATATCTGAGGTTGCAACATAGGATCACCCTGGTGTGCTTTCCCAGGGGAAAGAGCTGCTAGCTGGCTTGTTTTATAAAAGGTGGATCACACTGGTTTGGCTGTTTGACGCTAGAAGAGGAACTTTGGGTGAGTTAACTTTACCCAAAGGGAATGTCTTGTTAATTAAAGTATACATGTTATTCTTTCCTATGTAACCCTTTGTTCCTGCTATTTCTGCTTGATGTCATTTGAGTCTCTGTGCTTTTAAGTAAACGTAGACTTGGTTTTGCTATAAATAAGTCTCAGGGCTGTCTGTTAAGTGGAGCTCTGTGGTGAAAATGGTAGGCTGGGATGTACTGTTCTTCCTGTGGGAGTTGCAGATCTGTGAAGTCTGTGAGTGTCCAGTGGCCGGAGATACTTGGAGGACTTGGAAGGTGCAGTGTGCCTGTTGCTAACTTGTAAAGAAAGAGCAGGGCCTGCGGAGGCCTAGAGAGGAATGCTTGTGTGGCTAGAGGCTGGTGATGCTGGGGAACAGCCCCACGGCTGCCAGAGACACAGGTTCTTCAGACTTAAGAGCTAGGGCAGATGGCACTGGTAGCAAGGTTCCTCACAGCTGAGGATCCCCCTAGGAAGCAGCACAAAATGTACTACAAGTAGATACCTTCAGTCACACTCTCTTCCCAAACAATGAGTAATCTGGTGAAATCTTAGAGATCTGATGAAGTGGGTCTTGCCCACAAAAGCTCATAATACTACATATTTTTGTTAGTCTCTATGGTGTCACAGGACTGCTCGTTGTTTTTAAAGTTGCAGACTAACATGGCAACCCTGCTGAGTTTCTCTTGCCAATATCTCTCCTCTCCTGATTCCTTGCATTTGTTGCTGTCTCACTGGTGGTATTTTCCACACCCTTGGGGAAGGATCTGCTTGCTGCTTCCTACTTGTGGGAGGGAGCGAAAAATAGTTAATCCAACAGCACAACTTCCAGCCCTATTCTTCAGAACGCAGCAAGTGTACCTGGGGGGCATCTTGACTGGAAAAAAGAGAGATACCTATCTCATTGAGTCCAGTCCCCTGTCCTCATGGCAGGACCAAGTACCACCCCTGACAGATTTGCCCAAAATCTCTAAATGGCCCCCTCAAGGATTGAGCTCACAATCCTGGGTTTAGCAGACCCATGCGCAAACCACTGAGCTATCCAGTCTCTGCAGCCAGCAATTTTTGCTCCTGAATCTTTCTGTGCCTCCTTTTCCACTCTCCTCTTGAAGAACTAGAGTGTTTATGCCCAAGGACAGGAACATCGGTCACTTTCCATCTAAGGAACAGCCAGGCAGTTTTGTTTCCTGTGATAGAGGCATTGATGGCTGTAGGGAAGAGTGTCTGCCTCACCCCATCGGTGGCATGTGGTGTGCACAGGATTGTAGGTGATGGGCATGGCTATATGTGTCAGCCGGATGGCTTGCTATACTGTCTACGCAGCAGGAAGCAGGCGGTTACAATTTCCCTCAGAAATCCCTGGCTCACATTCAGTATCCTGGGGCTGACTGCTCCCAACTCACCTTGGACTGTGATCTCATTAGATTTTGTAATCCAAGGGTTTAGCCAATACGTGGTAGAAGATCTGCAAGGAAAGCTCAGACGAGTGATTCAGCAAAAGTGTCTCTCCCTATTCCATCATGGCGCTGATGTGCTCCATGCTGCGTGAGGTGCCAAGCTTCCGATGAATCATAAAGACAGGGAGCTGGGACCACTTGCATTTGTTACAAGCTCCTGTGGCATTTTTGGGGGGCAAGAAGTGGATGTGTTAGCATTGGTGTTCCAGCTAAATTTCAGTATGGCCTCCTGCCTCCCTAAATGGAAGTGCACATGGATTGGGTGGTGGCTTCTCTCTGTATGTGGGATACTTTCTGTAGTTTAACAGCTATCTTGTCCTACTCCACCAGTGGCTGAGCTACCCTGATCAATGGAGTCACTCCCCCAAGTGTATCTCTGTAGTTGCTAATGTACCTTGGGCACGGCAGGATGGCAACACAGAAACGTTAACTAGTATCTCTAAGAGGATTAGATGAGAGAGAAGGGAAGAGAGGATGACAAATGGTTGCTTAGGTATAGCCTGATGAGATCAGCCCAACCCTGGGAGAAACTGCCTTCCCACCCGCAGTCCTCATGAATACAGAACCAACTGGGCTATACTGCACATTGGGTTTCTGCAGGCCCTATCAAAATAACGTCTTTGTGTCTCTTGCTTTCTTCAGCACTAGTGTTCCCTGTAAGCTGAGAGCTTGTGCGGCCGCTCAGAAGAGATTCACATGCTGCCCAGCTGATTAGAAGAGCTGCCACAGCTAGGTTTTGTATTTCTACTGGTGGTGCACATTCACACGTGCCTTGGTGCACACTGAATGGAAAAAATGCACACGTGGACGTAAAAGGTTAGAGAGGACGTTGTTCAGCACACAAGTGATCTATTCTAAGAACTAAACCAGTTATTTAGAGCCAGAAGGAGCTTTTTCTCGCTCTCCTGTAAGATGATAAATTAACCCTGTTTTTTCCGTAAAGGGAAGGGAGGTGATAAAATAACATTTAGCACTTACAAGTGCTGTGCAGTATCACTGACTAACCACCCCACCTCTGAGGTAAACTGAGGCTCATAGAGAGTTAGGCCCCAGTGTTCAGATGTCTCCACTCACTTTGGGAGTGCTCTTTTTTGAATGCCCAACTAGACACACAAATATCCAAATTTTAAAAGTGACCCTTGGTTCGAGATGTAAAACCAACAGACCCGGTCTTTGACAGGTGGGATTGAACCTGGGATCTTAGCTCTTGCAGCAGAGGTTCATGACTAAGAGACAACCACCACTTAGCTAAGGTTAAGAGCAGACTTCACTCTCCCTTCTTACTGGCTGTCTCAGTGCTCTGGGTTACATGGGTGACAAGCTTGAGACAACTCAGAGGTCTGATTTTTGGGGAGGTCCCAAGCGGCTCCTGGACCAGCAGAGGGACGGCACTCCTGAGGTTCACAGCCTCTCAAACTGGTCTCGCAGGAAAAAAAAGGTTTGTCTACACAAGAAACTTGAACAGAATGAAATCAGTTTGGAGGCACATTTTGCTAACTCAGTGCATTCCTTGCATGGAGGCTTTTGGCTTGGTTTCAGAGTGCCCTAGATCAGTTTGGCTTACTTCAGTAAGCTTATGCTAACCTAAGGTGATCAGATGTCCTGATGTTCAGGGCTTTGCCAATTGCCCCCCACCTCCAATCTTGGTTTTTCACACTTGCTATGTGGTCACCCCATGTTAAACAGAGACCGTATTACTGAACAGAAATAAAAGCATTCACATATTCAGATTGCATTGATTCAACTAAATCACATTTTAAACTTACTTAATTAAATTAGTTAAATTTTCTTTGGCCTGAGACACTTTAAATTGGTGGCCATTCTTACAAAAATTTCAGAGGTGCTGAGCATTAGCTGAAGTCTGTGAGAGCTGGAGTGCTCAGCAGCGTGAACAATCAGGCCTTCGTACCTTTCATACACTAGAAAAATGTGTCCCTCTAGTCCAGGGGTGGGCAATAATTTTTGGCCATTTTTGAAGTGGCCCTTGGCTGCCCCAGAAGGGGCGGGGCCTAATCCAGAATTGGTGGGGCCAGAATGTTTCTGGGCTTCCCCATCCCCAGACTATAATTGATCTGAGGGTAGGGGAGCCCCTTGCCCCTCCTTCCCACTAGGCGCACATGCCCCTGGCAGGGC
>CM057845.1:85059371-85070086 GCA_030068395.1 Apalone spinifera
TTTTCCGCAAAAGCAGCTGCTTTTGAGGAAAAACTTGCCAGTCTAGACGCAGCCTTAGAGAAGTTGTCACAAATAACATTTCTCTCCCTAGTTCTTATTTCAGGTGCAGTTTTTCACAAATCAGAGCTTATCTTTTTCTCTAACCTGGACTCAGCAGTGCTCCTCCCCGAATCTTATTACAGTTCTCTTTTTCTCCAGGTATTCTTGTGTATCCTCTTAACAGTTCCAAAGCCAGTTCAAGACCATTATTCTTTGCTTCCTATCCCTTAAATAGAATTTCCCCAGGGCAGGAAACCTTTGTTCAATTTTCCCTTCCCCCCTGGAAAAGTACAAAATTCAAGATGGATTCCAGCACCAGGTGGCATGGTTATGTGTCTTTGTAGAACCAACCACAGTTTGGACTTACAGGAAAAACAAAACCATTCACAGATCCTTGTCTTGCACACTTTAAGTTCCACTAATGGAACAGGAAGACCTAGATTAATAAAATAGAGTTCCACTTAATAGTTCTAACTTCACATGCAAGATTGATACATGTACAAAAATAGAATATACACAGTCAGGAGATCACAGGCTCTTCAATGACAAGTTATTTGCCCCATTTTGCATAAGGCATATTTGAATTATGCATGTTCATATTAAAAAACCTATTTCTATGAAAATATGGGGGCATAGCACCACACCAATATTACATTAATAATAATAGAAATTAATAATCATGGACAGTGTGTAATGTGGGTAAGGGGAGGCTAAACCTCCCCAAACTTCACACTGTCGGGGGAAGAGAGGACTGGTGGATTGCCACTTAGGCTCCAGCCACTGGCCCCCAGAAAAACCTGCCCCCACCACAGCCCCAAGGCAGGAGGAGCTCTCACACTGAGCTTCTCCATTCTCAGGGCCACAGTGGCACACCTCAGGGGAAAGAGACAGAAAGGAGGTGGAATGGAGCAGGATCAGGGACAGAATGGAGGTGGGGCTGCAAGGGAAGGAGCAGAATGGGAGAAGGGCTCAAGGCTCAGAGCGCCACTACTGTGGTCCATGGCCGGGGGGAAAGGCGCTCGAGGCTCAAAGTTCTGGCCAGGGTTGACAGCTTCATTGTGATTCTGGCCGGGTCTGAGCTTTCAGCCCTGCCACTTTCCCGTAGCCCTGACCAAATATTCAGGCCTCCTCCCCCACCCTGGCCAGGGCTATAGGATGGCTAAGAGCTGAGAGCGGGGGCTTGGCCTTGGTCAGAAAATGCAGGGCATCAGCTGGAAGAGGCAGGGCAAGGGGCTAGTCTCCCCAAGGAGCTTCACCTGTCACCTATGATGATGATAATAATTAATAAGCAGCATTCATTCACATTTGCCACGGGTATGTCTTGCTGCTTTTTGCAGCACTCAGGAACTCCTGATCTCATTGAACAGAGATGAAGAAAATACAGGCTGTTCCTTGTAATAGAGGACTGTTGGCTACTCAAATCAGGCATGTCGTGTGTAGCCACAGTACTTATTTCACAAAGCCTTTGTCTTCGGTATGTTATTTGTAACTAGTCTCTAACAGAGTTTGGTCAGCCAGAAGGAACAAGGTCAAAGATGTGTACATAGTGGCAGATCCGCCCAGGGAAATCACGGGGTCCCTGCTGGTATGTCCCAGGAGGGGCATATTAACTAGGCTTCAGGTTTGTGTTCTGACTGCCAGCTGCAGCCCTGCATGCAGTTTCTAGTGTCTAAACTGTGTAAAGTTTCCCTTCGATGGTTAACCCAGTCTCGCAACTGGATGAGGAATTGGTTTCCAATCTCTGATGCTGGGGGCTCTCCAGCCCACTTCCCCAGATACTCTGCAGGTCACAGATGAGGTCATTGTGCTGCTATGTGACTACAGCCTGCAGGAGAGGAGGGGAGGGGGAGGAAGAAGTGGGTGGTTTCTTTGTACTTTCAGAGATTTTAACAGCTGGATTCAGAGAGGTTTCCCAGGGCTTTTCCCAGGAAAGAGGTCAGTGGGCTTCACAAGCACTAGCTCCGCCTCTGCTAAACTCTGTGAAGGGCTCCCTTGCCCATATAAGGCTAAAGTTGTCACAAAGAACCATAAATAGTTGTGTTGTCATTACCTGCCTCCTCATGCATTAACTAGGGCATCTTTCCAAGTCAGGTCCTTCTTCCTGTCTGAAGTGACCTAGTCTCTTCTCCCCACCCATCCTCCCTGAAGATAGCATTTTCCAAAACAGCACATCTATACGCACGCATGCACGGAGAGAGACTGTCTCTCTGTGCCCTTTGCATTGTGCAATCCTTTACAGCAGAGCAAAGCAGACTGAAAATGCTCCCAAATCAGCATGCGCACTGGGGTCAATACGTTAGGTCGACAAGGTGTGGGCCAGGGGAGAGTCAAGCCCCTAGTCTCTCATAGGATTATGAGTTTTTATTCAGAGCTGCGGTGCCTGCTACCCTTTCTCCATTGGCAAGGAAGGCGCTTTTGTTCTTTAAGTGAGCTGGCTTTACTTGTGGGGGAGGGGACAGGAAGAGAAAGGAAAAAGCTCTGCAGGCACAACATTGAAGAAAGAGAAAATAACAAGCCCTTAAGTCCTGCAGAGGAAAATATGCTCCCAAAGGCTCATCCCTCTTTCGAAGATGTAGTATATTTCTGAGAGGGGGTGCCCAAGTACAGAGACTTTCTCTATGAATGGAAGGACACTATCTCTAATAAGGAAGAATGGTTCAGTGGGTAATACAGTCGCCTTGGAAACCTGTGTTCAGATCCCTGCTGTCCCGTGTAACATTGGGAAAGTCACTTATCCTCAGCTGCCAATTTGTAAAATGGGCTAAGAGCAGTGCCGTACCTCACAGGGGTGTTGTGAGAAGACAAGCATTAAAGACTGTGAGGCATTTAGATGTTAGGGGAACAGCAGACAGATAAGTACCTGATCTAGATAACGGAAAGGCAGTGTAGTTTGAGAATCAATATGGTATAATGGACAGGGCACTGAATTGGGAGTCAGAACACCTGGTGGGCCAACTCACCAGCCAATATGTCAAATATAGTTCCCAAAAGCAGCAGAATGCCAGTCCTCTTCTTTAGGGTTTCTCTACGTAACAAAACGGTGTCAGCACATCTCAACACAAATCTTTTCTAGACACTTAATTCTTTCCTCTAAACCAGGGCCTTCTGCCAGACCTTTCCAAAAGTTGTTCTTGGAGCCTTACCCTAGCCCTACTTCTCCCTCTCTGATTATGCTGGCTCTCTTTTATAGGAGAGGCTGTTGCCAAGCTCTCATGTAACTCCCATTACCTCAACCGGTCATTCAGAGCCTGGAAATAGCCCACTAGGTCACATGCTTGTGTTCCAGGATCAGGTCACTGTTACAGCTGGTTGGTATTCCCAGCTCTTGTCTTGCTGTGTGAAAGTCACTTCAAATCTTTGTGCCTCTTTTTCTCCTCACACCCTTTATCTGTCTTGTCTATACTGTAGACTCTTTGGTAAAGGACTTTTCCCTCGCTATAGTTGTACAGTAAACCCTCCTCATTCACAGTGGATGCGTTCTTGGCACCACTGTAAATGGTGAAATCTGCAAATATTGGCAGCAGCTCCCAGCTGCCACAGTGAACTCCCTGTGGTTCCTGGCAAGTGCAGGGTTGGGGCCTTATTGCCGTTTGGCAACAGGCACCCTCCCAAAGTGACATTCCCCCCCCCCCTCAGGCCAGGGGATGGGATGCAATGGAGGGAATGGGAGAGACCCAGAGATCACGACTAGCAATTTTGTGATTCGCCAGGGTCTCCTGTATAGCATCAAGCACAACGGGGCCCTGATCTTTGCTGGAGGGTCTCTTGTGCTAGAGTAATATACCTATAATTATACAAGCAGGGAGAGAAGTGCTCCTGTCAGAAACTCCTAATACAAGGAGGAATGTGAATGCTCCTGACAGGGGAAGGCGTTATGTTGACCTTCTACTCAGGGAAAGGCAGGAATGTTCATAATGGGACACACTCCAAATAGAGAGAAGGGGAAAGATGCTTTTATGTGGGAGTTCTAATATTATGGATGATGGATTTGCCCCTAACCTTAAGTAATAATCCTTTCCATATCTTATTGCAGTCCAGAAGCCATAGACCCTATTATGACCCAGTGGCTGTAGCCAGGCTCACGGCACTATTGAGCGGAATGTGCTGTGTACACACACACACTCATTCACTTACTCCTCCCCTGCTTTCTGGGCAGCTGTATGGATGCATTGCATCTACTTGTGCTGTCTAACTTAAGGCACAAATTAGATATGCAGCAGTCTTTGGAAACATGTCCTTAAAGGAGTTGGGAAGCAGGGTGTGGTGCTCCACATCCTCTTCCTGACTGACTCATGAAGCAGCGCCCTCCTGATTCTGGGTCAAAGGGTATTGCTCCGCCTTTCCCCAGAAACCAAGGGAAGATTGGGCAGCAGTGGATAGCCCGTGCCAGGAACACATTGGCTGCGTCTAGATTGGCATGATTTTCCGGAAATGCTTTTAATGGAAAAGTTTTCCGTTAAAAGCATTTTCGGAACAGAGCATCTAGATTGGCACAGACGCTTTTCTGCAAAAGCACTTTTTGCGGAAAAGCGCCCATGCCAATCTAGACGCACTTTTCTGCAAAAAAGCCCCACTCGCCATTTTCGCGATTGGGGCTTTTTTGCGGAAAACAAATCTGAGCTGTCTACACTGGCCCTTTTGTGCAAAAGCTTTGCGCAAAAGGGACTTTTGCCTGAATGGGAGCAGAATAGTATTTCCGCAAGAAGCACTGATTTCATACAATAGGAAGTCAGTGCTTTTGTGGAAATTCAAGTGGCCAGTGTAGACAGCTGGCAAGTTTTTCCGGAAAAGCGGCTAATTTTCTGGAAAAACTGACCAGTCTAGACACAGCCAATGAGCATTAGGACCTGGCTGTTTCCATCAGGTTTTTCAGTGCTGTGGAGTTACTTCAGTGCTGTGGAGGCACTGCTTTCAGGTGAGGGGAGGAAAAATCCCCTTTGAGCAAACAGGCAGTTCCACCCTCTGCACCACGGAGAGCCCAGTTCCTTCCTTGGAGGGAGAGGGGTGCTAAATTGTGTGTGCCTGGCACTTCTCTCCTTGGGCAGGCTGGTGCCAAATGGTGAGGTCATCTGTATCAGGATGAAGCATGCGTTCAGTTTGCAGAGGGAAGGCAGAGGCCACTCCTTTCCCTGTTGGAGCTGTGTGCCTGAAGGCATGCTGAGCAGTCACTCAGGGAGCAGGGAAAACGAAAGGGATACTGGGAGCCAAGCAGGGTAGTGCCTTACAAGCCAAATTAATGGAGAGTGATAGGAGGAGTCATAGCTCTCAGCACCCTTAGTTTTCTTCCTTCTCTGAGAGGGCTGAACCCAGAATCCAGACTAGGCAACAAGAATCCAGTTCAGGCTCTTTCCTTCCTCAGTGCAACCATCCAGGAAACAGATCCCTTTAACACTAGACTTCATACTCTGTGATGTATAGGAATCCACAAATACGGGGAAGGGAATGTGGATGTTCTTATGGATTGTGATGTTTGATAGGGCAATCTGAATCACTTGTTTTCACCTTTCTGCCTCTTCCCTCCCACATCTAAAGAGGTAGTGTTTTTGAAATTCAAAGCCATGCATGCAGCAAGACAATAGGTCTTTATACATCTACATTCATTTATAAAGACTCAAAGAGCAGTATAGGCCTTTGTGAAACTAATAAACCAAGGAGATACTTAGATTTCAGAGTTAAACCGCATCCATAGGAAGCAGAACAGCAGAATAACAAGTGGTTTCAGCAAGCTGACATTTAAGTTATGAATAAATAGACAATGGAAAGAGGGAGTGAACAAGAATACTTCCTGACTTAGGTTTATTGATTCACTGGGTGGAGGGGAATTGGCTTATCTTCTTATTTCATGTTTTGGATCTTCACTACATTTTCTTCAACTTCAAGAACAATATCCCCAAAACTCCCTTATTAATTAACCAGAGGTCCCGGCAGGACCCCATTGCCCCATTCTCCCACTGCAAGTTGTGGAATGTCCCAAGACCAACAAAAGGCCATGGACTCCATCTCTTCTGCAGCCTTGGTTGATCCAACACTCTCATACTTCCTCTTATCTGAGAAATACACGTGGTATTGGTGCCAGCCCAAGGGTCTGCAAGCCCAGGAACTAATGGATGCTGTACTAATTTTTATAGGGGCTGTATGTTTATTAAAGCAGTCGAGATGCTTTCTTCATTTTAGGCTTATCACTGGACATGGAAGCTACAGGTGCTTTGATAAATGGAATGAAAAGGTCAGGTGGTTTAACTGGAGCTTCTGTTACATCTCTGCTGAAAGATATCTTCCTGCGGAGAAGACACCTCCATATATCTCCATCAATATCATCCACCAGTGATAACTCCTAGGTAGGTCTCCAGAGCTATCTTTCCATCATGCACAGCACTAATGCCTCTGCCTAGATGGCAATCATGACAGTTCAGGCATCTGTTGCCCCCAGGTTGCCTCTGCACATCTGACAGCACATTAAAGAGTCAAAGAGAGCAAGGAATAGCTGCCTCAGCTCGGCTGTACTCAGCTCCCTACTCTGCCCATTTGTTTCAGAGGGCAGGGAGGGAGAGGAACACACAGTTGGGCAGTACAGAATGGTCCAAGCTGGTAATGGGAGGCAGGAGAAACTGTTAACCTGATAGTAGATTACAGGAGGCTTGCTAGAGAGCAGGAGAAAAGTCCCAAGTGTGGGAGGGAATCTTAGCAGAGAAGCAGGTGAGATATTTGAACAAAGCATTGTAGTGACTCCAGATGCACAAAGCTTGCAATTTGTGATACCAAAGGTTGGTGGGTATGTTTACAAGAGAGCTGCAGCATAAGCAGTTGAGCTGAATGCATACAGTATGTAGCATCCAGTGATAAACAAAGAATGCATCTTAAATAAATCCAACCAATGGATGACTACTTACTGAGTGCATAGAACCACACCTCCACATGCAGACGCTCACTGATTACCAGAGCTGTAGTTCCACTTTTGTTACGGTACCCAAAGCCAGAAAAAATGGCTTTGATTGGACCAGTTTGATCATTGGAAGCCAAAGATTCTCTCTCTAATTGAGGATAGCTATAACATGCCAAGATTGTGATGCCAAGCATGATAGGAAAGTCATGATGAGACTTGAAATGACTCCTCTAGTACTGGAAAATGTCTCACTCCTGGGACCTTTGGGGCATGCTAGAATATTTCAGGCTAGTCTCATTTTGTCCTCAGTCAATAGGGTAGAAAAAAAACCACAAAGCCATTTAATTAGAGCAAATAGTTGGCCTTAATTACCAGTAAAGGTTAAGCCTAAGGCAAACACCAAACTTAATGTTAACTGGGAGGGCAGTGTCAACAGAGCAAACAGCAATATGGCAACCTAAGAAAGGAGGGCTGCTATACTGAATCCTGAGGCACCTTTCCTTCTGCTGACTGATTCCCCAGGCCTATCTTCTTTCCCCCTGCTCTCACTATTTGAATTTTGAGAAGAAAGAAAAAAGATTTTTAAAACACAGTCTCCAATTAGATTCCTTACTTAGCTTTTCAGTCAGAAGCCCATAAAAATAACTGAAACTAAAAAGCACCAAAACAATGTAAGAAATAGTTAAACACCACTTGGGTTATTGTGTTGTTGGACTAGAGAGAGTACAGTTATAGCTTCCAAATGGCACTTGTTAGTCAATTCTCTGAAGGTATGTTTACACTTGCCCCCTAGTTTGAACTAGGGAGGCAAATGAAGCATACTGAAGTTGCTAATGAAGCGCGGGATTTAAATATCCCATGCTTGATTAGCATATTCGCGGCCAGTTGCCATTTTAAAAAGCTGGTAGCCCGAATTAACTCACCGCGTGTAGACGCGGTAGTCTGATCCAAAAGCCTTCCCTCGAATTAACTGTTACTCCTCATTGCACGATATTTAAATCCCACGCTTCATTAGCAACTTCGGTATGCTTCATTTGCCTCCCTAGTTCAAACTAGGGGGTAACTGTAGACATAACCTGAGTTCCCTAATCTTGTGACTAGACTCATTGTGCTGTATTTTACCACATCCAAGACTCAGCCTGGATCCCTGGAAAGGAAAGTTAGTGGTTCTGACAGTAGAAATCTTCACATAGCCCAACCAGGCTGAAGAGAGAACACCAACACTTGGCTATATCTTAAAATTACTTTAAAGTCTGTCATTCTTCTCAGTATAAACTTCTGTCTAGGAAGGCAAGTTTGTTTGCCATCCTAGTTGCATAAACATAATGGCAGGGGAGGGAAGGGTTGGGGGAGTGATATTATTCTGCTCCTCACAGCTTTATTCATTTGCTGAGTAAGAAGAATGCCCCCACTTCCTTCTAAACTCAGGAATCCGAAGCATTTCTTACCCTATGCCAGTCCAAGAAAGGAGAGGAGGAAGAGGAGGTGTCTGAGATGCTGAGAAAGATTCTGAAATAATTGTAAAGTCACAGACCTATGAGACAGTAGTGGTGAGATGAGGATATGACAAACATGCCTAAGCTTAGAGCATTTCTCACTGGCTGATTTGCTAGTAAAATAGGTATTAAGCCGTAAACATCCACTATTCTTGTCTTATGTAGGCGATACAGGATGTGTTCTAGAGATCTTCTAGTGAATCTGGGTAAAACAGCATCTCACAGCCCATATCGCACATAGTTACCCTTGCTGAGTGATCCTTACTTCTTTTGGCCCTGTTGTGCAATGGCACTGGATGACAACCTTGCAGGAGAGTGAAATCCAGATATCAAATGCTGCACAGGAAGAAAATGGGGCAAGAGGAGTTGGAAATGAGACTGAGGGGAACAAACTGAGGTACAACGCAAGCACTGTGCTTGCTCTTACAGACTACAATAATGGGCACAACAGAAACTTGTAGAGTAGATTAGATTGTAAGCACACTCTGAGACATTCTTGCTAGTGTTAGATCAGGAATGTGGTCTCCCCAACTTTACATCAAAGCATGAGCTCCAAGAAGAGAGTCTAGGGGTCCTTAGACTTGACAACATTGCTCTCTACCTGAGCTGGAGATACAGTCTTTCCTGATGCACTTCTGGAGAAGACAGAACCATGTTTCAACTGCGTTGTAACATAGTAACTAGGCCAGTCTGCTGGGGTGCAGAGGAAACACTCTAGACATGCTGAGTAACAACAGAGATTCTTTTGTTAATTGCATCCCACTCAAACTGAGAGCAGAGATGGTGGATGCATGTGCTATTCTGCTGCAGACTTTGCTACCAATGTATTAAGAAAATGACCACAGTTTTCTTCTTAAGAACCATGATGATGGGGTAGGAGTTTAGCAGATTATGAAGAAGAATCTGTCTATTCATTCACTTAGAACAAGAGTGAGTGGATGGGGCAGGGCACGTTTGATAAGAGTTTACTATAAACTGGCATAGTAAACCAGGGATAGGGAGTGTGCTGCAAGAAACTTACAGAGCATCATGCACAGTCCCTCTGGCCTTGGGTATAACAAACTAGGACAAGCAGTTGAATTTGCAGCTTGTGTACAGCTTTGCATAGTGCTCTTGGCCCCCCTGCCAGAACGCAAGTCAGCAGAACCAAAACTCAAGCTCAGATGACCAGAAATCAAACCTACATCATTTAAATCTCTAACCTCTAGGACATGAAACCAGTCTTGTTTCTTGTTTTTATGTTCACGGTTCTCCTTTGTTAACAATTGAAGAGCTGAAGTCTGGTTCTTGTCCTGGAGAGGAGTGAAGAGGCATGGACATATAGGAAAGGGAAATTGTGTGCTATCTAATAGTTGATTGCTATTTCCCAAAAAGATCTGGCACTGAATGAATATAGTGCAGGGCACAGAGGGAAAGGAGTAAACAAAAAAGCCCATAATGCATGCAGCTGCTTCCACAGTGCTGTCTTTTGTGATGGTGTGTGTGAATTCAAGCTATAACTTGCACTGAAAGCCACTAGCACCATGGTCACCAACCTGTTGATTGCAATCAACTGGTCTATTGCAGGGGCAAGACCAGTTGATCGCAAAGCATTCCAGCCCCCCTAAGAAGGAGCCCGCGCTGATGTTATCTCCCATGAAAATGGAGGTAGCATTGGCTTCCTGCGGTGTGGAGGGGAAGTTATTTGCTCCCCTGGCCAGACACCCACTAGCCCCCTCCCTTCTGGCCAGACACCTACCCCCAGCTTGCTCCTGTACCCTATTTTCCACCCAGATTCTGCCCCCCCCATCCCTAGCCCACTCACTGGCAACCCTGTCTTGTACACTGGATCCCTCATTTTTTGCCCCACCTCAGACTGTAGAGGGGCCCACAAATTCCAGTAACTGTGGGTGAGGGATAGCTCAGTGGTTTGAGCATTAGCCTGCTAAATACAGCAGTTTGAGTTCAATCCTTGAGGAGGGCTCTGGGGCAAAATCTGCCAAGGATGGTATTTGGTCCTGCTGTGAAGGCAGGGGGCTAGACTCAATGACCTTGAAAGGTCCCTTTCCATTCTAGGAGATAGGCATCTCCTTTCATTTGGAATCCCAGAAGAGTTAATCTGGCCTGGGGCTGGAGTGTCAGGAGAATGAGGTGTGTCAGTTTGGGCTACATTAGTGAAGCTTGGGGTTTTTTGAGGGGGTTGTTTTTTGCATCTCACTTGTGTGGCCCCAACTGACTTTTCTGTAGGTCAGTGACCCCTCACGCAAAACAGGTTCCCTGCCCCTCTCATAAATAAAGACAACACTGAAACATTTTGT
>CM057845.1:85070186-85084642 GCA_030068395.1 Apalone spinifera
TGTGTCCTGAGCCCATCATACTCCCAGCCTCCCTGCCCTGAGCCCCTCACACACGCCAACCCAACCTTCTGCACCCTCAGATCCACAAGCCTGTGGCTTGCTCAGCACCCCAACCCTTCATCTAACCCCAGCACTCCCCAGCCTGGAGCTCCCTCCCTGAGCCAGCATCCCCTTCTCCTCCTGCACCCAAATTCCCTCCCAGAGCTTGCACCTCTCACCCCTTCCCACATCCAAATCCCTCATTCCCACCCCAGAACCCACACCTCGTCTCAATCCAGTGAGAGTGAGTAAGAGCTGGGGACAGAAAATGATGGAGAGGAGGGGAACAGAGAGGGTGGGGCCTCAAGGAAGGGTTGGGGTCTTGGAGAAGGATGGGGTAGATCTTGGCTTGCCCTGACATTTAAAAAGTGATCTTGGGTGTAAAAAGGTTGGAGACCACTGTACTAGCACATGCTACAGCTTTATAAAACCAATACTGAGCATTCTTGAGGGATCTTACATTTTGGACTTTCAATGAAGCTCACTTTGTTGGTATTTCAGATGCTACAGAACTCTTACCAATACTATGTTGTAACATTCTGCAGATATGTACGTGTGGTTTTCTTAACAAAGTCCCTGTGGTTAGAGTTTAGCAATATGCCTTCTCTGAGGTAAACAACTTTGCTCCCTTTCCCTCTTCTTCTTTTACTGTATCAAATTTTGGCTAGGAACACTGCAAAATAAAAGCAGAAATTTTATCTGCAAAACATTAGGAAAGTATTTTCATGATTAATGTGCATTTAGTTGCTGGCCAAAGGTGCTGACCTCTTTGACAGGCTTGGAGACGGAATCCTCTGTTTATCTCAGGAATGGTACAGCACAGGCAAAAGAAGTGCAAGTTTCCACATATACATAGTGCCTTGCCAGTGAGCCTCAGAAAAAAAATAAAAAAGACTGCACTTCAAGTATTTAGCCCAGTTCTTTATATGTCTGGTTGAGCACTTTAACTCCATTGAGATACCTGACTTGGTGCAATATATGCACAGAACATGTCTGGCCTGGCTCATTACATACACTGAGCACAAATGGCCCAGAACGTAGTCACCAGCTTCCAGAGAACAATCAAGTGGCTGCAGAGCAAAACATACCCAGTATTAGGGATGTAAAATCTAGTTTAATTGATTAACCAGTTAACCAATTAAAGGGGGGCATTAAATGGGCACCCACCACTAACAAGGACTGCTCTGGCCAGGCTGGACTGCCCTCTACCGACTCCAGCCCCCACTAGTTAACCGGAACTGGTAAACATTACTCATTAAGGGTGAGGCTTACCTAACTGGTTAACCATTCACATCCTTACCCAGTATAGTGTGCTGCTAGAGCTGGTGTTCAATTCATTCAAGCAAAATGAAGGTCAAGCTTAGAGAGAAATCAGAGCTGGAAAGGTTTTGTGTACACAAGGAAAGGAGGAAGGGTATTACTTCTTCCAGTGATTATTCATGTCCATTCCGTTTAGGTAAGTGTCAGAAGGTTTTTCCTCTAGCAGTACCTGTTGAATTGGTCACACAACCTGGAGTGGCTCCTTCATGTCTGTGGATTTAGGTCCCTGCTGACCCATGGCTCTCTCTGTTCCTTCTTACCGCCTGTGACAGTTGTTGGAGCAGCTCACTCTTGCATTCTGCAAGTGCCTTCCTAGCGGCCTTTCCCAATATTTCTGTACTTAGTTTTCTCTGCTGTTGTTAGTGTTAGCTTGTGGTTTGGGGAATCTCCCCCATCCCTCTTTCCTCTGGACTGGTGTATGCCTCAGTACCAGGGCTTTAAACCCTGTGAGGAGTGCCTGAAGCCTATGCCATTGGTGATCCACACAACTCCTGCCTTAAGTGCCTCAGGAAGGGCCACCAGGCAGATAAGTGCAAAATCTGCAGAGTGTTCAAGCCTCCAAGGAAAAGGAGAGAGGCAGCACTCCACCCAGAAGTGGCACTAAAGACAACTCTGGCAGCCTCAGCATGTAGCACGGTATGGGACCTCTCAGTACCAAAAAAGGATGCTACCAGGGAGCACCAGGACCAGTCCCTAGCACTGAGGTCCAGTACCAGCATATTATGCTACTCTCCATCGCAGGTGCCATAAAAAAAGAAAAGGAAAAACAGAGGCTGCTCACCAGCATGGCACACCAGTTGGGTGCATCCTCCCTTGGGACACTTTAAGCCTGCCTTACACACCACACAGCCGTCGACTCCAGCCATTCCCAGAAGGCCATTGAGTCCCCAGCGAGTGGTGCTGGAGGAAGTTGGGGGAGGAATACCCAGACCCCCCTTCCATGTGGGAAACATTTGAGGTGGCTTGGGACCTGATGAAGACGATACAGTTCCAGAGCCTCACACCTGCACCTTGGTATGGCAGCCCTCTGAGGCAATAGTGCGTGGCTCAGCACCAAGTGCAGCACCAGCTATCACAGCACCAATGTCAGCACCAACCGCCATGGCATCATTATCGGTGTCTACGGTGGCACAAACACACCCAGCTTCCATAGCACCGATGGTGCCCAGCATCAAGAGAAACCAAGAAGGAGGAGGCATCACTCCTCCTCGCTGTGGCACTGATCCCTGGCACTGTTGGCTTCTGCCCCACCCTGGTCCATGTCAGAATACACATCTAATTCGAAGGCAGAATCTTATGCCTCCAGAAGGTGCACACATCGCTCCAGACCTCAGAAGTGAACCTGGAGCAATGCACCACAGACCATGCCATAGGCGTCATGACCTCCCCAGTTGAAGTGGCAGTGGCTCTTCTGGACCTCATATGCTTACCACCAGGCCCAGGGCCCACACTCCAGGCTGGCCTCTGTGGCATCAGTATCCTGTGGGATCCAACAGCCACTTGTCTTTTCTTTCTCAGCCAAATGGTTGAGAAAGCAGATTCCTCTCATGCTTTAATAGCCTATTGCACATTGGGACCTTTGACCATTTTCAGTCCCAGTTTCACTCCAGCCACAGAATTTAAACTGATCTGTAATGGGGCCAGTCATATTCAACATATTCACAAATTATTTGAAAAGGGAGTAAACAGTGAGGTGGCAAAATTTGAAGATGATAGAAATCTACTCAAACTAGTTAGGTCCAAAGAAGACTGCAAAGAGTTACAAAGGGATCTCACAAAACTGGATAACTTGGCAACCAAATGGCAAATAAAATTCAATACTGATAAATGCAAAGTAATGCACATAGGAAAACATAATCCCAGTTATACATATAAGATAATGGAGCTTAAATTACCTGGTCCTGTTACCACTCAAGAAAGAGATCTTGGAGTCATTGTAGATAGTTCTCTGAAAATAGCCAATGTGTAGCAGCAGTCAAAAAAGCAAACAGAATGTTGGGAATCATTAAGGAAGGGATAGATAAAATGACAGAAAGTATCATATTGCCTATAAAAGTCCATGATAGGCTCGCATCTTCAATACTGCATGCAGATGTGGTCACTCCATCTCAGAAAGGATATCTTGGAATTGGAAAAGGTTCTGAAAAGGGCAACAAAAATTATTGGGGTATTGAATAGGGATGTTAAATTGTGAATAATTGACTAATCGAATAGTCGATGCATTTTGCATCGACTATTCGATTAGTTGATAAGGTGCCTCTGCCTTTGAAGTGTAGCAACAGCCCTAGGGCTGTTGCTACACTTCAAAGGCAAAAGCACCATGTGGAACCTAGGGTCAGCTGAGGACTCCTCTGCTGACCCCAGGCTCCATGCTACACTGCCGCTTTGAAACGCTATAGGGAGCCTGGTGTCAGGCAGTAAGGGGAGGGGGAAGTGACTAGTCGACTAGCCTGTCGAATATCCGATAAGCATTTGCTTATCGGATAGTTGACTAGTCCTTCACATCTCTAGTATTGAATGGCATCCATATGAGGAAAGTTGACAAGATTGAGACTTTTCAGCTTGGAAAACAGATGACTAACATAGGATAAGATAAATCGGTCTGTAAAACTATGGCTTAAATATCGGTCTGTAAAACTATGGCTGGTATAAAGTAAATGAGGAAGTATTATGTATTCCTTCTCATAATACAAGGACTAGGCATCACCAAATGAAATTTATAAGCAGCAGGTTTAAAACAAACAAAAGTATTTTTTCATCCAACACACAGCAAAATTGTGGAACACCTTGCCAGAGGATGTTGTGAAGGCCAAATCTATAACAGGATTAAAAAAAAAACAAGATAAGTTCCTGGAAGATAAGTCCATCAGTGCCTATGAGCCAGGATGGGCAGGGATGATGTCCTTAGCCTCTGTTTGCCAGAAGCTGGGAATGGGTGATGGGGATGGATCATTTGATGACTACCTGTTCTGTTTATTCCCTCTGAGGCACCTGATATTGGCCACTATTGGAACACAGGATGAGGGATGTTAAATATCGGTTAATTAAATAGTTGAGTAACCTCATGATTTATCGGTTAGTCGACTATTCTATAGTCCCCATGGGCAGGCCTGGCAGCAGTGCAGGGTTGTAGGTGGGAACTAGTTTGCGAGGGGAACCAGTTTAAAAACCAGCTCCTCTTGCGGACCAGCTGCTTGTCACCCTGTACTGCTGCTGCTGATGAAGAGACAGTAGTGCAGGTTGTTGGGGGGGGTGGGGTGGGTTCTTAGCTCCCGGACCCAGTGCGAAACGGAACTGAGATGGGCTGCCTCCTCACCTGGCTCCTAATACACTTTAAATGCAGAGCCACATTGGGGGCAGGTCCCAGATCCAGTATGAGCCAGAACTGGGACCAGCCTGCTACAAAATTTACTTGTTGCCGAGGGAGGGAAATGCGTGTAGTCTAGCATTAACCTATAAGCTTTTGCTTATCAGTTAATTGGTTAATCAACTGCACTATTACATTCCTACACAGGATGCTAGTCTAGATGGACCTGTGGTCTGACTCAGTATGGCAATTCTTATGTTAACTACTCTCCAGTAATAAGCAGACTTGTTTTATGATGCCGCTGATGTTTTTCTCTTTCCTAAATGTATCTTGGGATATAATGGACCATTCCATTGTCTTGTCCATATCAATACTCTTGATTATGCAGGTGTCCCTGGTTCCCTCTTGTCCTGCCTCCCCTGCATTCTGTCTTTGGTGGTAGCTCATTTTCAAGGCCAAGATCTGTCCTGCATGGAGTCCCACACAGTTAAATTTACAGCCCTCTTAGTCTTTTCCACTAGCATTCTTTTCACTCATCTGTATCTTTTACCTCCCTGTTACTTAGCCATATGTATCTTTCACCACCTTTAGTGACTTCTCCTACTCCACCTTTTGTGTCTTGATCAAATAAACTTATAACTTTGTTCCAGCTTCCTTCAGATAAATCTAAGACAGAAGTGCTTCTCTTGGGCAAGAAATGCTTGCTTAAACACATTTTCATTTCTTCATTTTTTTTTCAGTTTAAGCCTCTCATTTGCCTTTTCTGTTGATCAGCTTAGCATTACTCTCAACCTTTTTTTCTGTTACATTGTCTATGCCCATGACATTGTTTACCCCACAGGGCTTTTGTGAGAGGCTCCTCTTGGGTAGAGTGGCATTTTTATTCACCTGTAAAATGCCTGATACTTATATAGTACAAAAGCTTCAGAGGGGCAGCAGAGTTAGTCTGTAACTGGGAAAATTTAAAAAACAACAAACAGTCTAGCAGCACCTTAAAGAGTAACAAAACATGTAAACCCACTTCTTCAGTAATCATAACCCTACTAATAGCTAAAGCTTCCTATCAACACTTCTGCAACATTGCTCGCATTTCACTGCCCACCGACTTCTGAAAGTCTTAGCCATTATTTAGTCTTTTTCTCTTCTAATCTTGACTATGATTTCATCCTCTTCTGTGGTCACCTCAGCTCTTGAAATGTCAGCAAGCAAAGAAAATTGTTGCCTATGTTTTTGCATGTACAGGAATGAAAAGGTGACATCAGGATGGGCCCAGTAGCAGCTGCCCCAGGGATTTCCTGGCTGGCTCTGGTGGAGGTGCCAGACTGGGGCAAGGCATGTGGGGTGAATGGCCTTGGAACAGGCCAGGCACCACCCTCCTAGGGGCTGAGCTATGATTGTGGGAGTGTGGCTGGACCTCCACTGGAGTGTGGTGAATGTGGGGCACGCATGGGAAGCCTCTTCCACCCCCACAAAGTTGTCGTCCCCTCTCTCGCCCCCGCCAATTACCTCATCTGACTCTGGCAGGGCCAGCCCGAGAAACTCAGGCGGCTTATTCTAGTTCTTATTGGCTGGCCATCATGTCAATCTACCATGCTCCCTGACAGCGTCCATTGGCCTGGGCTCTTTGGAGGCGGAGCGATGCTCGTCCTCGAGCGTTAGCGGCGGAGCTTAGAACGCTACGCCCTCTTCCTAGCGCCACCTGCCCGCTTTCTCGGCCGCTGTTGGCCTCGGTCGACGTCAATCAGCAGCAAGCGGTGTTTCTATTGGTGGGCGATCGGGAAACGGGCGGGGCTTTTGCTTGGCCGCGGCCGCTTCCCCCCGGCTTGAAACCTCGCAGTGCCGGGGAGTTTAGAGGCGTTGAAGCTTGAGCAGGGCGGCGAGTCTGTGCAAGGAGCCGACCCCGAGGATCAGTCTCTCAGCGCCAGGAGCAGGCGCCGCAGCTTCTCGCAGGCTTTGGCCGGACTCAGGTGAGGTGCGGGGGCGGCGGCGCGGGCGGGGACGAGGAACGCAGCGCTCGGTTCTCGGGCTGGCGCGAGCGGCTTTGGGAGCGGCTTGGGTCGGTCGGGCGGTTCTGATCCGGTGCCTGGGAGCCGCTTGTCTCAGCGCAGCCGTTACCTGCCCTCTCCTCTCCGCCCCGGGCGGAGCGCCTAGGGCAGGGTCACGGAGGTGCCCCCCTCCCCGTCCCGTGCAGGGCGAGCCCTGGGCGGGGGGGGGGCAGCGAAGCACGTGCCCGCGCTTCTCCACCGCGGTGGCGCTGTGCCGCGGGCGTTCCCTGCCCGGCGCGCGGGTGGGGGGTGGTGCCGCTCCCTTAGCTCGCGCGGGTTAACTTCCAACCCCCCTCCCCCAGCGCGCGAGAGGGAGGTAACGGGCGGGCGAAGGGACCGTTTGGCAGCTGTCAGGGCTCCCGCTCTGAGTCACGGGCTGATAGTCCCGCGGCAAGGCGTTTGCAACGGGCTTGGCTTCCGCCCTCCGACCCAGACTTCCTCATTCGCCTGGCTCCGCCGCGGGGAGGGAGTGGCGGGGCGAGATGCAGCTTGCAAGTGCGCCGAGGCGGGGGGGGCGCGCGGCTTTCCTGCCCCGATCCAGCACCCGCCACCGGGACACCCTCCCGCTTTGTTACCCGCCGGCCTGCGCCTGGGGCAGACACACGCACTGTCGCCCCCCCCCCCCGGCCCTTTGGGGCGAGGCGCACCCCCGCGAGTTTATCCGCGCTCCTGTCCTGAGCTGCCTCCCGGCGGTGCGACATGCGCCTTCAGGCAGGAGCTTGTGCTGTGGAGTAGGCTGTAGTGCGATGGTACCCGTTTGCCCTGCTCAGGGGAAGGGGGCAGTTCTCGCAATGGCTACTAGTGTCCTCTTCCATCCCTGTCCTGCTGCTGAGTCACCTTTGTGCGGCTCTGCAGCCCTTCCTGTTAGTGGGTCTCTCTGTCCTTGCCGCCCCAAGCCTGGGCTAAGAACCTAAGGGCTTTTGCAGAGGAGACTGTTTAACAGGCCTGTCTTACCTAAACTGATGGGTTTGAGAGTCGAAGCTGAATGGGTGTTATCCTAGAAGGAATCCGAATCAGCAAGCCATGATGCCCTGCCCTTCTCTGTAAAGAAGGTACAGAGTAATTTGCATAGAGGTGTGGAGTTTTATGAACCCTGATCCTGAGATGGAAACTCGCATCCTTAACTCTTCTTAAAACAAGTAATCTATGCTTATTTTAAAAAGTGAAACCCCTCTGATTAGTTACCACTTCTATAAAGAATAATTTATAACTTAATCACCAGGTAACAATATGATTAATTAGGTTGTGCCACTCCAGTGAAAGCAAACCTTGGTACAGCTTTGTATTAACTCATATGCTCAGACTTGCTAGAGTTGTGGCATTCAAATGTTAAGCTTAGCTGAGATAAGCAAATATTTCTACTATGTGGTATGTTGAGAGGTACCAATTGGAAGAAAATTAATACATGTAAGTGGAGCTATTTGAGTAATTAAGTATTTTGAAATTGTGCAGGATAATGCTAACAGCCCTAATAAGCACGTGATACTACTGGGCTGGGTTTTCTGGCCATGTGTAACTACCTCTGAAGCTACATCTGTAGTAAATTGTACAGTTTACCTTCTCTCATCAAAACTTCACATCAATAGAGGCTAGTTAGGGTGGCCTGTTTTTCTTGAGCATTACTTCAACAGATATGTATAGTTTGTAGAAAAGAGGGGTTTTTTTTTGTTCTGTAGTGCCTGCCTAAGATTTTCATTAGTTTTGTTGAAATTGGTGTAGAATCATGAATGGTGCCAGATAAATAGCTATGAAATGTCTGCACTCTTCAGATTGGATATGACTAATACAAGGTTGAATGCCTTATGTAGTGTTCTCTCTCAATGTTTAACTTGTCTTGCCAAGATCTGATGTAAGTTTTCAGTTCATGATCCTATGTATTTGTTGGTCTCTAAGGAGCCATGGGACAACTTGTTTTTAAAGTTAGACTAACATGTCTATTGCTCTAAGACTTAAGTAGCTAGACCTGTGGTGTCCAACTTGTTTTGAAAACAGTAACTACTATTGTTAATGGCTACTATTATAGGTAACTAGCCACTCTCAACTGGCCAAATAGCTACATGTGGCTAGCATGTTGGACCCTGTGGAGCTAGACCCTTGTCAGCTTGACCTCTATTCTTGGAGATGGTGTGGCTGTTGAAAAGAAATATTGTACATTTTCTAGATGTCTTCTGATTGGCTTCCTTAAAATGGACTAAAGAAAACAAGTCTGTGTATTGTCACAGCTTTAAACCTATGTTGTAAAGAGACTCTGAAATAATGAAAAGTTCAGGAAAATATTTATCCATAAGGTAGCACTGGAAGGCGCTGTATATGTATCTTCACTTTAGAGGCTTCATACTTTTTTGGGGGAGTATGCATTGCAATTTAAAAACTTGAACTCTCCCACACCAAGTCTGGGCTGCACATCAGTGTCTGCACTGCACTTGGACAGACCCTTAGCTCTGTGAGTCTGAGTTTTAATTGCAGTATAAACATGCCCCATATGTCATCCTAAGCATTTGTTTCCCTCGTATGAAAAATGTCAGGAAGTGAAGGTCTTGTGTTAAAACTCTGTAGTAAGGAGCAACTAGTACTTTAATTTTTTATAAATGTGTCTGACACACAAATGTTCAAAGCACTCAGGCATATTGATAATCCAAATGCTCACTGTCTGACTGGTAGGAGGCAATGTGAAAGCATGAAGCAATATTTTATTGATCTTGTTTTAAAAATGCCTTATTAAATGATGCAATAAACTCTCTTTCATGGGATAATTCTCTTCCAAACTATTTCCAGGTGAGAATATGAATGTGCATGCCTGCATGGTAAACTGTTTGAAAATGTAGATATAAAGTTGCTATGGCGTCTAAAATATTTCGGGCACTGTTTGGACACCACTTTCTGAGAGGTGACTGTCTTGTGACTTTTCAATATGCTGAGTTTCTGGGAGATGAACAGTGTGCCTAGTTTGTTCTTGAGTTTTGCTACCTCTAATCTTCTTATTAGACTTGAATTACTTTAGTTCACACTCAAGGCTCTTGCATACGAGTAGCCTTCTGAGCCTTTCTTTTGCCCAGGATTATGTAACTTTTAGGAATCTATATGACAGGGTGAAATCCAAGCATGGACCTGTAGAGGTATAGGCACATTTTTATGATTAATATAGGACTTAAAGAGTTACTCAGAATTTTTTCTGCAGTAGGCCTATATTGTTACAGGACAGGCTTAGGTTTTCTTAGCGGAGAGGCTCTCTAACAGCTAAACTTTAAGGTTTAGAAATTGGTGTGAAAATCTTCTGAAAGATTTCTGAATTCACCTGACTGATTGTAAAATTGAATATGCTCTTGTTGTAAATGCAGTACTTAATCTGAAAGGATGCAAGATTGCATTGAAAGTTGATGCTGACTTCTGTGTGAATATGTTAATCAATGTGCTTAATGCTTTAAATTACAAATAAACATGCAATACAACCGTTTGCATATGAGTTAAAGAAAATTTTTCCTTGTGTTCATTTTCAGTAATTCCTGAGGGCTGGGATAAAGCTGTAATAGCATAGTATTGCCTGCAGCAGCATTGTTTTAGCTGGCAGTCAATCTGACTCTGTGCCAGCTTGAGGTGACCTTGCATCTTCAGTTTCTTTTTTGGTCTGAGAAACTGTTCTCAGACTAATTCAGTCTTCTGGTGCAAAAGACTGTGAGTTTCCACATCCTATCTTGGAGCAGCATTCAGTAATGCAAAGTGTATGTAGTCATGTCCAATTGCAGTGTCTACCCTGGAAGTTATTACCAATGGGTGTGTCCTGACAAATTAGAAGTACATTAACTAGAGGTTTGTGTTAATCTCTATGCCCAAGTGTAATTATGGCTTATCCCTTTCATGCACACTTTCCCGTTAAGTCTCTTGTTTCTGTGACTTCAATCTGTAATAAAGGACAATAGTATATGATGAGAAATTTAACAAGTTTCGAAATGTTTGTCATGATTAGGAGCACCATGAATTTTGCTGCTCATCAAAGACTACAGTTTTATTGATCCATCTTGGCAGGAAGTCAATGTGATGTAGTTTAAGACACAGGAACTATAGTTCTCATTTCAATGTATGCAAAGCAGATATTTAAAGTTGTAAGGCAGGTTCTAGTTTTGATTTTCAAAGAAATCTTTAGTGTAAGTAAAGCACCTTTTTGCTTTCAGGCATGAATTGTATCTTGTTAGTCAAGATTGCAAATTTCTGTTTATTCTTAAATAAAATGTATTTTTGTGGCTCCATTAGCTGTAATGGGATTTAGTGATGTCACACAGGAGAATACCTTAACTTCCTTTAAATGTACCCTGCATCTTCACCTAGAACATAAGAATGACCCTACTGGGTCAGACCAAAGATTCATCTAGCCCAGTATCCTGTCTGCTGACAGTGGCCTATACCAGATGCCCCAGAGGTAATAATCATGTGATCCCTCCCCTGTCACCCACCTCCAGAGAAACAGAGGCTAGGGACACCACTTCTACTTGTCATGGATAATAGCCATTGATGGACCTAACCTCCATGAATGCTTGTATACTTGAATTATGCTGTCTTTTGACCAACCTTGGTATGCAGGATGCTTTATAGTTAGAATGTTGGCTGTGTCTTAGAGTGGCTGCGTTTGCCAGTCCGAGTAGTTTTAGTAATGTACTTGGTGCTGTTTTGAGTAGAAGTGAACTAGATGACTGATCTGATATTTACAGCAAGACCGTAGTAGTAATTTGTTACATTTGAGTGTGAGATTAAACCACTAGAACAGTTACTTTTTAACACCCGTCTCCCCAAATGTAGCAGGTAGCTATCTACAAAATATGGCTTACCAGGTGAACTTCACAGCCAAAAAGCCCTTGCTTTTTCATGGTGAACTATTGTACTATGTGTAAATGCCTTGCAAAATGCGTTGCCAACCTGGCCGTTGCCTTTAGATGGTACTACAATATGAATGTTAACATTAGCATGTCATAAGGGTTTTTTAAAGTTTTTATTGCATGCTAAAGTGTTATCTGCTTTATTTAATTCAAAAGTTTTAAATTGTTAGCTCAAATTCTTCTGTATAAGATATTGTATGTAAGGCAATATGAAATGCGTCTGCATGCATGCGCCCACATACACACTAGGGATGTCAATTGAATAGTTGAGAACCTCATGAATTCTTATTGGTTGTTTGACTATTCTGTAGTCCCCATGGGTGGGGCTGGCAGCCAGTGCTCCCGCCCACTCCCAAGGAGCCCCCTGACACTCCACATTGCTGCCTCTGTATTGGAGGCAGCAGCATTGGGTGCCAGGCGAGAGCTGGTTCATGAGGGGAGCCAGTTTAAAAACCAGCTCCCTTCGCAGACTGGTTGCCTGTCGCCCCGTGCTCCTGCCTTTGATATAGAGGCATCAGCCCCTGTTGGGATGCATGTGTCTGAGCTCCCAGACACAGCGTGAGCCAGGACTCAGCTGGGCTGCCTGCTCACCTGTCTCCTAATACACTTTAAATGCAGAGCTGCTGCAGGGGTAGGTCCCAGCCCGAGCCAGGTTGCTAGCCAGCTTGTTAAAAAATGTACTGGGGGGTGCAGGGAGGGAAAGAGGGGAGAAATGCATATAGTGTGTAGCATTAAACTATGAACTTTTGCTTATCGGTTAATCAACTACACTATTACATCCCTAACACACTCTTAATATTGACAGTCAAGTGTAATGGTCATGATTCAGCCACCTAAAAATGAAGTTGTTCAGGAATTCCATTGACTTAAAAGATTATTTTTTTTAAAATATTAAAGCTGGATATGTGGCATCAATCACAACTGTCTAGTTCTCTTCTCTTCCACTTGTAAAATACTTACTTTTTCCCTTGTGGAAATATGATTGACAGGATGGACTCTAATTCTTGGATATGGGTGTAACTTGCATCTTGGTTTTTTTTTAATGTCAAACTGATATTTTTGACTGTAAAATATGGTGATATGTCTACTTTTTCTAAAGTAGATGCAGTAATTTGTCAGTATTTTTGCTTGATTAGGTACTGTGGAGATCCATCATGTAGACTTTAGCCTCTCCTTCATAAGTGCGGTGGACAGGGTAAGTTTATTGTGGCCCATGCAGGAAGGCTATTGCTCATTGATTGAGGAATGAGTATGCAAATGCTCATACTTAGCTCTATTTTTATCAGTGGAACTTTGTCTAGTACATGATATTTTTCCAAATTATGCCTTTACAGCAGTGGTTCTCAAACTTTTTGGCCCGTGGCCTACCTGGCTCAATGCAAACCTTTCAATGAATCACCAGTTGCTAATGGAAACTTGCCATTAATTGCATAATTACACCCAAGCCATTTTTGCTAGTGCTGCAGCTAGGGAAAAGGGTTTAATTTAACCAGTAAGAAAGGAAATATTTATTTAAAGTCACCAGATTAGCACTTCAACTTTCTCACGTTTATCAAACTTTATTTTAAATAAAGTAAAATATTTAATTTCATGTCAAACACAAAAGGTTCCCGTGTTTTCTTCATTTATGTCAGGGGTGGAGAACCTTTTTGGTCAGGGCCATTGATCCACAGAAAAATCGATTGAGGATCACACAAGTAAGAACCCTCCCTAAATCCCCAACTCTCATTGATATGGCCCCAACTGAGACACTTCAACTGGTGTGAGGGAGGGGAAGAAACAGGGAGGTGTGAATGACTAGTTGATTATCCAATAAGCATTTGCTTATCAGATAGTCAACACACTAGTCACTCACTAACCCTAAGCTCCACCTCTTCCCCCCCCCCCCCCCCCCCCCCCCCCCCCCGCAGAAAGAGGTAACAAGTGGGGGGGGGGGAGAGAAGGAAGTGCTGCATGGAGCCCAGGGCCAGACCCTGAGCTCCACCTGGTGCTGCAGCTTTGAAACAATGCATGCAGCCTGGGTTCCCAGCTGGCCCTGGGCTGCATGCATCATTTCAAAGCAGCAGTGCCATGTGGAGCCCAGAGTCAGCTAGGCACTCCCCCGCTGACCTTGGGCTACATACAGTGCTGCTGCTTTGAAATGCCACGGGAAGCATGGAGCCAGCGGGGGACTGCTTGAGTCCCTCACTGGCCCTGTGCTCCCCACAGCGCTTTTGCCTTTTAAGTGTAGCCAAAGCCCTGGGACTGTTGCTACACTTCAAAGGCGGAGGTGCCCTTATCAACTATTTGATTAGCCCATTAATCTAAATTTAACATCCCTAGTTCAGGGTTTCCCATAGGCCAGATTTACTCTTCTGGAGTTCTAGGGTTAGTAGGTTTTGAAGACGCCTCCCCCAGGCTTTGGGGTTGGGCCAAAATGGGGGGTTCTGTGTCTGGGATAAGGCAGCAAGTGAGAGGGTTGGAGGTGTGGGTGCGAGGTCTGCATGGGAGGTAGGGTGCAGGAGTAGCCTCCAGACACCACATCATTGCACTGCTGTTTCCACCAGCAGAGGGGGAAGGGGAACGGAGCCACTTGCTCTGCCTATCTCTGAGTTGGTCGGGTAGGGAAGGCTGCGGCTTTTTTCACCCCCAGGCACCTGTACCCTCTCTAGCGCTGGCTCCCCACTGTGGGAGGGGGGCTGAGCTGAGCTCAAGCTGTGGACCATACTTTGAGAACCACTGCTTTACAAGGAGGGGAGCATGAAATTGCAGGGGGTGTGCTGCCTATCAGAAAAATTGCTACCATCTCTGCTGCTTAAGATGAATCCCTTCCCATTCTGTTGCATTTGGAGTCTGCTACTTATGAACAGCGCTTGCATTTCAGACTAGTAAAAGAAC
>CM057845.1:85094624-85115153 GCA_030068395.1 Apalone spinifera
CCCCTCCCCCAGCACAGTCCCCGTTGTGCCACCTAGCCCCCTGCCCCCACCCACTCCCACGCTGCTGTCGGATCAGGCTCCTTGCAAGCAGAGGCTGCTCTGGTAGTAGCCTCCATTCGCGGGAGGTCCCAGTTCCATGTTGGGGGACCCTCCCTCCCCGCACCACGGAGAGGGGCTGCTGGCTCTGCAGTTTAAGTGTAGTAAGGAGCCGGGCTTAAACTGTAGAGATGCAGTGGGGTAGCTACCGAATCCAGCACAAACCAGGACTCAGCGCCTTCTCTTTTTGACTAATCATGCAGTCGATAGAATTTTTATCAACTACACAATTAGTGAAATACCCACTTCTTGACATCCCTACTCCTGGGAAGCCCCCTGCCACTCCACACTGCTGCTTCTGTATCAGAGGCAGCAGCATGGGGCAGCAGGCAGCCGGTCTGTGTAGGGAGCTGGTTTATAAACTGGGAGCTGATCCACGAGGGGAGCCAGCTTATAAACCAGGTCCCCACACAGACTGACTGTCTGCCGCCCTGTGCTCCTGTCTGATACAGCTTGGACCACCCCTCACGGATAGGAGCTGCTTTGTGGTAGCCTCCTCTATTCTCCCCCCCCCCCCCACACCTCTACTAGAGGCAGCAGTGGGGGGGGGGTGAGGGGGAGGGCAGGTGGCACTGGGGGAACCAGCTTTTAAGCCAGTTCCTCCTGACACTGGCTCCTATCTCCCTCCCCTTCCCTATTGGAGGCAGTGGGGGGTGGGGGTGTCTGCCGATTGTGTGCAGGGAGCTGCTTCCCACCTGTATTGGTTCCAGCCTTCTCTTCTCTCCCCCCTCCCCCCAACCCCACCTCCGCCACTCTGCGCTTTGCTGCCTCTGATAGAGAGGCAGCAGTACAGGGAGGGGTGGGGACAGGCAGATCTGGTGCTTTTGGGGAGTTGGCTTTTAAGCCAGCTTCTCACGGGCACCGGTTCCTGCTCTCTTCCCCGTTGCCTCTGATACAGAGGCAGCAAGGGGTTGCAGGAGGAATGCGTGTAGTGTACAAGATTAACAGATAAGCCCATGTTTATTGGTTAATCGTATATTTGTCTATACACTGACATCCATAGTGTCTGATGATCTATCTCTAATTACCAGATCAGCTTCTGTCGCAAACAGGTTTCAGCATGTGGAAACTGGCCTAGATTCACAGCAGTGTGTTGTGATAGCCATGTACATAATATAGTTTCATATCTTTCATACTCAGCCACGTATAGGACAACTTAGTGTTGTAGTTCACGAGGCTACTTCTAAATAGCTGGCTTCAGAACTTAACTGGATAATTGCATCCTTCACTGAACTGGGATCTTGTGCTGGTGTCACTCTTGCAGTCCCTTTAGCAACTGATTTATTTATTGATGTATTTTTGGGCCATGGCCTCACCACTTCAAAAGGATTTGGGAGCACAAAGCTCCCAAAGAATAACACTAGCACAGGGAATATCTGCAATATTACAGAAGTCCTAGGTGCAGAAGATAGTGGAGTTTGCCCCTTTAGCATTGGGCTGGGCAAGATGCTGCCTGCCTAATGCTTTGATCTGGCCCACGGACTGTATCTAACTGCCCCATGCCACAGAATTTCTAGGCAGTGGCTCAGGCAGCAGGATCCTATTTTAAGAGCTGTGACAGGGAGCTGAGAGCCATACTGTCACAGGGGGTTGCAGTTGTGAGTCCTTTAAATAGCCACAGTAAGCCTAGGTGGCTGCCAGGCAATGCAGTAGTGGTGGGAGCAGTGAGCCCTTTGTTGTGTTTTTACTTCAAATCCTCTGGCCCCAGACAACTCTTGGGGAAGGCTAGTCCACGGCTCCGCCCCTTCTGGAGGTGAAGCCAGCCTGTGACCATGTACTAAAATTCATTAAGTAGCCCCACTGAAAAAATTATTGCCCACCCCTGCTCTAGTAATTCTCTCCTACTATTAGCTCTATCGTTGTGGTGTAAAGCAGAAGGTAGGGTAGTGCTAAAGAGGGCCCTAGAATTTGAGGTGCAAATAACCTCCTTCATCCTGGTACTAGTGTTAGCACCAGAACAGGAATGGATTTGCTTCTAGTTTGGGCACTGGATTAATTTCTGTACTGCATGGATAATGACTATTTCTAGAGGCCTCATTTTTCTACATGCCCATCCAGCACAATGAACAACCTAGAATGACCCCAGCACTCTGATCCATTGGGCTAATGGAGGCAGAAGCATACCATGGATGCTGAAGCCATGAGCTAAGAGGGCTAGCTACCAAACTGCATTGTGCATTCTGACTCCTCTCTTGCTGTTGAAGAGCAGTTTTAGTGTGTGAGATGTAGGACCCCAAAATAAGGGCTTTGACTGGTCTTAATGTGGCTGTCCTCTTCATTGGTTGTGTGTGTGTTTGTTTTTGTTTTTAAGATTTCACACCCAGGTATGGACCTTTTTAAAGACCACTGGTTGTGGTACTGTTTCCTAGCCAAATGGCGTTCATCTCTACTTGCATTTAAAGGGAGAAGAATCTCTAGATTAACAAGTGTGTGCTTGGAGTAGAAAGGGGAATATATGTGTGTTAGGCTGAATGGAGAGGTCTTCAGATAGTTTAGTTATGTTCAGTTGAGGAATCCTGACTTAGCAGCACACACCAGAGGCTGAGTGCTTCAGCTTGATTATAGCCAAAAAAGGCAACTGGCTAAATTCTTGGAAGTTGCATATGCAGGAAGCTCTGTAATGGATGTTAGAATATAGCTGTTGCCTTGCCAAACCTGATAGGATTATGAATACAATAATTTGCTTTAGTTCCTTTTTTTTCTGTCTTTAACCCCTTGACTGGCTTGTTCTTCTGTAGCAGAGAAATATGCAAGGCCAGCTGAGACTTGCAAGAACTTGTGCTGAATCACCAATCCATTCTTATAAGATCCTGCACTACTTTTCAACTTCCTGTAGTGTGGTGTAGTGCTAGAATGGTCTGGTCTGACAGCTGACTCCTACTTGAGTGGTTGTGTCACTTACAGGTGTGTGTGCTATCCAATCAGTGTAGGGCTATGCCTACATTGGGAAGGTTTGGCAACAGTGCGAAAGTTGTCAAAAGTGAAAACCAGTCAAACCAGTTTTTCTGCTTCCCATTGTTGAAGTTTCATGGCCACATTGCTAGCACCTTGCGGATAGATAAGAGCAAAGCAATGTGGGTAAACATCCCACAGGGCCTACTGTGCAGTGTTGTGTTAAGGCAGCTCTGATTCCCTTGTAGCCCTGTGAGATCTTCAAGCTGAGGAATAGCGAAGCAGCACAGCAGTCTCTCCAGCCCTCCTGTAGCAACACTCTGCCTGCTGCTGTGTTTCTAGTGCAGGGCAGAAGAACTCCAATGATTTGTTCTTTGTTCCCCAAACAGCTGCTTACTCAGCTGTCAGATGCTTCCTGAGCTTTGAAAGGGGAGGGGGTGCATGCCTGCAGGGCACCAGAGATCACAAAACACTGAGCAAAGCCATCAGGGCAGGCATTGTGAGATACTGGTGGAAGCTAGGCCTCTTGACAAAACAAACACTCTGTTTGTCCATGCTGGCTCTTGGTGGACAATAAAGGGAGAGGAAAAGACAAGTCTCTCGCAAAGTGGAAGTCTTTTGTCACCAAAACTGGGTGTATTTTTCCCAACAAAAAGTTGCATTGTAGTGTATATTCTCACTGTTTTGTCAGCAAAAGGCAGTTTTTGTTCACAAAATGTGAAAGTATACACTAGGCCTAGGATTTGAAAATGGTTACCCTGCCTTTGTTCCTACTGCTATTTAGCCAACAATGGAGGTAATTGGCTGTTTCCTTGGTGCCCCTTTTGCAGGTTGTACCTGTCCTGTTGCAGAAATTAGGCCTAAAATACTATCAAATCAGAGAGACAAGTGGCATTACAAGCTTCACTGCAGATACTTTTGTCTACTCAGGCTTCTAGATTAAAGTATATTTTTTTAAACAAGATTGTTTAATTCTGGCATTCGTAGTCTAAAGATACAGATTTTTAAAATGAAGTTGATGTGATATTTGTATGTGGACTGCTTGTTTGTTGATGGCTACAAAACTGCAGCGCAGGAACAAGTACAGCATTCAGTACAAAGTGAGACTACAGTTATCCATTTGATAAAAGAATTTCCTTGACTGTATGGACACTGCTGGATTGGGGCTCAGTATCCTTCTGTATCATAGCTGGCATTTCTCTTGCCGCTACATATGCCCAGTGCTGGGATGCATTGGGATCAATTTAAAGCCCAGCATGTTGGGGCCAGATTGCTTCTTCAGTGAAGCTCTTAAGGCCTCTTCTCTCTCTGGGAAACTCTGCTGTGCCAGAATGCTGCCTATTTGGCTTTCCAGGCTTTGTTTATATACCTTACATAAATATATTCTGAAGCTACCTGAAGAGGAACTGTTGTAACAGTATTTGACAGTCTCCTATTGCATGCACAAACCATTCTGCCTCTTCTCCTTTTTTCTTCCCCTTTTCTAACTGCAAATTCTGACAAATTTGCATAGAATCTGAATGAGTTACGTGACTGGCAAGTTGGTGAACATAGTTCCTAAGGGGAAAAAAAACAACAAATGGTATGGTAGCACTTTATAGACTAACAAAACATGTAGCTGGTGTCATGAGCTTTCGTGGGCACAGCCCACTTCAGATGGCCAGAGTTATGAGTTTGGGATGTGAACACTTTTGGTAGTTTTGTGAAGTGGCTGGCTGGCTTTCTCTGGTTTAATGAGCCCTGATGTATGCAGTGCCTTAGAATCTTGATTAGCCAACCAAATGGATATAAAATTGGTATCTGCATCTGCAAAAAGGATCTGTGGTTATCCACATTCATAATCCACAGATGTGGATACTTGCAAGTGTGAAACAGACATCTGCAGATTTGCAGAGTTCAAGATAAAATTTGTATCTGCATTAAGGATGTTAAATTGTGGTTAGTTTACTAGTCAAGGGAAATTCCATCAACTTGACTAGTCAATAGGCACTTCTGCATTCCTCCTTTGAAATGTACAAGAACCCTGCTGTGACTCTTGTACGTTTCAAAGGCGGAATGTGGAACAAAGTGTAGCGGGAAGTCCCACTGACTCTGGGCTGCATGTGGGTGCCAGCTTTGAAATGTACAAGAGGCCCCAGCAGGGGCTCTTGCGCATTTCAAAGCAGAAGTGGACTCATGGAGCCGGGGTCAACTGGGAACTTCCCAAAGAGTCCCTCTCTGACCCTGGGCTCCATGTTGCACTGCCAACTTGAAATGCTGCGTGGAGCCTGGGATTCAGCTGTGGAGTCCCCAACTGACCCCGGGTTCCAGGCGGCGCTGCTGCTTTGAAACACCTCCAGCGTTTCATAGGGACCAGGCTCAGCTATGCGGTGCTGCCCTTTGAAGTACCCCCCTGCTTATTGGATAGTTAACCAGTCTTTAACATCCTTAATCCGCATCCATATCAGCAAAAATGAGCTGCAGATGTCTGCATTCGCACAGGCGGATATAAAGTGGATATACATGGATTTGCTGAGTTCTTCAAATGGTACTTTTCATAAATCCCATTTTAAGAGCTAGAAGGTCCTTGGCAGAAGTATTTCTGATGTGGGTTTTGATAGATGAAATACAGACTACTTTGTTTTATACGTACTCTTAGAAATCCCCAGTTTTGTGTCTGATGCAGCATTGGTGATCTTGCCATCTCTAGGCCTCATTTCTGTAACCATCACAGAAATATGTTCTTTAAGCTAAGGATGTGAATGGTACCTTGGTTATGGTTAATTGGTGGAGGCTAGAGCAGCCCCATGCCCTCCCTGTTCAATTGATTTTTTTTTTAGTGTGTGTGTGTGTGTGTGTGTGTGTGTGTGTGTTTAACAAGTTAACTAATTAAATATAAATTTTACATCCCTACTTTAAACAAAATAGTGACCATAATATTTCTTAACCCAGAGTTCTGTACCCTGATAACCAACACTCTCTCAACAGTATTTTTCTGTAAAGATGATCTGCAGAGCACAAACTGAGTTAAACCTGAATCTGTGTTGGAGGCTACCATAATCTGGCTGTGCTTTAGTAAATTTTTAGCCAATCTCTTAAATTCTCAAACTTTATTTTGGGGCACTTTGGGATGTCTTTGAGGAATAAAGGGTAACTGACAGCTCAATCCAGGCAATCCCTGGCATTCGTAAATGCTGAAGTACATAAGACATCACACTTTTGGTGAACTAAGACATACCAGAGAGACTTCAAATGGAGAGGGAGGGAAAGAGAGCTTAAACGTGATTAAAACTTCTGTGGTGAATTTTGTCAACAGCCTGTGATAGTGGTGAATGTGAAACTAGCAGAGTTATGGTAAATTACTATAGCGTTTAGTGCTAATGTCAGTAACTCTTTCTCTCCTCTCTCTCCCTCCCCCGGGAATAGAAAATATGTTTCATCAGTTTTTGTTGGTTCTCCCTGTCATTTTAGGAGCAGAAACTCTGACCTTATCTGTAATGACAACAAACCACATGTGACTAATTGAAGTGGAGTATTGGGGGACAGGGGAGGTCCCTGATAACTAGGAACCTAAGCCAATGTAATGTCCATTTGTTCCTAGGAGTTTATAATGGTGCTTGAGTTGTAAAAATTTGTCTTTTTTTTTTTTTTTTTTTTCTCCTCCCTCCCCCTGGACAGGTTCCTAGTTATAAATCATCATGGCTCAAAAAGATGTTGATAAGTACCTTTATGTGGACAAAAACCTCATCAACAATCCACTGGCTCAGGCTGACTGGGCAGCTAAGAAGCTGGTGTGGATCCCATCCGAGAAGAATGGGTTTGAGGCGGCCAGTCTGAAGGAAGAAGTGGGAGATGAGGCCATAGTGGAGCTGGCAGAGAATGGAAAGAAAGTGAGAATAAACAAAGATGACATTCAGAAGATGAATCCACCCAAATTCTCTAAAGTGGAAGATATGGCAGAGCTGACCTGCCTGAATGAGGCCTCTGTGCTGCACAACTTGAAGGAGAGATACTACTCAGGGCTCATCTATGTAAGTAACAATCTTCTGTATTTGGGAAGGAAGGCTTTTATTCCACAGGAGCAGGTAAAATATGGCCCATGGGCTGGATCTAGCCTGCCAAGCCTTTGGATCTGGCCCATGGCTCACTAGGACCCTCAGGTAGGCTGCCTGCCAGCCACAGCCTCAGGCCACTCAGTAGCCAGCTGCAGGGGGCATGGCCCTCTTGGTTCTGTGCACCCCTTGTGCAAGGAAGAGGGGGCAGATTTCACATTCTGTCCCTGCTAGAGATGTTAAATTGTGACTAATTGAATAGTCAATGCATTTTGCTATTCGATCAGTCGATAGGGCGACTCTGCCTTTGAAGTGTAGCAACAGCCCTAGGGGACTCTTCTCCCTCTCCCCTCTTCCTCCCCCCCCCCCCCCCCCCCCCCCCAACTGACCCTGAGCTCCATGTGGCACTTCCACTGTGAAACACTGTGGGGAGCCAGGAAAAACACCAGTTGGCCCCGGGCTGCATACAGCACTACCGCTTTGAAGTACCCGCTCCTCATCTCCGCCCTCCTCTCCCCTCCCCTCCTTTGCTGCCTCTTTCTGTTAGAGGAAGCAAGGGTGGGGGAAGCGACTAGTCAACTATCTGATAAGCGAATGCTTATCGAATAGTTGACTAGTCCTTCACATCCCTAGTTCCTGCCCCCAGCAAATCATCCCAGCTCACACTGGCCAAAGGGAGCTGCAAGGATTGTGCTGGGGGTTAGGGCAACGTGTGAAGTCTTCTCTCCTCTCCCCTGCCCTCCTTGAGGGTACACAGCACAGAGAGGCATGTGGCCCCAGCAGCTGGCCACTTTGAGCAGCTTGGAGCTGTGGCAGGCAGAGAACCTGTCTGAGGGCCCTGCAGGCCCAGACTATCCTTTGTCCACAGGAGGCCCCAACTTCCTGCTGGGACAGACACCCCCTCCCCCCCAAAATCCCTCCCTCTGTGCACAGGGGCTGCTGCCATGAAACAACCCCTGTCCACAGCTGGGCTTCAGCCTATAGGGGTTTCTTTGTGGCAGTATCCTCCTGGGCCCCCTCGCCCACTGCCTCTGATAGGGGGAAGAACAGGCAGCACCATGGAGACAGGGCTATGGGGAACTGGATCTGAGACAGGCAGCAAGGGGAGGGGAATGCAAGTAGTCGACTATGATTATCTGTAGTCAAGGCTTATCAGTTAGTTAACCAGTTGACTGCTCCTTTACATCTCTATCCCAAACATGCACAGTTAGCCTTATGTCTCCTATGAAACTCTTATATGACACTGCTGCTTGGGAAGTCCCAGAACTCTCCCGGGGGGTAGAATGGAGCCCTCAGGGAATGCTGTGGTGAAATGGTTGGACTTTGGCATGTTAAGTGTCATTGTTTAGAGTATGTTTTGAATATCATTAATTTTGCTTTTTGGCTAGAAAAGAGTTTGAAAAGTAGTAAACAGGAAGCCTGATTAAAACAGTACTAAATAACAAAAATCCACTTGAGATGTATACCTAACATCTGGTTTGCTGTTTCCCACATCTGGAACCTCAATGGGAGGGAATGCTAATGCCAAGCTGGCTGTCTAATCTCCTTCTGAGATTCAAGTTTTTAGCATGTCTGCCCCCTCCAGTAACAAACTGTACCCCAGTATAGTATCTCTGAAAGGAGAAATAGATCTGAACTGGCAGGTTCTAGTTCCTTCCCACTTGCCAACATGCTGCTCTTGTACATAGTTCTTTTACTGGGTTGTCATGGAAATGACAGCAATATCTGTTTCATGACTCTCATAATCTACAATCACAAGGAATAAGGTACAGGAAACCCCAGAGATGCAACCGCCCGAGTTTCAACCCCCTACACTTACAGCCATTTTTGTAAGTGTGGAGGGGGCCAAAAACCCCTGACTTATGTCCTCGGCCCGCATTTACGACGGTGCATTACGCCTATCGTAAATGAGGGTTTGAGTTACGACGCCCCTGCCACCTATATAAGAGCCAGGCTCTCTGACATGCTTATGTGTGTCCAAAGGAGGAGTGCTAGAAGATAAAAATTTGAAATTGGCATTGATTCTATAGTTCCTGTTCAAAGGTCGCTGTTAATGTGACTTGATCAAACAGTGATTTTTAGAATAGCCTCTTAAGCTGTTTAAAGCAGAAAAAAACTTAAACAAATAGTCTGGTAGCACCTTAAAGACTAACAAAACATGTAGATGGTATCATGAGCTTTTGTGGGCACAACCCATTTCAGATGACAGATGCTGTTAAAGCAGAGACTGTTAAAGGGCACAGGATGAACTAGATGATATGGTAACGTGGTTCTTTTTAATGCACTGGCTGCTTACATCTTGAGAAATTTTGTTCCAATTTTGTTGGGTCCTAGCCTATTCATTCATAATAAAGAATGATAGCACAATGGTCAAAGCTGGAATAGCAGATCTTACTGAACATCCGGCCTTTCTTGTATCTCCAGCTAGGCAATATGAAGTGGATTCTTTAGTGTTTTATGTCTACTGCCCTCTGACCTATTGAGGACGCTAGAGTTACTGTAGTGCTAAAGAACATCTTGATTACAGATAGAAATGTAGCCGTGTTAGTCTGGTGTAGCTGAAACAAAATACAGGACTATGTAGCACTTTAAAGACTAACAAGATGGTTTATTAGGTGATGAGCTTTCGTGGACCAGACCCACTTCCTCAGATCAAGTAGTGGAAGAAAATTGTCTTTGAATAGCAATGTTCAAACCTCTCACTGTACCTTGTCTTCTCTCACAATAAATCTCCCATAGTCTCTCTGATACCTGCTTACTTAATCATCCAAAAAGCCCTAGTCCGCTTCCTTGCCACTTGTGGCAAGACAATGTCTGTCTCTAGTGATTAGCAATCTCATCTAGGGTAGAAAATGGCATATGTTCACTCCTGCCATGTACCTCCTGTAAAAACCCCTTTGAACTGCCAACTTCTAGATCAGTATTTTCAAGCTTTGGTGCTCGGACCCCTGGGCATCAGTACCTCATATTGCTGATCCCTAAAAAATTTAAAATGAAGGTTGAAAAACCACTGTTCTGTGTTAGAACTGGAGCCAAAGACTCTAGGTATGACTTTTATGCCACTCCAGAGGCACAGGGGACATAGTTAGCTGCTACAGAATACCGTTGTTGAAGTGAGGGTTCTTCCAGGTATAGAGCAGGCGAAAAACTCCATGACAGTCTTCTCTATCTAGTGATAGAGGTATGAGTGGGAAGACGTGGCTGGAACTCAGTATATTTAGTTATGCTCAGTTGATGAATAGCTGATTGGGCAGTTATATGTAACCACAGCTGCCTCCACCTCCCTGGGCTGTGATCTCAGAGCAGCTCAGAATCAAAGCAGTATCTGTGCCTTAGATTGTTGAGAAATGGGTACATTGTCACTTACATCCTTGTACACTTATTAGTATGCTAGGTAATATTTCCCCTCCTAAATGGAATTCATTATAAGTCCTGAAACTAGTGAGATATAGTCAATTTTAAGTGACTTAAATATTTTACTTGCCTTGCAATAGGCTGCCATTTCACAGGTGATGTGGGATAAGTGGTCTCGTGCATAGATGTAACAAAGTGAGATTTCCTTCTTAAACCTAATTTAGTAATGTGTTAAGCTAGTGAGAATCTTGCTCCTACCAATCCATCCAAAAATGAGTCTGAACAGCTCACTTATCGAATGGGCATCTTGGCCAGCAGCCCTCCCCAGTAAATTGGAGATTAAGGTGAAGGGCTAAAATCCTTCGACTGGACAGCAGCTGGGCAATAATCTTCGTGACAGGAAGAAAGCAAACAAATTATCTCTGGCATAAAGATCTCTGGAAAGGTCATAAACACAACATGCTTTGCTTTTGGCTTCTCTTTCTTCCTGCTGGTGGGGGCTTTGTTTCTGAGATGTCTTCCCTCTCTCTTTTCTCCCCCCCCCCATCCTTCCTGTGAAGGGTGATGGGAAAGCTTGAGGCTAAGATTACAATGGTGACTTGGAGATGCTTGATCAAGGAGTGGCAGACATGTCAACATTTCAAGAACTTGGAAATAGCAAATCAGTGTCACAGACTGAAGAGAGCTGTTTCTACAGAGTTGATTTGGTTTTAGACTGTGATGACTTTGCTGATTTGTGATTATCTGTGTTCAGTCTTTGAACTGAGTTTAACTTGGGGGAGGGGAGCCTAGGGGCTCCATCTGGCCCCTGAGGCTCAGGGACTCCACTGCAAGCATGGAGGAGCTCACACTGGTGCTCCAGCTTCCCCTCGCCCTCTGACCCTCTCTGGGTCCAGAGTGCACAAAATATAGGCTGGCCCCTCAGGCTGTGGTGTGCAAGGGGAGTGTCTTCTCTGTAGTCAGTAGGCCCCATCACTGAGTTTGGCGTGTGTTTTGCTTTTCTTGTTTTTGTGTGTTCTCACTTGTGTATGGTCCCCGGCTGCTTCTTTCTGGGGGTCAGAGGCCCCGATTCAAAAAAATTCCCCACTCCTGTAAGTGTATTCTCTAGCTCAGTGGTTCTCAAACTTTGCCCATACCATGGCCCAATGCAAACCTTTCCATGGTCCACCATTTGCTAATAGAAACTCATGCTAATTACATAATTATGCTGGAGCTGTTTTGCTAGTGCTGCAGCTACGGAGAATGGTTAAATTAAACCAGTATGTAAGGAAACATTTATTTAAAGTATTAAACAGATTAACTGCTTCAACTTTTTTTTATTTAAAATGAAGTTTGAGTAAGTATTTATGTCCAACACACACAGTTCCCATATTTTCTTTCTTTACGGCAGGGGTGGGGAACCTTTTTTGGGTCAGGGGCCTCTGACCCACACAAAAAATCAGTTGGAGACCACAGAAGTGAGAAGTTTAAATTTTTTCAAAAATCCCTAAGCCTCATTGATGTGGCCCCCAATTGAGACACTTCACTCCACTCTCACTGAGGGAGGGGGAGAAACTGGGAGGACTGAGGTTCAGGGCTTCCTGTAGGCCAGACTTACTTTTTTGGGGTTCCAGGGTTAGTGGACTTTATGAACCCCCCCGAAGGCTTTGAGGTTGGGACAAAAATGAGGGGTTCATTGTGTTAGACAGAGCTGCTAGTGAAGAATGGGGGTACAGGATCTGGGTAGGAGGTGAGGTGCAGAAGGGGGTGAGGGAAGTCTGGATGGGAGGTGGGGTGCAGGAGCAAGCTTGGGAATAGGGTGTCTGGCCGGGGTGAGAGCAAGGGAAGGTGCAGTGTGTGCCCAGGAGGGAGGGTGCAGGAATAGGCTGGGGTAAGGTATCTGGCTAAGAGGGAGGGTGCAGGAATAGGGAGGGTCCGTGAGAGGGCTCGAGGTGCAGAGGTCTGGGCACAAGGGGGTTGGGGGCACTTACTTGCCTTTGTGCCCCTCGCAGGTCTCAGGCACCACCTCCCACTGCTCCCATTTGTCAGATTCTGGCCAATGGGAGCAGTGGGAAAAGCCTCCAAGCAGTGTACCTGTGTGCTGCTGTTCCTCCAGGTGTGTGTGTGGGGCGGGGGCAGGGGGTGGAGAGAGTGCTTCTTTTACATGAGCCAGGTCACATGCAACAAGACTCGGGGCTTCCTTCTCATCCCCCAGCAGGAAGCTGGCATTCCAACTGTGCAGGGGATGGAGCGTGAGGCTGGAGCACCAGCCCTGGCTCCCTGCTGCAGGGAGAAGGGGAAGCTGAGATGGATCCACGGACTATCTGGGAGGCAGCTGTGGACCACTAGTGGTCCATGAACTGCACTTTGAGAACCGCTGCTTTAACTTATCTTGGCAACTTGTTTCTCCACTGCTCATGTTAAGCATGTCTTCTGGATCCAAAGCAGAATGTAAATCCAGAACATTGCAAAAATTCCAGTTCAGCGACCAGATCAGCAGACCCTTGAAAAGAATAGACTGTTTTTTCCTGCCCAAGCTGGTCTTGACTTATGAGTCAAACATGCTTAATCTATTCCTGTTGCCATTCCACAGCTACAGTTTTAATGATAAAGAGTGAAGCTGTTTCTTAGTTTGCCCTATGCCTCAGTTGAAACACAAGTGAAGTTTAACTCCAAAACTGTAATATTGGGCAGTGATGTTTGAAGCAAAGCACAGCTGCAGTGGAGGCCTCTTGTCTCTAGAAACTTGGGTTCAGTTCCTAGATTGGGGGGACAAATGAAAAGAAGACTGACATGCACAGTAGGGATGTGAAGGACTAGTTGAGTGTCCGATAAGCAAGTGCTTATTGAATAGTGGACAGGATAGTTGACTAGTTGCTTTCCCCCTCTCCCATCTTGCTGCCTCTATTAGAGGCAGCAAGGGGTGGGGGAGGAGGAGTGCTTCAAAGCGGCTGCGCCTCTTGAAGCCTGGAGCCACATCTCGGGCTCCATGTGCTGCTACTGCTTTGAAAGGATGCGGGCAGCCTGGGGTGAGTTGGGGGGTCCCCAGACTGTATGTGGCATTTCAAAGGAGCCATGTGGAGACTGTATGTGGCATTTCAAAGTGCCATGTGGAGTCTGGGACGCTACAGCTAACCCTGGGTTCCGTGCTGTATTGCCTCTTTGAAATGCTTCAAGGAGCCTGACGCTGGGCACCCTGCGGCATTTCTAAGCGGCAGCGCCGCATAGAGTCCGGGGTTAGCTGTGGAGCCCCCAGCTGACCCTGGGCTCCATGCAGCAACAGCTGTAGGGCCTGTTACACTTGAAATGCAGAGATGCCTAGTTGATGCAAATACATCGACTATTTGATTAGTCAGTTACCTGATACTTAACATCCTTCGTGCACAGAAACAGCAAGATGACTTTTGTACTCTTTACTATTCCACTCATCTGTGAGGAGAGTCTTCCAGGCTTGCCAAAGTGAGACCACTCTGGTAGAGCTGTATAATAAGTGACACTCTTCCATGAACCCCCCCCAAATACTTCAAGTATAAATATCTATTGCCGTAGGGAATTACTCCTCTGCAAAAGACTATCCTTGGGTGTTGTCTGTTTTGATTGGTGGTGATGTGGGGAGGAGACAGCTTTTTCCTTGTTGCATGGTTTTGTTCGTCTGATAGTTTTACTGTTCTCGTTGTTCCTAACTGCTGCTCTTCCTGTGCTGCAGACCTCTTCCATCCAGCTTCAGACGTCCAGTCTGTTCTTGCTTGGAATAAAGACATTCCTCCTTTACCAGCTTACACACCTCTGTATAGGAAGCTATACTAAAACAGGCACTAGCAGGCTTTTTAAGTCCATACCTGACTTTTTCTTTGAGCATTATTTGCTGCTATTTATTTACCCCTGAACTCCCCCATCCAAAAAAAATTATTAAATTTTTGCCTCTTTAAACTTATTAGCACTTCTTTCAAATAGTCTGGAAAGCTTGTCTGCAGTCTAAAATGTTATTTCCTTATTGGGGGAGATTTAACTGGTATAATCTCTTCTAATCTATTTCCATTTTTAAGACCCATATAGCTCCTGTAATGTGTATAAGCAGTAAAGGATATCTCTTTGAATTCCTGCAAAATGGTTGTGCAAATTCCAACAACACTGTAGCTGGTCCCTTAGCATGTTTGCCTGCTGAATCACACCTGATATTAAGGGGAGGGAAAGGGTATGTCAAGGGCTTTCTATAGGCAGGTGTGGTGGGACAGAGCTTCACTGTATCTGATCCACCTTTGGCATTAGGTATGCAATAGATCATTCACCATTGTAGTAAGTTAGTGGAATGGGCCTTATTAACTTGAACTCTCAGGTTCAGGAGTCTGGGAGTCATGCCAGCTCTCCGTCCAAGCACTGTATTGGACATTCACAAAGAATCAAGGTCAATGTCTGCTGGTGTTACAGCAATCCACTAGCTAAAATTCATTGCACTTGCCTAAGCATGGCAGTAATTACTCATTTCTTAACATCCCTAGAATTGGCAATCAGCTAATCATGTAGTTGATAGAAATTCTATTGAGTACATGATTGGTTGGAAGCCTCCAGGAGCTACCCCCTGCTGTGGCTTTGCAGTTTAAATTAAGGATGTTAAAGACTAGTCAACTAGTTGACTATCCTATAAGCAAATGCTTATCTGATTTCTGCCTCGGAAGTGACTAGTCAACTAAGAGTGGGGGCAGAAGAAGGGATACTTCAAAGCCGCAGCACTGCAAGAAGCCTGGGATCAGATGGGGACTCCCTAGTTAATCCCAGGCTCCATGCAGGTGCTTCTGTTTTGAAATGTGCAAGAGCCCCCGCTGGGACTCTTGTACATTTCAAAGCTGGCACACCACATGCAGCCTGGGGCCAGCAGGAAGTTCCGCTGACTCCAGGTTCCATGTAGGCACTTGAGCATTTCCAAGTGCGTGGAGCCCAGTTCAGCACAGAATTCCAACTTTGAAATGCAAGAGAGCCCCACTGGGGCTTTTGTACATGTCAAAGGAGGAACACGGAAGTGCCTATCGACCAGTCAATAGAAATTCCATTGACTACTAAATTAACTGATATTTAACATCCTTAGTTTAAATGTAGTAAAAGCTGGCTGCACAGAAGCCTAATTCTTAATACATTTAAACTGCAGAGCTGCAGCGGGGGTAGCTCCTTGTCCCGGGGCGAGCTGGTTCTTAGCCAGGCTGGTTCAATCCCAGCTTGCGCCAAGTCCAGCAGCCTCGGTCTGTGGCCAGCGCTGCGGGCAGTGAAACACACTGGACAAACCCAGCAAGGAGCAGCCTATGCGTGAGTTTTGTTGGATGCAGCTTCCCAGAACAGCTCATTTACACACACCCCTCATTTCTCCCCCCCACACACCATGTTCCTGTCTGGTGGCTTGGGGGAACCTGTGCAAGTGCATGCCTGCTGTGCACATCCTGGAGACAGGAGAGGGAACCAAAGGGCCACAGCAACCCTGGGCAGGCTGGCTGGGCTCCAGGAAGGCAGTTTTGGGTTGGCAGAGGGGCACTTGTCCTGCCTATTTGTGCCTCCAGCCCCACGGAGAAAAGCTAAAGCCACTTCAGGGCAAGGGCTCCTCCCTGGCGGGAGCTAGTGCACAGCTCCCTGACATGCTGGGTAGCGGCGACCAGGCAGGAAACGGGTAGCACCCAGCCAGGAATTGTAGGGCCAGAGCAGGCAGACAGTGGAGGCTGGGCTGTGTGAGCCCCACTCGGTCCTAAGCCTCTCATCCTGCTCTACTCCTTCAGTTGGTGATATGCCTGGGCCAAGCTACACAGTGCCCACCCAGAACAAAGTCCCAGTGACTGGCAAGTTCCAGTCCCTGCTTGTGAGCCCAGCAGGCTGCTGCTGCTGGTGTGCAGCGCTTAGCACCCAGCATGGTCTTATATCAGCTGAGCAGTAAGCCCAGCCACACTGACTCAGCGGCTGGAACCACCTCCACAGGTGTCTGCGGGTTGTGGCTATGCTTCCTGAGCACCCAACCCAGCCAGAGATGCTGCCCCCATCTGCCCAGCCCACCCGGAGCCCTGAGTGCCACCAGCCTAGCTCAGGACTCTGAATGGCACCACTGGTGGCTTCAGTCTCGCCACTGGAGACCCACACATGGAGTGTTGCCAGCCCAGCCAGTATGGTGAGACTGCATCTTCTGAGCCTGGCCTGGGATTGTGGGACTCGCCTGACTGCTGCTCTTTGCCTACCTGGGCTTCAGTCCTCAGCTCCTGGCCCAGTGCCATGCAACCCTGGCTGTCCAGTCCCCCCCCCTGCTGTGCATGAGCCAGGCTCCCAGGAGAGTGGAGCCAGCCCTGCACATGGGATAGGCAGAGAGCGGAGCCACAGCTGAGCTGCCCCCAGAGCAGCTGGCTCATCCTGTGGATGGGGGGAGGAATGCAAGTAGACTGCCCGACTACTCTTTTACATCCCTAGCCCATTCGTGTTAGTTTTCTCTTGGGTCTCACTTAAATACCTCTTAATATTGGACTACTAACATATCAGGCAACACTCCACGGGTAGCACAGTTCGTCTAACTCCTTTGGTAGGATCCCCTCTTGGAGAGATGCTTCAATAGTATTGGGGTCTTTAAGTAGTGTCCAAGATGTCTGGTGTCCTCCAAGGCAAGGCTAATTCTGAAACTGGCCCCATACACAGGAAAACTTGTTTGGAATACTTTCCGTTGGGAAGGGAGTTTCTAATGGACATTTGTGCACGAATGAAGCCATATGAAAATGGGTGTGGGACTAAAATTGCATGCCCAAACTCGTCTTGTCAGACACATAGGTAGGGCTAATTATTCAAAGTGAAAGCCACCGCCAGAAAACTAGGGTTCTGACTATAAACTATGTAACAGATGCTATTTCCACTCTTTTAATTGCCGTTAGTCTAATCTTTACCATGATCCAGTTGAAGTTAAATCTGGTTTAAATGCCTCCTATTCTTGGAGTAGAGGATTCTTTGTTATGCTAAAATAGTCTTATTTGAGAAGGTGGGGGAAATTGAACATGTAGAATGTGTAGGACATGGCCTGTTCTTCTAATAGCACTTCATTTAGGCTGAAAGAATGGCCGTATGAAGCAAACACACCATTGGTACAAACCACAGGAGCAAAGTTTTGTATTCTTAAAATATCTAAGATAACAGTCTTCCTTCTGTTCAAAATACTTTTTTCAATTGGAAAGTGTATTCTGAGACTTGGAATGAACAAATCTGTAATACTTTTTCTCTCCTTCTTGCCTTGACTGTTTTCTCACATGGGTCTCTTAAAATTACATGTTTGGGCATCTGTCTTGCTTCAAAACGATGCGGGATTAAAATCCATTGAAATTAAATTTAAAAAATTGGGTTTGGTATGATGGATGCTGCTGGTGGTGGTGGTAGCAAATAATATTCTCTTATTTTGAAAATGGGAGACTTCAAAACAGTTTTTCATGTTCATCAATTCCAAGCTACACTGGACTTGACTCTCTAATTTTAAATGTAGCTCCAGTCATCTTTGAGTCTTGTATGTGAATGAAGTACAGTGGTGCCTCTCAACATTTCCTCTTAAAACTAACTTTGGCTTGACCCACTGAATTTGAGCCTTGTTTTGAATGAAGGAGTTGGGAAGACACATTAGCCGCTGTTGAACAATCAAAATAGCTTCCTTGGGTCTTCCTTCATGAATTTACACTCTCCATCTCCCATCTCTTCCCTCTGTCCTGTCTAGGAAAATGTACTATTTAAACAGCCTTTTTAATATAGGGAATTCTGCTGGAAAGGAGCAACTTTGTAGGACCCTAACCCAATGGTGGTCATAGATTTAAAAGCCAGGAGGATCTGTTGTGGTGATATAATAATCTAAATATAATACAGGCCATAGAACACCCTCCAAAATTTAGTGATCATTTTAGAAAAATACTTAAATTTTGTTAGTGATGGCGAATCTACCATGATCCTTGGTAAATTGTTCCGGTGGTTAGTTACTCAATGTTAAAAACATATGCTTTCTTTTCAGCTAGACATTCGCGTGTGATAACATGATTCCTGTATTTCACATTTCTTGGCAAAGGATAGCTCTAAGAACATTTGAACCAGGGGATCACATGCATGTTAAAGGGTGTCCTCTTATATATTAAGGAAAAATGAATACTTACCTGCCCATGGTGCTTAATGCAACACATTATTTCTTGTTCCTACATCAGCGTATAGTACTACATAAGACACTTGTTCCCTTGTGTTTTCTTATGATGGAATCCTCAGTCACACTCTGAGCAGCCATAATAAGCAGACTACAAATATGAGCTAGTGCACAATAATGTGTGCTCTCAAGCTTCTGGAAGATGAACACCTCTGTTTGCTTTAAATTAAAAAAAAAAAAGTGATGGGGAAGCTGGGCTAGTGAGTGGGCTGCATGAGTGGTCCTCCATCTCAATGGGCTGCAAGATTTTCATAACCAAGATGGTTTCCCAGGACAGGATAGTTTTGGCAAAGTGTGCTTGCATACCTAGAATATGTGGGGTGTGCGCCAATTTGAGGCTTCATGGATACAAAATTTGTATCTGCATCCACAAAAATGAGCCATAGACATCCACAGATGCGGATGTCTGCAAATGTGTAAGGTTCTAGATGTATCCATATCTGCAACTCATTTATACAGATACCTGCGGATTTGCAGAGCTCTCCGATTCAGCCATAGCAACGCTTTGGATGCAGAAGGAGCACAAGACTCTGTGTTCGCTGTGTGCAGTCAGCACGCACCTGAGTTCACACAGGCACCACTTTAGTAATATTGGTAGAAAAACACAATGTCTTATGGGCCACACATGGAACCCTGATGGGCTGCATATGGCCAACAAGCTGCAGGTTGCCCACCAGTGCTTTAAGGTAAAATGTATAACTTCTGATCTCTGAAAGTAGGAGGAACTAGTTTTGATGGGTCCTGCAGTTAACCATGGAATGAGCTAGCCAGTATAAGTCTTTCTGAACAATAGCATCCTAATACCTTGGAGTACGTGGTAGGGTAGCTTGAAGGAGGCACTGTCATACTGGTAAACTTGGTTTTAGCTGTTGCCCAGTTTCTAGTATTGACTTGTACCTTCCTGTCTTGTCTCACTGCCCTAGTAGAACCTCTCAAAGAGGAGTGACTCAAGCAAGAAACTTGAAGGGAACATGGATTTGTCTGACTCTAACCACTATGCTGTTCTTTTCTCTGCAGACCTACTCAGGCCTGTTCTGTGTGGTTATAAATCCTTACAAGAACCTGCCCATATACTCAGAGGATATTGTGGAGATGTACAAAGGCAAAAAGCGGCATGAGATGCCACCTCACATATACGCAATCACAGACACTGCCTACAGGAGTATGATGCAAGGTGAGTGGCAACTATGGGACCATGACTTTCTAGTGAGATCATGAAGTCAAAATGATATTTGAGACATAGGTCAAGTCTATACTTGCACCTCACAGTGCTGTAAATTTCTGGTTCAGGGGTGTGAAAAATATCCCTCTGTTAGCTACTCCCCTCATAGAGCAATACATAAAGCGCTGTGAGAGCTCTCTTCTAGAGCTCATGCAGTGGCCTTTCTTTCACTTTAAAGCACTGCTGATTTATGAAGAAGCCACTGGGCAATGTTACTCCATGTCCCTCTTCTAAGGAGGGAAAGAGGCACATGGATGGGGTGTGCACATGCTTGTAATAAAGACAGTGAAATTCAGTGGAGACAAACCTAAAGCTGTGTTTGGTGCTGGGAGCCTACTTTGGTCTGAAACCTTGAAATAGTGTTAATCAAAACTATTTTTTAACAGCATGAAAAATCAAACAAGTTCTATCCTGTCAAGTAGGATAAATATTCATTTGCTATTTCACACAATATATTGTTGTTTTTCTTTGTAAATTTAAAAAAAAAAAACAGCTTAGTTTCCTGGGTACTCCTAGCAGAATGCATTTGTAGTGTTGTCAGAGATAAGTAATGTGATGCAAAATCATGTATTGCTTGTTTTTTGGCATCACTTGGGGATCCTTAATGGAAAGCTCCTGAGGATCGTGTATGTACCCTATCTCTCAAAGTGATCTCCTCTTAGAGAATCAAAGCCTGCAGCTGAGGAATCTTGTGGTATATAGAGCTAGCCCTATTCTGTCTCTTCGGCTACGTCTACATTGGCGCTGTTTTGCGCCAAAGCTATGCAAATGAG
>CM057845.1:85115253-85127696 GCA_030068395.1 Apalone spinifera
TTTGCATAGCTTTGGCGCAAAAGCGCGCCAATGTAGACGTAGCCTTCCTGTCTTCGTATCTGGGTTATAGTGACAGAAGTAGAAAAGCTACAGAAATTGCCTAAGACAGATGATAGTGGACAATCTGAAATAGTGACAGTATGGGACAAGACAGCATGGGAGGATTGAGGCTGACACTCACCATCTTGTAAGCAACTGGTCACTCTTAAAAATCTAGGTAGAACTTGTATTGCCGCCTTGTTTTGGAGAAAATTCCATGTGGTCAATTTCCAGTTACCTGGCCTTATGTATAGGGGCCTACCAAATTCAAGGTCCATTTTTTTTTTTTTATCAGATTCACAGTCATAGAATCTTGAAAATCACAAACTTCATTAGTTTAGAGATTTAAATCTGAAATTTTACAGTGTTGTAACTGTAGGGGTCCTGACCCAAAAGTAAGTTTTGCAAGGTTACTGCAGTGTAGAAAGAATTGCAAGGTTATTGTAGAAGGGTCACTGCATTTCCACCCTTCTGCGCTGCTGCTAATGGCACTGCCTTCAGAGCTCAGTGACTGGAAAGTGGAGACTGCCTACAGAGCTAGGGTTCCAGCCAGCAATGTCACCTACAGCAGCAGTGTAGAAGTAAGGATCGCATAATACAGTATTGCCACCCTTACTTCTGTGCTGCTGCTGGGAGTGAGGGAGGTGGGAGGCACTGCCTTCAGAGCTAGGTATCTGATGAGTAGCTACTACTTTCTGGCCATCCAGCACTGATTGCAGTGCAAAAGTAAGGGTGGCAATACCCTATAATATCCTTTGACCCTTATTTGGATTGGAACCCCTAGTTTGAGAAACACTGGTCTCCTCTGAAATTTATATAGTATACTGTAAAAATACATAAGACTACCTTTATGGTCTGTAATGGTCTTGTTTATGTGGCTTGATACAGCCAGCGGATTCCACCATTTCTCACCAGCCTCTCAAACTGTCCATCAAGGAGCTATGATAGTTAGTGTGGAGGGAAAGGGAACAGGAAGATTGCTTTCCTGTTGCCCAGATCAGTGACACAAAGAAACTTACAGGTGGAGAGAGGAATGCCAACAAAGGCTATTGGAGTAAAGCGCCTCAGGACACTTGGCATATGAGAGAACTAAAGGCGAAATGAAAAAGCTGTTTTCAGGGGGTAGTGGAAATAGGGTGGCAATGACTTCGAGGGATAGGAAGCCAATGCTGCTGCTTAGAGCATGATTCCCTGCTGAGAAATATAAATACTTTTCCTAGCTGTCACTTTAAAACTACTCTGCTGCATCCAAAGAACTCTGCCTGTAACTTGTCCTTGAAGGAACCTTATTTCCGCTTTAAACAAAGGAATTTCTAAACTGTCTTTTGCTTAAGTGACAAGACAAATGTGCCTTCTATTCACTACATGGTAGCATGGCTGCCCATTACCCTCTTATCTGCAGTTCACTTCCTCTATTACTTCCTTCTCTTCCCTGCCTACTCCTTGTCAGCAACAGTGCCAGCAGCTTTCTTTAAACAAGCTACTGACTTGTCCTGGCAGAGTTTCTAGTTTGTGCTTCTGTGCAATAATGGAGGCAATTCCTTTAATGCAATTGTAACAGGATTCTAGAAGACAAGAGGCTTCCTCTGATTATAACCAACAACGAAACCACTTGAAGGATCTAGAGCAAGCATCCTGTATGAAAGGCTGGGGAACCATTTTTGGTTCCTCACTGATGTGTCCCTTTGCCTGAGAAGGAGAGACATTTCTTTTACACATCAGAGCCTAGGGAGACCCAGCCTAGTAGATTTGGTATGCTCTAGCCTGGTGGGGGTCCTGGAATGTCACCCCAGGCTCTCAAATGCTCAGTGCCCACCCACAGCCTTCGAGGCCAGATCAGGCAAGCTGGGGGCTGCATCTGTTCCTGGGCATTAGGTTCTCCATCACTGCTGTATGGACTCTCTCTACTAATTACACAAGTTGGTTCTGGGGACAGCTGCACAGTAGTGGCTTAAAAGTGATAGGTGAAGTTCTCATGCATGTGGTGATTCATAGCCAAATGGTCACTCTCTCATCTGTCTTTCTGACTTTGCAATGTTAACTGTCTGAAACCCAGAAATCTCAACTTGCACTGTTAATTCACTGCACAAAGGCAAAGAATGGTACTCTGACATCTGTACTCTTAGCATTGGGGTGGGCTGGAAGGTTTGAGTTCTGCATAAGTGTTTCCTTTGCCTCCTTAAAGGGAAGAGGTAACAGGTGGAGGAAGAAAGAGGGTTGACTACAGTCTTGGCCACATTCAAATTGCTCTCAGCTGTTACCTCTTTCCCACAACAAATCTAACTGCATGGTGAATGTGTGTGTCTTGCCCAACTAGCTGGCTGCTCCAGGTTTTCTTTACCTAGTTCAGAACAAATGTGGTACCCAACCTCCTTTGTGCACTTGCTGGGCTTGGAATTTATTCCCAGCTGATAGTTGGGCTACCTAGTGGGACCACACAATTTAACAAGGCTTTCGTGGGCTCTGCATGTGGGGTTTCAGTGCCTTGTAAAGGATATGCATTGGCAGCAAAGTAAATAAAGCAATATTATTGAAAGACTATCAAATGGCAGAAACACTAAACTGTATGAATTACATTGGGGTTTTGCTACTGGAGTAAGGGTGGAGGCTCTTGTGAAGTTTCTGGTCCCATCCAACTTTATGGGCAATGGAAAGCAACATTGCTGTTTTGGCTTTCTCCCATTTTTCTCATTTGTCGGGGAGGCTTGATGCATCAGCCAGTGGTATGGAAGGAATCTGCATGGAACAGAAGATGGAAAAAGCCCAGTGTTCTGCAAGGACTGGAGGCATTTAGGATTAATGGTTGTACCCTATTCTCCTTTCAGAGGTTCATATAAAGGGAAACCTTAATGGTACGATTAAATGTATTTTAATATCCCTTGTAATCATGTAACCACTGATAATTTCATAGAATCGTAGAACTGTAAGGGACCTCAAGAGGTCATCAAGTCCAGTCCCCTGCCCTCATGGCAGGACCAAGCACTGTCTAGATTTCAGTGGTTACATGCAGGGGGCAGATGGCTCCTATGTCCCTCTCCCCACTGCCTTTGATACAGAGGCAGCAGGGAGTGGAAGGGGAGAAGATGGCTCTGCAGGAGCTGATCTGCTTTTAACCTGGCTCCCTGTACATACTAGGAGTCTGCATGTAACAGTGCATGTTAACCAATGATCCCAGGCTCATCGGTTAACCATGTACTCCGTTACTTTCACATTCCTAATGAGTACTCTTAAAGACAATAGGCTGATGACTCTGACCTCCACCAGCATGGGGTTCAGTTATCTCTTGAGCTGATAAAGCAGAAAGACCTACATGTTAATTGGCTTGGATGCTGGATTTTGTTTGGTTTCACTATGCTTATGGTATCTGAATAAGCAGCCTGTTCAAGGTTAGGAGTGGGGGTAGAAACACTGCTTTTATTCTGATTTAAGTTAATCTAGAAAATGTTTAAGCCTTTGTTTTATACCTAGGCTGATGCACTACCTTTCAGAACTGAGTAGTCTGGTGCACCAGTGCCTATATGTTCCATAGGATTAAATCACTTGTAAGGAAACTCAATCCAGTGCACTGCTGTGAGTTAGAGCATTGTGAAAAATTTGTCCATGTTTAAAGTGATACTGTTTTTTATCCCCAATCTGCTCTTCTGTGTGGGGCAGTGGAGGGACCTCAGAACTCTCTTCTTTTGAATAAACTTTGGAAATCTTAATGGGCAATTACCGTATTTGTGTGTAGGAATGAAATACCCAGTTTGCCTAAGCACTGCTCTTCTCCCTGTGGCCGGTATCTTGATTACCTAATGGTTTGAATGCTTTCAGAGGAATTTGGCTTTATTGCAGTTGAGAGAGAGAGATGTCTTAAGCATGCATAGCATTACACTACTGCAGCAGATGTGCACGGAAGAGAGAGTGCATAGAAACTTTGGGCAGGTAAAATTTTTCTGCAGTCGAATGTAGCTTTTTCAGTTGTCTATTTGGAAAAGGCATTTCAAAGATGTTGAAATGGAATGTTCAAGCTAGCTGGGAAGCTTTCTTCACCTGCTCAAGATACTGGTGGTGAATCTTCTCTGTGAAATATGCTGTAGTGCCAGTGTCTAAAGAACCATACAAATAAGGCTGTTGAACTGTTACACTCAACCTTTGCGTCAACAGGGAGTACAGTTAGTCCCTAATGGCTTCTTCAAAGCTTCTCCCTAGAAGATTGCTTTCCTTGCTCCTAATGCGTCTTAGGCCTGGCTGTGTCTATTCCCTCCTTCCCTCCCTGTCAGCTTGTCTTGCTTCAGCAGGCAGAATAAGTAGCAGGTCCAGACTGTTTCCCACATGTCAATTGTCCAGTTTTTAGTAGGGATGTGAAAGGGTAACTGGCAAGCATCACTCTTAACCAGCAATACTTATTGGTTCTGGCAGCTTCCCTGCCTGTCCAAAAAAAGGTTCCACATCCCTGAGCTAAAAGGACTGAAACATAAGGATTCATCTGCATTGCACAGAAACAGACCTAGATTTCATGCTATAGGACAAAAACTGATGCTCACTGCTGTGGAAGTGTATTTTGCAGTATAAATTAGGGATGTAAAATTCAATTAATTGGCTGTTCCTGCACTTGAAAGGCAAAAACGCTGTTGGGAGCACGGGGCCAGCAGGGGAATCCCCAGCCGGCCCTGTTCCCTGTGGCGTTTCAAAGTGGCAGTGCTGCATGGAGCAGGGGGCGGCGGGGGACTCCTAGATGGCCCCAGGCTGCACGTGGCATTTCAAAGCGGCAGCACCATGTGGAGCCTGGGGTCTGGCCCCGGGCAGCACTGCTGCTTTGAAGTGCTACCTCTCCGCTGCCCCGCACCCCCTTGCTGCCTCCATCAGAGGCGGTAGGGGGTAGTGACTAGATGACTAGTGTGTCGACTATCCAATAAGCATTTGCTTATTGGATAGTTGAGTAGTCGTTCACATCCCTAGTATAAATGTACCCTTAAGTATTGAAGCTTCAGGTACAAATACATTTTTATCTTAAGAGGAGGAATGCCCTTAGATATTCTAAACTAGAACCTAAAATTGGCCTAGTGAAGAAACCTATAGGGAGTCTTATTTCCAGAGCTGTGCAGAAGCTTCTCTCAGTTAATGGTCCCACATGCAATTTGCAAGTGTCTTTTTGCTTTGAAACACCATTTTTATTAAAGCATCTGTGGTGTACTGCTTACTACATGCCTTCTGATTGATTCTTATAAACCAAAACGGAAGTGTTAGTCAATTTGTAACACTTTAGCTCAGACTGTCAGCCCCTCTGCTGAATACTGTGTTGACCCCATGAGCACAGGAGAATGCATACTAGTAGGGATGTAAAATTAGATGGTTAACCAGTTAAAGGAAGTGTTTGCTGTCAGAATTCCTCCAATATTTGTGTAACCTAAAATTGTAGGTAGACTCCACGCATCTATATGGAAACAGGAAAATGAATACTGGAGAAGGGGGTCTGGGGTCTGGTTCAAGACTGATTTAGGAGATAAGCTTAGATGTGTGTTCCATTTATTGATAGAAAAAGTTGTACATGTTCAACCTTTTTGTACAACTTTCAGCTGCAAATAGCAAGAAGCTAAGATTTAGCTCCAGATGATTCTCCCTTCATTCCTAGAAGTTCTGTTTCTATCCATGTCCAGGGTTGTTTATATTTCTGTTTTTGAGTCTTGCATTTTGACTTTCTACACTGTTTTGCTTCCAAATTTCTGCCCAGTAGGAATGTTAAAATGCAGCAGAGAATCTCTCTAATGATAGAGCTTCTAACCTTGCTTGCAGAATGTCTAGATGGCATGCATGTTTAAATACCACTGGTCATTCTGTGCTGCTGGCACTCCCATCAATGGAGTGGCTGTGGGGAGAAACTTGAACTAATATACAAATGTAGATAAGGCCTGCTCTGTGTGGGAGCAAAGGCTGTAATAAAATTACATGGTAAAATCAGAGATGCAGGATTGAGATGCTTTCTGGATTAAAACTCATTTAAGGCTAAATCAGTCCAGCTCTCACTCTGGCTTGATCCTCTCATTTGATCAGGCTGTTGCATGCAACCCATTTCAGCAACTGTCAGAGGAACATTTAGTAACGGAAACCAAGAGGGCTAGGCAGTTTCTCTGGCTTCTCTCCTGCCAGACAGTATGCTCCGTGGTTAGGAGGTGGGCGGTACCATTTAGAAATGGTTAAGCCTTTTGCCTTAATGAGTCAGCTATAGGCTGGAGATTGCAAAGCCAAGCCTTTGCCTTTCAGATATACTTCCTCTTGGCTGGAAAGATGATGTCACCATTGTGTGAATGCTATATTACTTCTCCTTTTATGGAGATGTGCAGACTCAAAATCTGAGTTGCTCATGCAGAGGAAGTGGGTGATAGAGGCCTTTTAGGATGTTCTGTAACGAAGATGCTTAGCATAAACTGAATGTTCTGTTCTAGCCTTCCGACGTCTCTTCCTCCCCACCCTAAATCCCCCAAAACAACATGAGCTGAGGTTGTACCCACCTGCCCATTGTGCTAGCATATGCAAAAGCAGTCTCAGAACTCCTATAGTTCATTTGCTAAAGTACAATGTTTCATCGAGGATTTCTATATACATCTCTTTTTAAAAACAAAACAAAAAAATCAAATCAGCTTTTGCCTTGACTTTTTTGTGCAAATGCTTTCAGGTCCTGGAATCCATCTAAATGAACACTGTCATCTGGGACTACACAGATTAAGAATGGTTAGGTTTTTTGCAGTTAGAGTACATCTACACAGGAGTTATTCCGGAATAACTATGTGAGCGTCTACACAGCTAGCCCATTACTTCAAAATTTTGAAATAATGGGTGGCTTATTTTGGTGTTTGTAAACCTCATTTCATGAGGAATAACGCCTCCTCCAAATAGCTGTTTTGAAATAGCTCCTCCCCCAGGTCATTCAAAGTAATTATTTCCCTGTGCTTCCTGGGGCTCTAAATCGAGGTAGCGCATCCACATTAGGGGAGCCTGCCTCAGACTAATTTCCACGTTTCTTTGTAGTGTAGACGCACTATTTCAAAATAAGCTATTTCGGAGTATTTCTTCTGGAGTAGCTTATTCTGAAATAATCATGCAGTGTAGACATAGCCATAGAATATTACAGAACACCTCAAACTTGAAGTTTGTATTACTTTCTGGATCCTTAAGATTATTTCTTGTTTGTAAGCACTCTGATATTGTGGCAATAAGAACTAAATACATCTTAGACAGAAAGATTTCTTTGCCAGCTGGTCTGACGTACAAACTTGTTGTCACAATTAGACTAATGGTTTACTTATTAAATGCATAATTCAGAGGAATGACAATGTCTGAAAGCAAATTCTTTTCAGGTGTTGGCAAGGTACTGTTAGACTGTATCGACAAAAAAAGGAGTCCAGTGGCATCTGAAAGACTGAACAGATTTATTTGGACACAATTATTTTCAATTACTCTTTTGATTGTCCTGTAGTAAGCAATTGACGTTGTGGTACCCAGTATGAGTAACTTGCATGTGCTGCCAGTTTTTGGAGACGTGTTGGGAGCTGGGCTTCTGAGGCCCGTGTCTAAACATACCATCAGAATGGTAGCGCTGCAGTGATTGATCCCCATGTGTGTCTATTTTAGTGGGTCTAGTGAAGACCTGCTAAATTTACCACTGATTGCTCTTTCCTAGACTGTGATAACTCCACCTGAACAAGAAGAGTAAGGGAAGTTGACGGGAGCAGTTCATCAACTCTCTTTGGTCTTCTGCTAGGATCCTACTTCCTGTGGCTCAACACAGCATTTGAGTCAATCAGTACACAATTAGAAGAATTCCAGCTATCCCAGTGATGGCTGTTTTACAGTGATGGGAAAGAATTTCCCCTTAGATTCCAGACTGGAATGTTTCCTTTTATGGTAGTGTCTGCATACTGCTGTGACTTGCCTGCTCTTGCAGGTACATTCCTGCTGACTTAAAGTGGAGGTGACTCATAGCTGCAGCTGGCCCTGGGGAAAGCAAATATGAGGGGGTAAGGTAGCACTGAAAGGGTCCAATGTTATTGTCTAGGGCTTTTCCTGAATGCTCATCAATTTGTATGTTTAATTCTCTAGTAAGGTGTGTGTGTGGGGGGGGAACCTCTTAATATCTTCCACAGGTAGACGTTATTAACTAGACTGCTGCTGAATCACCATCTCCCTCCCTTATATGAAATTCTAAAACATTCTTCTATACCAGCATTATTTTCAAACTTCATAGAAAAGGAGTGCCCTCTGACAACAAAAATTACTACATGGCCTGGAAGGGGAAGGGGGGGGGGCGCAAATCTTCACCCCTGAGTCCCAGTGAGATTAACACTGACTCGGGCAACCCCATTAAAATAGGATTGTGACACACTTTGTGGTCCCAACTCAGTCTGAGAACTGCTGCTCTGGCAGACACTGTGTCTAGGGCATTTGATTAGTAAGAGTTTGATTCTAGTTCTATTTAGCATCTCACTTGTGTGGCTGTGCCAGTGTTTTATCACAAGGATAGGGATGTTACCTTTGTGTTAAACAGGAGCCCCTGAGCACCCAAATGTGTGTAAGCTCTTCCTGCAGACGGGCTGGGCTGCTCCTTAGTTTTCAAAAGGCCATAGCTCTATATGAATGTGCTATAAAGCCAACCAGGTGTCTGTCCTCCTGAATGCAACACCTGGGGCTATGTGCAGATTAGTCATTAGTTAATTCCTGATGCAGCCTCCAAGTGCCCAGTCATGCAGAATCATTCTGGCGTGTGCCTTGGTGATCCATTGACCGACTAGAAACCTTAGTGGGTGTGGCATTCTGAACTGAGGTCTGTCCTTAACCTGTTGTTCAGCACTGGATTCCTTAAAGGGCTATACTGAACATACATGCTTCAGTGATTAAAGAGTCTGCCATTTCATTTTAGGTAATTATACTTATAGTTAAGGTTGCCAGAGGCTTCATTTTTAAGACCCTGGTTTTTTTTTGATGACTTTGCCAGATTTAAACTATTTAGGGGGAGACTTTCCATATCCAATATTTGCCTTGTACTAGGAATATTAAAATGTGTTTTAATAAAACATCTAACCACTGAAAAAATTTCAGGGGTTGCATGCAGGACACAGTCAGCTTCCCAGAAACCAGTGCATGAGGGGAGGTGGCTTTTAATCCGCCCCCCTAAGTGTACTGGCTCCATCTGTCGTCCCCCCCACTCTCCTCTCTTCCCCCCCCCCCCCCCCATGCTACTGCCTCTGAGGCAGAAGTGCTGGCGGGAGGAAGGGGGCTGTGTAACTGTGCATGTTAACCCATGAGCCCAGGCTCATGGGTTAACCATGTAAACAGTTAGTTACTTTCACATCCCTACCTGGCACTACATATTTTTTTGCAATCTTCAGTAAAATGGTTCAATCACTTCCAATGACAAGATCAGGGAAAAATACATGTTTTGCTAGTTTTCTTTTTTTAAAAGAACTCTTGAAATAGTTTCATTAAGAAGTCATTCCACTTCCATATTTTGGAGCAGCGACCTGAGGTTTGTGTGAGCTGGCTGCCCTGGTATGTGAGACACCTTTTGTGTTTGGATGAATTTTTACAGGAATGGGCCAATATGATTGTTGGATGTAGAAACAGGAATAGGAAGGTATGTGGCTGGGTTTTTTTGTGTGTGTTAAGCTCTGTGTATGGCAGGGATGGGGAACCCGGGGCCAGATGTGGGGGCCAGCTTGTCTGGATATGGCCCCTGAGGTTTGGGGTCCCCCCCACCATTGGGGAGCATGCCCTGGGGGCCAGCTCCCTCGCCCCCAAACCATCCCTCACGGGGCTGGAGCACACAGTCTACTAGCCTGGGCCTCCCAGGCTCTGGTGTGGAAGAGAAATGTGGGGAGTCTGTCAGGGGTAGGGTTGTGAACGACTAGTCTACTATCCAATAAGCAAAGGCTTATCAGATGTTGGCACATTAGTCAAATAGTCAGGCCCCCCCTCCCCCCCGCCTTTGCTGCCTTCATCAGAGAGGCAGCAAGGTGGGGGAAGTGCAGGGGGTGCTTCAAAGCAGCAGCACTGCCGCTTTGAAACGCCACATGCAGCTTGGGGTCAGCTAGGGGCACTCCCCTGCCACCCACTGACCCCAGGCTCCATGCAACGCTGATGCTTTTGAAACGCTACAGGGCCAATGGGGGACTGCTTGAGTCCCCCGCTAGCCCCATGCTCCCCAGAGTTTTTGCCTTTGAAGCATAGCTACAACCCTGAAGCTGTTGCTACGCTTGAAAGGCAGAGGCGCCCTTATCGACTAACTGAATAGTCGATGCAATTTGCATCAGCTGTTCAATTAGCCAATTAATCTAAATTTAACATCCCTAGGCAGGGGGACCACACCAGTGAGGATTTTTTGCTTATAATTTTTGTGCATCCCCAACTGTTGTTGGGTTGGGTTGGGTTTTTTTGTTTTGTTTTTTTTTCCTGTGGGTCAGTGGCTCCTGACCCAGAAAAGGTTCCCCATCCCTGGTGTATGGCATTCTGAAAAATCTCACCACATTATGCTCAAACTTGGTTGGCAGCTAAATTCTTGAAGAGTCAGTCTTCACAGAGCATGCTGCATCCCCATAGCTCCCATGTGAAACCAGACTTCATAGAAGCAGTGTTGTCCCACGCAGTAACGAGGCATTTTCCATCCCTGGGCTAAGTCTCTCCTAGTAATTGTTATTAGCTACTGGGAGGTGCCATGGCACTGGGCTCCAACTGAGCATGGAAACTTTTCTCTGATGCCCAATAGGCATGCAGGAGGAAGCTACCAAAATGAGGAACAGGAGGGGAAAGTGGTGATGAAACACTAGGGTAGTGGAGGGAGAAAAGGAAGGATAAGAGTGAGACAGGGGAAGATAAGAATGAGAGGGGTAATAGTAGGAAGTAGATATGGGTTTAGAAATGGTAGGGACTATATAAGGGGATGATAGGACTGGTAGGGATGTGGAGGGCGTGGGCAGACCTTGAACAGGAAGGGAAGTGGAAACTAGGGGGGTAGGGAAGGAAAATTAGGCTGGGGGATAGGGGTGTCGTGACCATAAATTCACTAATGGTTTTTAAAAACCTGATATAGCATTATAGTAAAATCTATGCAGAAACTAATAGTTGTGTATTCACTGCAGAGTTTGGATGGTATATAGTAAATAATTCATGGTACTACACTGAAATGTTAACCAGTTACAAATTGAGCACCATCCATTCTGCACTGAATGAGGCAAGGGTCTTTTGTGTGTCAGCCAAGAGTGGGACAATGGGATTAGTACATGTATACAAGGGATCCAAATTCAGGTTTATGGCCAACCTTAATTCTGGCACTTCCTGTATTTGACATCACAACCTTAATTTTGTTTTTAATGTGGAAAATTTTTATGTCTAGTAGTACAGTGTCTCAGTCCTCAACTTGCCACATGAAGGAAAATTGCTAATACAAGAATCTTGAGGCACTGCTGCTTGTACTCTGGTATCCCCAGGTCACCTAAAGATGTAGTTAATGCTTAGTCCTCTCTTACTAATGAGGATAGGTCAATGTTCCAGGGTTTGAATTGCATGGCATAGTTTGCATACAGTAGCAAATAGTTCAGGAGGCACAGGAACAACTCAGATGGGGGTGGTGGTGTTGGAAATCTGTTCGCACCCTAGAAAAAGCAGCGTAAGGATTACATCTGGATAGATAATGGTGCCACCTTTAGGATTTGGGGAGAAGGGAGGAACTATTCCAAGATTGTTAGAGATGGTGGGTCACACTTCTGAAGACACTTGCATGAGGATGTTTTGGGGAGTGTCAGTGTACCTTCTGGACTTAATAGCTTATGCAGAGGAGGCAGAAATGAGTTTTGGCTTGTCTGATCCTGTTTTGGTTTTTATTTCAGATCGAGAGGATCAATCCATTCTGTGCACGTGAGTATTTACATTCCTCAGCTTGTCTTGCTGTCAGTTCTTGTTTAAAATCCTGCTGGAGGGCTCTTAATTGAGAGTTTACTAGAATCAGTAGGTCACACGATACTATAAAAGCTAGGGAACTTCTGTCTCTATTTCCTACCATTTAACATCCATCCCTGCCTATCTACTCTTTCTGCAGAAGGATTGTCTCCTGCATGAGCAGGAAAGAAATGATCTTAAGATGACTCTAGTGGAGATGTTGCTTTATTGATACTTGAAAAGGACTTTAGAAGACCTGGGGGGGTGCGCGCGCGCGCACACACTGTCAAAGCGATGAGGAAGACAATAGCCTAGGCTGAGGTTGCGGTGAATAATGTGCCTACGCAACACTTGAATTTCTTCTGAGCCTAAAAGTGAAACTGATCTACAGACCCTGTTACTTTCTGGTGCTGAAGGAGTTTAGATTTTTTTGCTTAAGTGAATTCCTTAAAAGGAATTTCCCTAATTGCCTTGGTGTCCGTGTCCTCCCTCCCTCT
>CM057845.1:85160045-85184745 GCA_030068395.1 Apalone spinifera
CTGGCACCCCCTGGGTCCTAAAGGTGCCGGATTATCGGAAGTTTACTGTACTTGATTATATTTATAGCTGGGAGGCAGTGTGCCACATCAAATTAGTGACTACAAAATTTGATTCCTTTTTAATATTTTGGTGGATCAATTTGAGGGACAATTTGTATTAATGGTTGTATTAATACATGAGTAGCATGCCTTGCTTTACTCTGGGCTTTATTCAGGAACTAGAGGAGCAGCTGGAAGAAGAGGAAAGTGCAAGGCAGAAACTGCAGCTGGAGAAGGTTACCACAGAGGCCAAGCTGAAGAAGCTAGAAGAAGATCTGATAGTCATGGAAGATCAGAATCTTAAACTGGCCAAGGTAAGGAGCACTCACAGCTCCCTACACAACAATGTTGGGAGTGCCAGCTAGTCTGGTGAGTTCAGGAAGGCAGATGCAGCAGCTCTTGGTATGTTGTGACAAGGGAGGAGCTAAATTGGGTGTTCAGTGACACAAGCTTTCCTGAGCTTGAACACATTCCTGAAATTAGTTGACATGCAGAGACTGGTACTGTACTGTGCTCAAGCAGTCTTGAGTGCACCTATTCTGCTTGATTGTATTGCTTAGGGTGAGCAACATGTAGCTTGAAGAGCTCTCTTCACTTTCAGAAGGCTATCTAATACCAGTCAGCTATTTTAAAAATAGCCAGTATTTGTAGTATACACTGAATCCTGAAGCCTCCTTCATCACCAGGTTTTATCTCCCTTTGGTCAGTGTACAGTTCCTTCCAGGGAATGGTCCTGAAGACCTAGAGATCAGTTTCTGCTCCCCCCTCAGTCAGCGAACCGTCTTCTGAAGCCAGTCAGCACCCATTCCTTGTGTCCTCAAGAAGTGTGATTGCTAGAGAGCTCACAGGATAGGAGTGCAGCTTGGTATGCATGAGATGGTTTGACCTGATACTGTCATTCAAACACCGCCAACCTTGAACAAATTGTCCAGTGCAGTGAAAGAGCCAAGGATCATACTTGTCCTAAATTTAAGGTGTCCTAATTCTTAATTCAGGATACTAAAGTGGAAGAGTGATATTGTCCCTGTAGTTAACCCATTGACTGTAGCCTTAGGGAGATTTTGTCATTGAATGATCCTATATATATGGGAATTTGGAAACCCAGGAAACGTGGGTCAGCCACCATTCTCAAACCAAATCGAAGACTGAGTTTGTGGTTTGTTTCTGTGGCAGAAGCTGGCACATCTGAAAGGGTTGTAACCTATCAAAATTCCCGCACCAGATTTGACACTGGTTTTTAAATCGTGCAGGAGAAAAAACTGTTGGAAGAAAGAGTATCTGAATTCACAACCAATCTGACTGAAGAAGAAGAGAAGTCTAAGAGTCTGGCTAAACTCAAGAACAAACATGAGGCCATGATCACAGATCTGGAAGGTAGAGAGAGGGCTTGGGAAAAACTTGCATATTTGGTATTACTGTGCCTCATGAATTTAGGATTTCCTAAATCTTAATTGGACTGATTCTAGGTCTGTGGCCCCATTGGGATTCTAAGTACCAAAGGGTTAATACACTGAGGCTATAGTACTGCTGCTATTGATCAGTTTGATGGAATCATTCAGTGGCTGGCTAGCTGAAGGTTATATGCCTTGTCAGCTGAGCTTTTGGTCTAAATTAAAACCCTCTAAACTGATGGACTAATGGCGAAGAAAGACTGGTTCCATTTTTTTTCATGCTGTGGGAGTCTTTCTGCTTTTCTGCTTCCAGCAGTACCTGTACACTGGGGTTAGTGCTGCTGCTGATCCAGAGTGTATCCTTGTTGGTGCAAATGTAAAGATTTTAGTCACCTTTGACTGGTCTCAGCAAAAAACTGATGGGAGAAACACATCCTGGAGCAGCCGATTTCCTTTCTGTGCAGGGAAGGGAGAGACTGTAGCTACAAAGTGGTGCTTAGCATGTGCAGTGAAATGTAGGTTGGCAGGAGCATGGCACTGTCTTCCCTAACAAAAGCATTCTTATGATGGAGGGAGAATAAGGGGAAGCAGACTGTAAAGTAACAACTTGAAACACATTTTCCAGATCTCGTGTCTAATAGGACTGAAAGATTGGGGGCAGATGCTGCAGGTCATTGGAAGAACATACAGTATCCAGTGAGGAAGGGGGGGTGGGGAGGTTGGATGTCCTGATAGAAAAGATGCGCTCAGTTTTGCTCTTTTGCTAATGCATCGCGTGGTGTCCTAAGAATAAATATGTACATTTATGTTACTGTGTCCTCCTTCCCTGTCTCCTTCAGAACGGCTGCGTCGCGAAGAAAAGCAGCGGCAGGAGTTGGAGAAGACTCGCAGAAAGCTTGAGGGAGACTCCACCGATCTACATGACCAGATTGCTGAGCTGCAGGCTCAGATAGCAGAACTCAAAATGCAGCTGGCCAAGAAAGAAGAGGAACTACAAGCAGCCTTGGCTAGGTGAGGCTTTGCCACCTGATTGCAAAGAAGGGTTTCTTGTCAGTGTTTATCAGAGTAGAAACTGAATGGAACAGGCAGCTCTTGTAAACTAGTTTGACTGTAAGATCAGTGCATTTAACACTCACTTTTTGCTGCTGATTCCTGCCACAGCAGTAGAATTAAAATATTCTGTGAAATGCCCATGCTTCCGAGGAACAGCAGTACATCAAAGGGACTTGATGGGGGCAGCAGCAGGAGCAGCTTAGTTTACTTAACAGGTTCAATAATTCAACCTTGAAAACTCAATGCTTAATCTAATGTAGAACATAACTTAATATGTGGCCTCTTCTCTTCTGTCTTTTCCTCCCTTGTCAATATTCTTCTGTCCTCCAGTTTTAGAGGTGGGATTATCTAGTTCAATATGTGGCAGACAGAACTGCCGCCTTAATTGTAGTGAGAATAAGATCAGAAACTGGAATCTTGGCCTCGCAGACCAATGTAGAGCACTACATTCTCTCCTACTCATGCTTTTTCTCCCCCCCCCCCCCCCCCCCCCCCCCCCCCCCCCCCCGGTCACTCAAGCATCATGTTGCTAGAACTGTATTGTTGTGACTAAAGATCTGTGTCTTATGCAGGGTGGAAGAGGAGGCAGCTCAGAAGAACATGGCTTTGAAAAAGATCAGGGAACTGGAATCGCAGATCACTGAACTGCAGGAAGATCTGGAATCTGAGCGGGCAGCTAGGAACAAAGCCGAGAAACAGAAGCGGGATCTGGGGGAGGAGTTAGAGGCACTGAAAACAGAGCTAGAGGATACGCTGGATTCAACTGCTGCACAGCAGGAACTCAGGTAACTGCAGTATTCAAAAACAGTGAAGCTTGATGGGGCAAACCAAGTGCTAGCATCCTCACCATGGGAGGAGGGGACCTGTGTATTCCGGCATCTAGAGAGACCTGGCTACAGTGAAATGTCTGGACAGGATATAGTCTCTCTCAAGGTGGTATCTTTTCTGGTTTGTGAAAGCTGATATTTTCCTAATTGTAGAATGGTAAGGTCCCAGAACTATTATTCTTGCAGCCAATGGGCAAAATAGACTGTTTGGAGGACAGCTCTCCAAGCTTTGATCTGAGCTGAGTCATAACACTTAAAAATGAGTGATTATCAGAGTTCAAACACAACCAAGAATTGTTTTTATCATTTCATAGCTTGTGTTACTTAACAATTATTTGGATACCTCGATCATAGATGCCAACCTACAGAAGGATGTATGTTCCTTGTTGTTAGCCATTAAAAATGTTTGTGGGTTTGCAGGTCCAAACGGGAACAGGAAGTGACTCTTCTGAAGAAGACCCTGGATGAGGAAGCAAAGACCCATGAGGGACAAATCCAGGAAATGAGGCAGAAACATTCACAGGCATTAGAGGAGCTGGCAGAGCAGCTGGAACAAACCAAGCGGGTAAGTAAAACAATGGGAGTCATAGTGACATGGAAGACAATCTCCCAGGAAAAGTAGCTTCTGTACAACAGGAACCAATATTTACAACTCCAGAGGAATATGGAAATATTTGTAATACACCTCGTCAGTGACAGAATGGTAACTAACTTGTCTCAAGTTTTTTCTCTCCCCTTCCTCTCTCTCCCCCAGTAAATCAGCATCTACCTGGAAGCATGATAGATACTTAGTTACTTAATACTGCACTCAGTGCTTGCCCCTTCTTTCTCCCCACTTGCTCCGTATAACTGTACTGTATAGCTGTAACATTCTCTAGTTCCTTTCACTGATGGTACTTCCTGTTCTCTAGTTCCTGCTCTCTGTAACTGCAGGGATTTTAAATTGGAAATCTGAAGTACCAGACTGTCCTCAGTTTTATCTTCTCTCCATGACTCTTGCTACTTTGAGTAGGTAAATGTCTGCAGTTCTTCAGTGGCTTGGTGCTGAAATCTAACTGAGATAAGCGTTCTTGAGTAAGCAGTCAGGGCTTAGCCAACAAATAGTGTTTCACTGTTATCAGAATAAACACCTCACTGAGACTAAAGCTTCACTACATCTAAAATCTGCTGTGTTTTTCTCCATAAGGTGAAAGCAAATCTTGAGAAGGCAAAGCAGGCTCTGGAGAGCGAGCGTGCTGAACTGTCCAATGAGGTGAAGGTGCTTCTGCAAGGGAAAGGGGACTCAGAGCACAAGCGAAAGAAAGTAGAAGTCCAGCTCCAAGAACTACAGGTGAAATTTACAGATGGCGAGAAAGTGCGGACGGAGCTAGCTGAGAAAGTCACCAAACTCCAGGTAAGTCTGAGTTTTACTTAGATCCTGTGTCTGCATAAAGCTGGGGGTAGGAGGGAGTCTACTTTCTATATGGGGCCATGGATTGCTGCATCTGCTTTGTCTAGCTGATAGCCGGACAGTAAATATGTCCTGCAGGAGATGCCTCCTCTTGAGCTGTGTAAGCTCCCCAACTATTGGAAGGGAGGAATACAAAGAGCAGATATACATTCATTTGGGGGTAAAATAACACAATAATTGAATCTTTTGAGGGCTTGAAAAGTCTGGAGTGTCTGCATGTCATTTCCACTCTTAAGGTAGCTTTTTCTTTTTAACACTGGGATTCCATTACTTACAGGCTCTGAACAGGGTTTTTTTTGGGATCACAGCTCCCTTTCTGTATGGCTAATTAGGAGAGGGTGGAACCAAAACTATTAATGGGGGCATGGTATGGGAAAGGCAGAAACTGCTTAAAGGATTACTGCTGCCTCTCTAAGGGAAAATAAACCTTTTCCTCCCTCCTCCTCAAACTAGACACCTTCATCCTGTAGGAATACCTAGTGAAAATTAGTGTGGCATACTGTGATTCAAGAAAGAGCAGAGAGAGGCTGCTGAGGAACTACAGCATATCTAGTCTTGGGGCAAGTGGGTTGTAAGAAGGCAAAATATCAACTCTCTGTAACTGAATAAATTGTACAGAATCTCCTATGGGCTGTAGCAGTATGGAATGTGAATAGGGAATGGAATATGAATTAAAGTACCATTAGTCTCCGATTCAAGGATTCCATCTTTGGCACTTAGTCATACAACATGTTCTGCTTGCAACAAGGAAGGTGGCTTTTTGTCTGGTCAAAAGTTGCACTTCTACTCCCTAGTTTGATTACTATTCCATTTGTTTGCTTTAACTTGTTTTGTAGGTTGAGCTGGACAACATAACAGGCCTTCTGAATCAGTCTGACAGCAAGTCAATCAAATTAGCAAAAGACTTCTCTGCTCTGGAGTCACAGCTTCAGGATACCCAGGTGAGATGTGGGAGTTGTTGCATATGTACTGTACTCATAATACTTGCAAGAATAATAGAGCACTGAGCAGATCTCAGAACTAAATATTCATGGACGTCTGTGCATCTGGTGTTTCTGGCTGATATATGATATGTTAAGTGGGTCTCTCAGGAATGACCTCTCCTTATTTTCTACCCACTCCATCAGTATGTGGAATAAAGCTAACTTCCCTTATCCCAAGATTGGAACTATTCCAGTCACCTTCCCACTTGTGTGCTGCCCATGCAATGTTCTCATTTTAACATCACTGGTGGTCTTTTGGTGACCAATGTGGTGTGTAATTACTTTCCATTTGTAGCTTCCTTGGAAGACCATAGCAACTGGTAGAAAGTAGTCTTATTTGGTAGTGAAGGGGAAAGCAGGACATCTGGTACACATGAGTGTTTCAGAAAACCTTATTTGGTTTAGATGGGCTTGAATACAAGTGCTATTGTAATACGTGGGCCTGTATCCAAATGTTGAGTTCTGAGGATACCCTACAGAATGATAAATGGGGTCAGATTGGACCCTGTATTTGTCTGGCAGGGTAAACAGCACGTAGATGGAATATCGCGATACTTAACTAGGAGGCACTGAACAACAGGGAGGATACATCATAATCAAAAAGGGATTAACTGGGAAAAAACAATTTAGAAAATCTCTTAGCACTTGTTGCTTACTGTCTTTAACCTATACATTCTTTACAACAGGGATTCTCTTATTTGCATAGCACCATGCACAGTGGTCCCAATCCTGCTTGGAATCTAGGTCTACTATGATACAAACAATAAATAGTGTATCCCACATTAGTTATAAAGGTTAATAATGAACTTCTGATTAGAATAGAATATGTGGCAGGAAAAGGCCAGTGTAATTGTGGATTCTGTATGCAGAACCAGCATCTATCACCACCCTGTTCTACCATCTGGCTCAAATGCAGCCATGCTTAGACTGTTGTAATTGGGTCTTGGCATCTCTTTAGCAGAAAATCTGCTAATGAAACACTGCTCAGGAGAGCAACTGATTTAAGGAGCTAGATGAAATCTCTTATGTATAACTTGGCTAAATGGGGAATGTGGTAAATCTACAAATTTGGGGGTGTAAATGCCAAGAGAGGAGAATTTACTGGTACGTGGATAAAATTAGGATGAAATTGAGGGGAGAAGCTTAGGTTGAACACTTTGAGGGTTGACTGTGGGATAAACTCAATCACTATCACTTGTGTTCTTGAAGCACACCTTGGAAAGGATTATGGGGTGGCTGAAGTGGGAGGCAGATGCTTGCAGTTGTGCATCTCAGTTGTACATAATGGTTAGAGTAGAACTGGAAATAGGAGTTGTAGGTGTTCACCATGTCTGTACACTGACTTGCTGAATGACATCGAGCAGTCATTTAAATCTGTTAGTGTTTTTTCTTTTGAAAGTAGGATACTTAAACTAAACTTCATGAATTGACATCCATCTTGGGTGACTGGGGATTGTAAAGTTCCTTACATGAAAAGGTTCTAAATTTCAGTCTCTTTGCTTTGTAGGAGCTACTGCAGGAGGAGACTCGCCAGAAGCTCAGCTTCAGCACCAAACTGAAACAGGTGGAGGATGAGAAGAACAGTTTCAAAGAGCAGCTGGAGGAGGAAGAGGAGGCAAAGAGGAACCTAGAGAAACAGATCTCTGCCCTTCATCAGCAGGTACAGAAGCTGCAACTCGTAGAACAAACCTTTCTGATTGGGGCGGCATACTAATACATGAAGATAACTCCTAGAAAATCTAGTTCAGATAGAGAATGCTGGTGTGATTTGGACTTGTTAGAAAAGGAAACTATCCTGAGGAAGCAGTGACCTTGCAGGGCTCAGGCAACTGAAACTGGATATAATGCTAATACTAATAAAGTAGTTTAGATTTCTATTGGCAAATTTTTCTAGAAATACCTGTGACTATTTGAGGAGAAGGGGGGGCTCTTCATCCCACCTACTTCCTAAGTCTGACTAACATCAATTCAGTTCTAAGGGAATAATTTCTCATCTCCCTTCCCTATCTACACTGAAGGGATCTGTGGTTTGACTTAATCTCTCCCTCCCCAGGTAGCAGACTCAAAGAAGAAAATGGATGATGGTCTGGGCTGTCTTGAGGCAATGGAGGAAGCTAAGAAGAAGCTGCAGAAGGACTTGGAGGCAATGAGCCAGCGTTATGAGGAGAAGGCAGCTGCTTATGACAAATTGGAAAAAACAAAGACCCGCCTTCAGCAAGAGTTGGATGACCTCATAGTGGACCTTGATCACCAACGCCAGATAGTCTCCAACCTGGAGAAGAAACAGAAGAAGTTTGATCAGGTAATGTCAGTTGTGGGCTATGCAATGGGAGGATTTTTTTTCCCTGTTCCCCTCCCCCTGAAAATACTGCCTACCACATTAGGGAATCCCTTTCTGAACCATGATGGGGGTGGCAGGAAGAAAGCAGGCACTGGTGGAAATTGTTTCTTACATGTGAATTTGAATGTCACCTCTTGTCCAGTAGGGTCTGAAATTTTGAGCTTCATCTATTTTGTACGTGTGGCTTGAGAGCAGACCCTGAGGTTCTGTGCAATTTGCAGAAGTCTCTTTGGACTTGAATATAAGCAGTGAGTGTGCAACTATGGCTGCATTCTAGTCCCAGCCCTGCTAGTTAAGTTGGGAGCCATATGTTTGGCTCTTAAGAGCCATGTTTTCTGCAGTATCCTTTCCACTCAAATACAAGACAGTGGTTGGAAAGGGAATAACAGGAAATAAATCTAGCTTAGCAAACCTCATAGCAGCTATTCTCTCCTCTTTTAGCTGTTGGCAGAGGAGAAGAACATCTCTGCCAAGTATGCAGAGGAAAGAGACCGAGCTGAGGCAGAAGCCCGCGAGAAGGAGACCAAAGCCTTGTCCATGGCTAGAGCCCTGGAAGAAGCCATTGAACAGAAGGCAGAGCTGGAGCGACTTAATAAGCAGTTCCGCACAGAGATGGAGGACCTGATGAGTTCCAAGGATGATGTTGGCAAAAGTGTAAATATACTGTTGAAACTTCTCCTGTCTGTCACCCACATTCCAGTCTGTTAGGCACATTTATTGAGCAACTTTCAATATAGGGACATCTGTAGAGGAATGCAGTTGGAAGTACTGCTGAACACATGCCATGGTCTTAAGAGTAGGAATAACTTTTGTTCAGGGATGAGTGAAAGACAAGGAGAGGTGGGATTTGAAGAGTGTGATAAGAGCACAGGCTGGGCATTGGCTAAGTAATATCTCTCTCCCATGTTGGAGAGAAAAAAGGGTGCTGTGAGAGCCTGCCCCTTGAAATATAGGGAGCCAGCCTGAGAATGGGAGACACTAAACCAAAAGATTAGTGATAAGGAAGGGCAGGTTTGAAGGGACATTTGAAGAACTTCCACATTTCTGGCAACCTGACACAAGGGTATTTCATGCCTCAGTGGCCTGGCCTAATGTTTGTTTCCTCTTTAAATTTTCCCAGCATGCCTGATCAGAGGGAACAGGAAAATGTAATAGCTAAGGTCAAGGTTCAGATTAAAGGCTTTCAAATATGAAGAACAGCTTTCTGTAGATTTAAGTGCTTGATTTGAAAGGACAGCATGGTGCTAGTACAAGTAAACTTAGGATGATGGGGTAACAGGGTATTTGCATCCTTTTCCTCAGTGAGCTGCTGCCCTATTGATAAGCACATTTGGATGCCTCTGCTCTTGGAGTGAAGTTGGTGGCTGTTATTTGGGTGATATGATATGAGTGTTCATGCTGCAGGTTCACGAGCTGGAGAAATCTAAGCGAGCCCTAGAGCAGCAGGTGGAGGAGATGAAGACTCAGCTGGAAGAGCTAGAGGATGAATTGCAGGCCACAGAGGATGCCAAGCTCCGACTGGAAGTAAACCAGCAAGCCATGAAGGCACAGTTTGAGCGTGACCTCCTGGGCCGGGATGAGCAGAGTGAGGAGAAGAAAAAACAGCTGATCAGACAGGTAAGTATCCCACTACATATCTTGAAAGTTGTGTGCTCAAAGGAAAACTGCTTCCCTTTATCAGCCCTAGGACAGCTGACACAGCCTTTCCAGATCTAGCCACTAACACTCCAGGAATTCCTGTTGTCATTGGGAGGCATTGCAGATGTCACAAGTCACACACTGACGTGCTTCCATATACCATTGTCGTAACACTGCACCATCTGTCAAACCAAGAAACCAAAATAGTGCTTTATTGCACTGAGGGGGAACACTGTCTTAATTCTTTCTCACTTGTCTCCTTCTGCCCTCACCAAGAGAGGGAGCGAACTCCTGGTTACGTTTGTGGGACTTGAATGGTTCATGCTTGCTTGTTTCCACTGATACCTTCTTTCTCTGGCCAGGTACGAGAGATGGAGGTGGAGCTGGAAGATGAGAGAAAGCAGCGCTCCATGGCTGTGGCTTCCAGAAAGAAGTTGGAGATGGACTTAAAAGATTTGGAAGTCCAGATAGACTCTGCCAACAAAAATCGTGAAGAAGCCCTCAAGCAGCTCCGCAAACTGCAGGTGAAGGATTTCAGTCCTGTGCCTGCTGCTTATATGGGAACATGGGATGGAAATCGGACTCCTTTTTCCCCCTATCAGAATCATGCATTTTCATTATCAGAGCTGTGTGGCACAGCATTCAAACCCTGATCTATGCAGCAATTTAGTTGGAAAAGTTCAGCAGCAATGCAAATGTCTAATCCCAATCTGTGTCAATCGATTTAGTTTATTTCCCTGTTGGAGTTGAAAAACCAGGAAATCTTTCTTTGTAACATTGCTTGTGTATGCAATTGCAGGAATGAAGGATGCTCTCTGAAGTCTCCTTTTTGTTGTCTTTGCAGGCCCAAATGAAGGATTACGTGCGGGAGCTGGATGATACACGTACCTCCAGAGAAGAGATCTTAGCTCAGGCCAAAGAGAATGAGAAGAAGATGAAGAGTATGGAGGCAGAGATGATACAAATGCAGGAGGTAATATAGGCAGATGGGGCCTGTTCACTTCTTTTAGCCAAGGAGCAGACTGCTGTGTGGCTCCATAAGCTATTTCAGCACAGCAGTAGCCCTCACAGTCTGAGACCCAGTTTCCTCTGCATACTTGAGCCCTTTCTTGCCAGCTGAGACTGACTCAAACACAGTCCACGTGGAAGTACAGAACACTAGTCGGCTTACTTGTTGGAATCCTCCCACTACCAGTAGCTGTCCTCTGATTGGTAACTTCACATTACATCGCTGACAGCCTCATTTGCATTCCAGGAACTTGCAGCTGCTGAACGGGCCAAGCGTCAGGCCCAGCAAGAGAGAGATGAGTTGGCTGATGAGATTGCCAACAGCAGTGGCAAAGGGTGAGTTGAGTATTGGCTCCCTTCAGTGAGGAGGAAAAGGTGGCTTGGGAAGGTGCCTTATAGAAGTGTATTTTCTACCCTGCAATGTTAATACTGTAGTTTGTTTGGATACTTACTGTTTTTGTAAGGCTATAACTGGTAGGCTTGCTTTAGGAATGTGCTGCATTACCACCACCCAGCACTTACTTCTTATTTTCATCATTAGAGCCCTGGCCTTGGAAGAAAAGAGACGTCTAGAGGCCCGGATAGCTCAGCTGGAAGAGGAGTTGGAGGAGGAGCAGAGCAATACAGAGCTGGTCAATGACCGGCTCAAGAAAGCAAACCTTCAGGTACAAGCTCAGGGTCTTCCCCTGGCCGCCACCACCAGGCTCTGTAAACTCCCAAACTGAGTTCTAGATGGGCTACCCCCATCTTCCACACAGTGCAGATTCCCAAAGTGTTTTACACAACAGTGTCCATAGACTGCCATAGATAAAATGGGATAGCCATTCAGTGTGGATGGCCAGCGCATGCTAACCCTGGAATGTTAAAACTTCTTTGAAAGAAAAAGTAGCTGGGACTTTTTCCCAAGCTCTTTGAGTCCTGACAAATCATCCTTTGTAGTAAGGGGTGACTGTTACCTAGCAGCATTAAATATTTTACTACTTATCTCAGTATATTAGCAGTCTCACTTTATAAAAAAATCACTTTTACTGCATCCTCCAAAACAATCTTATCAAGTGCAGTGTCTTTTAAATGAAAACCTTAACCTGAATGTTCTTGGCTTGTATTCGATTGTAAGCTCTTAGGGTAGGGACTGTCGTCTTTTGCTTATATAGTACTTAGCAGAACAGGGGCCTGGTCCTTGACTATAACTTCTGGTTGCTATTGCAAAATACAGGGTGATTTATTTTCCACTTCACCTAGAGGGCCAAAATCTGCCAGATTGCAAAAGTGAGTCAGATTAATAGTTTTTAGAGAGACTAGAGATAGATCTTCAACTTGCAGCCTTCAGAGTTGATTCCTAGATGGGAAGGGGGTGAGACACACAGCAGTGAGAAGGGAGAACTGGACCAGCATTAGGAGGCAGGGAGATTACAATGGAATGGATGCTAGGGCATTCTCAGAATATTAAAAAGGAATAGCGAAGCTGGACATTATACAGCTACTGTGGGAAGGGGGAAGTCATACTTCCTAACTGCTCAGCTTCTGGTAGGTGGAGGGAGGGGAGAATAAAAGATACAGAGATCAAATACTGGTTTTTCTCTTGGTTCTTAGCCCAGTAACTAGTCTGAACTGAATTTTGGAACATCTTTACTAAGGAGCTTTTTTCACTTCAATGGACTGATGTAATGCAAATTCTCTTTCCTGCAAGTCTCCCTGATGCATTTTCAGTGCTGAGTTCTGGGCTGGAGGTGGCTTCTGTTTCTACTACCATTCCTTTAAAATGCCATTCCTGGGTAGCTGAAATGAGGCTGTTCCAAGCATGTGGCTTTGGCAGACCTTTCTTGCGAGGGCAGCTGGATGCTACAATGTAGGGCAAACTATGACTGCCATGGCACATGGCCTGTTGCTGGCAAAACAGCCCCAGGGAAGGGGACCTAGCAATCTTAACTCTCATCCATTCAGCCATGTGCATTTCTTAGTTGAAAAATTGAGCAAACCAAAACAGGCTTCTAGGAGTTTGTCCTTTTGTGACTATGGAGAGTGTTATGGTGCATGATACAGCGTTAGTCAAGCGTGACTTGTACAACATAAGCTTTTTTGCTCATGCTGGAGGTTCTTCCTGACAAGCATCCATTGGCAAGTAAAAATTAATCAGTCTTCCAGCCCAGAACCCTCTTGGCATGCTGAGTCTTTTCTCTCCCGCAGATTGATCAAATAAATACCGACCTGAATGCCGAGCGCAGCAATGCCCAAAAGAACGAAAATGCTCGCCAGCAGATGGAGCGTCAGAACAAGGAGCTTAAGGCCAAACTGCAGGAGATGGAGAGTGCAGTGAAATCCAAGTACAAGGCTTCCATCACTGCTTTGGAGGCAAAGATAGCACAACTGGAAGAGCAGCTGGACTCGGAGACCAAGTATGTTCTAGCATAACCTCTTACAATGTTAAAGGCCACAGGTCTCTCTGATGTACTAGCACAGAGCAAAATCTTTTTTTCTTGAGTGCTCTATCTGGTTCTCAGGAAAGAGTAGCTTCACTGACCTCCCCCTTCTCACAGCAAAGGCTCTAATTCCTAGCATATTGAGCTTTGCCATTCCAGGAAAGGCAGCTCTAAGTTTAGATACTCCCTTAGTGTCCCCCTCAAACTCTGGCAAAGAAGTTAAACTAACTAGCTAGTATCTCCAGGAAACCTGACTCTTGTCCCCTTTGCTTTGCCAGCTCTGGGTGGAGCTCTTATCTCTCTCCATTCCCCTAAAGTGCAGTGACTAGCGAAGCCTTGTTGCTATCCCACATGCATGGGTACTTTATCTCCAGTGACCCTGTGGACATCATCACTGACAGAATCTGTTGCCTGAGTTGACCCTGTATTTCTGCACAGGGAGCGCCAAGCTGCAGGCAAGCAGGTGCGCCGTGCTGAGAAGAAGCTGAAGGATGTCTTACTGCAGGTGGATGATGAGAGACGCAATGCTGAGCAGTACAAAGATCAGGTATGCACAAATTACATACTGTAGCTGTCAGTAGTTTGGCTTGTGACGGATGGATTTCTCCCACCCAGAGACACACTTGTTTCATCAGTTACAGAACAGTGGCATTTCTTCTCTGTAGACTTTCCACTGAATGTTACACTGAGAATACGGCTTCCCCTGATTTTAGCTCTGTCCCATTTTAATGGCTGGTACAGCTGAAAGGGTGATGCTTTAAGAATATCTCTCTCCTTCAGTAACTTCTGCAGTTCATCCATGCAGCATAAGTAGGAACAATGTCCTGTAACTGAGTTGGCTCAGCCTGGCATCTAAAAATCCAAGTTTTGTTCCTCTGCTTAAAATCCCAGGGGTAGATTCCTGTGTATAGTGGAAGGAAGAGTGTAGTTTAGGCTGTTAACTTCTGAATGAAGGAAAAGCTTAACGCTAAAATCAAGTCAGGGAACTAACCTCAAGGAGTGAAGAGTAAGAGTACGTGCCATTAGGGACTCTGCTTCCTTTTGGTGTAACTCTCTGCTGCAGTACTAGAGCCCTATGATAGACTAGGAGTGATCTTTTTGAAAATTTGATTACTACTTTCTACTCTGCAGGTGGATAAGGCAAACGTGCGCTTGAAGCAGCTGAAGCGCCAGCTTGAGGAAGTAGAGGAAGAGGCCCAGCGAGCCAATGCATCTCGCAGAAAACTGCAGCGTGAGTTGGAGGATGCCACTGAAACAGCTGATGCAATGAATAGAGAGGTCAGCTCTCTCAAGAGCAAACTCAGGTAAGGGCAATTGGTCATGCATAGGATATCTGCTCCCATCCCCCACAAGCTTCTGTCCTAGCCAGTGTGCATCTCCTCTAAGGAAGCAGTGTGGCAAGGCCCTTCTTTGCCATCCCTTCCTCCCCAAAGCATACCCCATCTGACTGATTTGTAAACTAATTATGGTGTTCGTGCTCTTCCAGGCGTGGGGACCTGCCATTTGTCACACCACGTCGGATTGGCAGGAAGGGCACAGGAGAATGCTCAGATGAAGAATTAGACAGCAAGGTGGATGCTGGCAATGCCAAAGCTACTGAATAAGTCTTCTCATCTGACCCAGGTTACACCAGATCGAGTGACCTACTTACCCCTCCTCCAGTGGACTTCCTGCAAACCACCTCTTGGGTAGCACAGAGTCCATCCAGCAAATGTTTGGTGCATCTGGAGCCAGTGGGCACTTGTGTTCCTCATTTCCTCCTCCTTCCCAGCTTCCAAGTTCTCTTTGTATTTAATGCCAAAGAGTTGGGACTCTAAAATCTGACCAGCAGAGATTGACGACTACAAATATCTGTAGAACTGTCCATGCCGTGGCTGCTGGCAATTTGTCATACTTGGAAAGAGGGGGGTTAGGGAAAGATTTTAATTTTTGCTGTAAATCTTCTTTGTCTTCAGATCCTACTTTATGATAGATGCAGAGAAAGCCCCTTCCTTTTTTTCTCCCTCCCTCATTTGCTTTTTGGCAATCATGTTCAGTGACCTCAGACTACTTCTTTAATGTGCCCACCCTGATGGTTTGGAAGCAGTTTCAGGAATAATGGGGGTGCATTGGCCATTGCAATTGACCCTTTTTTCTTTCTAGAGCCCATGCATTCACAGGCAAGGGTGAAGGAGGGAAGCTTCTTTCAGGATCACTCACCTGGGGAACTTGCCAAAGACTTTCTTCTTACTGTCTGGCCAGATCTCGGAAGTGCAATGATGTACTGTTAATGTCTCTGTTTCTATCTGATTGGCTCTTTATCTAAGGTAGTTTGGACCAGTAGCTGGTGATAGGGACAGAGAAAGCAGAATCATCTCCATGTGCTTGTCTGCAAATTTCTTGAGGACCAAATCTATTGAATGGTAATGGACCGAATATAGTGGAACTTAATGTGTTTTGGTGGGAGGGGGGGAGAATCCCTCTCTTTATTGATATGTCCAAGCCTCTCATGTATCTGCTCTGTAACCAGGGGATGGGGCTAGTTTATTCTGCACCATTGACTAAGAATATATTAAAAACCCTTTAATCTGCACAGATATACATAAAAGGCCTTTGTCTCATGTAATAAGTAATTAAGAAAAAATAAAGGTCTTTCACTGCCTTTCTATTGGGACCTTGGTTATATAGAGATAGTCTTTACTTTTCTATACCGTACACTGGTTGCTGGATTTACCTGTATTCTAACCATATTGTATATGCTGCATTTAGACTTAATTATGAGTAAAGAAAAATAATTAAATATGAAGCTCCATACTGTATGCCTGAAAGCGCTTGCAAGTCAGGCTCCTGTGTCCCAGTCGCTGTCAAAAGGATTTAAAACCTCTTTTTATATAAAAGTGCCTTAGCATGTGCCTCAGCTATGCCACCACTACAGTCAGTAATGATCACTGGTGCTCCACTGATATTACCAATAAAGATTATCCATGTGCTGCAATTCATGTGCTTGTGTTGCTGTTCCACCTTCACTGAACACAATGGAGACAACCTGTGGAGCTGCCGAAGGAAGCAGTTGTATGGAATGAAACTATCCATTGAGTCAGTTTTGCCTTAAGAGCGCGAAGGCACCAAGTAACTTTTTTACCCAACTTCCTATGAAGTATGAACCAGCATTCACAGTACTGCCAAGAGACTTCTGGTCTGGGGGCCTCTCTCCAGCCCTGACAGAAGTAACTCTTATCTATACAAGATTTGATCCAGTTGGTGAAGGTGTAAAATTCTGCCTGTTCCAGCTGGTTCTGTTCATGGCCTGCAGGATAAGGATGTAATTGCTCTAATTGTAGAAGAGCTACCTCTAAGTTTTGAAATAAGGAGTATGTGTTATCTACGTCCCTGCTTCTCCCACTGAACTGCCATTCTTCTCCCACTGAACTGGGTGATAGAAAGGTCAGTTCAGCAGAGGAGTGCTAGAGAGGACTAGAATACCCTTACTATTTTGGTAGGTTTGCTCTATATAGTCTGTTTTCCAATGGGAGCTATAATTGGCCTGGGGGCAGGGGAAGCACACGAAGTCTCCCCTTCTCTTTCCTCTCCCTCACCCCCACCAGGGTTGCAGAGTTCCTAGATGGAGCCACCAGCTATTTTGAACAGTCTCGGGCTGCAACATATAGAGACCCTTCCTTGGGGTCTTAGCAGGGCAGGTCCCAGGCTGGATTAAGACTTGGTGAACCCCTAGCTTACCTCCTGAACTGAAGTGTATAGTGGCTGCTGCAAAATCCAGGGGAAGTGCCTTATGTTCACCAGCAGGTGGCATTTTAAAATTGCTAGTTGCTGCAGCAGAGAGGGGGAAGTGAGTGACCAAAGTATGATGAGGACAAACAGCAAGGAGCAAGCAACTGTCACTCAGAGCATAGGAGAGTGAAGCCCAAAGGCAGGACAGGGGATTCATGTCTACACAAGTGCTGAGAGGGATTGGAGTGTACCTGCTGGGAAGAGCAGAGGCCACCAGTGGAAGAGGTGGTAGGTCTGAAAGCTTCCCATTTGCCACAGAAGAAATGGGCACAGTCCCACAAAGAAATCAATGCTGCTTGTAAACTAGCTTCTGTTTAATGAGGCTTGCAAACTTCCCTTAAACATCAAAACATGTAAAGCTTGGCTTTTGGATGAGAATTTTCTTTTGTTATGAAAACCAGTAAAAATCATTCTTCATTCTTTCATTATTAGTGCCTTGTATGAGAAGGCAAGTCACATGGGAGAGCACTCTACACATTTATTGCCCTCACACTGCTCAAACATGGCTGATCAGATTTAACAAATAGAATGAATACTTACTAGGCATGAACAGCAATTCCCCATGAGAGTGTCTAGAGCAAACAGTACAGTAGTGCTAGCACTACATGAAATGCAAGCTTTGCCATGTGTGAAAGACTTGCCAATTTGCTAATGTCTCATGGGCCTTCTGTTAAAACCAAGACTTCACTCACTATGCATAATGCCATCAGGGGACTCACTACAGCTGTGGCCTTCACCAAACTTTAACTACTTGCTGCAAAACTAGATGTATACATAGCCTGGTAAAGCGCACAACCTCAAGCTGACTTTGAAATACACATTCCGATCTGGGGCTCCTTCTGGGGCTGTGCTAGTATTCTTTAAAACAGGGAAGTCTAGTGTCCAGAAAATACTTCTAATACATCCATGTGATGGATGAACCAGATTCACTGTCCTACTTGAGTAATTGTTAGGGCCTGCTCCAGAATTCTCCCACAACTGAGCAATTAACCAAAGGGTCTGGGCCTGTCTTATGTGAACAAAATGGCTATATCTGAATTAAATGGTTTCCTAATTAAAACACATGGATAAATCTCCATTTTCCTGCAATACCAGTGCTTGGACTAGGAAGAACCCAGCAGCAGCCAGTTCTGCTCCTGGCAAGCTGAGGTCATAACTATAGTGACATACTCCCTGCTTCATCTGACATAGGACAGTTACATGCCATGGTAACAAGTTAGGGCACAGTCAAAAGGCAGCATAATAATCCATACTAGGTCTGAGTGGGCTACTTCCGTGAGAGCACTTAATTGCTGTCAGCCAGTACTGGCTGCTGACAGCAGTGTGTGCATATGAGCCAGTCTGGGACTGAGTCAGCGACTCTTGGTGCTCTTGTGTCAAATAGGATGACTGCCCTAGCCCTAGCTATGCAACTCCCTCTGATACCTTTTCCATTATTTGTACTAACACACAAAGGGTTGACCCTTAGCAAGCAATTTTCCTGTCTTGTCTATTTCAACCTTGTGGAGTGCAACCTTGAGCTACTGAACTTTCTCTTTGCTGCTGGTTGGTTGCACTGCCTCAGCCTGCACAGGCTGAAGTTCGCTACCTGCAGACTTCCTGGAATCATTTAACAGTTCATCAGTCCAGTTTTACCAGGGCTCTGGGTGTTTGTGTTTGAAATGAGGATCTCTGCCTTTCTCTGTGGAAAATAAATGTACCAGTACCTCAAGGCCTGACTTAGTCCGTGTAGTGCAGTTGTTGTGTCTTGCTGATGGGGCAGGTGTAGAGGGGGTGATATTCAATGCAATACCCCTGCCTGACCTGTTTCCTAACTAAGTGAAGCTCTGAACTCTTCCAGAGAGGGGCCCATCTGGGCTCAGCAAGAGCTTTAGAAGTTCCCACCTTTATAATAACTGAGCCTATAAGAGAGCAGGGGTCTGTCCTGAGTGGGGCATATTTCCTCTCTCCCATCACGCTGAAGGAAAACAGTCACAGAGTCAAAGGGACCAAGGACTGCTTATTAAGAGCATGACTAGGGTTCTCTCAGCAGTGCCTGTTTGGAGAGTCTCCTAACAGCAGAGATGAGCACTGGCATAATTTATCTAAGGGTGCTTCTGAGAGCCAGTGAAGCAATTTATAAACTGTGGATCTGATGGAAACCACTTTGTCAGAGGCTATAGCAGCACACTCAGCACTCCTAGTTTTTTCTGTATTTATGGATGACTCGCTCTCCTTGTTCAGCTTGGGACAGATTCTGGTGGTTATATGGGGAGTAATGGTAACTGCGATTCATTACTGTTGCATTAGATCTAATCTGATCCTCTGTAAAACACAGACCATAAAACTACACCCAGCGACACTTGCCCACAATAACTGGTGGGTGGAATTTAGAGACTATCATTCACAAAGCCATCCAGTTTTGTAGTAAAGTCTTTAAATGGAGACCATCCACTGCAAGGCTAGACAAGCTGTGCTAATGACTATGCAAGTGTGGGGGGGGGGGGGGGGGAATTGATGAATCATTCAGCAAAATGTGCTGAGTCAACATCAAAACCATGGAACCAATCAAAATGTTCTGTGGGACTGAACGGGAACAACCCCAAATCTGTAATCTCTATATCTGCTGCAAAACAGAATTCCTGTTCTCCGCCCATTTCTACAAATGAGAGATGACACTGCTTTCCACACAACTATCACTTTACAAACCAAACCCCTTTAAAATCTTAATGACCTGTCCTAGTCCCTCCTCCATCCTGTAGCACCTTTACCAACCTCACACTTGTAGGCTTAGGCCCCCTACTGCTGAAACTGAGAGGGATTCCCTTCAAAATCAGCTAGTGAAAGAATAGCAAGAAAATAGTTACTCAGTTTGTAACTTCTTGGGTCTCTGTTTGTATAGCACTTAGCACAATGGGGACCTGTCTGAGAGTAGGGCTCCTCATGCTATCACCCTACAAATAAATGCTAATATGTGATCCCTGACCCTCAGCTCTTCCAATGGGAAACTCATCCTCTCATAAACTGGACTTTCTAGTCTCTAAAAAAAGCTAATACATATTTATACAAATGAAGTGCTGTGAAGCTGGAGCCAGGCAGAACAATTTTAAGAAGAGGTTCCCCAATCCAGGTCCCTTTTTGCTAGCAGCAAGCTCTGCCTACCAGTAGGATGGCTTCTGTGGGGCAGAACTGCGGAATGGACTCTTATTTTCCCCATTTACACAGAAAGCTTCGTATTAAAATAGATAGGGAAGAGCACATAGCCCTCAGCAAGCACATAAATGCTTTGCTGGAAATGCTTATGCTTTGTTCCAGGGGGAAAAAATGACACTAGTGTTAGAGTTGAGTGCTCTGATTGCATTATTTGAAGGGAGAGGGGAATGAAGAGAAGTGTTTAGAAAATCCCTTCCACTTGGCTCACTCTAGGCCAGTGTTTCTTAAATTATTTAAGACTGAGGAACACCAAACAATTTTTTTTTAATGAGGAACACCAAGGATTTTTTTTGTTGAGCAAAAAAAAGGTTGGGGGGAAGTTATTGAGGCAAAAAATTAAATTAAATTAAAAAAAAAAAGGTTGCCTGCCCCCTTTAAGGGTGGCCATTTTGAACTCTGTTCTCCACAGCACACCGGTGTGCTGCAGAACACAGTTTAAGAAACACTGCTCTAGGCCATTCCAAAGCTCAGAAACTGCTTTCTTCTTTGGCAGTATGTCTTTGTGCTGGAAGGATAAGTTGTCCATGGCTGGGTCTCCTGATGAGGTGCATCAGAGCTGTATCTAGGGTATGGCGCATCAGGGTGATTCTGTCACTGGCTATGTGATTGACTGGTGTAGCAGTCCCAGAAGTGATGCAATCATCACTTCCTCCCTGGGGCCCACACTCCCTTAGGGACAACCCTGGGGTGTATGCACATCAGAGGCACAGAAGTCCTCCTAAGAACAGCCATACTGGGTCAGGTCAAAGATCCAGCTAGCCCAGTATCCTCTCTTCCAACAATGGCCAATGCCAGATGCTTCAGAGGGAATGAACAGAATGGGGCAATTTTTAAGTAATCCATCTCCTGTGACCCACATCCCCACCCTCCTGCATGCAGTTTGGTGGTACAACTGGTCTGCGTGTCGCCACGTGGTGAACAGCCTTTCCAACCCCTGTGAAGGTGCTCCCAGGAGCCTTTGAGAACCCTTCCAGCATATCACTGGCTACCTCAACAGTTGCCGCTGTTTAAACAACCTGAGGAAATGGCCATGTATAAATCATTAAAGAATTGTGTAACCAGTGCCATCTTGAGACTGCTTGTGGTAACTGCATACAAGGGACAGAAATGCACAGGGCCTACCCAGACAAAGGCATTATAGGTCTTGTTTATACTTGGAGTGAGCCTCAATTAAAGCCACACGGATAGCCTACCAGTGCAAATTCCAGCCTCCCTCATGTACACTTGGGGTTTGTAATGGTGCAGCTGTGCCAGTGGCTGGAACTGGGACCAATTCCAAGTGCAGAAAGGGCCCCTCAGTTGTGGATGAAACAGGCAGCAGGGCTGAGCAGTGTTATAATTCCATTCAGCCAACAAAATCGTGCGTTTGACAGCAGGGGGAATGGTTCTGCTGTTGAGGAAATGTTCTTGGCTTCTACCTCAGTGAAATGGGTTAGTGAAAGGATCTGAGTCCGGCTCCCACGTCCTTTACCCAGAGGCCTCCCTGACTTCAAGGGCTCCCCTTCCTCTCCTGTTTGGCAGAGTCTCATAATCCTAACAAGGCTGGGCCCAGGATTCCTAGGGGGCGCGACTCTCAATCTTGTTGCGATCATCTACAGCAGGGAGTAGGGGTGCTCTCTCAACACCGGATGTTTCCATCAGCTCATAGAGTTCAAAGCAAATACAATATTTTAATCAGCAAGCAGTTTAAAAAACAATTAAGAACAAAACAGTAAAGGTTACAGAAAAACACATACCCCTGCTCTGTGGCATGGGGACATTGCACAGTGTCTCTGTAAGTTCACAGGCTGTTCTTCACAGGTCCCAGCCCCTAGCTGTGCTGCAGCGATGCTGCCGATTCGACACTTGTTCTAGTAGTGTCCACACGCCTCCATCTCTAGGCTGCTGGACCCTTCTCTCCAGCATCAGCCACCTCCCACCCCCAAAAGGTTATGTATGATCTGCCTCCCAGTCTAGCCTGCAAGGCTTCTTGGCTGGTGGTGTCTCCCTGCACTGGGCCTGTGTCCCCTCATTCTCCTCAGCTGCTCACCGCACCCAGCTCCAGACTGCTTCAGTCCACTCTTTGCTGCTCTAGCTCTGGCTCCTGGCCCTTCTGTCTCTGGGGCTATAGCCCTGCTCCCTGCACAGATCTGCTCTCTGGGCTGTCTCAGGGTCTGTTCTCTGGGCTGTCTCTCTGGCTCTCTCTAGCTGGTTCTGTTTTGCTCCACAGCTCAGCTCGGGCCCCTACTCTGGGCCCCACTCTGACCTAGCCGATTCCCACTCATACAGGGGATCGACCCACTTGGTCTCCTGACTCCCACATTGGCCTGCCCACCATGTCAATCAGCCTAACCTGGAGCGTTAGCTTCTTCCCATTGTTCCTGGGGGCTGTCAGTCTCTGGGTCCTAATTTCACATTGACCCTTCCCCTTCCTTTTGGCACTCTGAGCTAACCAACCAAGCCCCACCCCTTCACTGAGTTTTAGTAAGGGGACAAAAGTTCCCTTACACATTAACCCGGGGCCTTTCTTCAGTCTGGTTATAACCTGTTTAGGTAGGCTTGCCAGATGGGTTCAACAAAAATACCAGACACACCTGACATTACGTCACAATCTACATTACATCTTATTTAGAAAATGTAGATTGTCTCAATTTGTTTCCCGAACAGAAAACTCAAATACTGGACTATCCAGTTCAAAACCAGACACCTGGCAACCCTATGTTTAGGCCCTGTCCCCCACAGATTGGGTTGTGATCTAATTTGGCCCCAAAAGTGGTCAACAACCATTGTTTTGGCTGAGAGTTGAGTATATAATGACTAGTCACTTTTAACTGGGTCAGCAATATCTAAACATATCAGGACAGTACATAAGAATGGCCATACTGGGTCACCTTGTCTAGCTTTGTAGCCTAGGTCTGTAAACAGAATAGGATGAACAGGACAGCCACCCAGGGCCCAGCCACAGGATCAGAAAAATGAGTTGGGGGGGGGGGGGGCGGGAACACAAGGTCATGGGCTTCCCCTAGATTTCTTTTTTCCATTTAGCACAAAGGTTTTCAAACTGTAGGACACGCCCTCTGCACCTCACTGTTTGAAAATCATTTCCTCCTGTGGAAGATCAGAAACTAGCAAGGGCCACCCAGCCTGCTTGGGCCCCCAGCTGTCTGTGCAGGGGGGCTGGGGTGTCGGCTGGCTGCCTAGACGTCCTTCCTGCCCTATTCCCTGAGTCAGGTGCTCCCCAGGCAAGGTGGGTGGCACAACGCTGAGCTGTGCCCCAATGTGCTCTTGTCTCTCCCCCAGAGAAACCAGGCGCTGGCTGGAGATGCCCTCTGGAACCAGTCTCTACCCACAGAGCCCAGCTGCCAGCAGCAGAGCCAGAAGCACCAAGGCAGCGGTGACTGAGCGTATCAGGGAGCATCTCATGTCAGCTGGGCTCTTCAGGCAGAGGCTGCCGAATGTCTCAGGGCACAGGTTGGAGCTGTGCCACCCATACATCGTGATCTCCCCACATATTCCCTCGGCACGACACAAATGTGCTTGCTCGTTCCGGACACTGAAATTCCTACTTACTGCTCTGCAGTAGCCTGTCTTTCAACAGGGAATAGGGACCTAGAGCGAATGAACAGAACAGACAATTCCTGGCAAATACATCCCTTATCACCACTACCAGCTTTGTCAGTCAGAGGTTTAGCGGCATCCAGAACATGGGGTTGCCTCCCTGTCTTGACTAATAGCCATTGATGGACCTCTCTGCTAGGAACGTATCCCATTCTTTTTTTAACTCAGTTGCAATTTTGGCCTCCATGACAGCCCATGACTGTTATGCGCACTGTGTGAAGAAGTACTTCCTTGTGTTTGTTTTAAACCTGCTGCCTATTAATTTCATTGGGTGACCCCTAGTTCTTGTATTCTTTGAGGGACAAATAACACTTCCTTATTCACTTTTTCCACACTATTCATGATTTTATAGATGTTGATTATATTCGCCTTAGTTTCCTTTCTTCTAAGCTGAATAGTCCCAATCCTTTTGTTCTCTTTTCATATAAAAACTGTTCTATACGCCTAATCATTTTTGTCACCCCTCTCTCTACTTTTTCCAGTTTTACCATTTTTTTTAGATGTGGGGAGGGAGATCAGAAATGCACACAGTCAATATTCAAGGTATGTACATACCATGACTTTATATAAGTGTATTATGATATTTTCTTATTTTCTAGCTCTTTGCTAATGGTTCCTAACATTCTGTTAGCTACCGCACAGATGTTTTCAGAGAAATATGCATGATGACTCCAAGATCTCTTTCTTGAGTGGTAACAGCTAATTTAGGTCCCATCATTTTGTAAGTATAGTTGAATTCTGTTTTCCAACGTGCCCTATTTTGCATTTCTCAACATTGACTTTCACCTGCAATTTTGTTGCCTGTCAGCCAGCTTTGTGAAATCCCTTTGTAATGCTTCAGTCAACTCTGGACTTAATTATCTTGAGTGATTTTATATTCTCTACAAACTTTGCCACTGTTTTTCAGATCATTTATGAACTTAACTATATGGCTTCATTTTCACTGTGAGTTTTTTTGGCAGAAAATATGCTAATGAGGGACTCATTAGCATG
>CM057845.1:85184845-85198736 GCA_030068395.1 Apalone spinifera
GGGCTAAAGCCAAAATAAGCTATGCAACTTCAGCTACATCAATTGCATAGCTTATATCGAAATAGCTTAATCCAGCTTTTGGCGCTGTCTAAACAGCAGGAAGTCTGAAGTAGAGCGCTCTTCCTTTGACTTCCTTACTCCTTGTAAAATGAGGGTTACAGGAGTTGGAGTAAGAAGTCCTCCAGCTCGCCATTATTTTGCTTCTAGTGTAGACGTGGACTATGTTATTTCAGAATAACATTATTCTGAAATAACACTGCTGTGTAGATGTACCCTTACTGATCATTGAGAGAAGCTTCCATCTTATCTGATTGCTGCTTATTTTGAGTAAGAGCATTTGGTAAGGGACCTTGTCAAAGGCATTCTGAAAGTACAGGTATCCCTCATATACTGAGTTACCCTTATCCATGTGCTTGTTGACACCCGCAAATAATTCCAATAGACTGGTGAGATATGACTTCCCTTTACAGAATGTGGACTCTTCCCTAACATTGTGTTAACTTGTTTGACTGATAATTGTTTTTTCTATCGATTAGTACATAGGACGGCGTTTCAAAGTGGCAGCCCTGCATGGAACCCAGGGTCAGCTGGGGAGTCCCCAGCTGATCCCGGACTCCACGCAGTGCTGCCCCTTAGAAATGCTGCGGTGGCATTTCATATCTGATAGAGGCAGCAAGAGGGGGCGGGGAGAAGCGACTAGTAGTCGACTAGTCCTTAACATCCCTACTCAGGAGTCTTTTAAAAAAAATCAGTGTTCCATTAGCTGTCCTTTAGTTATCTGGTACAAAGGCTGATTTAAAATCAGACTTTAAAATCAGGCAAATTTCAAAAGAAATATAGTACCGAGTTTTACAATAAGAAAAAAGTGATCGGCAATTCTTGTCGCACAATTCTAACTTCTATCCCATATAAAATAATGGAATAAATATTAGGAGGAAAAACGACACTAAATATATAAGAGGGCACCATTAGCTCTGTAAAAACTTGCCACAGGGATGCAGACAACTTTTTTAATGTGGCGAGACTAGAGATGAAATTAATACAATAGCAGCTGTTGAATTTCACTTTAATGACTAGTTTTGTACCATGACTAAATTTGTCCATGTTTAATAAAGTGAGATAAAGGTACTTCTATCCCAAATTCAGTGTTTCCATTAGTTATTAAGGAAATCCCTAAATTGTTTTTGCAGGTGGGGGAGGGAAAAGAGGATACCGCCCCTCCCAGCTATCTACACCCAAGTGTCTAACAATGTTTTTGGTGAACTGTTTGCTAAATTATCATTTTTGCAGATAATGACAAAGTTGTAGATGGAATAGTTTGGATCTAAGTAAAGAATTTTAGAGTTGTTCAAAAACCTGAAAATAAATTACAGTTGGTTCTAACAGCAACCATGTCCTGTGTGTTGAAAACTGGCCGAAGGGGATAAATGTCTATTGATAAATAGCCATGTATCAAGATGGGAGGGGCTAGGGAGTCTTGTAAAATCTCCTGTTTTGGGTCACACTCAAATAAGGCACAACCTTACTTACGACCATGTCTAGATTAATGCATTATAAGCTGGAAGTGCAAGAAAGCTTCTTGTGGATGTGAGAAGCATGGGAGTATTTTTGGATAAGTATTGTCAAGGTGTTTCAATGAAGGTTGCTTTTCCTGGTGATTTCCTTGCCTTTCAGTGATTGTCATGTGGGATTTGCATTCTGCCTACCTTAAGCCCAAAATAAGTAACTGTTTTGCTTTTCATAGACTAGATTGGGAAGAGAGAGACTCTTAAATCTTGAGGCCAGATCTACACTGGCAGAGAAAACTGAAGCAAGATACGCTTATGTAAACTGTGTAGCTGGAGTCGATGCATCTTGCACCAATTTTCTGGGTGGCCCTACAACAGGAAGTCGACTGGAGAAATGCTTCCGTCGACTTTCCTTATTCTTCATGACAACAAGGAGTACCAGTGCAGACGGGGTAGCCTCAATGTTCAATTTAGTGCCTTGTTTCTTAAACTGTGTTCCATGGAACACCCGTGTCACGGCTGTTTGAAGAAAAAAAATGGCGGCGAGAGCTGTTGAGACGCAGTGGGTGGTGTGAAGAGGTGAGCGAGTGGTGACGTGGCTGGAAATGAGGCAGGGCTACCCGCATTCCTCACGTGCTTCTGCGCCCAGCTTGCAACCGCCTGGGAAAGCTCTGCGCCTCGGTTGCACCCCTTGCCAGAGGGGAGGAACACTGCAGGTCCAGCTCTGATTGGCTGTCTCTGCTGCTGCTCTGGGGATCCTGCCTACCAGGGAAGAGAACTGCCCTAAAGCTGCAACCCCACCCGAGTCTTTGCACCGCTGTCTTTAGCCCTTGCTTGTTACCCAAGACAGCTGAGGGGAGCCAGCACATTCCACCCTCTTTCACAGACAAGGCCCTTCCCTTCAGTATTCTGTGTAAAAAATAACAGAGCCAGGACCTAGAACTATTGAAGGACAAAACAGTAAGCAGTAAGGGACCCACTGTGAACTGGGGGGCAGGGTAAAGCCCTCACTGCCCCTAATGCTGGCATGGCTGCTATGGCTGCTGTTAATCAGATGCTTGATAAGCATTAACCCGTGCTTGATAAGGTATTGAATTTATAATTTCCACCAATATAAGTAAACAGTAAATTACATTTCCCTATCAAAAAGACAGAAATCTAGAAGGCTTCATAGGGCAGTGAGAGAATATTGTTGTTGTCAGTAAAAGTGTAGTCTGTTGTTCAAGGGGCAAGCTTTTTTTTTTTTTTGCTCAACAAAAAAATCCTTGGTGATTCCCATTAAAAAAAAAATATTGTTTGGTGTTCCTTGGTCTTAAAAAGTTTAAGAAACGCTGATTTAGTGGATCTTTACTAGACATGCTAAATCGAACTCTGGAGGATCAATTACCAGAGTGTTAATCCTTCCTACATTAGATCATTTGATCAGGAAAGATGGCATGTGTGCTCTTCTTCCGACTGTCTGCTCAACCCCAGGAAGCATGCTCTGAAACGGATCACTCTTGACTACAAGATAGGTTGAAAACTCCTTGTAGCAAGAAATGCTCAAGTCAAATGATATTGCGGTAGCCTCACTTCCTGGTCCATCATTTCTAATGTCACTGTTTCATTGCACTGCAAAAATGATCCTGCAGGATCTGTGTGGTCTGAGGTCAGGCAGGGCTAAAATAAGTCTTTCCTGCTGAGAGGGAAGCAGGGGCCAGAGTGTGTATTTACGAAAAGTCTGACTGGCTGCCAGTATGAGTCATTAGCAGTAGTGTGAGCTGGCAGTGGAAGGCGGGAGAGTTTGTGCTTTGTAATTATCCCCTTTGTGGAAGGTGAGGGTCAGTGGTAGATTCCTTGAAAGGGCAGAACCTTTCTGGGCAGGGAGCCTCAGGAGGCTCCTGATGGGTCTGGGAGGTTCTAGAAGGTATTGGCAGTTGAGTAAATCAGTGCCTGGGCGGCTCTTAACGATGTGAGCGCTTGTGTCTCGCCTCTCATTCCTCCCCTGCCTTGTCCTTAGGGGCCCTGCAGTGGTACCCCAGGCAAAACCAATCCTAATGTCAACAGGCACAGGAAGGAAATAAAGATAAAGTGACTGCGAGCAGCAGGAGGAGCCGTGCCTGGGCTGGAGCTGCTGGCGTCCTGCCTCAGCTTCCTGAAGCAGACTGCCAAAGAGCTGGGGCGGAGGCTCTCTAGGCAGAGGAGATCCCACGTGTCGGATCAGGGAGCCAGAGGCTGACGACAACATGGAGAAGCAGAGGAGGGAGTTTGCCAGTGAAGAAGCTGCCAGGCTACCCACAAAACCACACAGGGCCTCCCACAACCAGACTCTGACAAGCCCCTTAGTCGCAGGGCAAGGCTCTGGGTCGTGGATGGCAGTTCAGGGGGAAGGCCAAGGAACCCCTTTTGTGGCAGAGGTGGCTAGAGACTGAGAAGGGGATCCCTTTGCTATGGGGATGAGGAACAGGCTCCAAGTGGGCCATTGGGCAGTTCACCCCAGCCACAGAGAAGAGTCTTTGGGAGCAGCCAGAAACCAGTAGGTGCCAGGAGCAGAGAGGAGCCATAATGAGTGAGGTGAGCAAGTCTTCACGCTACTTTTGTATCTCACTTCGTATTTCTATGGGTTTATGTTATTCATGAAATTGACATAATTTAGGAGAAAACATATTATAATATATTGTAGAGGTGTTGTCATTATCCCCCCAAACCAAGTATTACAGCCTCAGGAAATTCAGTGTTAGGTTCAGTGTAAAAGAAACGTAACCCCCTTAAAGTAAAAAATGCACTGGTGAGTACCCAAATAACCTTAACTCTGACCTGCAGTGACAACATGATGGGAGCCAATTTAAAAATATGATTGTGCTTTTAAATATTATTTTAAATGAATCTGACAACATGAACACTAAAATGTCTCAGTCATAATCACATGGTTATTGCATCGGATCACTCCAGGGCAGAGTTATTTTTATCACTCAATCACATGTTTAGATTTCTGTTAAGTTTATCCTTCACGCTGAATTTCCTGGGTTTATAATCTTTGTTTGAGGGATTATTGCAACATCCCTAAAATGTACTTTATCCTAAATTACTGATATGTCATCTCCCCTTTAAACACTATTTTAACATATTTTGTGTTGTGGATTAAAAGTAATAACAATGTGTGAGGCAAGTCCCTGGCTGGACTTGAGTGTATAAAGCAGTTATAATCATGAGTCAGAGAAAAGATATCTGGTATACTTGGCCCATACCATCAGAAAGCGTGAGTCCCAATTCAGTGACAGACAGAGATTCCACCACAGCTTTGTCAGCAGCTCCACAGACCTGTGATAGCCCCTTTTGATTTTGTTAGGCCTGGTTACATTTTGATTTTGGTTTGGACTTCTAGCTGTGGTCTGCTTCCTAAAGGCTGTTCAGCATGGAGAAATGAGAGAAGGGGCTGGAAAACATGACTAAATATGACTTGGTTTCCGATTGCTACAGACTGTGAGTTTAGCTGCCCCTCCCTACCAGCAGCCATAGCTGGAGATCCCAAGGTTTGAGAAGAACCATGAAGAGCTGCAGTCCACTCCCCACCTTCCCTTTTTCTTTTTTCTATAGGGAAATCTGCAATCCATTATTGGGGCTAGAAAGCCTGGCATGTTTGAATCATCTTTAAAATTTCATTAGGCTTTTATATTTCCTGTAGGGGATTATGTAGTGTCTGGCATTTCAATAAATTCAGGGAGAGGGATAGTTACAGACTTTTGTGGTGGAGATTGTAAATTGCATTTGAAATAATCTCATTCTCTTGGAGATAAGAGAGCACTGATGATCAACAGAGAGGACTACATATTCTAAGACAGATGTGTGCAATTTTGCAAGCCTGCCATCTGCATAAAAGCACTGTGACTGTGCACACAAATAACAGTCTTGAGTCAACAAAGTACTCAAGCATGTGCCTAACTTTCAGTATGTGAATAATCCCATTGACTTCAATTAAACTTCTCGGCTGTGTCTATACTGGTGCGATCTTGCGCCAGAGCTATGCAAATGAGGCTCAGCGTGGAATATCACCGAGCCTCATTTGCATAACTAATGAGCTGCCATTTTTGCAGAAGAGGCTCTTGCGCAAGACGGAGCTGTCTACACTGCCCCTTCTTGCGCAAGAAAAACCCTCTTGCGCAAAGCCGTTATGCCTGAAAATAATCAGCATAATGGCTTTGCGCAAGAGGGTTTTTCTTGCACAAGAAGGGGCAGTGTAGACAGCTCCATCTTGCGCAAGAGCTTCTTCTGCAAAAATGGCAGCTCATTAGTTATGCAAATGAGGCTCAGTGATATTCCACGCTGAGCGTCATTTGCATAGCTCTGGCGCAAGATCGCACCAGTATAGACACAGCCCTCATGTGCTTAAATTTAGGTAAATGTACCTCATGTGCTTAAATTTAGGTAAATGTACCTTGTTGAATAGGTGGCCAAGGGATTTCTGCATACACTTTGCCAGCGACATCACTAGTGGGCTGTGCGTTCACGTAAACATCCAATTGTCATATGCATTCACAATGTTTATGTAAATAAATTAGACACGTGCAATTGATTGCACACAATGGAGTTTTCCCATCTTTGAAAACCATGTCCATAATATCTTTGTGACTTGTGCATGGTTTGTTGTTGTGGGTTTTGCTCCTGTTCTTCAGCATATGTTTGGGTGAGGGGCGGGTGTGGCTGTGTATAAAACGGAGAGAACTCTTTAAAAATGTGTAAATATTTAAAACTTGCAAATAGCCTGAAATATGTTTTGTACAAGCAGCATATTGACTTGCCTTTTAATGTTATTTTTTCTGTAACTTTATAAAGGCACATTGCACGTTCTGTGTAAATGACAACTGATATCCTGCCAGAGAGAGCCTACAATTTAAGGCGGGGGTGGAGAACCTAAGCCCTGGGGGTCAGATGCGGCCCCTGGCTTGCCTGGATCTGGCCCCTGAGGCTCAGGGCTTCCCTCAGCATGGGGGAGCTGTGCTGGTGGTCCAGCCCCTCGCTGCCTCCCCACATGGCTGGAGCACAAAATATACAATCCATGGTCCCCCAGGCTCTGGTGTGCGAGGGGAATGTGGGGAGTGTCTTTCTCCTCAGTCGGGGTCCATGTCAGTGAGGGTTGGTTTTTTTTGCTTCTTACTTGTGTGCAGCCCATGACCCAAAAAAGGTTCCCCACCCCAATCTAAGGACTCAAGCTTGCCAAAATATAGATATAATGCCGACAGGCAGAAGTGAATCTAGGACCTCTGGAGCTTAGTGCATGAACCTCTACCACTTGAACTAAAAGCCAGCTGGCTCGCAGCTCAGGCTGCAAAGCACACACATTCTCTCTCTGTATGTGGTCTAAGTGCCACTACATGGAACAGTGAACCACACCCACATTGCTAAATAGCCTACAGGTGAACTCATTATAATGCAGGTAGCATGGTCTGGAATGTTGAACAGCACAACAAAACACATGGAAATTTCAGCTAAAAAGTGAGAAAACAGAGTGTGTGAGGAGTAAACGGAAAAGTGTGAGCATCTGAGACAGATTAGAGGCATGAAGAGTGCTTAGCCTAGAGGAGAAGGGGATTGGAAAGATGGTTTTAAGCTACCTTTGCAGTGCCATGATATTAGGATTACTTCTTGCTACTATGAACCCCAGCCATACGTTGTATTCCAGTTACCTACCACCAGAGGGGGCTATTGTGGCAACTAGGGCTAGATCTACACTGCAGAGGTAAGTCGGAAAAAGAAACACAATTTATCTTTTTCTGCTTTACTATTGAAAGCGGCTTTTCTAAAATTTGGCAAGTCTACATGGTGCCAATTTTCAGAAAAAAGTGCTCTTTCGACACATCCCTTCTTCCTTGTAAAACGAGGTTTACAAGGATAGTGAAAGAGCGTATCTGCTTTTTTGAAAATTTTTCCAAAAAAGCGGATGCGTTCCTTGGACGTGGCATTGCTTTTCTCGCTTGGTCATGTTCCCTGCACTGACCACAGAGGGGGAAGATGATGTAGGAACTGCTGAGGATGGGCCTGTCAAGAGAACTCTGGGGCCCTGGCATATCATGTTTGTTGAGGCCCAATCCCTTTTCATTTCACTTCTTTTACACAAACTTTCCAGACATTTGGGCTACGTCTACATTGGCATGATCTTGCGCAAATACTCTTTAATGCAAGGGTTCTTGCGTTAAAGTATTTGCGCAAGAGAGCGTCTACACTGGCATGTGCCTTTGCGCAAGAGATGTGCTTTTGTGCAAGAGCATTTGTGCCAGAAATGCGCAAGAAAGCTCCGATGGCCATTTTAATCGTTGGGCTTTCTTGCGCAAGAAATTCATGTTGCCTGTTTACACTGGCTTCTTGTGCAAGAACAGTTGTGCAAAAGGGCTTATTCCTGAGCGGGAGCATCATAGTTCTTGCGCAAGAAGCCCTGATTTCACACATTAGAACGCCAGTGTTCTTGTGCAAGAACTCCCCGCCAGTGTAGACAGGCAGCATGTTTTTGCGCAAAAGCGGCCACTTTGGCGCAAGATCGCGCCAATGTAGACACAGACTTGGGGGCCCAAAACAACTGTCCCCTTTTCTCCCTTCTTGCAAGTTCTGGCTGTAGAAACTCTATAGCACCCACGTAAATCCTCCTGTAGTGAGTTAAATCAGCTTTAGGACAGCGAGATCTTGACACCATTGCATGTATGTGGGTGCACTTCAAGATCCTATTCAGTCAGTGGCCATGGAAGTTTTCATAGTGGGGGTACCTTGTCCACACCACCTCACTGCCTCCTAGAACAGCTGGGACCCTAGCCCAGCAACAGAACCCCCCAGGTGCAAGGCCAGTAGCTGAGCTGGACCTGTGGCCAGCAGCGGAGCCTCTTGGGCAGCAGCGAGCCCGGTGGATAGGACCCCTGGTGGCAGGAGCATGGGGACGGTAGCTAGGATGCTGGGCAGAAAACCTGAGAGTGCTGCAGCACCCCCACATTTCTACTTCCCATACCTATGTGTTCAGTAAATCAATTGGTAAAAATACACTAGTTCAAGAAATCGGCCTACTAATAAATAGAGGTGATGTTAATGTGCAGTTAGGGATTGCGAGTAGGTATTAAACTAGGGGTTGAGAACCTTGTCTGGGCCACTGACCCACAGAAAATTCAGCTGGAGGCCACACACAAGTGAGAAGCAAAAACAAAACAAAACAAACACCCACCAAACCCTCACTGAAGTGGCCTCCAACTGAGAAGGAGAAAGACGCTCCCCACTTTTCCCTCCCACATCAGAGCCTACGGGGGGCCCAGCCTAGTAGATTGTATGTGCTCCAGCTCTGTGGTGGGACTGCAAGGGGGCTGGAGCATCAGCATGGGCAATCTAGGCATCCAGGCAAGCCAGGGGCTGCATCAGGCCCTCAGGTCTGAGGTTCCCCACCCTTGTCTTAAACCATACAAAAACCATATGATCAAAACCACTATGTTATCATAACTTGGTCAGTCATCACCTTGACCATCTTACTTGTATACAATGTAAATGACGACTGTATTCTGCCAGAGAGAGCCTACAACTTAAGGGCTGGAGCTTGCAAACATGTGGACACAGGAGTAAAATTTCAGTGTGAATACCCTTCTTTTTGTCTGAGGATTGTGGAGTGTAAGCTCTGTGGGGCAGGGCACATACTGTTGTTTATTTGTGCAGTGCTTTGCACTTCGTGGGCATTACTGAACAGTGTTTTGTTTGTGTATTCCTGTGAGTCCATGTAAACTGAAACTCTACTACACTGTGACAAACCAGCCACGATAAACATTGGTATGCCAGGCAAAAGGTGTTACAACTTAAGAGACCCTGCAGCAGTGCCATATTTACAGTGGCTCCATGGAGCTGGGCCTATACTCAGAAGGGGTCCCGGATTGCTCCACTTGCACTGCACACCAAGACCCCCATCAGCTCCCCCCCATCCACCTGGCTGAGAGCCCCTCTCTGACTCCAGGCCCAACCACCTGCTCCTCTCTCTCCCCTCTCCCTGGGGCAGAATCCCAGTACATCTTTGGCTCCAGTCAGTCTCTGCTTCCCACCACCTCAGGGGACCTGCCTGTCTCCGGGGCATAATTCTAGCCAGTCTCAGCCAGCGGGAGACTCAGTCATGGTCTGTGGGTGGGGAAGCAGGGAAGTATCCTGGCCCTGCCCTTTCTGGTGCAGCCTGGGGCCACTTCAAAAATTTCTGAAGTGACCCCTGGCAAAAAATTATTGCCCAGCCCTGCCTTAAGCCGAGCTTGGCACTATTGCCACAGCTCCATGCTCCCATTGGCTTCCCTTACTCCTCACAAATTGAAGAGTACCAGTGCCAACTGGGGACACCCTCAGTGTTCAATTTAGCAGATCCTTGCTAGAGCTGCTAAATCAAACACCAGAAGATCAATCTCCAGCACAGGAAGTGGACACACGTTCTCAGTTCAGGACTGTTTCTCAGAGCTCTGGAAAGTCAGCATCTCCACTCTCATCGTCCAAGCAGCAACTATGGTGTACGGTGGCAAAATTGCATTGATTGTTGAATCTTTTTACATGTTGGCCAGGGGCATTTGTTTGGTCTTGCATGAGGCAAGTGCAGTAGTGAAAGTATTGGGGGAAGAGGAAGTATGGGTGTGTCTCGCATGTTTCACACAACAAACTGAATTGTGTGACAGGGAGTCAACAAATCTGGGTTATAGTTGTAGCTCTTCCACAGACTTATGAGCTACTCATGCTGTTTCAGTTTCTCCTTCACTTAGCTGAAGATGATACGTTCCTGGCAGGCATGGTGTGAGGGTTAATTCTTTTAACAATTGTCCTTTGAAATCATGGGATGGAAATTGCGGTAGATACATACATATTAATGGCAGAGAGTGTTCTAGAACTCATGAGAGGTACAGTAATGTGCTCCTTAACAGAGGGCGCTTTGGAAAGTGCCACTCAGTGCCATCCAATGGTAGTTCAGTCTCACACTGCAGTTGCTGCTACTGCAGAGCTCCCTGCTGGAATGGATTCTTCATCTAGAAGATCTGTTTAAAATTGGTTGTGAATGGTGCATAAAACTAGGGCGAAGGTAGATTTTATATTTATTTTCTCTGAACGGGGCAGGGCCCATTGATTAGGGTCTCCATTTCCAGCCTAAATTAGAGGACTTTATCAAATATTTTAATTGAATTTTCCTAGATTTACCTTTTCACACGGAATATAATCAAGATGACTGGGCCAAGCAGTTACCCTTGGCATGCTGGCAGGCAGAAACTGCATCTAAGCTTCCTGTGGGTATGCACCAGTCCACGGAGGTTTACAACTAGTCAACACAGACTACCATGTGCTCACAAACAAGAACATGCCAGCAAAAATATATTAGTTGAAATTATTTTTAACTTGACCTTTGAAAACTATTTCCAGATTAGGAAAAGTATAGTGCAGTGGAGGGTGGAGTCAACTATTGTAATTGGAATTCAAAAGTTCAAGGCTGGATAATGTTGTGGAGATCAATAGTAATAGGTGTAAAGATATGCTGAGACAGGATAATCAATTATCCGACTGCAGGGCACAGACTGATAGCTGGGGAGCCAAAAATGACTTCTCAAACCCATCTACACAATTGGATAGGTCCAACATAGGTTTTTTCCCTTTCCTCTGAAGCAGTGGTTTTCAAACTTTTTCTCATGACCCAATTGAAGAAAATTGTTGATGACTGCACCCCAACATAATTTGACCAGAGTGTAAAAGGGGGCTCCAGCTTGGGAGGGAGGGGATCAAAGCTGGAGCAGGAGGGGCTTACCTTAAGTGGTTCCTGGCCAGTGATGCAGCAGGGGTGCTAAGGCAGCTTCCTGCCTCTCTTGCCACCACAGACCATGCTGCGCCCCAGAAGCAGCCAGCAGCAGGTTCCCAGCCAATGGGAGTGCGGAGCTAGTGCTCAGGGCAGGGGCAGTGCGCAGAACATTGTGTGCTCTCCCCCCACCACCTAGGAGCTGGGCCTGCAGCTGGCTGCTTCTGAGGTACAGGTAGCTGCCTTAGCACCCACACTGATTACTTAATCCCCCTGCAGCAACGAGACCCAGTGCCTGACATTCTACGATCCAGTACTGGGTCATGACCCATAGTTTGAAAACCACTGCTCTGAAGCATCAGGGGGTGGTTACTGTCAGAGTGGGATGATCAGCCAGATGGAACAATGACCTGTTCCTATGTAACAACTTCAGATACCGAAATAAAAAGAAGAGTAATTCTGTGGTTTACAGTGGTCTCTAATTGAGAATTTATCAAATAGCAAACAAAATATGGGGCAAACTCTGGCCTCACCCAATAAAAAAACCAAACAAAACAATACCTTTCATGTAGACAAGGCCTAAGGGCTAGGCCACACTGGAAAGTTATACCATTAAAAGCTAAGGTGAGAATTAAAACTAAAAAATTTATTCCAGTACAAATCCCTGTATGGACACTTATCTCAGTGCAAGGATCTCTCTACACTACACCAGCACACCTGTGCTTTAGTAGCGTAGATAATCCTACATGAATAGATGCTTTTTCCTGTTGGTGTTGTTAATGCCTCTCTCTAGAAGGTGGGAAATACATTGATGAAGAATTCAAGCTGCATCTACAGTGACCTACCCACATTGCATTGGGCATGACATTTTTCACTGTCCTGAGCCAGGTAGCTAGACTGATTGAATTTTTAAGTGTAGAAGGCCTAGCAGTACTTGGTTTTCAATTTAGCTTATGTTACTTCAGAAAGGCTTTCGGATAAACCAGAAAAAGCTACTCTTAAACTGGAATAAGAGTGTCCACACAAGTAGTTGTGCTGGTATAATTATACTGATTTAATTGTATTGGTAAAATTATACCAGTATAACTGGTAAAATTGTCCTGTGTCAGTTTTGAGACCTGTACTTGATTTGGTGACTCTGTCTCTCTTCTGATTGGTTTTGTGAGAAACAATCTTGTTCCAGGCACATGCCATTTTCCTGGCACAACCAAACCCTTACATTGTTTTAAGTTATGATAAGAGGAAACTGATATATTGAATTTGGTGGTTGTAGCTCAGGTGTGGACAAGATATGGCCCACGCACCAGATCCAGCCCACCAAGCCTTTGGATCCAGCCAGCGGCCTATCCTACTGGAACCTTCAGGCAGGTTTCCTGCTTGTCACAGACCCAAGCTCAAAGTCACTAGCTGCTCCCTCCATGTGCCTCTCTGCACTGTACAACTGGGGGAGGAGAGGAGAGGAGGAGGAAAACTTTGCATGCTGCCCTCCCAGCCCAATCATAGCAGCGCCTAGAGTCAGCATCTGGCGCCCCACCCCTTCCTGCACCCTAACTCCCTGCCCCAGGTCACTGCAAAAACCCTCTGCACTCCCATTCCACAGGTCACAACTCCCCCTCTGACCCTGCACTCTCTCTTGCACTCCAATCTCCTGTCCCAGGTCACCACCCAAATCCTCAGCACCCACCGTCCCCGTTTCAGGTCACAACTTCCTCCTAGACCCTGCATCTCTTCCTAAACCCTTCCCCCCCAAGCCAGAATCCTCTCCTGCACTCATGCCCTGTCCAACACTGAATCCCAGCCCCCCACCCCAGGTCACAATCCCCTCCTTCATCCAAACTTTCTCTCAGACCCCACACCCTCTCCTGCATCCTAATTCCCTACCCCCAAACTCCCTTCTGCACTCAATCTCCAACCCAAACCCCACTCCCTTCATTGAAATGCAGCCCATGACCACTTACCAAAATCTTGGAGTGCCCCCCCTCAAAAAGTATTGCCCACTCCTGTCCTAGCTCTTGCTGTTTAGGAGGAGATCTTGAACAGACAAACCACCTCTCTAAAATATAGAGTAGATTACGTTGAGACTTTGCCCTCACCTGCAGTGCTGGCTGTGTTCCCTTTGTCTCCAAAAGGATGTAGCAGATATGCGGAGATTTGCAAGCCAGGCAGTGAAAAGGATTAGAGTCCCAGAAAGCTCATGTGTGAAGAGAGAGCGGACAGACTGGGGCTGCACAGCGCTGCCAGCAGGCATTCCAACACTACACATGCCAGTGAATAAGCGGGCACGCGCTGGGGGCGCCTGTTTCCCCATACCTGGAGCCCGACCTGCGGCAGACATGCCAGGAGGTGAAAAGGCGTCACGTGTAATGCTCCCCCCACCACCGGGCAGCTAAGGCAGGCGCGGATCCGCTCAAGTGAACGAGTGCAGGGAGCACCAAGCACAGCAGAGCGCGCGTGCCCGAGCTAGGGACGCAGCAGCCCCTCCCCTTCCCACCCGCTCTCCTTCTCCAGGCAGTCGGGCTCCAAGTACCCACCACGCCGCGCGTGGCCCCGCCCTCGCTCATTCCCGAAGGTTGCCGAGGCTCCACCCCCCCCCCTCGTTCCCGAAGGTTGCCGAGCGGGGTCGCGCTGTCTCGGCTCC
>CM057845.1:85198836-85217932 GCA_030068395.1 Apalone spinifera
CGGCGCGAAAAGGGGAAAGCGGCTGGCCAGGTAGCGACCCAGCGGGAGGGTTGAGGGCAGCTCTGGAGCAGCGGGGCGCTGGCGTACGGGGATGGGGCGCTCTCCTGGGGCCATAGGCTGAGATCGGAGCGGGATGTGGGATTTATTTGGGTGGTGGGTCAATTCCCCCCCCCGCAGCTTGGTGGTCCCATTGGCAGCAGAAATGAAGCCCATGTTCCGAGAGGGGTTTTCGTCCTTCCTTGTCCCAGCGCCGAGCAAATCCATGAAGTTACTGTTTCTAAGGGGAAGATAGTGTTAATTCTGGAAAGTGACCCTGAGGATTTCAGCTGTTTGATCAAAAGGACCGTTTTTAAGCTGTTGTATTTGCCAGTACTTTTTTAAATCACGTGGCGTATTTTTTTTAATTAAAATTCCTTTAAAAACAAATTATGCAGATTTTTCACTTGGTTGTGTCCGCTACCCCGTTGATGATTGTAAGGGTCTCCTAAGTAATGGAGAAACTGATGGGGCAATACAAGAGATATTATGAAACTGACCACATACAAAGTGATTTTAAATGCTCAGTGTAAAACTGGATAAAAATAGGTGGTTGTTTGCTAATTGATTTAATAGTAATCTGAAGTATTATAATTAGAGAAAGTATACAGTGTTCAGACTCTTTTACTGTTCTGTTTGCCAATTTATTAAAAAAGCACAATCTTGAAAATAGATCATTCTACCCCATATTTTGTTTTTTTAAGCACTGACTTTTCCTGTTAAAGGTGTAGTAATGCCTAAAATGGCAAAGAATGTTGTAGCATTGTTGGTGTTCAGCATGGGGGCTGCCCTTTTTTAACATATTTTCTTTTGCCAGATTACTATGTCTGTTGCACTGATTGGATGCCTATTTCTCTCTTGGGTACCCCAGACTGGTGACAGCTGCTTATTGTGGATTTCCTTTACTGCTTTTTCTTGTTGTTTCTTCTGCTTTTTCCCATTTGTAATGAATGGGGGAATAGTATTGAACTCCTATTTTCTATAGTTTACAGCGTGGTAAAAGGCACCATGTGGTTGAAGTATTAAGAGTATGGAGCAGAGGTGTCTTGGATATCATGAGTGAATAAGGAGGATCTAGAACCTGCTCTCCTATAGATACAGATAGGCATCAGTTTATGAATTCACATGGGCACATGTCATATCAATATACTATTTTAATTTACTGAGAGTACATTTCTTCTCCTGGTAGTTTTGATCCTATTTGTTCTTCACTGGGCCTTTCATTCCCCCATGGCTGAATATCTCCCTCTGATTGTAGCTTCTGTGTACTGTATCAGAGTCTGCGTAATGGCAGCGCTGCCTTGGGAGATGCTATGGATGGGAGTGGCAAAGGCAAATGGTTCGGCCATCGTGCATGTGTTTTACAGATTAATGACACTTAGTCGGATCATGCTTTTGTGTGCTTGTAAATAACAGCTAGTTTGGAGGTGCAACTGTTAAACAAAAGAGAGGGTGTTATGGAGTGTGTTTATTTTTCTCTCTGGCTGTATTTTACACTGTGTTTTTCTGGTAGAGGTAAGCAGTTGGTCTCAGTGTTTCTTTCTGCTGTTTCTTGCACTGAATGTGCTGGAGCTCTTTGAAAACAATGAGATTAATTCATTGTGTGGTTTCTGCTTTCACTCCTGCTTGGGTTTGTGGTTCTTAATAGTCTCTGAAGGGAGGGACATTTGTGTCCCATGGAAGTGTTTCCCCCACTATGTTGCATTAGTCTGGAGCTCTCCTGTGTGCGGCCCTTCCTGGTTTTTTTTCTCTGCAACATCCCTCCCACTTCCCATGTTCCACCACACATCCCTCTTTCTCACCCCATTATATATAAAAATGTCACATAGCACTTCAAAGACTAACAAGATGGTTTATTAGGTGATGAGCTTTCATGGGACAGACCCACTTCTTCAGATCATATCAATTGAATTTGATTTGGGACATCATGTATTCAGTTTCCAATGCCACTTGCTCCTCCCAGGCCGCCAGGAAACACACACTTCCCCCTTTTTTCCTGATTGCAATATTTTTCCTTGTGTAAAGGTGTGAAGTGTGAATTAGATTATGCATTATACAGAGGCAGCAGCATGCAGGGAAAAGTGGCTCCATAGGAGCCAGTATGCGCAGGGAGCTGGCTTAAAGCTGGCTTCCACATGCTGCTTGGCCCCCCACGGTGCTGCCTTTGATATGTGTGTATAAACATGCATGTTAACTGATGAGCCCAGGCTCGTCAGCTAACTGTATATACAATTACACTCTTACATCCCTAATAACTACAATGCCTTAATGTAAAAATTAGGGCTGTCAATTGACGTGCATTAACGCCTTCAATTAAGGCAGGACAGGATTAATGCATTCATTTTTTTAACACGTTAATTGCAGACATTAATGCTGCGCTGCCCCTTTGAAGTGCCCCTCGGCGCTTCGGCGCTTCAAAGGGGCAGGGCAAGTGGAGCTGGGGATCAGCTGGAGTCTCCAGCTGATCCTAGACTCCTAATGCGCTGCCCCTTGGAAACGCTTCCATGGTGCTTCCAAGGGGCAGCGCTGCATGGAGCTTGGGGTCAGCTGGGGACTCCAGTTGATCCCGGGCTCCATGCAGCGCTGCCCCGTTCATTTCAAAGGGGGAGGCGCACAGGATTAATTGCGTGATTAATCGTGATTAAATTTTTTAATCACTTGACAGCCCTAGTAAAAATTTGATACTTGATTGTCCATCATGAGAGAAAGTGGCTAGATACATTTGAAGTTACTAATTTTTGAGCATATCCTTAGTGTCTAAATTGGGCATGATGTTTGCAAAAGTTATTAATTGTACATATACTGGATTTTATAAATATCAAAGGTTTTATGGAAGCTAGAAATAATGTGCAACCAGTGACCATACTTTGCAGCTCCTGCAGGTCTTTTACATTCTCTAGTTACTATTCCAGAAGTACTAATCTTTGTAGCTGCTGACTTCAAAACTTTGAGAGTCTGTGCTTGTGGACCTTGTATGAGGGGTTCCTGAACTGCCATATTTATCACAATTACCTTTATGCTAAAGCAGTATATATTAATGTCAGCATATTAAGTAGAGAGAGAATCAGAATAAGGAAGAAGAGTGTAATGTAATAAATCAACTCCCAATTACTGAAAAATCTTAACTCTTCAATAAACGTAATGACACTTTTTTGTCTGTGAATATATGATTTAAAAACTAGGTCACAAAGAGAGACTCAAGATAGTAACTGGATAGTGAGAAGCTAAAGCTGGGGACAAAGTATGCATTAGGTGCTAATGTAACCCCTAAGTATATTGAGTTTCTTATTCTTCACTCTCACTCAGCTCTGGCTCTAGCAGACAGCTTACACAGTTAGGGTTTCATTATCTAATCTATCTCTGATCAGCCTGGATAAGCCCTGTTTGGCCGATGCTGATCTTGTTAGTAGGGTGGTGTAAAGCTGGTTGAGCTGGGATTGGGACAAATCGGATCATAGCTGGTATCTGAATCCAGGACATATTTCTGTTAATCAGGATGTGGGAGGGGGAAAGAATTAGACATAGCAGCAGAAGGTCCAACATAAGCTGCTTTGATCTAACACTCTGTGGCCTGTAAGTGACAGATGTGCTCTGCTGGGCCAGTAATGTGTACTGGGAGGGTTTGGATGCATTTGCAAACTTTTTAAACAGAGTCCCAAGTGCATTGTTGCTTCATCTATTAACCATTTCAATATTGTAGTGTAAGAATTCAACTTTCTTTTTCTGGGGGTTTTGCTGCTCCAAAGAGATGATTCATTGGTTCACTTGAACTAATCTCTCTGAAGTTGCTTTTGCAAATGCTTGATCCACTACTTCTCCAAGAGGCTGCCTGTTGTACTAATTGAAGGAAGAGTGCCACTGAGACAAGCACAATTTTATTTCTGTGTGGAGGAGCAAATTGGGGCATTGAGATGAGAAGTATTCACTCTTTCTCCTTCTCTAGCAGAAAATGGGGGGGAGGAAAATGGAACTGAAAAAAATCCTAATGGAAAACATTGAGTTGGAGGTGTACACCCTAGCCTCTTCACTGGGGCTTTAAAAGAAGGCCAGAGAACTCACAGGTTCGTGGCCACCGCTGGAGAAAATGTCCAAGTGATTGTTTTCTGAAAGGTTGAATTACTCAACTACACAGCCTTTTGTGTTTTCTTTTTAACTTGGAGGTAGCTTTCTATCTGAACTTGCCTTGTTTAGTGGATTAAAATATTTTTGCTTCTGTGAGTGATGGTGCTAGCATGATGTACCCCCTAGTAAAGTGTAGGAGACTTTATTTTCCAGCACTGCTCTTTTGTGAATGTCCCATATGTCACATGCATTCAGTGTCTCCGTGAGGCACATGAATGGAATTGTCTGTTGTCAAATATAAATCTAACTGGGCATTAATGGAACTTTGAGGCTGCGTCTAGACTGGCCAGTTTTTGCGGAAAATCATCTGCTTTTCCGCAAAAACTGGCCAGCTGTCTACACTGGCCGCTTGAATTTCCGCAAAAGCACTGACTTCCTAATGTATGAAATCAGTGCTTCTTGCGGAAATACTTTGCCCTTCCCGTTCGGGCAAAAGTCCCTTTTGTGCAAAAGTGTTGCGCAAAAGGGCCAGTGTAGACAGCTGACATTTGTTTTGCGCAAAAAAGCCCTGATGGCTAAAACGGCGATCGGGGCTTTCTTGCGTAAAAGCACGTCTAGACTGGCACAGACTCTTTTCTGCAAAAAGTGCTTTTGCGCAAAAGCGCCCGTGCCAATCTAGACGCTCTTTTGCGGAAATACTTTTAACGGAAAAACTTTTCCGTTAAAAGTATTTCCGCAAAATCATGCCAGTCTAGACGTAGCCTGAGTGTGGTGTGTGCAAGGCAGGCCATTGCTGTTTTCCTTGCTAATGATGCCTTTTCTCCTTGCCATTTGTGCATCTTTGCTAAGACTGGGTTGGATTCTGCAAGGAAGAGAGTGGACTGGGACAGTAATAGGCAGGAAGATTGGTTTATCCACCTTTTATGATATGAGTGCATCTTTAGGAAGCTGGCTGGTTGCCAGATCCCCCTAACAAACTCCTACAAAAAGAAGCAGATGCTGTAAGTAGAATACTGTAGATTAGAAGGTCCACACTGGACTTGGCCTTTTCTCTTTTTTGACACTTAGTGGCCATCACCATATGAATGATACCAGGAATGTAGAATATTCTGTGGTAGAACTGAGCTTCATTTTCTGTATTAACCCCGGTCTGAGATTCTGTGAGGGATGTCAAGGAAGTTTAACTGGGAAACTGTGGGTTTACAGTTTTTGGATGGGGACAAAAACTGCCCTCTCATTCATAATTATTTCTTTCTTTACTTTTATTCTCTGGGTTTTTTTAGAATCTCTATATGGATGCTATAGTTATCTCATAGGTGAATCCTGGGAAGGTTTTATATTTTCCCCATGTTTAAAGGGAGCCTTTAGGAACAAATTGAATGTTGTGACTGGTAGTGAAGTTGGGAGCTCTTTGTATCTGGCTCTCTCCCTCCTGAATTCAGGAAGACCCAGGATAAATCAGATTGATGCAATAGAACACCAAGAGAATCTTTCAATATTTCCCTGGATTTTAGAGGTGTGTATTGAAAGGGAATAGTCTGAATGCAAATCTAGAAGCTAAATCAAGGTCTGGTCCTTCTAGAGGCTGTTTCCTTTCCATAGAAGGATGGGTGCTTTATGAACATTTATTTAATTAATTACAGTATTCCCAATTAGTAACAGTTGAATGTTTGCATTTCCGAGAAATCCTGGGATCTTCATGGCCATTTTGAGACCTTCGTTGTACACTTAGCCAATGAAGTTCACAAACAGCATAGTACAATGTGATCTTTCCCTCCCAGCTTCCCCTGTCAGAGGTACTCTGTGTTATTTCCAGTGGCTTTATTTGCAGAACCTTCATTCCACCTTATCTTTGAGTTCACACCTCAGTTTTCATAGTTGTTGAGAAGAAGGCACTAGTCACTTGAGGATTGTGGGAATTCAGGTTTCCTATATCACTCCAGTCTCTCTCTCTGAGTGTATTTACACTGAGAATTTTCCCAATGTTGGTCTAACAGTAGTGAAAACATCAGTGTACATGACGTGCCAATGACACAGCTGAAAAAGGTGCCAATGCCTCTTGTGATTCTACTGTTGCTAGTACTGCTGGAGTCAGACTGGTGCTGGACTAGTAGAGGGAGGGGAGAGAAAAAAAATTCAGTCTAGACTGCCATTCACTCAACTGGTGAGTCTCATAAAGATTGAACTGTCGTGTATAACTCGGTGTAAAAATAAGAGCAAAAGGTCAGGGAAGAGATTAGCAGGTGCTGTGGGTAGCATGGCAACCTCATGTTTAATTTCCCCATTTGAAATATTAATTGACTGCATTTGTGTCTGTATAAAAGCCTCTTCTATGTTATTACAACTAAGGGATCAGAGGAGCATCCAGAAGTAAAATGAGAGAGGCAATTAGAGGTAACCAGTTCCAGTTCACTGAAGCATTCTGTTTATCTACATTTTACAGTGGTTTTGAGGTGACTCGGAGTGTAGCTGTCATGAGATAATCCCACAGTTTAGGGATTAGAGCCACTTGTCTGAGTTTTAGGCCTTAACTCCTTCTGCTTTACTATGAATTTCATTTTGTCCACAATCATTTTGAATTCATGAAAAATGCTCCATTGAAAGATGTGAATCAGCTGTTTGTATCTGTGTTTTTTCTCAAAACGCCTTTTTCTCCCTTTGTTTCGGTTTTGCAGATACACACAAATTTCTGTACTTGCGGCTATTTTGAATTAGCCTATTGCAAGCTTTGCTATATTCTGGGTTTTACTTAAGTCTGTTGTCTGATCATTCTGTAATGTGGATTTCCACTTCTGTGCTGTCTCCAAATTTTTCGACAGAAGTTTGTGAACAATCCCAATACCATTCTCATCCGCCTTATCAAGCAGACATAGGGTATTTACTGAATGCCATCAAAGTGGCTCTGTTGTTGGACTGGCATGGAACGGGACAGTAGCTGTATGGGAAGATACAGTATGTTGAAGTGGCTTAACATAGTGTTAAATCAGAGGAAGTTGTGGAAGAGGTTCCTAGTTTACTTTGTGAGGAATGATATCTAGATTTGAAGATGAGCCTCCTATAGGGTGGTGCAAAGAAAGCACTTCTGGCTTCTGCTGGCTCAATCACTGAGGGCACATCTACATAGCAGGGCTAAAGCAGAAATAAGCTATGCAACTTCAGCTCTGTCAATTGTGTAGCTTAAGTCAATATAGCTTATTTTGGCTTTCAGCACTGTATACATAGCAGAAAGTCCGAGGTAGAGCACTCTTCCTCTGACTTCCTTTACTCCTCGTAAAATGAGGGTTACAGGCGTTGGAGTAAGAAGTCCTCCAGCTCGACATTATTTCGACATTATGTTGAAATAACTGCTTGCTGTGTAGATGCAGACTATGTTGTTTTGGAATAATGCTGCTGTGTAGACATAGCCTGAGAGACTGGGACCCTATCAAGTATACTAGCACTTCTTGGTAATCTGGGGTGTGTGGGAGTGGGATGTTTCCAATCCCTGTGAGTTAGGATGTGTGGAACTCAAACTTCTGCTTGGATGGGTCTTCTCCTACAGCAAGCTAACAGCCCCTTCCCCACTCCTTGCTAACCAGTGTGATTGATTGTGTGTGTCCCTGTTGCTTCTGCCAAGGGAGAATTCTTTTCACGGGATAATTGGATGCATTCTTCCAGGGACATGGGTTAGATGTGTACAGTTTGTTTTCCTTTATGGCTGTATTGTTTTTGCCTGATCATAATTGCCTCTGCTGTAACAAAAATACTATTTAGTGCAATGATGGGAAGAACCTGTACTATTCAAAAGCAGGGGGTTGGATGCTTTTGAAAGCTTTCCCCTCCCTCTGTTTATGGCTAAAACCCTAGCAGAGGAGCTAAAGAAATGATCTTAACGTAGTGTTGCTGTGTTGAGAACAGGGAGGCTAGTTCCATGCCCCAGAAGGGGCAGGGCTGGGGGCAGCTAATCCTCAGTGCCGCCTAGAGTGCGGCATACGCCTCCCCTCCACCCTCAGAGCTTCATGGAGCACACAGCAGCGGCTGGAGCCACAAACCTCTTTGAATTACCCAGCCTTCAGGCAACTGCCCTCCCCCTCACCCCCCGGTTGGTGGGCCTGGTTGTGAATATCACATTATTCTCCCTAAAGGATCTTGAGATCCTGGGATTGAGCTCCAGTTCAGACTCCTTTCAAGGCCTGGAATGCATTCTGTTAGCTTCAGGATTTCTTGCAAGGCTTTTCCTAAGCTGTTATTTTGGAAGAATTTTGCAGCTATCTGGAGTAGTTGCCACCGTTAGGGGAGATGCCCTGGGGTGAAATCTCACCTCGGCCTCGCTTAAGTCTTAATATAATATAGTGTTGTGTGTAATAGCAAGAAGCAGTAATTGGGACCACAGATATATCATTTGATGCCTGCAGTTGTAGTTTCCTCTCTGAGGGGGGTGGGAATGAAGCTTTTTCTATATGCTGTATATTCCATAGACTACTGAAGCTTCAGCACTATTCTCTAGATTCGTGTCTCTCAACCTTTACAAGTATCAGAGGGGTAACCGTGTTAGTCTGAATCTGCAAAAGTGACGAGGAGTCCTGTGGCACCTTATAGACTAACCGAAGTGTTGGAGCATAAGCTTTCGTGGGCAAAGACCCACTTCGTCAGATGCATGTCATCTGACGAAGTGGGTCTTTGCCCACGAAAGCTTATGCTCCAACACTTCGGTTAGTCTATAAGGTGCCACAGGACTCCTCGCCGCTTCAACCTTTACAGGCAATTGTATCTCTGTCAGGAGTCTGTCTTGTGGACCCTGAAGCTACACCTCACTTAGTAACTACTTGCTTAAAAAAGCAGACATAATTTTACAGAAAATTTGCTTACTTTTAATTTTTAACATAAACAATTGGAACATAAATATTGTACTTACATTTCAAAGTGTAGTATATAGAGCAGTATAAACAAGTCATTGTATAATGACAAGTAGTCCTGTAGCACCTTAGATTCTAACCAAAATACATATCTTTTGGTTAGTCTCTAAAGTGTCATAGGACTGCTTGTTTTTAAAGTTACGAACTCACACAGCTACCCCTCTGAAAGTCATTGCATGAAATGTTAATGTGTACTGATGTCGCTAGTGCTTTTTATGTAGCCTGTTGACAAATATCTAGATGAGTTGATGTATCCCCTGGAAGACCTCTGTACCTCCAGGGGCACATCTATTCCCGATTGAGAAGCACTGCTGTAGATCAGTATTATCTCAAAAAAGATACTGCTGATGGGGTCTCCCCTCCCAAGTCAGCTGGTATGTGGATTCTTTGATTTCTTCTGCTGCCTTTTTAGTTCTGAGTGAAAGCTTCATGCTCTTTGGTGCAAATGGAGGATGTTCCATTGCCACCTCTCCTTTCTTCTAGATATTGGGGGATTCTCTAGGAAATTCACTCTGTGTGTGACTGACTCTCCCACAGGATTCTGGGCTCAGAGTGAAGAAGACTTTTTTTAACTTTCACTACAAGCACTTGCAGCTTCTGCCAAGCCAGTGAGTGAGAGCCTGAGGCTCTAATACGAGTGCTCATACCCCTGGGAGATCTGGGATGTTTGAGAAAGTATTCCCAGTACATGCTGGTCCCGGAAACGTGGGACTAGAGCTTGAACTTGGATCTCCTAGACAGAACACCCACTAATCCAGACCTCAACACTTGTAGGAATTTTAGGAAATCTCCATTATCATAACACATTGGCTCCAGCAGTGCGGGATTGTGTGAAGTAAGCAGCAAAATAATTCATTTGTTTTGAAACTGTTGTAATGAAGCACAGATGCATACAAACATGTGTTTATGGCTTGGCTGCTGAGTCCCGTAAATGTCTTACTAAGAAAAGCATGATGTGGGCATTCTGCCATTGTAGCAGGGTTTTTGAATGCAGTATGTTAACAGAAAGTTGAAATTGCAAAGTAAAAAACACAGAAGTTAGATACTGCAAGAATGATGGTTGCCTTTGCAATCTTAATTCAGCTCCCTTGTGTATGCATTATGGTACAGTTTTAATTACATGATCACATACTATTTGGCCAGCATTCACTGGGGCCCATAACCTGTGCCAGTGAATTCAGTGGGAAATTTGACACTGACTAAAATGGGTGCAAGATCAAATCTTTAATGGGTAGCTATTCAGTATTTCTTTTTTTTTTTTTTTTTTTTTTATTCTAACCATCCATTGTGTGGCCTCATGTTCAAGAAAGTCTATCAATTTTTTAAACGTGGAAGAAACTACATATTTTCCCCAGATGTAATCCTAGAAAATGACTGAACAATTTTTGCTAAAATTTAAAAATTCTGAAGCAAACATCTAGCATGGACATTTTCAGCCTGAACAGTTACATTTTGAGAGAGCCATAAGCACCTGAAAATAGGGTCTTATAATTAGGTTTAGCAGAATTTGATTTTTTGTTTTGGGTAATTTTGCTTGCTAATGTCAACATTTCTAAGCATTTTATTTATTTGTATTTTAAATTCCCACAGTTGTGGGAAATGATGTGGTGGAATGGGTCAATAATGGGGTCAGCCATTAAGTAATTACTGACAGTTGATTTGAGATTCAAAACGTTAAACTTTAAGCTTTATAACTACAGCTTGGACGTCTCTTATCTGGCGCCTTCAGGACCTGACTGGTTCCAAACCAGGAAATTTGTCAGACTCGAGAAAGTTCCCTGCCACAGCCCCCAGCCACTGATTCTGCCACCTGAAGGGAGGGCGGGGGAACTACTTCCAGTCCCTGCCGGGCTACCTGCTGGGTTGCTGGATCTGCTGCTGCTGCCTCAGCTATATTGGTTGCCATGGACTGCTGGGGGCTGGCACTGGCTCTGGTTGGGCTGCTAGGAGCTGCCAAGTGCTTGGACTCCAGTCCCAGCCCCACGGCAGTCTGCGGGCTCTGGCCCTGCTTCCACGGGCTGCCCAGGGCTCTGGAGCCGGCTCCGCGCTGCCACTGGCTTGATTCTCTGCTGCCAGGGGCTGCTCCAACCCAGTCCCAGTGCCGCAAGCTATTGGGAGTAAGTATGTTAAGGACTAATCGACTATCCAATAAGCAAATGCTTATTGGATAGTCGAGTTGACTAGTCAGTTCCCCCCCCCCCCCCCCCCCCCCCCCCCCCCCCCCCCCCCCGCACATGCTGCCTCTATCAGATAGAGGCAGCAAAGGGTGGGGAAGAGAGGGTACTTCAAAGCAGCAGCGCCTCACGGAGCTCGTACCAACTCTGTGTGGTACTGCAGCTTTGAAATGCTGTGGTGGTGTTTCAAAGGGGCAGCACTGCACAGCTGATCCAGGGCTCATCTGTGTGGCACTGCCCCTTTGGAATGCCGCCTTAGCATTTCAAAGCAGTGCAGCACGGAGTTGACCCCGGGCTCCATGTGGCGCTGCCTCTTTGAAACACTGTAGCAGCATTTCAAAGGGGCAGCACCGCACACATGAGCCCAGGCTCTGTGTGGTGCTGCCTCTCTGAAACGCCGCCTCAGCATTTCAAAGGGGGCAGCGCTGCGTGGAGCCCTGGGGTCAGCTCTGTGCGGCACTGCTTTGAAACACTGTTGTGGTGTTTGCATGGAGCTCAAGCTCAACTGGGGACTCCCCAGCTGATCCCGGGTTCCAGTGAAGTGTGCAGAGCCTGGGGTCAGCTGGGGAGTCCCTAGCTGACCCCGGGTTCCGAGTAGTATTTCAAAGTGGCAGCACAGCATGGAGCCTAGAGTCAGTGGAGGACTCAGAGTCCCCCTCTGACACCAGGCTCCATGAGGGTGCTTTTACTTTGAAATGCACAAGAGCCCTTGCTGGGGACTCTTGTACATTTCAAAGCTGACATGCTGCTTGCAGCCTCCTGAGTCAGCAGGACTTCACACTGGGACTCTTGTACATTTCAAAGGAGGAATGCAGAATTGTCTGTAGACTGGTCGAGTAGTCAATGGAAATTCCATCAACCATTGATTACTCGATATTTAACATTCTTAATCGGAGGCTGCTGGGGGCTGCTGCTGGGTCCAGCCCCACTGCTGTGGGTTACTGGGGGCTGCTGCCAGCCCAGCCCCTACCCCATCCCATTGCTTCAGCCAAATGCCTCCTGGATTTCTCTCCTGCCTCTAAGATACCACGCATGTTGCCAGACCAGAGAATTCCAGTTTTGGAAGGCGCAACCTATATTAACATAAATTGTCAACATCACGTGTCAAAATATACAAAGTAAATATCCTTAAATCATACTCTTAAGTTCTCAAGTTTCTTATTTTGCCAATGTGTAAATTTCAAGTATAATTGATAGAAATATTTTTTTGTTGGGATATGTGTATATTACAATGAAATCAACATTTTACTGATCTTTACTGGTACAAATCTAATCCTTCCAAGTCTACTTATAATGGAATGTGTTAGACAAGCTTAACTGTAGGTATGGCTATAAACTTAGCCTACAATAATAAACACACATATGAGTTTGCAAAGGGAGTGTTTTCCTAATGTGTATTCTGCATTCATACTTTGTCCTTGGTTTAAAATAGTCATGATCCTACATCAATTGCTCATTTCTACTTTCTTATTTTGAGAAACCTATTTCTGGATTCCTGTGTTTCATTAATTTCTCAGCAAAGTTCAGATGTTTAGACCATTACTTGGTTTGTCTTTCTGTTAGAATATTTTACTTGCATTTTGAGAGTGGGATTTTAAGACCTATGACCAAATGCTTGGTTATTTGGGCAGGAGTAGTTATGAGGCATTGCTGTTGTTAGGGAACAGTGTGTGAATTCAGACCTTGGTAAGGTTTTCTGTGTAAGTGGGCACACAGGAGGCCGACCGACAGGGGGCTAAGGAGGCAGTAGTAGCAGTGGTGGCCAGAACCCTGAGCCCATAGCACTCCGGTGGTTCTGAGCTTGTGGGGGGCATGTACTGCCGTCTGAGCAGCACTGAGGGCTAGCTACCCCTGGCCATGCTCCTTCTGCCTGAGGTTCTGCTCCTTCGGGGTGCAGTATGCCTTCTCTCCACCCCCCTTACCCAGGGCCTGCGGAGGCTGTTGGCTTCTGGCACACAGAGTACAATTTTGCTTAGCAGTGCAGCTGAACTATAATTTATTGAGCTTGCTGAAGGGATATGTTTTACATCTATGAACAAATGATTCTTAATTAGGAATCTCTCCCTCTTGTCTGGGTTCTCCTATATTCTATTTGGGACTAGAGCATGAGTCTGTGTGCAGGATCTGTTGTGTAAAACATTACATCTTTGTGTTTTATATAGTTTGTCATTTAATCATGGAGACAACTATCACTGTTAAGATAATGCAGAAGAATACAATTGTGATCTTGAATGAAAAGTGCTGGTTTATGGGACTGAGAGGTTCATGGGATTAGGATTACGATGTGGCACTTTTCACCTCTTGGTTGCTACTTTCCAGTCAGGTAGTGCTGCTTGCTCAGGGGATAGAACACAGACTCCAGAGACTTTCACCTCAAGGTACCAATTCAAATTAGGCCTAGTTTAGTGGTCATTGTCAGATGAAGTCACTATTTTCTGATGGTGGTTCAGTCCATTTTATGAAATTACTTGGTAGGGATTGCATAGAGAAGACTAATCCCTCAGAATTTAAACTTGAATTAAAAAGGCTCTGAGGGGTAAGGATGTTAAATTTAGATTGATCAACTAATCAAATAGTCAGTGTGATTTGCATTGACTGTTGGCTCTTCCTACGTTTCAAAGGAGGAAGTGCTGCGAGGAGCACGGGGTTGGGGGGGGACTGCTTGAGTATATATTTTGTTAGTCTTTAAGATGCTACAGGACCACTCGGTTTGTTTGTTTGTTTGTTTATTTTTTAATTAAAAAGAAAATCTCTAGCTACTATGATTGTGAAGATAACCAACTAAATATGAATCTGTACAGTGTGAGCTTCTTGAGTCTGCGCTAGAAACCTCCATTGTTTCTGTTCTTGCTTACAGCTTGCCTATGTAGCAGAATTAAATTAACAAAACTGGTCAATTCATTGCTGCAGTTGAAAACCCTCTAGGCAGCAGTGAATCTGACAAGAATTGCATGATACTCATTCTGCTGTCCTTCTGCTTTTCCCATAGCAGTAAGAAGGGGCTATGTAACTGTTCATGAAAGAGGATGATGATCCAGAAATGGATGCAGGGGGAGAAATGCAGTAAAGGAAGTCTTCTGAATTCTTTTCCTTTATCAGCTCCTAAAGGAGCTCAGGCTTTGGAGAGGGGATAGAATTTTCTCCTCTGTCACATACCAACTGAATGAGCCTCTGAGCAGTGGTGCAGGGACAGCAGCAGAGTAGGAATCCAAGTACCCTCCTTTTTCCTGATAGACTTTCTTTCTTTCTTTCTTTCTTTCTTACTTACTTAGTAGGGTTATTCCACAGTTTAGTATATTTTTGAGCATCTCTCTAATCCAGGGATGGCCAAACCACGGCTCAAGAGCCACATGCAGCTCTTTTATAGATAAAGTATGGGTCACGGGGCACCCCTTCTCCTCCTTTTGTGCCCCTCCATTCTTCATATACCAGACTGGAGTAGAGGGGAGCTCAGGGCTTCTGCCCTGTGGTGGGCTAGTGGGATTAGGGGTTTCTGTCCAATGGGGAGAAGGGTCTTGGGACTTCAGCCTCGTAGGGTTAGACTGCTGGGAATGAAGCCCTGAGCTTGGGCAGGCACTAGGCCCGAGACCCTCTTTCCTCTAGGGCTGAAGCCCCAAGAACTGGAAGACCTGCCCCACCTCTTGAACTTCTGGATCTGGAGATTTGTGTATGTGACTGAGGCTCAGTAAGTCTCGCCTCCACTGCTCTGTTCTAAGGTAGTATAATAATGAAGGCCAGACAACTATCTAGAGAGGGGTGGGCAGATTTTTATCCTCACAATACTCTTGTGAGGTTAGGAGGTAGTATTAATCCTATTGTAAAGATGGGGACGAGAAGCACAGAAAATGTAAGTGATTTACCTACCATCACCCAGGAAGTTGTGACGGAGCAGGGAACTGAAGCTGGCTCGCCAGAGTCCCAGAAGCACTGGGCCATCATAAGAACATAAGAATGGACATACTGGGTCAGACCAAAGGTCTGTCCAGCCCAGTATCCTGTCTGCCGACAGTAGCCAATACTAGATGCCCCAGAGGGAGGGAACACAACAGGTAATCCTCATGCGATCTGCCTCCTGTCACCCATTTCCAGACAAACAGAGGCTAGGGACACCATTCATAGACTCATAGACTTTAAGTCAGAAGGGACCATTTTGGTCATCTAGTCTGACCTCCTGCACAATGCAGGCCATAGAATCTCACCCACCCATTCCTACCCATCCTGGCTAATAGCCATTGATGGACCTAACCTCCATTAATCTGTCTAGCTCATTTTTTAACCCTGTTAAAGTCCTAGTCTTTACCACATCCTCTAGCAAGAAGTTCCACAGGTTGACTATGCACTGAGTGAAGAAAAACTTCCTTTTGTTTGTTTAAAACCTGCTGCCTATTAATTTCATTTGGTGACCTCTAGTTTTTATGTTATGGGAATAAGTAAATAATTTTTCCTTATTCATTTTCTCCACACCAGCCATGATTTTATAGACCTTTATCATATTCCCCCTTAGTCTTCTCTTTTCTAAGATGAAAAGTCCAAGTCGTCTTAATCTCTCTTCATATGGGACCCATTCAAAACCCCTAATAATTTGGTTGCCCTTTTCTGAACCTTTTCCAATGCTAATATATTATTTTTGAGATGAGGCAACCACATCTGTACGCAGTATTCAAGATGTGGGCGTACCATCCTTTCTTCTTAATATGCACTAATGACTCCTTTGGTTGTTGATTGAGACCAAAAGCTAAATAGCCTCTTTTATTCTTAGAGGTGATCCTTTAGTGATGGGGAACACAGTGGTGGAGGAGAAGGATATGTGCTTACACTGTTGCTGCCTGTGAAGTACTTGTCCAGGGCATAAATAGAAGACTTCTTTCTCTAGGGTCTGCACATCCAGCATCTCTTGCCAGCACCAAATTCATTTAAATTTAAATGCATATAATGGAACTCCACCCTATCCCTAGAGGTAGTGCCTTTTGAGACTCTAGCCCAATAAATCATTAAAAGAATGCAGTGTGTGTGGACTTCTACATCTCTCTTCCAAGTGCAGGATGGATGGTAAGACAGAGATGTACCATTTCCTCCTTGGACTCGGCTAACATGTTCTACATAGGAAAGCTATGCAAAGAGATTGGAGCAAATGTCCAACCCCATGACTGATTTACAGGTGTATTTTCCCCACTCTTTTAACTCTGTTCAAGTTCTATTTTACTCCTCTTCTGTTTCTGGCCCCTAGGGGTAAGACTTTCAGACATTCATGCCAACTTGAATAGCAGAAAATGCCTCTCTTTAGCAGCTGACAGATGGGCTTGCTAACAGCTTTGGTGACCCAGTGCCTCCAGAAGTCTTTCACTGTCTTTCAAAAGTTTCTCACCACAGTTAATTTCATATCAACACACAGGAATTAGCAATGTCAGGTTTTTTGCTGACCTTTTCGGCATCCTATTGGCTTATGGATACGGTGGTGGCAATCAGTAGGCTATCTGTACTAGGGATGTTATATATCAATTAATTGAATAATTGTGTAACGGCATCAGATCTTAGTGGTTACACAATTATGCAATAGTCCCTGTATCAGAGGCAGCAGCATGGGGTGGTGGGTGGGAGCTGGTCCATTAGGGGGGCCAGTTTGAAGATCAGCTGCTGCCTCAGCCCCTGTCCACGGGGTGCCTGAGCTCCCCATGGATAGAGGCTGTGCCAGCATCCCATGGTGCAGCCTGTGTCTGTGGCGAGTCTGGGCCCACCATGGACAGAGGCAGTTCTGTGGCAGCCTGTGACCACTCCCTCCCCTGCACTGTTGCCTCTGACAGAGACAGCCGCATGGAGGGGGGCAGGCAGCTCTGAAGAGCTGGTGCTTGTGGGGAGCCAGCTTTTAAGCTGGCTCTCCATGTGTATGGGCTCCCACTCACCTCGTCCCCCCACCCCTCCCAAGGGCTGGTGCGTTTGATAGAGAGGCAGCAGTGTGGAGGGGGAACAGGTGGCTCTGTGGAATCCAATACGTGCAGGCAGCCGGCTTAAAAGCTGGCTTCCCGCGTGTACTGGCTCCTGCCTTCCCTCCTCATCCTCTGCGCTGCTGCCGTTATCAGAGGCAGCAGTGTGAGGGTGGGAGGGAAGGCAGGCGGCTCTCCACAGGCACTGGCTCCCACCTCCCCTCCCCTGCTACTTCTGATACAGAGGTTAATTGTGTAGTCCACTACACATTGACATCCCTAATCTGCACTAGTGCTCCTAACATTGCTGATGTTGCTAATGCCAGTTTAGCATCAGTAAAGATGAGAAACTAGTGGAAAACATCCCTAGAGTAGACCAAACATTAATGGAGGCCAGTCCTTGAGCATTCACACTGTATGTAGTAGGAACACTGTCCACAGAAGCAGCCCTACGTCTTAGATTCCACAATGCTCTGCTAAGCATGAGGCTGAGGCGTGCTGAAAGAATTTTCTTGAGTCCCTCGAGCAGGACTTGTCAAACTAGGAGGGTCAGGTAACCAGGTTATTTTGTGGGGGGTCACAGGCTGTCAGCCTGCACCCCAAACCCACTTCCCTCTCTAGTTATAATATTGTTAAATATAAAAAATGTGTTTATAAAAATTGGTTTATAAAGGCGGTCGCACTGAGAGGCTTGCTTATCTGAAAGGGGTCACCAATACAAAATGTTTGAGAATCACTGCCCCAGAGTGTTGGTCAACAAAAAGTGAATGTCTCTCCTCCCGTGAGTTGGCTATAGCAGAGGATTGGATGGAAAGAGAGGGTGCAGCATATCAGTATTTTTGAAAGGCAACTGATCCAACAGGTGGGGGCAGGAGGTGGTGAGGCGGCAGAAATATGTTTCTTCTTCGAGTGATTGCTCATGTCCATTCGAAGTAGGTGTGCGCACCGTGTGCACCGCGTCTTCCGGAGCGTTTTCCCTAGCGGTACCCGTAGCGCCGGCAGGGCGCCCCCTGGAGTGGCACCGCCATGGCGGGGCATAAGTACCCCTGCCGGCGCTGCCCCACCTCAGTTCCTTCTTACCGCCGTGACGGTCGTTGGAGCGTCTCTATCTCTCTCTAGTTAGTTAATGGTTCCCGTTCTTCTACTTATTCTGTAAATAGTTCTATTAGTTAGATAGTTAGGTTCTTTGTTCTTTGCCCCCCGCAGGGGGTGAGGAATGCCAGGGCCGCAGGGCTTTAAGGCGTGCGCGGACTACAGGAAATTTATGCCCAAGGGCGATCCTCACGACAGTTGCCTAAAGTGCCTGGGTGAGGCCCACCTCGCAGTTGCCTGCAAGATCTGTAAGTCCTTTAAGCCTCGCACCAGGAGGGAAAGAGTTTCCCGTCTCAAACTTCTCCTCATGGAGACAGCATTGCAGCCGGTGCCGCCAGGCCATCCTACAGTGCGTAGTGCACCGGCATCTACACGTGATGCTCCTCACCGGTACCGAGCGTCCGCGTCGAGATCCCGGCACTGGTCTCACTCTTCACCATCTAAGAAGAGGAAGAAGTCCCGCAGTAAGCCAGAAAAGACTACCTTGGTCGGGTACCATGGTGACAACTCACCAGTGCACGCATCTGCTACGGTGCGCCACAGTCGGCGAGAAGGTCTGGATAGTCCGGGGCGCCTGTCTTCTCAACGCCCGTCAACACCGGACACCTTTGTAGCGGTGCAGGACCTCATCAGCCTCACGACCTCCCCTCCGTCGTCGGTGGAGGCGGAAGGGTCAAGGTCGCCTTCGCCAGAGGTCGAGTTGACTATGGCTTCGCCACCACACGGCTTGGGTCGGCATGCTAGGGCGACTTATGCGTCGGGACCATCCCATGTGTGAGATCAGTACCGATCGCAACCACATCACGGCAGTTGGCGGTGCCGAGTCGCCAGTTGAGCCCCTTGCCAGAACCTCGATCTGCGACACTGGTACCGCATGTGGCGTCTACTGCGGCACCGCTCTCCACTACGGCACCGA
>CM057845.1:85221088-85236220 GCA_030068395.1 Apalone spinifera
CAGATGATTTTCCGCAAAAACTGGCCAGTCTAGACGCAGCCTTAGTGTTTATCTCCCTGAATCTGATCTGGTAATAAACGTGGCTGATGAGCTTGGTGAACAATATTTCAGAAGGCAGCGATGCAAAGGTCGGGGTGGGGATAGTTCCTTATTTCCCTCACCAAATCTGTTCTTTCTTTTCTTTAGGAACAGGCAACATGCAATTTGAGAAACTGCTGGTGGTAGTGATGCAGTAATTCCTGTTAATTAAAGGGCTGTATGTGTGTGTTCCAAAGTAGGAGTTAACTTCATGCTCCTCTCCTCTCCTTCCCCTTCCCCCTCCCCTCCTATATAAATCAAGAGTTAGTACTGTATAATGTGCTAGCAGCTGTTCTTGCAGTAGAATCTAAATTTTCAAAGTGTTCTAAATGTGCAAATGAACAATGTGATGCTCAGTTTTTAAGAAGGTAATTTTGGTGCTTTCTATCTAAAATGGGCTTTGCTGTTTCCCAAAGATTCCATGCACCTCTAGAGTGACTGTTCCTCTACTGTATCAGGGAAGGAAATGGAGAAGTATAGGTCACTGGCACAGGCCTGGTGCCACTGTGGTTTAAAATACTCATGTGCAAATAATTTAATAGAAGAGTCATTGTGAGTGTAAGCTATGTAAAGAATTATTTCCAGGCCAGACCAAGTTGGTGCTGTTGTCATCAGCTCAGCACATGGTGAGGAGTTGCTGCCTTTTGCCTTTAGCTGCTAAAACCGCTGTTTGTGCACATCCTTTCCCCAAATGGGGGTTATTGGTTCACAGTGCATTGTAATATGTGGGATATGTGTAAGCTTGGCAACCAGATGTGGGCTAAAAAGAACTTATCTCATGAAATCCTTGAGGCACTTTTGTCATGTAGCAAATCTGACAGGGTGTGCTGAGTTGAATATACATTGAAGAGGAGAGCATTAGAAAACTTATGGATGTAATAGGGATGTAACTAGGGATGTAATAGTGTAGTCAATTAACCGATTAACCAATAAGCAAAAGTGTATAGGTTAATGCTATAGACTACACACATATTCCACTCCCCCCCCCCCCGCCAGTAAATTATTAGCAGGCTGGCTAGCAGCCCAGCTTAGTCTTGGCTTGCGCCAGGTCTGGGACCTACCCCCGCTGCGGCTCTGCATTTAAAGTATATTAGGAGCTAGGCGGGCAAGCAGCCCAGCTTAGTACCAGCTTGAGTTCAGCGCCAGCCTCCTCCGCATCCCGCCCCCTGGGACAGAGGCTGTTTCCACCCTGTGCTTGGGGCAATAGGTAGCCGGTCTACTAGGGGAGCTGGTTTTTAAACTGGCTCCCCTTGCAGACCAGCTCCCACCATACAACAGCGGTAGTGTGCTGTGACGGGGCTCCTCAGGAGTGGGGCCAGAGCGCACTGGCTGCCGGCCCCACCCCCGGGGACTATAGAATAGTCATAACCAATAAGAATTCATGAAGTTAATCGACTATTCAGTTAACCGATAATTAATATCCTGAGTCTAAACTTTTCTCGATTTAGGAATCCAGACCTTTGGGAGTGTTTCCAGATTTGGGCTCATTTCAGTGGGAGCAGGGAGAGAAAAAGAACGTTCTAGACACATCATAACATTTTCTGCCCATTTCTGACCCATTTTCCTCACTGGTAAGGATGTCCTCCCATCCTTACCAGTGAGGCAAAATTACAACTAATTCCATTAGTTAGTTAAAGCTATCTGGGATGTTCTGGGCAGCCACCCGCTTTCAGTCTGAGTGGAGAAAGTAGTGTACTGGGCTGGAATCTTTCACATCCCAAACTTGTATGCAATCATGTTCATTTTAGATATTGCTGCTCTGTCACTGGGGAGTGGGGAGTCATTCTGATGAATCTCGCCCTCTTTGGCACACCATGGTGTTCTCCCCTTAGCTTTCTCAGGGTCCATGTGCTAGAATATTTAAAGCAGGATCCCCCTTGTGGAATCTTATTTATTAAGTCTTATCAGAATAGTGACCCTTTGGCTCCTTTGTCCGTAGCTTTGTTCCTTAAAACAGGAATCTCTCAGCTTTCCTGGGGCCTGTGTTGGCAACTTGCTGGCTGCAGCCTTTGAGCAGCTTCTTTGAGCCTGCCCTGCTGAAGTCTGTCTGTTTTTCCTAGGCAAGCAGGCAGGCCTCTCTGGCTGTCTGCTTATTTTTTCTTCCTTTGGTTCTCTGAAAGCTTTTCTTTTATCCCTAGGCCTGGAACTGGTTTAGCCACAGGGCCTACTAGTCATGTGACTGCAATAATTTTCTCCATAACTGTTTAAAAGGGCCAGTCACCCTGTGACTGAATGTGTCTCTTTCTAGAAACTCAGTTCCCTTTACAGAATAGTGCCATGTTCAGATAACTATTTCTGAGGCTGAAAATTAGGAAACTGTTTTCTCCTTGCTCTGTTCTTTGATCCTTTCTCTCCTGTTCCTTTGCCCCCACTTCCCCTCCTGGATTTTTCCCCTCATTTCCCCATATTTACTGGAGCCACAGAGTAGCTGTGTTTTCTACATCGAAGGGCTGTCAGCTGCAGAATAAAAACGACTAGGATTAGTCTGTTTTCTTCTGTGTAAAGCTCTAGAGACTGGGCTGTACAGGAACATGTGATCTAGTCACTTTTCCCTTGCAGAAAGCCCCAGGAAGCTCTGTGCAGAGGGAACAACCAGCTGTGTATAATTAGCATGGGCTCGGATGTTGCTGTTGGGGTAAGCAGTCAGGGTTGCTGGTTTCTGTAAGTGTGCGTTTGTTCAGGACACGCTGACTTGCAGAACTGTTACGCTTAGGGTCCTCTCCTGGAAAGTGGAGTGCTTCTTTGCTATGTTGGACTCCCTGCAGCGAAATGAAACAAGCATCCCATTGGAAATTTGTGCCCACACACTTCAGTTTTCAACCTCTACCTGCAAACTATTATGGGGCAGCTGATATCAGTGCATGTTGGTATTATCTTACCCTGACTGCCTTGTGTAAGTGCATTGAGATGTCTGAATTATTCATTCCTCCTTGCCCTGCTGTTCATATTCAATTTGCCTTGTGGCTTTGGGGCGCCTTGCCAGGCCCTGAGGCAAATGATTCCATTGCTTTCTGTGCTGTGTATAGGCACAGTGCTTTGGGTATGTGAGTTTTGGGGAGGGAGAGAATGATGGTGGATCATTTGATTGTACATGTGATTGTGCAGTTTGAGGTTTAGCTACAGGTCAAAGATGGCTTTGCAATCTCTTGACCTGTCTAAAAAGGCTGGTGGGATGAAAACACTTTCCTCTTTAGCAAGGACTACATGTCTGGTTTTTGTTCTCAGGGCAGAATGGATTATTGAGGCATGCTCTTTACTACTACTTACCATATTTTTTCACTTTATGTGCTCACATTTGATCCTCATAGCAATGATTACCCTGTAAAGCCTAGCCTTAGTTGCAACTTGAGATGCATCTCTTTTTTCTGTATCTCCTGTTCTCCAGGGCCAGTGTGTTACATAGCAACCTTAGTCATTACCTGTCTCCAGTTTGAGGGAGAGAGTTCCCCTATTGTCAAAATGGAAAGTTTCCCACCAGTTGTAATGCTAATTTTAGTAAGTCTGAAAAATTTTACTATTAAATGTTTTCTCTTCAAAGTTCTTATTCTGTCTGTTGATCATAGCACCACAGGGCTTAAGCACTCCCAGCTCCTTAGTTGGGGCAGTTCATTGTGAAAAGTATCACTTTTCTTGCTAGAAACTTCCAAATTGATGCACTTAGCAGTGTTCCCTCTAAATCTTTTGCATCTATGTGTGGATGTTTCCATCCATGTACAGAATAATTTGTGTGTACCAAGGCATGTGTGAATGTGCACCACCAATAGGGGAAAAAAACCCTCTAGCTGTGGGTGCTCTGCTAATCAGCTCTATGGCACTAGAATTTCTCCTGAGTGACTACATAAGCACCCAGCTTATGGGGGACACTGGTGTTTAACTATGGGAGAGACAGAGAGAAAAGGAGCTATCTTTATCACTCTGTGTTCCTTCTTTGCCATGTCCCTCTGACTTATAAGCAATAAAATTCAGATGGCTGCAAAATATTCCTGGAGAAGCCGTCTGACCTGAATTTGTTCTTAGTCGTGGACTAATGCTAGTGCCGGGAGTGGGAACTTCAGGGTTCTTTCTCTTCTCAGATAAAGTAGTGTGTAGTGCATGCATAATTCAACGCTTTCTTTGTGTGTTCCTCATACTCTTTGCCCAGAGCCTCCCATTAGCTGTGCTGGGTAGAGGGCTCACACTATAGAGACACTGAATAAACGTACTAACCGCTAGTCTTGCTAGTGTGGAACTCAGAGTCTGTGGTATTTTTGACAAGACTGAAACAGGAATAACTCCTGGGGTTACAGCCAATATTCCCTCTGTCAGAAGTGGAATAGAGATTTGTGGGTCCCTGCACCAGAGCAAGTGGGGGGCCCTCTCTACCTCTTCCTCTTGCAGTTCTTCCTCCATACTCTTGTCAGGAAGTGGGATCAGGGAACAGGGACTTTCTCCCCTTCCTAGCAGGAATACCAGAAGGCAAGTGGAGCAGGGCAAGCCCCCTGTGCCGCAAACCTGCTCCCCTGCAGGAGCGCTGGTCAGACATGTAAAGCCCTCAGTGTTCTGACCCCATTTCTTCTGCAGGAGCAATGGGAGAATGGGGAGCTCCATTTTTCCAGGGATCTTCAGTTGGCCAGGGCCCCTGGGCACAAGCCCTGGTGGCCTAATGCGATGGTGTCCAACACACTAGCCACATGTGGCTGTTTGGCCAGTTGAGTGTGGCTAGTTCAGAACTGGTTGGGCACCAGATTGGCTAATCTGCCACTGCTCTCATTAAAACAGATTCTAACATTTGAGGTGATGCGTGAATGATCTCTGACAGAGAATGGCTGATATATTAGTCTGTACAGCTGCAGCACTGCTGAGATCTAGTCAGTGGTTTGTAAAGTGCTTCCGGAACTCCAGGGTATGAAAAGTGCTAAAGAAAATGAAATTCTATTCTAGAGAGGAATCTATACTATTCACATCAGAGCAAATATAGAAAGAAAATGGAATGCACTTTTTAGGAGTAAGTTGGCCATACGTGACAAGTATTTTCCTGCTGGTTGGTGGGAAAGATTTCTTGGTGAATGGGGCCCCATCCGCATTGATGAAATTTATCAGAATTACAAGCAGGAGCCAGAGAGCCAAGACTGAATCTGTGGCAGCTGTTTGGTATCCAGAGGGAGGTAGAGGGGAAGCAGATATTTCTCCTCCTTCCTTCCCCTCTCCTGTGCCTAGACCACTGGAGGATGCTATTGCTTTTGAAGAAATGATGTTAGTGTCACTTTGCTGTGACTCTGTGTAACAAATGACAGAGGAGGCTGGTTATGATTCTGTGGGGAGGGTAACAAAACACCAGGCAGAAAAAGGAGTAGAAGGTCAGACCGATATACAAAGAAGAGACTGCTGAAGCAAGAGCCAAAAACAACAGGAGACTGGAGAGTGGTTCTGCCTGTACACCAGGGATGGGGAACCTATAGCCCGCAGGCTGGATCAGGCCCCTGACTTACTTTGTTCCAGCTCATGGTGAAGCTCTGGGCTTCCTCTCACATTGGGGTAAACTGGCACTCAGACTCCACCCTCATGGCAAGTCTCCAAGGCTTGGTGCCCCCCGCGAGGCTGGAGAATGACCAGAACCCCGGCACTCTCAGTTGAGTGTTAGTGAGGTGATTTCTTTTTAATTTCTTTTTGCACTTCTCTCTTGGGTGCCAAGTAGGTGACCTTGTTTGTTTGGGTTGGGGTTGGGTTTTTTTGCTTCTTGCTTGTGTGTGGCCCCTAACTGACTTTTCTATGGTCCCTGCCTCCAAAAAGGTTCCCCACCCATGCTCTACACTTTTCTAACAGCCAGGAGAGGTGAGTGGAGAGAAACTCCCATTTATTTTTCAAGTATAAAAGGGGAAAGGGAACATCCAAACACAGGAGAAATACTACCCCCTGAGGTCAGTTAAGCACAATCCTCCCGTCCCCCCACTCAACAGAAAAAAGTTGAGAGAGTGGAAAGGGGCACAGCAGATTGTAGAGTCAGTATTCTGGGAAGTCCACATTGCTGCCATCCTCCCATCAGCCAAGAGAAATGGGTGGTGGTCTAAGTTCCCCATTATCTGGCCTTTGCTTGCTCAACTCTTTTGTTTCAGGTACTAGCTACTGGTGTCTGATTACATTTTGAAGCTCCTCCTCCTGTACCCTAACTGGAAGAGTAGAAAAATCTGAGGAGTAGTCATGTTAATCTGTAACTTTAAAAACGAGTAGTCCTGTGGTATCTTAGAGACATAACCAAAATATATAGAATCATGAGCTTTTGTGGGTAAAGCCTACTTCAACAGATGCATTGAAGTAGAAATAACAGAAACCAAGATGTTAAAGGTAGGAGAAATTGGCTTTGTAATGCGCCAACTAGTTAATATCTTTGTTTAGGCCCAGGGTAGCAGTGTCAAATCTGTAGATGAATTCCAATTCTGCAGACTCTTTCTGGAAGAACTTGTTTTTTCTCCTTCCCTAATCTGCCTCCCTGAGTTTGGAGATTTACTCCTCCCTACTTCTAGATGCTTCAATGGGAATGGGAATGGGAATGAGAAGCAGGCTCTTTTAGTTAACTGTTCTTCCCTCAGTCTATATTTCACAGGAGTTGAGTCCTCTGCAGTAATTCCAGTCTTTCTCAGCAGTAACATCAGTATAAAATGTACATGATTCCTGGCAGTTTTATTACTTCCCATAGAATTCTGAACAGCTGTAATGAAACTGTCCGCTGATGAGCATCTAAATTTCACTGGTGCTGCTGTGTAAAGTGTGACCATCCTGCCTAGGGACTGGAGCTGTCTTTCATTAGACTCCATCCGATGCAGTGCTGTCTTGCTATTTGGTTGGTGATTGGAAGATTTGTTTTTTCTAATCAGGATCAGAAAGGCTTTTTACTTCAATGTGAACTTTTAAATGATGCTACGCAGGAGTTGATGGTTGAAGTCCTGATCATTTACTAGGGATGAGTCTACACAGCAGCAGTATTTCGGAATAATGGCTGTTATTTTGAAATAACAATGTATTCATCTACACAGCAATTCTGTTATTTTGAAATAAATTTGCAATAACGAATGGCTTACTTTGAAATCTATAAACCTCATTTCACAAGGAATAACACTTCTTCCGAAATAGCTATTTTGAAATAGTGGTAGTGTGAATGCTCCACTGCTGCTATTTTGAAATAGTTCCTCCCCAGGGCCATTGAAAGTAATTATTCCCCAGTGTTTCCTGGGGCTCTAAATCAAGAGCATGTGTCCACATTAGGGGAGCCTGCATGAGTTTGTGGATTTCTGAACCTTGCCCATCAAATAAGTGCTACTTATCTGCTGGAACTTGGGGAGCCATTTACCCTGTTAGCTGCTAGAAACTTCAATGTATGGCTAGCAAGACAAGTGCTTGGTAAACAAGCCATAATCATATCACCATGAAGAAGCAGAAGGCAGAAAGTATGTGTGTGCGCACAGAACTGGCAGCCTCAGTTCCCTGATTGGTGAGCTGGAAAGTGGAATCAAACTTGCAAGTGTTGATGGATTTAATTGATAGATATGCCCTTTTTCCCCCAGATGCACCAAACTATGTCAATAATTAACCTGAGTGAGTACAACAAAGCTTGGTTGCTGGTGCCCAGCTGAGGTCAGAGCTACTGCTGATGTCACACCTTTCCATTCACCAGAATTCAGTTTGAGCACCTCCTCTGCTTGGTAGAGTTGAGTTATATTATATCCAGCTGTTCCCTGCTTATAGGTAAGGGGGAATGAGCAGTATGAGCTGATACGTGCCTCACTTGATGGTTCTGTACAGTACAGGTTGGATGGAAGTATCTTGGCACGGGGAGGGAAGCCAAGAATTGTGGCTGGAGGGAAGCAGATTCCTTTTTTCCCCCCTCTTTGCCTGAGGTGAAAGGTGATGTCACATGAAATGAAAGTATTGCAGAAGAGCACAAAGTCCTCTTTCTTAACCTAGAGAAGTTTTAAGGGCCCAGTAGAAATTGTTCTGAAACACACACATTGGAAATGGATGGATTTTCCCAAGCAAGATGTTTAATGGGCAGTACTCCACACCAGCCTGTGGGTGACCTAAGTTTGTGTCCCAGTCTCTCAATCCCTGGTCTGAACATCTTTTACCAGTCATGCAGAAGGAAGAGCGAGTAAGCAGAATTTAAATCATTGTAACTGTCTGGGGCTTGAATAAAAGTCTTGGCTATGTTTACAAAGAACTGCTTTTTTTTTTTTTTTTTTTTTTTTTTTTTTTTGTAAAGCAATAATTCTTTGGTCTGGCCTGAAGTTGAGATTGGCTCTGTCAGCTGCTGAGTGCCATGGTGCCTTCTGGCTGCTCTAGTTCTGGAGTCTGCTGTCCTGCCAAATTCTCTGTACCTAATTTGAGATGTTTGTGTATGTAGTGAGAGGATCAGCTCCCTTTCTGTCTCCTCCAGATGAACTTGCCACATTCCAGGAGGAAATACGATGCGATAGTGTCAGGAACCTAACATGTTCAGAACTCTTCAGCGTTCCATTTGTATGTGTAGGGAGAGGACTTAACGTTTTTATGCAAGGGATTGAGAGGGTGGGTTTTTTTTCTCTCTTTGTCCTGCAGGGAGATGCAAAATAATATTTAAGCTTTTCAGCAATACTCACAGGAATTTGGAGTCTGGAGTTTTTACATCTCTTCTTTTTTGGTGTGTGAGAAATCAGGAGAGTGGAACTTGGGCCAATTATGGAATATCCATTTATTAATAATAAGAATATTTGACACATCGTAGGGCCAGTAAAAAAGAATGCTTGATAATACTGACTTGTGATGTGAGCAGGAACTGTACAAAATTTTTATCTGCTCATTGCGCCTCAGTAGAGTGACCATATTTCCCTATGCTGAATATGGGACAGTTGGTAAAATTACTCGTATTCAAGCGAGTTCAGTGTTAATCAGTCAGAACTATGCAGTACACTCAAATTAACATTTAGCTGATTGAGCCGCTGTTAAAAAGAAATACTCAGTAGCTGGAGTCTTTATGACCTGGCCTGTGGCTTTGCAGAGATCATCTTTCTTCCTCTCGCCCTGCTCCCCTGTGGCTAGAAGCAGCTTGTCCCTTGCTGTCCATAGAAAGACAGCTAACCCCTCCAAGCTACTGATGGCCCACTGACATAACCCCAGCCATCTCCTGCCCCCTGGCTACTGTGTGAGCAGGAAGGAGTTAACCCTAAGGCTGCCTGGTCCACTAGGGCCCAGGGAACCTGACTGCAGGGATTTCAACCAACCCTACCAGAGAAAAGGCTCAACAAGAGAGGGTGCCTAGGCACTCCCTGCACTGCCTGAGGGCAGGACCCAGGGCAGGGACAGTCTGTGATGAAGTTTGTGGGGCGGCTGCTGTGGAGCCTGCAGGATTGGGGCACAAACAGGCTGGAAATCACTTCCTCCCCCCCACTGCAGAGTTTAGCTGAGGGATGGAGAAACTTCCCAGTGCTAGCGCTGTGTGGGGCTTTGGCATGTGCAAGACTTGGCTCCTCCTGGCCAGTCCTTTGGGCTGTAGGGTCTTGAGCTTTCTCTGGGTGCCAGCCTAGCCAGAGGCAGTGGAAGAAGGAAGGAGCCTGCTAGCCAGGCTGTTGGTGAGCTGAATGAGCCGACCAAGGGCTGGCTGGTTCTCTGCACAGTGCTGGGAGCAGGGTCGAACCATGCTGGGCGAGGGTATGTCTGAGCAGCCGGGATGAGTGGCTGAAGGGGCGCACAGCAGGGAGAATACAGTCAGGGGAGGGGAACTCGTAAAGGCCCAGCAGGTGGGCATCAGAGGTGACATGCAACTAGCCATCACCTCCCAGAACTCACCAGTCACTGCAACAAGCTGAAAATGAGTCATGGGATGGGGGGCCTGCTGGCCAACAGGAGGCACTACAAGGATGGCACTGATGGACCAGCGGGGGGAGCAGTGGGCCCCACACACTGCAGCTTTGCCTGACCACCAGGTTTGCACACCCACCCCATCAACAGCCTTTGGATCCCCACAACTCACTGCTAGTGGGTAGGCAGCTGGTGAGCTGGTATCCAGCCAGCAGTAGAACTCACCTTTACTGATGGGAGGGGACAGACAATTTGTCCATTTTAAAGAAAAAATAGGGACACCTGCAGGGGGCTTAAATATGTGACTGTCCTTTTAAAAGTGGGGCATCTAGTCACTCAACCCTCAATCCTGACTTCTGTCACACCTTATTGCTTGAGTTGTGAACCCTTGCACCTTTCTGCTAGTGGGGCTGCTTGGCATTCCAGTCCTGGGCTAACCACAGAGATGCACTTAATGTCTGTCTGACCAGCACTGCCCCGATATGTTCCAAGGCCAGTATTTGGGCCAAAGATCATTAATTTTATGAAGAATCCTTTGGTTTTTTAAATTCTTGCAGTCTAGGACAGGGTTTGAAGAAGATAGTACACATCTTCCCCTCTACTACTTGTACAGGATGAACCTCTGTGGTCTGGGACACTCTGGTCTGGCAACAACCACAGAGGTTGCCGGTGTCTGGGAGCTCAGCCTGTCTGGCAGCAGGCAGCTGCAGGGGCAGTGGCCTGGGGGCATGGAACTTGGCTGGGAATCAGAGCAGGGCCGGGCAGGGAGCCCCTTCAGCCTGGAGGTAAGTCCCTGTGGCTGGGGATGCAGAGCTGCTGATGCTGGCCGGAGCAGGGCTGAGGCTTGGAGTGGAGCCCCACCGGCAGTTGAGGGGCACGACACTGGCCAGGCCAGCACCCAGTAGGGGAGCCCCAGCATAGCCCGTGACTTGACCTCCCTTGGTCTGGCAAACCCTCTCTTTCAGGACTTCTCAGGTCCCAAGCGTGTGGAATCAGGGAGGTCCAACATATAGTCGCTTATCTCCTTCCCCAGTCATCTATGAATCAAACTCTTGGGCTTTCTCTTGGGTATTTCTAGGAGCAGCTGTTCTTCCCTTAAAAGCAAGACTAGCACTCCAATTCAGGTCAAACATGAGAAAAGTCCTGCTTTGAATGGCTGGATAGTTACCTGGTGGATATTTTTCTTCACTTGTTACATGGTCTCTCTTAGGGCTTGTCTACCCTGCTAGAAGCTGTTTTTTTTAACCTTGTGGGTCACTAATATGCATGAGTTATCCCAATGTATAAAAACACCAACCCTATACCCCTGCCTGCTGTTGCCTTCAGAGGGTATGTCTACAGCGTTTTTCTGGAAAAACTACACTTACGTCCCCACTGCTATTGCATTCTTTCGACAAAGTTGAAAGAACAGAGGGGTTTTTCAAACGGTGGTAAACCTCTTTCTATGAGGAAGAAGCCTTTTCCCGAAAAAGCTTTTTCAGAAAAAGGCGTGTGTTGGATGAAAAAGAGGGAGTTCCTTCCAAAGAAGAGGCCTTCAGGAAATAACACAGATGCCCTAATGGCCACTCGTCCATACTAATCACAACTTAAATGCAAGATTGCATGCAATCAATGTGGACGCTATCTTTCGAAAAAGCAGATAGCTTTTTCATTGTGCTTTTGCTGTGTGGACGCTGTCTTTCGAAAAAAGTTTTTCCGGAAGATCTCTTCCAGAAAAGCTTCTTCTGAAAGAAGCCTGCAGTCTAGACATAGCCAGAGAGTTTACTTTGCAGTAAAACTAAAGGGCCTTCACTATATTGTTAACCTTGAGAGAGCTCATGCACCTTGTTACCCACAAGGTTTAAGAACATACCCTTTTTTTTTTTTTTTTTTTTTTTTTTTTTTTTTTTTTTTTTTAAAGCAGTGAAGGCAAGCCTTTAGGCCTTAGTCTGCTGGTATCCTGTAAGCTCTCCTTTTTGTGATTCTTTCCCACTTCTCTAAGGTACTTCCTCACTTCTTCCCTGTAGCAGGTTGATTTGAATCCTTCTCTGCTCCCAGCTCTCCCTCCTAGCTTTGCTGCAGACCAACCCCATGAAGCCTCAGTCTTGTTTTTCTCCTTTTTTATGCTTCTGCAGTTTGACTGCAGCAGTTCTGGGGAGATGGTGTTCTTTCTATGGAAGCCAGGGAGACAGCTGTGGTGTTGTTGGTTTTTCCTGCTTTTAACCTCTTAGTGGCTGCAGCTATAATTTACACCAGGGATGGGCAATAATTTTTGTAAAGGGACCACTTCACCAATTTTGGTAATGGTTGTGGGTTGGCCCCGGAAGGGGTGTGGTCTTGGATGGAAGGGGCAGAGCCTCGGGCAGAAGGGGAGTGTCCTTGGCAAGGGGAGAGACTTCCCACGCTCCCCTATGGGGCGGGGGTGCACGCGAGGTCTCTTGCTCCCTGTCCCGCCCTACCAGAGGTACACAGTGCCGAGAGGGAATCACCAGCTGTTTTGAATAGCTGGCGGTTCCCTCTGATGTCGCATGGTCCTAGTGGGGGCAGAGACTTTGCACGCTCCCCTATTCCCAGGCCAGTTAGAGTCTGGGGGTGGGGGGTGTGTGCGAAGTCTTCTGCCCCCGCCCAGCCGGGACATGTGACACAAGGAATCACCAGCCGTTTTGAACATCTGGCAGTTCCCTTTGGTGCCATGCGCCCCTGATGGGGGTAGGAGACTTTGTGTGCTTTCCCACCCCCAGACGCTTATTTGCCTGGGGGCGGGTGAGCCAGAGGCCGGATCAAATGGCTTGGCAGGCCAGATTTGGCCCATGGGCTGTATCTTGCCCACCCCTGATTTACACTGTGGTGACTTGGTCCTGCCCTTTGCACAGAGATCTAGCGAGTTGCTGCCTGGGCAATTACTGGATTTAATGGGTTATTGACTATAACCTGTCATAACGGACAGTCTGTCTGTGGCCGGTGTTTTCCATAGCTCAGAAGGTGTTTTTACTGGAGATATATTCACTGTCTCTTTGCTCTTTCAACATGGGGATCTCAGGGCAAAGGAGCTAATTGTGCTTAGCAGGAGGTAGCCTTGTAAAGGAGGAGGAGGTTGGAAAGACAAAGAAGTGTGTCCAAAAGAATTTTGGGGGCACTATTGAAAACATTTATTACTTATTTACATAGTACCATTGGTGTGACTGGCACCTATACAAAAATAGTAAGATGGGGGTTCTGGCATAAACCACTTATAATCTAAATGACACCAAATCTGAGGCTGGGCATAAGAGAAAGGCAAAGCTTACTTTATATAATGTTGTACTATTTGATTATTATGTTCATGTCTATTTGAAATTGGTTTGATATCTAAAAAGGTGTTGGGTGTTGTGATTTGCTTTATTTTTGTTTGGCTATGTTTTTGAAAAAAAACTTAGTGTAGGAATAGGGGTCAGAATTAGAAAGTTAAATGAAACAAGTTGATCTGGAGGAGGGAGTTGAATGAAGACAGGGAAGATTGCAAGGCACATGTTTCTTTGTTCTGGCACTAGTACATTGTTACAAATTCGTAAGAAGGATTTGCCACTCTGAATATATTAATGTATCCCAGTTTATTGGCTGGGTAAAATGCCAGAGTCACTATCTATCCCTCTACATTTTACAAATTAATGCATGTGAATGTAGTATTAGTGAAATGTGCAATATTAACAGCTCTGGAGATTGAAGTCATCTGTTTATCCTCAGAGAGGATATAAAAGGATTAGCATTAACAAGCAGCTTTGCACCCACACCACTTCCTGCCAGCATATCCCAGCCCTGATTGGGAGGAACCTTTTGGGGTAAGAAGAGGGTAAGTTCAGTTTCCATGGACCCATTCAGTCCTTGTTACTGCTGCTGAGATTGCCAGTTTGGTGCTATGTGTAATGGGTGTGTATGTGTTTTATATGGTCATCCATTCTATAAAGGACTGAACTGAGACCTTGTTTTATGCAGATACTGCAGAATATTCCTTTATGTTCAACTAAGTGGATTTTTTCATAGCTGCATGCCAATTTGGCACTGGCCTGGAACTCTCAAAAGAGCAAGTAACAGTGTGAGAGGTCTTCTGGGTGTTTCACTCCTTTTTAGGGCTGCTCTTTCCACTGACAGACAGTTGGGATTAGCATCCAAGTTCTCTCTTTATCTCTTTACAAGTGATTAGTGCGCTGGACACTTTGTTACTAATGTTACTTTTGAAGAAGTGATTCTTACAGATGACTGATGGTTGAGCTGAGAAATTACCCATTCTGCCTTAATGATTTGTCTGTCTTTGTTCCTTCCTCTTGTGTTGCAATCTCGTGATGACTCCTGTGTGCTGAGAGGGCTGTTGCGCCGTATGAATCTCACTTCAGGGGTTTCATTCTCTCCTATAGATGCCCTTTTGTTTGCTATGGCTGCAGGGAGAAGAGGTTTCTGGGGGAGGGGGGATGAAGGGGCCAGCCTCAGTGGTTTTAAAAGAGGGAATGATTTTTAGGGAGGGCCTGGGAGCTACTTGGTTGTGACTGATTCCAGATGGTGCTGCTGGAACACAAAGATTGCCAGTGTGTTTGGGATGGTGCTGACCGAGGGCCCCCTGAGCGTTTCCTGTGTGGCTGGCTCCACAATCATACAAGCTTAATCAGAACCAGCCGCTGCTGAAACGCGCATGAAGCCTCCCTTTATCCAACCTTCTGAGCTCCATGTTTTCTCCCACCCCTTTTAACCCTTTATATTGTAGTGGTAGTCTTTCAGCCCGCGCTCCTGAGATTTATCCCCTCTCTAGTCCTAACCTGTTACTTGTGAGAGGTTAGCTACCCAACAGATGAAATTCAGATTGTATAGAGTATTTGGAAGGGAGATTAACTTCTCCCTGAGAAACAGCAGTTTGTAAAAAGAAAAGTTGAAAATGACTGCCATAAATATCTCTGCTATCTCATACAGTCAGTTCAGAATATGCTGGCATGGAAAATTCCCCAATATCTATTTTCCTGAGGACCAAATAAGTTCATGGAGTAGGGATGTCAATGTAGACGATTACATGATGAACCAATAAATCTGAATTATTGGTTAATCTTGTCGACTACACACCTTCCCCTCCCCTTTGCTGCCTCTGGATGAGCACTGGATCCTCCTCCTCCCCATCCCTGCACTGTTTCCTCTGATAGAGAGGCAGCAGCACAGAGGATGAGGGGAAAGGTGGGAGTCGATATGCGCGAGGAGCCGGGTTTCGAGCAGGCTTTAAATGTGTGCCCTCCATGGACCTGCCTGCCC
>CM057845.1:85236236-85249407 GCA_030068395.1 Apalone spinifera
GGGGGGGGGGGGGGCAGGCAGGAGCCGCCTGCCCCTGTTGCCCCCCACCCTAATGCCTTTGTCAGAGACAGCAGCATGAGGCAGGAGGAGGGGAGGCTGCCACAAAGCAGCCCCTGACCATGAGGAGCTTGGACCCCCCGCAGACAGGAGCTGTACCAGAGGCAGCAGCACAGGGTGGCAAGCAGGACCTGGTCTGTATGGGAAGATGGTTTTTAAATTGGCTTCACTTGCAGACCAGCTCCACCTGCCACTCTGTGATGCTGCCCCTGATAGAGAGGCAGCAGCTCAGAGTAGCAGGGGGCTCCCCCGGAATGGGGCTAGGAGCACGCTGGCTGCCAACCCTGCCTCCAGGGTCTATCGAATAGTCAAGTAATCACTAAATTTCATGTGGTTACACGACTATTCAATTACACGCTATCTAGCATCCTTATCGTGGGGATAGATAATCAATAGCTATTAGCCAGGATGGTCAGGGATGGCAGATCATGCTCTGAAGTTCCCTCACCACTTTTTGCCAGAAACTAAGATTTGGTAATGGGATGGATCACTTGATGTTTACCTATTCTGTTCATTCCTATCTGAAAACAGGATAGTGGGCTAGATGAACATTTGGTCTGACCCAGTATGGTTGTTCTTGAGACAAACCTGCTAGTCTTGTTGAAAAACATCAGTGCTACTTCTCACTTTCCTCCTCCTCCTCCTCCTCCCCCCCAAAAGAAAACTCACTCTAAAACACAGCTATGCCTGCTTTATTTATATCGCCTCATCTTCAATTCCCACCAAAAAATTGATTCTCTTTTACACAGAACACACCATGAATTAATTCTGCCCTGCCTTTTTGTAGGACTATTGCTGTCCTTATCCTGCAGAAAGTCCCTGATCTCTATATTGATCTCCCCCTTTGCATGTAGGGCCTCTGTTTCCCATTCTTCTTTTCCTCTCCTCTCAGTCTTCTGAGAAATCTTCTACAAAAGTATGAGCAGGTGACACTTCATCTGCGCTGCTGCTTTTCCACCTTCCCAAGGAAGGAGTTCGTAGTTCCCTGGTTTCACTTGCCTGCTCAAATTTTGTACTTTCTGTGGGTGAGTGAACAAATGGAATTTTGAAAAACTGTGTCGCTGCTGGTATGTTTACACTGCACTGCAGGGGGGGAGGGAGGGGGAAAATCCCAGTTCAAGCTAGTGCACCAAAAATAGCAGTGTGGTGGCAGCAGTTCAGGCTAGCTGCCAGAGTGCAGTTTTGATGTAGGTACCTATTCAGGCATCTACCCCGTGCTGCTGCAGGTAGACTGCTGTTGCATTGCAGGCTATAGTGAGTTGGGAATCACCCCCCCCAGCTGCAGTGTAGGTGTGCGACCTAAGACAAGTAGTGAATAAAGTGCAAGATGCTTCATCAACAATCCTGCATGATCTTGGTATGGAAAGATAGCTCGAACATTGGATTTTAAAGTCTGTGTAGGCCGCTGCTGAGTAGAACTAGAAGTGAAGATAAGATGTAAATGTAAATTATCATTTGGTAGAAATTATTTGAATTATCTACCAAAAATTCAAAATTTGGTGCTGCTGACTTATGTGTTTATAGCATGCCTTTGTATCTGCTGGAGAATCTGTCATACTGGACATCATATACCCAGGGGTTATGTAGGACCAGAAATGCACCTTTGAGGTTGGGAACACTTTGGAAATACTGCCACCTCTAGCCTGTATATCTTCTAACAAAATTCAGTTTTAAAGTCGCTTTAAGTAAACTGAATTTGTTTTTAGTCTCTTTATTTCAGAGGGCTAAATGTCCTAAAGCAAGAATCTCCATAGCTTGTCTCGGGAGAGAAAAGCACAATTAACAGAAGATTCCTTCGTGAGTTCCAGAAAACACGGTCAGCTTCTTCCCAGGCATAAAAACCTGGAATTTTATTAGAGGCTTTGTCTATACTACAAAGTTTTGTCGTCAAAATCTGCCTTTTGGCGACAAAACAGGGGGAGCTTACACACTGTAATGGGACTTTTGGCCAGAAAAACACCCAGTTTCGGTGAGAGGAAACTGCCACCCCATGAGAGATTTTTTTTTTCTTTTCCTTTTCCTTTATTGTCAACAAAGAGCCAGTATAGACGCTGCTGTTTTGTCAATAGAACTGGCTTTTCTGCCAGTATCCCACAATCCTGGTGGCTCTGGTCAGCTTTGGTCTCTGCTTCCCTCCCTTTAAAATATATGAGATGCTGTGTTTGGGGAACAAACAAAGATCAAATCATGGGACTGCTCATGTTCTGCCCTGCTCTAGGAACATAGCAGCAAGCAGGTTGCTACTGCAGGGGGTGCGGGGATAGGCTACTATTCTGCTTTGACATTCCTCAGAAAGGAAAGCTCACCAGGGAGGCGACTATCCGGCCATAAATGTCGGCATTACGACACTTGGCCCGGGGATCCTGTAACATCTCCTCCTCGCCCCACAGCTCGAGAAAGGACTGGATCTCTGGGCCTGACCAGGACGGGGCGTGTCTCTTTGTCCCCCTGGGTGGGTCCTGGGACCCCTGGGGCTGCTCCTGGCAAGGGTCAGGAGGTCGTGGGTGGCTTGAGGCTCAGCCATTAGCGAGCAGGCCTGTGGCAGGGACAGCTGCGCAGTGAAGTCCTGCCCTCTGACCAGCTTCTTGCCACAAGGCTTGTCTGGGGTACCTGCAGCTTTAAGAGGGGCCAGGAAACAGTCACTATAGAGTTGTGATTATTTTTTATGGAGTGGCCACCAGGGCACCTGGGCTTTTTCCTGGAGACCTCTTCTTTCGAAAAAACCCCTCCTCCCTGTCCCCACATGCCTTTTTGCAAAAGAGCTCTCTCGGAAAAAGGCTTCTTCCTCATAGAATGAGGATTACCAGTGCTGAAAAAGTCCTCTGTTCTTTCGATTTACAGGAAAACCCCACCTTACGACGACCTGAGTTGCGATCCCCCGCACTTACGACCATTTTTGTAAGCACGGAAGGGGCCCAAACCCCCCCAACTTATGTTCTCGGCTTGCATTTACGATGGCACACAGCATCTATCATAAATGAGGATTTGAGTTACGACGCCCCTGACTTGCAACACTACCCCAGGAACCAATTGCGTGCGTTGCAAGTCAGCGGCCGCCTGTACTTGCGAAAGAACACGCTTGCAGTGTGAATGTTCCACAAGTTTTGTTGGAAAAACAGCTGTTTTTCCAACAAAACTCTGAAGTGTAGACGTACCCTGCCTGTAAAGCCTAGAGCCCTGCAGTGGGACTGGAATCCCACAGGACTGGCTGCCCTAATAGCAGGAGTTGATAAAATGTACTTTGTTATGGTTGGCATTGAGTGAGCAAACCCTTAGCCCCAAACTTTAGTAACTGGTGGGGAACACTAAATCTCTCATTAGTTTACCAAGAGTAGCCTGTTAGAGAAATTGTGAATTATTTTGAGTTTCTCTTTCCTATATATGTTTATCTCCTTCATACTGAATCGAATATAGTACAGCAGCTTAAATTAGGTTAGATAATTGCACTCACTTATTTCATTGTTCTGTGACCACATATGCGCAGACGGTCACTGTTGTATTAGCTTGCTAGCAGTACTGGGAGCAGTTTCTCTGTTAAATGTTTTTCAAAAAGCAGTAATAATCCTGAAATATAAATAACTTGAATGGTATGTTTCAGAGTTCTAAAAATGGTATGCTTAAGTGGTTTAAGAAATTCCAGTTTTTAAAAACAACTCTTTATAACCGGTGGGAAACCTTTTTATCTTTTTTTTCTTTTTTTTTTTTTAAGTTGGGGAGCCTCTGATTCTCAGAAAAATCAGTTGGGGGCAACACACAAGTGAGAAGCAAACGCCCCCCCCCTCAAAAACAACCCCCCCACACAAACCCCAAACCCTCACTGGCCTGGTGAGAAAGAGGGGGGGAAAAACCCTCACGGATGTGAAGTAGGGAAAAAAAGGTACTCCCTTCAAGCTCAAGCCCCACAGCTTTGGGGGGATGGGGAGTGAGCGCCGAGGCTCAACGTTTACCAGGGCTGGATTAACTCTTCTGGGGGCCCAGGGTGAGTAGATTCTGTGATCTCTGGGGTGAGGCCAAAAATGAGCGGTTCAGTGTGGGGGAGCGGGCTGCTGGAGATAAAGGTGCAGGATCTGGGCAGGAGGTAGAGTGTATGAATGAGCTGGGGGTAGAGGTGCAGGGTCTGGGCTGGAGGGAGGGGGCAGGGACTTCTCTGGGGGGGGCGTAGATGGCTTCATGTGGCTCTGTGCACTGCAGGGAAGGCACAACACCCACTGTTCGCATTGGCTATGATTCCCAGACAATGGGAGCAAATGGGGTGGGGTGCTGCCTGCATTGCACAGAGCGTTTCTCTGCATTGCACAGAGCCACTTCCTCCCCACACCTGGCAGAGCATGTGGGTCGGATCGGGCCCACAGCTTATCTTGATCCGGCCTGTAAGACTCAGGACTCCCCCACCCCATCCTGCAGTGGGGAGCCAGTGCTGGTGTTCGAGCCATGGCACTCCTCACATGACTGGAGTGCCAATGTCGGCTTGTGCTTCTGGGTGGGGGATCTCCAATACTTGCTGGATGGATCAAGGCAAGTCATAGGTTCCCCACCTCTACTTTATAATAATTAAAAAAATCTGCATCTTTTAATGCAAAATTGTGGTGCAATTTTTTTTGACAACTGTGTGATATGCACATGACAACAGTTTGTCATAAACAATTTTAGCAATGTAAAGCAAGGGTTTTTTTTTAATAAATATTTTAATACTTAAATTTAAGTGAGGGATAGAAAGATTTGATATACATTATAACAGGAGTTAAAGTATTTCTACATGGTTTAAACAAGTTTTTGTTTTATTCTTTTAGTGATAAAAATAGTGTCTGAATTCCATTTAGATAGTCTAGAATACTTACCCGGCATTGCCTGCCTCCTTCAGTACATGGAGCTGGCAATGTTGGGGGTATAAGAGTCAGGGCAGGGTGTGGGGGGACAGTACAGGAGGCCGCTGGAGCCTTTTTGGTCCCATTCTTCACCGCCACCCCCAGCTGCCAGGAACCTTTTAGCTTTTCTCCCCCAGGCCACCATCAGCCTTTTTGCTCTTCACCCTTTCCCTGGCAGCCAGGAGCCTTTTTTCTCTCTTCATCCTCCAGCGCTGCAGCTAAGGGCCAGGAGGGTGGAAAAGTTTTGAGGCATGGGGACTACTTACTTATTGTACTCACAGGCAAGACGAAGGTGCTCTAGCGCTGCTGGCCACTCCCTTGGTGGTATAGTTGCCCCCCCACACCCACACACTGCATATAACTCTCCCCTGTGGGCTTGCTGTCCCGAGGGGTTACTCTTACTATTGTGTCCTTCCAAACAGCCCCTCGTTTTCCATGTTATGCAAAACAGTCCCTTTTCTGGTGCTTTCAGTTGTCCTGGCACAACTAAATTCTGACCTTGCTTTAAGTTAGGAGAAGAGGAAGCTGCATACCAAATTTGGTGGTCCTAGCTCTTACCATTTAGGAGGAGTTCTTGATCAAACAGACTAGCAGACAGATGCATAAATCTCTAAATAGATAGATAGATAGATAATATATTAATTGATATTTTTTTAGTAGCCAGACAGAATCTGTCTGTCTTGCAGGATTTGCAGGCCTTAAGGTTTTTGTGGGTGGGAGCAAAATAAAAAATTAAATAATCCTGTGCAGAGCTCTACTACAAGCGTTGTTGAGAACTTTTTGTTTAAAATGTAAAGAAGTTCCATCATCACTGCAGTTTGAGGTCTTTGCTATCTGTTTTTTACATTCTTAGCCAATTTTGGCTTTTTTAACACTTGGTATGAATTGCACCCATATGACAGTTTAGGCTTTCACATGATTCTCTCTTGTAAAACTATATTTCATGTTTTCTTTTGATGTATGATAGTTATAAATGGACACTTTGCCACATAGCTCTTCTGTTTAAAACTTCGTTATTTGCTGTTACTAACAACACTTGAAATTATTAGGGGAATCAAAAAATTAGAGAGATTCATTTTATTTGGCTTTTTTCTGTTTACAGTGTGCAATTAACAGAAGTGTAGTCATTTTCACTGTTTTTGCTGTACAGTCAATTAATTCCCTTTTAGTTTGAGATTTGCTACAGTGGCAAGCAAATGGGGGTTGGAACTGAAGATAAATATTGAGAGAAACACTTAAAAATAGAGAAATTTGATTGTAAAATCAATCAAAATTCAGAAGGACAAAGAGACAAATGAAGTGCACCAAATCACTTCTTCTAAAACTTAAATTTCAAGACCATAGTCTCTGTTTATGATGAACTTTATTTCCTTATTTATGGTCTGTTTGTTGAACAAATCAGCATGACAAACTGGGAGTTAAGGAAACCTATCAAGGATGCAGGTTGGGTAGGGAATTGTGAAAATGTGACACCCTTTCTTTCGGACCAGAAAACCATACCAAATTATCTGGAGCCAATGAATTCCAGCTAGCTTTGTCTGATTTCAGTGCTGCCTTAGCTGACAGGAATAAATCTCTATGTGGATGCTTGCATGTCTTGTTATACTTATGGCTCCTGGCTACATAGCCAGACAAAACATGCAAACTGCTCCAAATTATTGAAATTCTTATTAGGGCTGAAGCTATTTTGATTAATCTTAAATCATTTCCACTTCTTGTCTTTTGCTTCCTTTGCTATCTCACTGGATAGCGAAACAGGCTTGAACTGGGATTCTGCCCTGCAAATTGAAAATACATTACTCATGGTGTGGGTTGTTTTTTTAGCATATTCTTCCGTTCTGTAGGGCGTAGACAGTTTGGAGGGCTTTCTTACTTCATTATAATTAGTGCCTTGTCCATTAATCATAACATAGAGCAGAACCATTTGGCTGAGTAATGTTACAGGTTGTATTGGGCTATAGAATATCGAGGTACTACTGTAAAGATGTGCATTTTGCTTATGACTGAGAAATGCATGGCTGCACTGAAAGTCAGGGTTCATGGTGTGGTCTAGCATTTGGAGGAGAGGGGAACATGGGCAGTCTCTCTGTTGTAGTTTTACAAGGCAATCTATATATGTGTCTCCAACTTTTTGCAAGTATATGTTTCTGGATGGGGAAGTACAGGACATAGTTCCTTAAGCATTTTTTAAAATACTTCTTTCCTCCATGTTTTGAGAAAGCGCTGAAGCATGCTGGGAATTAGGCGAGACTTAAGTCAGATGGCCTGTGGGATTTTGGTATCAGTGTCCCTGTGTTTTTTTGCCCCATGCAATCCATTTACCAAGAAAGGATAAGGTGCATTTTCCATTTTGTGTTAAAGGCAGATATTTATCACCATCCCAGTTGTTTACATTCCACAAACATTTACCATTTCTTCCGAATTCAGAGCAGAGAAGGGAAATATGGAGCTGTTTCCTTAATTGCAAGACTCCGTATCCCAAGTGTCTAAATTTAGCTTTGATTTTTGTCGAAAGCATCCTTTTTTTTTAGACAAACGGGAAACCTTGCATCCTGCTCTGTGAGGCCGGTAAAGAAGCAGGAGGAGGTGAGGTTACCATGGAGATGATAGTTGTTTGCAAAGGGGGAACAGCATGGTTTAGAATTCCAGGAAGGAAGGAGGTGTGATGTCATAATATTTCATGTACCAGCACAGGAACCACTGTGAGATTTGTGGGTGTGTGTATTTTTTTCAGGAAGATCAAGGAATTGCAGTCGGTCATGTAGAAAGGCCCTGGATGTTTTGTTGTCTTGAATTTGTTCATAAATACCTGTCAAGTCAATACCCTGAATGCTTCTGAATGTATAAAAATGAGTAGTCCTGGGGCACCTTATAGACTAACAAAAATTTTATATATATAAAAAAATCAAGATCATCTCATCTGAAGAAGCAGGTTTCCCATGAAAGCTCATGATACTATATATATTTGTGTTAGTCTCTAAGGTACCACAGGACTGTTGTTTATTTTTAAAGTTATATATTGATACGGCTAACGCTCTAAGACTTTGACTTTATAGTGTGTCTATATAAACTGTATTTTATAAAACACTGGAAGATTTAACCAGCATTGCTCAGGTCCTTAACAACTTTTATTTTTTGGAAAATAAAATGAAAATGTACATGCTTCATTTAAATCATTGCTCTGAGGTTGGGCTACGGATGAGAGGATCAGTATGCAAGCTGCCCCAGGGAGAGAGGACTACCCTAGCACTTTCACCACAGCAGCTTGGGGTCAGATTAGAAGCACTTCTCCATGATCGCTGCAGCTCCAGTGGGCACAGTTGGGGGAAGGGTGCGCATATTCCCTGGCTGGGGCAGGTCCAGGTCCAGCTTTGTCTGCCCCCAGTGCTCCCCAGACAGAGTGAGGAATGCAGCAAACTGTGCGCTTTCCCCTCGCTTCCTGACAAAGGGGAACAATTAGGGATATAAAGAGTTAAGATCTTAACTGGTTACCTGGTAAGCATTAGGCTTATTGGAATGCTTACTGAGTTATCAGTTGGACAACAAACTGCACCAGGCTGGAGCAGCCCACGTTGAGTCTGGCCAGTCGCATGAGGGCGACAGACAGGACTGTGCCTGAGTTGGGCCCCCTAACCCTGGCTGCGCGGGATCAGCCCAGGTGACCAGGCAGAACCTCAGGTATGCTGGTGTGGGCTGGCATGATCCAGGCCCTGGCTGGGCTAAAGTGGCCCAGGCTGGTGCGCCAATGGAACCCTAGGCTTAGCCATGCTAGCAGAGCCTTGGTTCCAGTGGGACCCCAGCCCTCACTGCTGTGGGCCATCAGGCAGGACTCCAGCCCCTCTGACACAGCCTGGGATAATTTTATCCATTTAACTGATTAAGTATTTTAATGATTATTTACATCCCTACTAGCAGTGTACCTGTACACGTGTGTGTGTGTGTGTGTGTGTGTGTGTGTGTGTGTGTGTGTGAGAGAGAGGGGGGGGGGGAAGGGCAGGGGAGGGGGACAAACTTCCAGCCAGCCCACCGCCCCTTCATCTGCCTGGTGATTCTGTTTCTTTTCTGTATGGTTTTATGAGCAGCAATCTCATTCCAGGCACATCCCATTTTCCTGGCACAACCAAACCCTGACCTTGCTTTCAGTTATGATAAAAGGAAGCTGTATATCCAATTTGCTGGTCATAGCGCTTACCATTTAGGAGGGGTGCTTGAACAGACAGACACACAAACTCTCTCAAAAATACAGAAGATTTTCTTCTGGTAAAAACAAAAAGTGATGTAACAATACATGACTGCATCTATTCACAGACAATGTGATTGCCAGCTCACCATGTATACATGCCTCTGGGAAATAGAACTTACAGTCTTTGACTGTTTTTCTGGATTTATTTTCTGGTGAAGTAAAGAAACAGTTTTACTCATTTAACCAAGTGGGGAAACCGATGTACATGGGGGCAAGTGTGTATATATATTAGGCAATAGAGGGTAGTGGTACACAGTATAACCTCCAAGGGTGATACCTCAGATCCAAATTATATTTTTATGTCCAAAATTCAGCTTGTAAAAATACGATGGGATGGGGAGGGAGAGGTCTGCAGTGCAGTTTTGCCCTTTTTCCTACAGAAGACAGGGCCAATGACAGGAAAGATTGGAGGTTGAAGCAGTAGGAAACAGTGAGGTGAAAGGACAGTGATTCTACCATCTGCTGGTAGGAAGGATGGTATTGGGATCCCTGCTTGGGTGTTGTCAGGGTCCTGCTTAGGAACATCTTTTATATCCACCTTTGTTTAATATGCATTGAGAAATTTGAAGTTCAGACACCCCACCATTTCAAAATCTCATCTAGTTTCTGGAAGAAACATGTAGCTTTGTCTTTTATTTTCTTTCTCCTGACTCCCGGGGTTCCCCATAAGCTGTGCACTTGTGCAGCCATTCAGGAGAAATTCAAATGCTGCCCAGATGATTAACTGGGCGCCCACAGCTAGTTTTTGTTTCCATTGGTGGTGTACATCCACACATGCCTCTGTGCTCACAGAAGAATTTATTCTGCACAGGGATGGAAAAAATCCACACAGGAATGGAAAAGAGTAGAGCGGTGTGGGCAATAACTTTTGTAAGGGGGCCACTTCACCAACTTTGGTAGTGGTCCTGGGCTGGCTCTATCCCTGGAAGGGGCAGAACCTCAGGGGGAGGGGGTAGGGCCTAGGGCAGAAGGGGCAGTTCACTTTAGGCATCGTGTGCCCCTGGGGGGAACAGGGGGGAGAGGAGACTTGGTATTCTCCCCCGTGAAACAGGTGAGCAAGCGAAATCTCTCGGCTCCCACCCCCGTAGTGCCAGCGGCACATGGCTCCCAGGGGAAACTACCAGTCATTTTGAACATCTGGCGGTTCCCTCTGGTGCGGCGCACCCCTGGCAGAGGGAAGGAGACTTCGCATGCATGCTGCCCAGGCCCTGATTGGCTTGGGAACGGGGCAGTGTGCGAAGTCTCTTGCCCCCTGCAGTGCCAGGGACACGTGGCGGGCGGGAGGAGACTTTGCATGCTCCCCAGTCCTTGATTGGTCTGGGGACAGGGGCATGGCAGGGTGGGCTGTGGGCTGGAGTAAAAGGAACGTTGGTTGGGACTCCATCACTGCTTGTCCCATGGTGGTCTGGCTGCTGTTTTGGTGATAGCTCCATCAACGGGAGGAACCAAGGATAGCTAAATGTATTCAGGGCTTGTCTACACAGAAACACTCAAGAATATTAGGATGAATCAACTAAACATATGAAGACAGTGTACTTTAATTTATGCACATTAAACCCTGTGTGGATTGTCTAATGCAAGGTGTACGAAAGGCAGTACTAGGTTAGACCAGTGTTTCTCATCCTTTTTTTATAAAGTATCCCCTTCTAAAAAATAAAATAAAATTGTAAGTACCCTCAGTACCTACAGTTTTCAGACACAGACAGTTTTTGTCTACTATTGCAACACATTTGTTTAAACAACTTAATCATAGCCGGGCAGGCGATGGAATTTTTGGGTGTAAAAAGTACAAAAATAATAAAGCGCTGTAAAACTTAAAACAAAAATTCAGTTTTCTCCACGTTTCAGCTGTGTTGATGTACCCCATGACTTCTCTCAAGTACCCCTAAGGGTTGAGAAACACTGGGTTAGACCAATGGTCCATTTAGCCCAGTATCCTGTCTTCCATTAGTGGCCAGTGCCAGATGCTTCAGAGAGAATGAACACAACAGGCAACCACTGAGTGGATAGGCTGTTATCCACTTCCATTGTCTGGCAACAGAGGCTAGGGACATTCAGAGCATGGGGTTGCATCCCTGGCCATCTTGACTAATATCCATTCTTGGATATGTCCTCCATGAACAGAGACATCCCATCTATAGGATGATTTGGGGCAGCCATCTCAGGCCCCATACTTTGGGGGCCCTCATGGTGGCTCCCTCAACCATCCTATGGACAGGACTCATGAGGTCCATGGCAGCCTGGGGAATTGCGTGGGGGGACCTCATGAAACATGGAAGAAGGGGCTTCCTCCCCATACTCATTGCAGCAGTAGGAGCTGGAGTGAACCAGAAGTCTGCTCCACTCCATTACCCACCTTCCAGCTTGCTGTGCTCTGCTTCACTGAAGCAGTGAGAAGTGTAGTGCCCCAGCCCCAGGGAACTCCATGTCCTGCATTAAGTCCCTCGGTAATCCCCTAGCTTTTGTTGCTCGGGGGAGGAGACTTTGGGCAAAGGGTGCAATGGGGGCAGGATGGGGGGGGAGCCTGTGATTGGGGGGTGCCCTGGGCTCTGCGCCCCACGCCTCCCTAGGGACGGCCCTGTCCATGAGTTTATATAATTTGTTTTTGCATCTTGTGTTATTCCCTGGCAAGAAATTCCACAGGTTGACTGGTTTGTGTGAGGAAGTATTCCCCTAGTTTGTTTTAAACAGGCTGTCTATTAATTTCATTGGATGACCTCTACACTTGTCAGGTTTACTGCTGCTGCCCAGAGCCATATGAGCAATTGAGAAACTTGACAAGAATTATGTTAATTTCACTCCGCAAAAACTTGTGGAGCATTCACACTACAAGCGCGTTTTTACTCGAGAAAAAGTACAGTAGATCATCAGAAAACAGGGCTTTTTGCTCAAGAGTTATTCCTCGTAGCAAGAGGAATAAGCCTTTTTGCGCAAGAGACAGAGGTTTGCAAGAAACAGGGGTTTCTTGCGCAAGATACCCCTATCAGAAAAAGCATAGGTGCTCTGATGGCCATTCTGCCAGAGCTTTCTTGCGCAAGAGCATCCATGGCAGTGTAGACGCGCTCTTGTGCAAAAGCACATCTCTTGCTCAAAAGCACATGGCAGTGTGGACGTGCTCTTGCGCAAGAACATTTTGTGGAAGATCTCTTCCACAAAGAGTTCTTGCACAAGAAGTCTGCAGTGAAGACGCAGCCATAGTGATATTCCTGTGACAGTCAAAAATCTGATGCCCTTGTGCTTCCCTCTCTTCACCTTCTTTCCCTGCTTTAAAATAGGTCTTAAGCATCTGGGAAGTGGCTTTCAGCAGTAAACAAAATAATGAAATGCCCCACAGCAGTTTGATTTGATATCATTGGCTAGCACATCCTAACTAAATCTCTTTGGAGATGGCTGGTTGCATGTAGCTAATGGGGAGAGAAATCTAATTTGGAGGGAGTTGAGGGAACTGAAATTAGTGGGGGTTGTCTGGTCTCACCAGGCTTTGTTGGCACTTATTGGAAGGAAGACATTTTCTTACCCCTCCCTAAGGAGAGGGGTGTGCATGCGTACGTGCATGCACGCGTGCACGCACACGCTCACACATTTTTTAAAATCAAGTCTCTCTTTCTCCACTTCTCTTTTGTGGAATGAGATTGGGTGAGCATAGGCAGTAAGGTTTATTTTGCTCTGAATTTAGTCTTTGGATCCACTACTGGGATTTTCTTTCAACTTGAGTTAATTGGATTATTCGCAGTTTAACCCTTTCAAGCCTTTTCACTTCCTGCTTCTATAGTTTTGCTTCATTTTAGCTACCCAATCTTCAGATACTTACTGATTCTCTCTAGCTCCCTGTCTCCCACCCCTCTTCCCTTTTTTCCCCCTCCTCCCTCTCCTTTCCCTCTCCTATTTATTTTGGGTCTGCACATCCTAAACTCATAACTCCGGTCATCTGAAAAAGTGGGCTGTGTCCATGAAAGCTCTTGATACCATCTACATGTTTTGTTAGTCTATAAAGTGCTATCAGACT
>CM057845.1:85249507-85265012 GCA_030068395.1 Apalone spinifera
GAGTGGGGGTGCAGAGACTATGGGCTACATGGGGTGGGGGTGCCGGAAAAGGGGTGGGGGTGCCAGATGCAGGCTCTGGACGAGAGGTGATTACCTAGGCAGTTGTCAGCCAGCAGCCCAGCAGGTTCCCCAGCCAGGCTCCCTGCCTGCCCCAACTCCACAAGCACTCAGAGCAGCTGGCTGCAGGGGCCATGTGTGCTTCTCTGAATGCTGTGAGCTGTGGGAGGGAGGGGTACTTCACGTGCTGCCCATCTTGCACACAGGCAGCTCCCATTGTGATGGGGGTAGGGACAATGTAAGAAGCCTCATTCCTTTCCCCTGGGTTCTCAGTGTTCAGAGAAGCTTGCATGGCCCTGCAGCTGGTGTGAGGGCAGGGAGCCTGACTGAGGCTCCCACTGAACCATGGGCTGGATCTGGTGGCTTGGCAGGCCACAAACAGCCAGTGGGCTATATTTTGCCTACACCTGCCTAGGGATGTGAAGGACTAGTCAACTTTATCCGATAAGCAAATGCTTATCTGATAGTTGACAGACTAGTTGACTAGCTGCTTCTCTCTTCCGCCCTCTTCCCCGCCCCCGCTTCCTACCTCTATCAGAAAGGGGGAAGAGGAAGGGGTACTTCAAAGCAACAACGCTGCTTGGAGCCTGTGGCCAGACTCTGGGCTCCAAGTGGTGCTGCCGCTTTGAAATGCCACGTGCAGCCTGGGTGTTCCCAGGCTGCATGCAGCATTTCAAAGCAGCAGGGCTGCGTGGAGCCCAGGATCAGCTGGGGACTCTCCAGCTGACCCTGGGCTCTGTGCAGTGCTGCCGCTTTTAAATGTCGCAGGGAGCCCAGAGTTAGGCTGCATGCAGCTTTTCAAAGCGACATTGCCACGTGGAGTCAGCTGGGGACAACATAGGGCTGTTGCTGCATTTCAAAGGCGGAAGCACCCTATCGACTCATCAAATAGTTGATGCAAAATGAATTAACTATTCGATTAGTCAGTTAGTCAATATTTAGGATCCTTACCCCTGTCCTAGATTCACAATTAGTGACATGTAAAATTGGCAGCATCAGAGACTTTGGGCAGGAGCCACCTTTTCCCATGCATTTTCCCATTTCCCCTGAAGATCTAGGTCAATTAGTGCTACAACATGCACAGGAGGGAATTTGCAAACAGTATAGCACCATTTCTGTATGAAAGGCAGGAAGGTATCTTGGACCCTTCTGTGACCTTGGTGCTCTGGCTGCTGCCCACTCTCTAAGCTCCTTTTTCAGCATGTTGCTTAAGAAAGTCATTTTTTTCTTCTCTTCAGTCACTATTTTTGCAACAGTATCTGATTGTTTTCTGTGTGCCCCTGACCCCTGATCATAGTATGGATACTTCTCATTGTATAGTTTTTCCTTTTTGTTGCATGGAGTTCTGTCTTACTAATTTTTTTGTTACCTAAGTGCAGTCTTGAATCCTGTGGACCTCCCACATAGCTCTCAAGACATCTCTGGCTGGCTTCCAGAAGTGGATGAGGCTTTTTTTAAACAACTAGCAATAGCATCCAAAGCACAGGACTTGGTGGTGATGGGGGACTTCAACTATCCAGTCATCTGTTGGGAAAATAACACAGCAGGGCACAGATTATCCAACAAGTTCTTGGAATGCATTGGAGACAATTTGTTGTTTCTGAAGGAAGAGAAAGCTGTTCTTGTTTTGACTTTAACTAATAGGGAGGAACTGTTTGAGAATTTCAAAGTGGAAGGCAGCTTGGGTGAAAGTGATCATGCAATCATAGAGTTCATGATTCTAATGAATGGTAGAAGAGAGAGCAGCAAAATAAAGACAATGGATTTCAGGAAGGTGGACTTTAATATAAACTCAGAGAGATGGTAGGTAAGGTCTCATGGGATGCAAAAGAGAAAAACCAATTGAAAACAGTTGGCAGTTTTTCAAAGGGACATTATTAAGGGCCCAAGAGGAAACTATTCCACTGTGTAGGAAAGATAGGAAGTATGGCAAGAGACCACCTAAGCTTAACCAGGAGATATTAAATGATCTAAAAATAAAAAAGGAGTTGTATAAAAAGTGGAAACTAGGTCAAAGTAAAAAGGATGAATATAAGCAAATAACACAAGTATGTAGGGGCAAAATTAGAAAGACGAAGGCACAAAACGAGTTCAATCTAACTAGAGACATAAAAGGTAACAAGAAAACATTCTACAAATATATTAGAAGCAAGAGGAAGACCACGGGCAGGATAGGCCCATTGCTCAATGAAGAGGGAGAAACAATAGCAGAAAATGTGGAAATGGCAGACATGCTTAATGACTTCTTTGTTTTGGTTTTCACCAAGAAGGTTGGTGGTGACTAGATGCCTATCATAGTGAACTCTAGTGGAAATGGGGTGGATTTAGAATTTAAACTAAGAAAAGGACAAGCTAAAATTACTTTGAGATGTTAGATGTCTTCATGTCACCAGAGTCTGATGAAAAGCATCCTAGAATACTCAAGGAGCTGATAGCCAATGCCTCAGATCCCTCCTCTATCAACTTTGAAAAGTCATGGAAGTCGGAGAGATTCCAGAAGACTGCGGAAAAGGGCAAATATAGTGCCCATTTATAAAAAGGGAAATAAGAACAATCCAGGAAACTACAGATCAGTCAGCTTAACTTCTGTGCCAGGAAAGATAATGGAGCAAGTAATTAAGGAATTCATCTGCAAACACCTTGACGATAATAAGGTGATAGGTGACAGCCTGCATGGATTTGCAAAGAACAAATCATGTCAAACCAATATGATAGCTTTATTTGATAGGATAACAAGTCTTGTGGGTAAGGGGGAAAACAGTGGATCTGGTATACCTACACTTTAGTAAAGCATTTGATATTGTCTCATATGACCATCTTATCAGTAAACTAGGGAAATACAATCTAGATAAAGCTATTATAAGGTAAGCACCTAACTGTCTGGGTAAGTGTTCTCAGAGAGTAGTTATTAATGGTTCATAGTTATGTTGGAAGGACATAACAATTGGGGCTCTGCAGGGATCTGTTCTGGGACTGGTTCTGTTCAATATCTTCATCAGTGATTTAGATATTGGCATAGAGAATATGCTTATTAAGTTTGCAGATGATACCAAGCTGGGTGGGGTTGCAAGTGCTTTAGAGGATAGGGTCATAATTCAAAATGGTTTGGACAAACTGGAGAAATGGTTTGAGGTAAATAGGATGAAGTTTAATAAGGACAAATGCAAAATACTTCATTGAGGAAGGAACAATCAGTTTCACACATACAGAATGGGAAATGACTGTCTAGGAAGAAGTAGGATGTCAGCGTGAAGACGACTACATAATTAACTGATAAGCCTGACGATTAACCAATAAGCCTAGGCTCATCAGTTAATCCTGTAGTCTATACACTTTCCCCCACCCTGCCTCTGTATCAGAGGCAGCAAATGTGGGGGAGGTGGGAGCTGGCTTTAAGCCAGCTCCCCAGAAGCACCTGGTCCACTTGCTCCCACTCCCGCATTGCTGCCTCTGATAGAGAGGCACCAGTGTGGAGAGTGAGGGACGTAGGTGGGAGCCGATACATGCAGGGAGCCAGCTTTTAAGGAGCTCTCTGTGTGTGCCGGCTCTGCAGACCTGCCTGCCCCTCCTTTTCTGCCTTTTATAGAGGCTGCAGTGTGAGACAGGCAGGAGCGGTGCTGGGGGGCCTGGCTCTGCGGTGCTGTCGTGGCGCGTCGGGGAGGTCCCTGACCCTGTACCCCCATCTGCAGCCAGATGTGACTCGTGACGCCCGGGAAATGAAGCCGGGATATTTAAATCCCGGGCGTCATTTGCAACTCCGGTTGCCCTCATTTGCCTACCTAGCTCGAACTAACGAGCTAGTGTAGACATACCCATAGACTTTAAGGTCAGAAGAGACCATTATGATCATCTAGTTTGACCCTGTGCACAATGCAGGCCACAGAATTTCACCCACCCACTCCTGGAATAATCCTCTCACTTATATCTATAAAATGGTGAGGGGAAAAAAGACATGGGGACCAAACTTGTTGAGCAAAAAAGAAAAACCAAAACCCACAACGGCACAACAACAAAAAAAGAGTCACGGTGCCTTTAAATCCCGGTGCTGCTCCTGCCTCCATCAGATGTCCAAAGCAGCGTTCCGTCCAAGAAGAACAGAAAGTATCGGACATTTGACATGTCTGTTATTTTCTGTTTTTTTTTTACCAGACAGAAGCCACAAAAACTGGACCGTCCGGGCCAATACCAAACACCTGGCAATCGTAATGTGAACTGGCCTACCACTCTGCACTGCTTCCTCTGAGCTGGTGCTGGAGCGAGCCAGTTTAAAACTTACAAGTCCTACAAAGCTTAATTTTGTCTCTCTTCCTCTCCCCACCAAACCAATTTTTGCTTACTTTGTTACTTTCTCTCAAACACTTTTATTTTGGTCATATATAGCAGTGTTTCTCAACCAGTGGTATGAGTATTCTCAGGGGTACTTGAGAGAAGTCTGGGGGGTACATCAACACAACTGAAATTTAGAGAAAACTGAATTTTTGTTTTAAGTTTTACAATGCTTTATTACTTTTGTACTTTTTACACCTAAAAATTTCATCGCCCGCCCCGCTACGATTAAGTTGTTTAAACAAACGTGTTGCAATGGTGGAAAAAAATTTTGTGTGTCTGAAAGCTATAAGTACTGGGGGTACTTATAATTTTTTTGGAAAAAGGGGTACTTTATTAAAAAAAAAAAAAAAGGTTGAGAAACACTGGTATATAGTACATCTATCTCTCTCATCTAGCGTAACAAGGAGTATCTGTTCAGCCTTTCTGCATCTTGTCCAAGTAATACCTCTAGTCAATGTATGATGTGAACAAGAGCATCCTCCAAATAGCTACTTCTCCCCTTTTTCATTTACTTATTTATTCCTTTTTCCTTCAGTGCCAGCCACACTGAAATTATCTGTGCTTCTGACTTTTTTTCCTTTCCACAGCTTCTGTCTCTGCCAGTCTTTCTACTTTCCTGGGTACTGTGAGAATGTAGCCAATATTTCTAAAGTCTTTTGAAGATAAAGAGCTGTAACAAACAATACAGCACCTCTGCAACATTGAGGATATCAGCAGCAGAAGAGTCATTCATGTCTCTTGCCTTGCCAGCAGCAAATACCTTCTCTCTGTCTTTCTCAAGTGTCATGATATTTTGAATGTCTTGAGTTATTGATATGACCCTGACTATAACCATTACAATTAAATAAAACAATCCTTGGTAATTATGTTGATTTGTACCCTACCTTTTTCAAAAGAAACCTATTCATGAGTTTTTATTAAGATTTAATTATATAGTGAGTTTGAAGAATCTATTCCATTATTAGTTATAATACACTAGGATTGTAGAGCTGGAAGAAACCTTGAGAGGTCATCTAGTCCAGTGTTCCTCAACAACTGATCTGTGGACTGACATTGGTCCTGGGGATCTCCCTGTCACACTTTAGGAAGGCAGCAAGCCAGTTCCTGGTATCAAAAAGATTGAGAAGCACTGACCTAGTCCACATCCCCCATTCTGAGGCAGGGCCAAATAAGCCTAGACCATCTCTGATAGTTGTTTGTCTTATCTTTTCTTACATGCCTCCAATGGCAGAGATTCCACAAACACACTTGGTAACCTAGTCTGGTAATTAACTACCCTTCTTGTTAGAAAGCTTTTCTCTCCTAAATCTCTCTGGCAGCAGGTTAAATCAATAATTTTATGTCCAGCCTTCTGTGGGTATGGAAAAAAATTAATCATCGCCTTCTTTTTATAACAGCCCTTAACATATTTGAAGACTGTTATCAGGTGTCTCCTGTCATCTTTTTCTCAAGAATATACATGCCCAGGGTTTGTAAGCTTTTTTTCCTAGGTCAGGTTTTCCAAACCTTTATTATTTTTGTTGCTCTTCTCTAGACTCTCCCCAATTTATTCACTTCTTTCCTAAACTGTGGCACCCAGAACTGGAAATGATGCTCCTGCCTAGGCCTCACCAGTGTCAATTGGAGTGGAATAATTACCTCCCATGTATTCTGTGCAACATTCCTGTAATACAACACAGACTCGTATTTGCCATTTTCACATGTCACATGTTGACTCAAGTGTAGGCTCAGCAGGATTCATTTTAAATGATAAACATTGATTTCAGCTGACACGTTGAAACTGATGAAAAAGTAGCCAGCAGGAACAGCTCCTAACCTGGTGGTGCCTGTAGGGATTGAGAATTACGTGCCCTGTGGTAGTGCAGGGAGCCCTCTGCAGCCATGTGTCATGGACCTGCTCCCTCATTCCTGTGACAGCGGGTCTGCAGAGAGCTCCCTGCACTGTCACAAAGCCTGTGACACTCAATCCCTGCAAGCTCAATGTGTGGGAGGTCTTGGTGGGGCAGAGCAATGACTCCTGGCCATGGCCAGCAGGAGGAGGACAAGCCCATAGGTGAAAGAGACCACCCAGCTCCTGAATGTCTCGTTGTTGATCTCTCTGCAGTCCTGGAAGTGGGTCTCTGCGTTGTCCTGTCAGGACTGCAGCCTTCCACATACCTTGCACCTGCAGGAACCAGGTGCCACTAGTCCCATAACTGTGCAGGGCTTCCTTTGCAGCCAGGCTGTCACAATACTGCTTGCTAGGCAGGAGTGTGGAATCTGTCCTTTGCCACCAATTGTGGAGCTCAAGGCCACAGAGGTCTGCTGGTCCTCCTCCTTGCTATCCTATCCTGCAGGGAAGTGTCTTTATTCTTCTGAGCCAGGATCACATCCTCCCCCTGTGCCTTGTGCCCCTATGTCTTGGTCCCTTCGGCTGTGCAGGGAGCTTCCCAGAATCCTCCTATCAGTGTTGGGAGTCCTCTGCATTTCTGGTGTCTGTGCTGCTCTAAATTCACTTCTACCCCTTAATTTCCAGGAACTGTAAAAATAAAAATCAGGAAAGACTGAAAAAAAATTCAAAAATCTGAAGAGTGTGTGTGTGTGTGTGTGTGTGTGTGTGTGTGTGTGTGTGTGTGTGAGTGTTAAAAATTGATTTCTGCCAAGTCTACTCTCATTCAATTTGGGATCCACTATAAAAGCGGTCTCCAACCTTTTTAAGCACAAGATCACTTTTTGAATTAAAGTGTAATATAAGATCTACCTCAAACCCAAATACCCTTGTCCCGTCTCCTTCCTGCCCCTTCTTTGAGGCCCCGCCTCTCCTCACTCCATCCTTCCTTCCTCCCCCATCCCTCTTCAATTTCACCAGGCTGGGGTAGAGAATTGGGATGCAGGTTTTGGTCTTGGATTAAGAGATTTGGAGTGTGAGGGGTTCTGAGCTGAGCTTGGGGTACAGGAAGGGGTTCTAGGTTCAGGCTCTGGGAGGATGTTTGGATGCAGGGGTGCTTGGGGCTAAGGCAGGGACTTTGGGTGCAGGAGGCGGTTCATGATTGGGGTAGGGTTTCGGGATGTGGGCTCCGGCTTGGGCACTGCTTACCTCAGCTGGCTCCTGGTTGGTGGTGCAGTGGGGCTAAGGCAGGCTCACCCATGTCCTTGCCCTGCACCACTCTCAAAAGTAGCCAGCAAACTCCATCCCAAGTCCTGTTGTGCCCCCTCTCTGCTCTGTGGAGATAGTATATAGAGTGGGAGAGGGGGCACCTTGACATCAGCGCCCCTCCTTTGCCCTGCACAGAAAGCAGGAGGCTCCTGAGGGGACAGCTGCAAGGCAAAGGGCAGGAGATGCGCAGCCGTGCGAGGAGGGGCAGTTGAAGTGCCAGCACTTGATAACCTCTTGGCCAAACCAGTCAGGATCCCCTGTCAGAGGCTCCAAGATCTACCAGTAGATCCCAATCTATTGGTTGGTGACCACTGCAATACAACCTCCAGGTTGTTTTCAGCAGTACTATTGCGTAGCCAGTTACTCCCCAGTAGTGGGTAGTGCTTTGTACTTGTCTTTATGGAATTTCATCTTGTTGATTATTACACATGCTCATTTGAAGCAAAATATAATAAAACAAACACTACACTTTTAAAAAATTATTTTTAATATTCTGGCTATGTATGAGTATGTAATGCAAAAAATAACCTAGCCACTTCAGATGTTTTCTTAAAAGCAGTGTTTCATTGACAACTTTGGAAATTAAATTAAACTGTGAAACAGGAATAATCATCTTGCCTATAGTGCAAATCTCAGCTTATCTTCAATGTGGGAGTGCTATGAGTGTTTTGATGAGTGTCCCTCATAGAAACTAACCTTAGAGAGTGCCATAATCAAGATATGTCTACATGCAAATCAGGACCAGTTTAGTTACACTAATGCAAAGCCCTCGGTGGATGTAGAAATAGTAGTTTAAAATATAGATTGTTAATAAGTAGCCTATGGGCCAGAGGCAAATCACCAAGGTTAGCCACCAGACTCTTTATTTGCCTGAGCATCTACCGTTCTAAGCCCATGGGATCTGCAGGAAGCGGTGTGGGCCAGGCAACTTCTTCCTGCAGCTCCCATTGGCCAGGGATGGCAAACTATGGCCAATGGGAACTGCAAGTGGCTGTACCTGTGGACATGCAGGTAAACAAAGTGTCTGGCAACTCACCATGGGCTTATCCTGGAAAATTGTGCTGGCCTATGAGTTGCTTTTTGACCACCTCTGGTTTAGAATCTGATTATCAATTTAGCTTGCATTTTAAGGGCTTGTCTAAATGAGAGAATTTACCAGTATAATTGAATCTGCTTTTAAATCAATAAGGATAAACTGGTGCAAAAGGGAGTGTGGATGCTACTTATTTCAGTTTAAAAGTGGCTCATTTTTATTTAGTCTCACATCAGTTAACAATCTGTGCTGAACTCAAATAAACCACTCTTATACTGAAATAATTGTCTAGACAGCCTTTTCCTTTGGTTTAACTACTGTATATGGGTTTACATTTTAACTGTAAGTTATACACTTTGTGTGTAGATCAGATCCTATTCTTCTGCAAAAATCTGCATATTTTATTTATCAAAATAACATAATATAATCACGGCAAAGTTAATGATTTTGGTAATTTTATTTTAAAATCTCTGTCAACAAGTATGTTAACAATACAGAACAACAACAACAAAAGATTCCTCCAGGAGTAGAGAGTTAAAGAAATCCCTAGGATAACCCAGTACCAGTTGTGAGGTGCTGAGAAAAGCTACATGGAACCTAGCTGAAGTCAACCCCTGGCCTGGACATATACACCTCCTTCCCTCCAAAGCTCTGCCCTGAGTCATCTCCCATCCTCAGGAGGATGAGGATAAAGTTGGGCACCCAGAGCATGCAGAGCCTTTATCCCTGTTGGGTTGGGCACTTGGTTCACTGTAAGGTGAAGAGCTGGGCTCTGCAGAGTCCAGTGGGCCCTAATGGCTGCCAGCAACTCTGCTGCCCCAATTCTGGGGAAACTTGAAATTCTGTGTAGAATATTAATTCTGCACAAATTCTGCTTTGCATAATGGCACAGAATTCCCCCAGGAACAATCTTGGGACTAAAAAACAGGGGTTTCCTTACCATTGTGAGACCAGTTAGAAGGTGGTTTGGCTAGGAACATCATTATATTTAGGCCTGGTGAATGAGATTAGTTGGGCTTGTGAGTGTTGCGATAAGGTGCCCACTGCAATCAACAACTTCAAAATTACTTAGGCAACTCAGCAACAGTTCAGATTCCCCTCCTGATTAGCTCACTCTGTGTGCCGAGAACTGTAAACACATACCTTAGCCAAAATATGATTTTACATTTACAAGTGTCATTAAAGAGATACAGGACCATTCTGATATTGGCATAGAAGAATGGAACAACAGTAGAAGTTACATCATGTAGATAGTGGGGATAATAGAATGTAGTGTGATTTAGGGATGTAATAGTATAGTCGATTAACCAATAACCAAAAGCCTATAGGTTAATGCTATAGACTACATGCATTTCTCCCCTCTCCCCACCTGTACATTTTTAGCAGGTTGGCCAGCAGCTCAGCTTGCACCGCGTCCAGGACCTACCCCTGCTGCAGCTCTGCATTTAAAGTGTATTAGGAGGCAGGCAGCCTGGTTCAGTTCCGGAGCTCACACCGGGTCTGGGAGCTCAGATCCCTCCCCCCGCTGGACAGGGGCTGCTGCCATCCCGTCTCAGTAACAGGCAGTCAGTCCGTGAGGGGAGCTCGTTTTTAAACTGGCTCCCCTTGCGAAACGGGTCCCATGTGGCATCCTGTGCTGCTGGCTCTAATAGAGAGGCAGAAGTGCAGGGTGTCCGGGGGTTCCCCAGGAGTGGGCCTGAGCACACTGGCTGCCAGTCCCACCCCTGAGGAATTCATAAGGTTAATTGACTATTCAATTAACCGATATTTAACATTCCTAGTATGATTGCAAAATAGTAATTACTGGTAAATATCGATAAACATGACATGTGTTGGCAATAATAAAGCATCTTCTGCCACAAAGCAGTTGTCTTCATAGATGTTGTGGTCATGGAGTTCAGTCTCTGAATAAAAACCATCATCTTTTTGACTATTGCTTCAACCTCATGCTCTCTCTAAGTCAGGAATGTCGTCATCATTAGACACTTTACACTTGAAATTGAATAGCATCAGTCAGAGGCTGTAAATTCTCTCCATCTAACTTCCAGCTGTTTTTAATAATGCAATTACTGCTGGAAACAGGAGTCCTGGCACAGGTTTGCTTTCAACAAATTGGTTCTGGTCAGCTTTGCCTAGTTTTTCCTCTAGGAATGAACAGCTCGGGTAACATGCAGAGCTTGTTAAGACTCCAGAACACCCTTTTGCTAAACAATGCCTACTGCAGTGTGTTAGCAACAATGTGAAAACTAACTCTGTGTAGGAGTGTGGAATTGCTGCTTTCTCCTCACCAATATTGTATTACTTCTGCCTACAGCTCTTCCCCTGTTAGCCCCAAAGGGAAGCAATAGCAGAATGAAACTGAAGCTGTACTATTCAGTTTTATTCACGTCTTACTGCCCCGCCCCCATTTTGGCAAGGGTAAGGTGATTCTGGCTAATTTCTCCCCTGATTTGAATTCACAAGCGGGAGAGATTCTTTTCCTATCTCCACGGAGAATAAAAAATGAAAGTGTGGTGTTCACCTAATCTCTGCTGTAGTTGTTAGAATAAGGGAGAGTCTAGGAAATTTCAGTGATGAAGAGGATGTTGAAAACTCATATATCCTTCCGGTTAAGTCAGTGTGACAGGATTGCTGATATAAGAAGCAGTATGGGAAACGAGTCCATTTGGAGGTGAGGAAAGAAAAGCTAGAATATTGATTCTTTTTAAGAGTTCATATGATAATACTGCTCAAGTTTAGTAAGATTAGAATTTAAACTGCACTGTCTAATATTAGGTTCACATGCCACAGTGTAGCACAGTTATCAGGAAGGGGTTTCACACACCTTTGCTGCCATTGTTTAGATGGAGAGAGTTTTCTCCAAGACTGGGTTAATTGTGTAGCAGCTCACAGCAGTTTACACTGTAATTATTCTAGCTCCACAATGGAAAAAGAGACATTTAAAAAAAAAGTTCTGTGGAAAATAGCAAAACTGCGAGAGACATCTTACAGGAAAGGAAGTCGGAATAGCTTTATGATTATTTCATGCCTGTGGTCTCTTCTTCATGCATTCTGGAATATGTAGTTTCAGACTACTTTGTATCAAGGTGCATTGACTCTCACAGAAAATAGAACATGTCATAAGAAAATTGTGATGTTACTTGCCTTTTTCCCTCAAATCCCTCAGATCATTGAATCATTGTATTCATCTTATAATCACTTGTTTCTATTCCTTACAACCATTGCATTTACCTTTTTTGTTCTTCTCTTGCAGAATGAGTCGCTGACCTCAGGTTATCATGGATACCCTGCGAGGGACAATCAAGTAAGTGTGTGTGTGTGTGTGTGTGTGTGTGTGTGTGTGTTGCGAGGGACAATCAAGTAAGTGTGTGTGTGTGTGTGTGTGTGTACTTGCAGATGATCTGTCAAACTGCTTCCTGCCACTGTTTGTTTGAGCATGGGGACTGTTTTATTTCACTGGTTGAACACTTATGGAGGTATACAGTAAATTAAACACATTTTAATGGCCAAGCCCAGCAAAGGTGGCAGTTGCCTTGGGGCCTGGTGATTCAAAGAGGTCCAGGGCTCCAGCTGGCAGTGGCTGGAGCTCCGGACCCCTTTGAATTGCCGCTGGAGTGTTGCTCTGCAGAGCTCTGAGGGCTGGGGGAGCGGGCTGGGGAGATGCCGTCATACAGACGATGCTGAGGGCTGGCTGCTCTCTGCCCTGTCCCTTCAGGGGACGCAGAGCCGCCGCCCCCCACTTTGCCCCAGGACCTGTGGTGGCTTTTGGCTCAACTCTTTGCTCTGTTCTTATTGCTGTGACTCTAGCAGCTGAGGAGAGATGCAACACAGTTGTTGTCTGAGAGGTCTCCTCACTTGCAGTGCTGTTAGAAGAGGGAATAAAAAACACAAGAACGGCCATATTGGGTCAGATCAAAGGTCCATCTAGCTTAGTATCCTGTCTGCCAACAGTAGCCAATACCAGATGCCCCAAAGGGAGTGAGCAGAACAGGTAACCATCTAGTGATCCCTACCCTTGCTCATTCCCAGCTTCTGACAACTGGAGGTTACGGACACCATTCCTGCGAGCTGTGGCCCAGCATAGGTTGCTTCTAGCTCTTACGAATATTTCTTAATGCTTTTTGAGTCCTCAGGACCTAGACCCCAGCCAAATAAAGATGATGTTCAGTTCATTATCGCCATCACATCATCTCCTTCCCACTGTATAGAAGGTGAGAAATGCAAGCTAATGAGTCTGTGTAGAGCAGGCCAGGAGAGGACCATCATACATTCTTTTTATTTTTTCATTTTGAGGCTATTTATCACCCTTTATCCCTTGTAGCTTATGGGTCAGCATTGTTCAGGAAGTCCTGAATCTTGTCTGAAACCTTTATTTTAACTAAAGAATTGAAATGTATGGAAATTTTTGAGGGACCTAAGCAAGGAGTATGGGCATGTGCACAGTAGAAGTGCAATTATGTTTGCATCTTAACTCTCCCCTAAACAAACAAAACCTCCCAAACTCTGTTGTTGGGACACCAAGTCATGGGTTAGCTGAACTTATATCCATGCATTCAACACTGCAGAACTGTTTGTATCTGTGTATTCCTGGGGAATTTGGAACATTCTTCCACAGTGGATCCGTGGGGGTGAGGGGCACCAGAGCCTGTGGGGCAGTGTAGAATCTTTCATCTCCTACTGCTCAAAGTGCTATGGGGAAAAAGGTGGTCCATTCATACCAGCTGTGCAGGCACAGCTAGGGGATTCCCAAGTACCTGGCACAAAGAAAAGCCTTGTCTAACTGTAGTTTGGCATTGTAGCCACTTGTATGCCTCGTTTTAACTTGCAACACCCTTAATCAGAGCAAGTACAATTGCAAGCGTTGCCACCACTGAATCATACACTGAGTTTCTCTACACTATTGTAGAGACTTCATAGACAGCAAATAAGTGTTGAAGCTATGTTGGTTAAGTTAGTTCTGCCAGTGCAGAGTTATAACGCTCTTGGCCCTACCATTAACTAGCAGATGTGGCAGTTCAGAGTATTGGCTCTGTCATCAATCATGTAACTCTTCTTCTGGCGGTATGTGGGTCTGAGAACACTTGCATTGGTACTCATCTGATCTCAGCTGTCTCCATCCTGTCTTCCAACTCCTTCCATTCAGGGCTATCCGGGGAGCAGCTGGGACACTATATGAACAGTCTCTTGAATATTCTCACTCACTTTGCACCCAAACCCCTGGAACCGCAATGGGAGACAAAGATAAAAATATGGCGTTTGTAATGACCTCATGAGGATTTGACTGAAGCATCCAATCTAGGCATGCACATGCTCTATTGTACACACTTTCCTAGTGGGGGCCCTGGAATTCAAAACCATTTCTTAAGTGCATTATTATTTTGCTTAAAAGACAGTAGCTCCCAGAGGCCCCAGTTAAGAGGGAGATCCATTGAACTAGTCACTGTGCAAATATCGAAAGAATGCCTCTGCTCTAATATGCTTATAATCTAAATAAGGTCAAGGTGGGACTGGTGGGTATAGAATACAAGGGAGGGGGGAACATAATGGAAACATATCATTGAATATATTAGCCAAATGTAGTAGGTTTCATAGTGGTTGGCTTTGTTTATAAGGTGAGTGACACACCAACACCACAAGAACAGAAACTCGATCATGTAACAAATTAAAATGACTTATTGAATAAATATTCAGACCCAAATCAAAGATCTTTCTCAAGAACTGTCAGCCAAAGGAGCTAGTATTCCTCATAGCTTAGGCCCAGAATAAGTCTGGCAGCTGCTTGGGAGGAGAAATTGGTGGGTCTATACTAGGACATTTGCAACTATGAAACTCTAGTCCTTGGTCTTCATGAGACAAGTGCATATCTCCATGCAGCACAGAAGTATTCATAGAATCCATTAGAATAAATAAAAAATGTGAGCCCGGTGAAATACAATACACCCTGTGAAGCCATGGACCTTATGCATCCAGTCAGGTGCCAACAAGCTGTGTCAAGAGCTGCAAGAGAGGTGCTCCAATCCACAGTGCTTTCAGGGAGGGGGCATGTGGACTGTATGCACCTGAAACAGAATGGCTTGTTTGGATTGATGGCTGCATTACAATGTGTAACTGTTTTCTCACTCTGGTGCCAAGGCCGGCATTGCATTATTAGTTGTAGCAGTGGTCTCTTGCAGGGGTTGACTCAAGGCTTTTTTAGAGCTAGCTTTGCTTGCCATTAACTTGATTACAAATTCAGTTAAAATTCTAGTATAGGCAGGACTTAGGACAGTATAGTCAATATTGAATTTGAGGCCTTTTTACTTGAGGTTAAAGATCTCCCTCTCTTGACAACTTGAGGGGACTGCTTCATCTGCTGTTGCAGGGGTAGTTCATTTAACTTGGGACTGTGACCCCCTCAATTTTTTCTTATAGTACATTCCATACATTCCCTGTAAGGTTATTAGCCTGCTGACTAGTTAGTTGTCTGTCCCCTCTGTTCCATGAGTTCTGGGGGATGGTTACACTACAGTGCCTAGCTTTTTTTAATTTCCTGGTCAGACATTTAATGATGGTGACTGGCAGATCTATTTTGCTCTAAGTGTGTTCATTCCCCTCTAATGGCACCTGTTGATCTGGGAATCATAGGGCCTGCTATGGCAAAGGTACTCAATAGATCATGAGGACACTGCAGGTGGGCACAGGACCAATGGACCAGACTACAGATGTGCTTTCAACTATGCAGTGTAGCCCCTTCACAAAGGTCAACATATTAATGCGTATAAAAACATAAGACTGACCATACTAGGTCCATCTAGTCCAGTATCCTGTCTTCCGCCAGTAGCCAATGCAGGGTGCCCCAGAGGGAATGAACAGAATAGGCAATCATCAAGTGATCCATCCCCTGTCACCATTCCCAGCTTCTGAAAAACAGAGACTAGGGACACTATCTTGCCCATCATGGCTAATAGAGG
>CM057845.1:85265112-85293445 GCA_030068395.1 Apalone spinifera
TTTTTTTTTTTTTTTTAAACCCTATAATAGTCTTGGTGACACTACATTCTCTGGCAAAGAGTTCCATAGGTTGACTCTGCATTTCACAGACTTACTGTGGTTGTTTTAAACCTGATGCCTATTAATTTCATTTGGTGACCTATAGCTCTTGTGTTGTTAGAAGCAATGAATAGCAATTCCTTATCTACTTTTTGTACACCAGTCATGATTTTATAGACCTCAGTCATATCCCCTTACAGTTGTCTCTTTTTTCCAAACAGAAAAGCCCCGATGTTAATCTCTCCTCAAACTGAAAAGCTCCAATGTTAATCTCTCCTCATCCAGAAACCATTCCATATCCCGAATCATTTTGTTGTCCGTTTCCAATTCCAATGTATCTTTTTTGAGATGGGGTGATCACATCTGCACTCAGTATTGATGTGGGCTTACCATGGATTTACATAGGAGAAATATTATATTTTCTATCTTATCTGTCGCTTTCTTAATAATTCCCAACAGTCTGTTTGGTTTTTTAACAGCCGCTGCACACTGAGTGGATATTTTCAGTGAACTGTCCACAGTGACTCTAAAAATGGTAACAGCTAATTTAGACCCCATCGTTTTATATGTATAATTGGGATTCTGTTTTCCAATGCATATTATTTTGTGTTTATCAGCATTAAATTTCATCTGTCATTTTGTTGCCCAGTCCCCTCATTTTGAGAGATCTTTTTGTAGCTCTTTGCAGTCTGTCTGGGACAGACTAAAATGCCTGTACTCAAGATAGTTAAGTTATTTTGTGGAAATTTCCTGGTAGGACAAGCAACCTCACTTTGTAACCATCATGTTTTCACTTTAGTATACTTCTCTGTAAAATGATTTTCCTTACATTTTTGCTCCGCATTATTACTTGATCTGCTAGGGTTTTTTCTTAGTCTCACTTTTGGCTTTGAGGCAGATGAAATTGAGACCTGGCTTTCACTAATGAGATTTTAAGGCTTTTAGCTAATCTGATTGGAGGCCTCTAATCTGATCCCAGCAGAGAGCAAAGTCCTTTGGTAGCCTCAGGCTGGGTCTGGTGTTATAGAGATGGCTTTGTGCAATCTATCACCTGGTTCTTTGCAGTGCAGGGTGAGGGAGACCATGTTTAGTAATTCAGGTTCCATGCTAAAGTAATTCTGAGATGCAAAAGCAGCAAGTTGGTCTGTTTAATGAGATTTCTCCCCACACTTCTGACTGGGAGCTGGATTTGAACAGATGATGTAGGCTTGGCTCCACAGGGGGGCATAGGTGTTGTAATAGTGAACTTTTACTTCAAAACCTTAGGTGCAAAGAGAGTTTGGGTGCCTGTAGGGTTCAGCAGCAGCCAGGCAAGAGTTTTGTAGCTCTGAGTGGTGTGTAAGTCTGGGAGTTAGGTGCCTAAATACCTTTATGTAGCTAGGCCTTTCTGTTTAAAAGCTGCATCGTACCCAAAGAACTGAAAGTGAACAATCCATTATGATTAACTTTTTTGGGACGACATGTTTATGTCTCTCTACGAGCTGTGCTGTTTTTTTACCAAGTCATTTTTTTAGCAGAAATGGCAAACTGAATTTTACTTTCTGGGTAAAAGTGCTCAGGGATAACTCAACCTTTCTTCCATTGCTTCCTGTATGCTTTTTTTCACACCTTTAAACTGGGTCACTAATGTCTGTAAACATTTCATTGTGTAGTTCTTACACCATCTAGTGGATAAACCTTATGCAAACATTTTTTACTATTTCAGATTTGTCTCCTCCCTTCCATAAAACTGTTGAAGGCCTGCCTCAGTGGGTATGTGTATGCTGCAATGTAAGCCCAGGGTTAGTGGTATTCAAGTCAACCTACCTGTGTTGGGGGACCCTGGGCTTAAGCATCTACATTGTATTTGTTCCCCGAAGTTAAGAATTTTTTTCCATTATGCTTGAACCCAGACCTCTGGCAATGTGCAGATCTGAGTCAAAGTAGCTATATCCCAGAGTCCTTAGCAACCCTCCCCTTTCCCTAACGTGGCCCTAGGAACTTGGTGCACTGTGGAAAAAGTCCCCCTCGCCTCATGTTATCAGGAAGCTGCTTGCTTTGCACATGGTTTGATTGGTTCGCTCTCCGTTGAAAATCCAGGAGGCTCTTCCGTAGTGTGTTTGCAGATCAGTGCTCAGAACTGAATGGGTTACAGCAGGGGTGGGGAACCTTTTTGGGGTCAGGGGCCGTTGACTCACAGAAAAATCAGTTGGGGGGCTGCACACAAGTGAAAAGCAAAAACAAAACAAAAAACCCCTGACTGATATGACCCCTGACTGAGGGAAAGATACTCTCCACATTCCCCTTGCACACCAGAGCCTAATGGGGCCCAGGCTAGTAGATTTTGTGTGCTTCAGTCCCACAGTAGGCGCAGGCTCCCCAATGCTGGGGGAGGGAGCTCTGAGCCTTGGGGGCTGGATCCAGGCAAGCCAGGGGCCGCATCTGGCCCCTAAGGTTCCCCGTCCCTGTGTTAGTGAGTTGAGCTGCTGCAGTTTGCCAAGGTGCATATGTGAGCATGCTTGTGTCTTCAGCACAGTGGATTGCAGGTCATTGGGTTAGAGAGAATTAAGGAAGTTTTCCTATGAAATTGTGAATTACTGCTGGTTGACTCTAGAGATGTTAAATATCGATTAATTGGCTAATCAAATAGTCAATGTAATTTGCATTGATTATTTGATTAGTCGATAGGGCGCCTCCGCCTTTGACGTGTAGCAACAGCCCCAGGGCTGTTGCTACACATCAAAGGCAAAAGTGCTGTGGGGAGCACAGGGCCAGCAAGGGACTCAAGCAGTTCCCCGCTGGCTCTGTGCTCCCCGTGGCATTTCAAAGCGGCCGCGCCTCATGGAGCTTCATTGGGTGAGCTGGGGACTCTGCCACTTTGAGGGGACTCCCAGCTGGCCCCGGGCTTCACACAGTGTTTCAAAGTGGCAGACCCCATGGTGCTGCCATTTTGAAATGCCGCATGCAGCCTGCGACCAGCTGGGAGTCCCCAGCTGGCACCAGGCTGCATGCGGCATTTCAAAGTGGCAGCACCATGTGGAGCCCAGGGTCTTCTGAAGCACCCCTTTTCTCCCTGCCCTTGTTGCCTTTTTCTGATAGAGGCGGCAAGGGAGAGGGAAGTGACTAGTCAACTAGCTTGTCGATTGTCTGATAAGCATTTGTTTATCAGATAGTTGAATAGTCGTTCACATCCCTAGTTGACTCCCAGCATGTATATCAAGTGGAACTGCGGCTACACTGCAAAGAAATAGGGTTTGGATCCTGCATGCTGGCTTGACTTGAGCTCAGACCTTGGATTAGCACAATTGCAGTGTAAATTCAAGGGGAGTTAGCCAGGCTCAAGCATGGGCTTATATTGCAGTGTAGACATACCCACGGATGCAATGTGGGGTTACTTAGCTCTGTGGTACAGAGTGTATCCTAAATCTTCTCCAAATATTTAACTCTTTTAGCTTTGTAGATGCAGCACTGATTAAATTGAAATGGGGATTTCTATGGAAGCCATATTTGTTGCAATCTCAGTAATACTAGCCAAGTATATTACAGTCTGACTTACGATGGCTAACTCTCTGGGCCGCTCCCATGGGCTCCCAGTGTCCTGCTTCATTGCAGTTCTTCTGGCCTTTCCTGCCTGAGCAGTCACTTATGCTTGAAACAATGGGAGCAACAGGAATGTTTGTGGCCCATCCACCAGGACACAGGATTGGTGAGAGCTTTATTTGTTTGAAGGGGAAAAGGAAATGCTTATATTAGGGGCTGTGTTTGAGCTGTGGCTGTGAGGATGGGGATCATGGTGGGCAGGGCTGCAAGCTTTCCTAGTAATTGTACGTTTGTTCTTTGGGTGACTGGTGCAGTCGTCTAAAGATACCAAAGTCACCCAGTCCACAAAACGATAGCACAGGTAGCAGCAATACAGACTTCCTCTGTGGTTGTGTCTCCTTGTTGATCTGAAGGGGGACTACCTGGATGGGTGAAGGGAATTCGTTCTGTATGTGCTAGTTTCCCCTCTACTGAGCCTGCTAACAAAAGGAACCAGTTGTGGTGGAGGTTTCTGTGATGTGACTACCTGCCCCATAGGCACTGAACTGAGACTTCCAGAGCTCATTGTGTCTCCTGCCAAGCCAGCTCTTAGATATTATAGCATGTGTACACAAGGAAATAGAACTTCCTTGCTATAGTGGAATAACTCCCCATGTGGATATTTTGTTCTGGAATAAATGTGACTTTATTCTAGAATTAATTACGCCAAATTATTCCCGTTACCTCAAAATAGTAATTCTGTTAGGGTAAGTCTACATTTGCATGCTAGTTCGAACTAGGGATGCAAATGTAGGCGACCGAAATTGCTAATGAAGCGGGGATTTAAATATCCCACGCTTCATTAGCATAATCTCGCCCGCGTGCTATTCCAATCGCCAGCTGATTCGAACCAGGAAGCGTGCTCTGGGCCATGTTAGTTCGAATCAAACCCCTTGGTTCGAACTAACGTTATTACTCAAAAAATGTTTGAACTAGGGTGCAAGTGTAGACGTACCCTTATCGCTATGCCAGTGACTTGCCCTGTGCTGTATTTCTCTAGTGCTTTTCATGCCAAAGTGCTTTATAAACCATGTCTGGGATTTGCTTCAGCCACTTTTGGGGTGAAGTTTGCCCTTTCCCCAGTGTCAATTGAATATGGTGCTCTGCCTCATTTTGTTCCAGACAGCTGAATAGCATTGCTGTGTGCCATGGTCTGCAGGCAGAATGTAATTGCATTCATTGGAACCGGGCCACAAAAGTGATCTTCAGCTGCCATAAAGAGCTAGGGTTCAGAATATTAGTCTGAAACCTCATTTAAAAGATTACACCTCCAGGAATACAGAGTACTGAAAGTACCATCTATCACATGACAACTGCTACTTCATGCCATTTCCCTTGCTGGTTTCCCACCCAAATTCTTGCCAGGCCTGACCTCATTTTTCTTGTGAGTGCAGAATATAGTCCAAGGCAGTATGGTTGGCTGCATATGGTAACTGCTTGTAACAGCTTTCAGTCTCTCTGCCCTTTTGATCTGATGTCAACATCCAGGAAAAAAGTTGTCTAATCCAGTGGTTCCCAACCTTTTTTCCCTGTGCCATTTCTAGTGTTACTGGGAATGCCCCTGCCAGCTTGACCTCTCGTGCGAGGGATATGCAAGGCCCTGCTGTGCGGTGAATTTTATTTTCAGAACATAATTGTGCCATTCATGCAGCAGAAGAGTTTGACTGCTGTTTTGACATAGTTCAAGGAATAGACCTCTAGGGTTTTGGGAACCCCGTTTTGGGAACCACTCATCTAATCAATTTCCAACTGAGCCCCTGACCTCTTGCATTCTTATTTTCTTATTTTTTAAAATGTATATTAGGTTTCCTGAGCAATTTAGCCATAAATATTTGTGTGTTCGCTCCTGCTCATGGTTGTGACCCAGTCTGGATGAGCCAGGCATCACTGGCAGAAGCTTTGAAAACAGGCAGTCTCTTGTGCTGCTTAATCCCTTTCTGGCAACTGGAAAATTCACAGATCTGTGTCTGGTTCTTATAGGCTCCTCACAGCCCCTCCACTTCCTGCTCTAGCAGGGAGTAACAGTGGGAGACTGATCTCTGCATTGCCCTCTGACAGATTTGGTCTGGGTCTGTTTCATGTACCTTGGTTGTCCTGTTCCCTTTAGAGGAGGAGGGGATGTGTAGCAGTATGAGTTGGGATTCCACATTGGTTTTACTTTCTTACAGGACAATGCTTACTTACCGTCAGGAAAATCTCTGTGATTCAAAGTGTCCACATGAGGGAGTGGGGAAAATACTTTAGCCTCATTTGTGTGTCATTCATGGTAGAGCCTAGGCACCCCAGTCATGGTATAGGACCCTATTGTGCTAAGTGCCGTACAAACAAAGAACTTCCTGTTTTGGGATTTGTCTACACAGGGAGTTTTCTGGGATACCTATTTTTGACTGACACCATGTGTGCCTATAGTTATTCTGTAATAAAATAACAAAATCCTCCTAGACAAAGGGAGAAATCTAGGAAGCAATCCTGCTGAAAGATATTGAGGAGTGTTATTGAAGAGTAGATTAAAATATAGCATGGTCTCAATAACAAACAGATTTAATTAAAGGGTGCATATATAAAGGCTTTTAATCAAGTAGGAAGGGAAAAGACTCACTTGAGACATCTGATACAAAGATGTGGCTTAATATGCCTAGGACTGTCTACTCAGCACCAGTGAAGTATTGACAGATTGGAAGGAGTTAAAAGCAACATAAATCATGAAGTTTTGGAAGAAAAAAGTAAAGGTAAAATATTCCTTAGGGAAAGAAACTATAGGGAAGAGCCAGCCATACACTAAAGGCACATGGTGTTGCATGTGCTGAGATCTTAATGCCGGTGCTGCTGCATGGATGAGGGTAGAAGGAGAAGAGGAAAGATGGGACCCACCTCTTTGCCTCCTGTGTCACCTACTCTTTGACTTGGAATTGTGCAGAGGAGACCCCTCTGGGGGTACTAGCAGGACTCAGGTCAATCCCAACCCTCACCCCAGCCATGAACCTACATTGGGCCATCCAGCCCATTTCCATGCCAATGTGTGAGTATTCCCTCCAGCACAGCTTTGCATGCTCCAAACAGTGGACCACCACTCTACCCATCGGTAAACTAGGCTTATAGATCTCACTGTCAGAAAGCTAGTATTCAGCCTAGATTTCCCTGCTCTCAATTTGAGCTCATTACTCCTAGTGTAAACCCCATTGTAAACAAGGAGGTTGAGGAACTTGGGGGTCAGAATAGGAGTACTGAGTTCAAATTGAGAACAGGGAAATCTAGCCGGACAAAGGGTCAGACTAAGGCTCATGGGGTCAGAACTAAAAATGTGCAAACTTAATGTCTGTCTTGTGTAGGGATATTTTTTCTTAGGAATATTTAGCATGCTACTCAGTAAGGAGAGTAAAATTTCATGGAAAAGGGAAGTTGTCAGCTCTCTGCTTTTGTCTGTAGTTATTCTATTATTTGATACCTTGTGAACTGAAAAAACCCCACACTTGATTATCTTACATTTATTTAACAATTTTGATCCTGAAAGAGCCAAAGACACTGTACAAACTTCCTCTCTGGATATCTATAAATATCTGTACACATCACTGAAACCACCTCGTAGCTGACTGCAACATTTTTTTAAACTACTTGCTGCAACATCTTACAGCAGTAGAGAATTCACTTTCGGTCCTAAAGTCTCAGTTCTGACGTGATCCACAAAGTAGTCAGCACAAAAGAAAGGATTTTGGAGGAAGCATCACCTCTGGCTGTATATGGGATTGATGTCATTACGTTTCTTGGAAAACTGCTACTGACCAGAACCAATGAAGAGCCTGCCTGCTGTGTGCCACGTGGGAGGAGATAGTTGATCTGTGCGGCTGTATCTGTGCTTTGCCGGAAGAGGGCACCCAGTGCATAGCAAGTGCCAAATGTTACAGTGAAAACCATTCAAGACTCCAGAGCTGGATCTATCTACTACAGAATGCATGTGCAGAAAAGCCGAGGGTAGGAGTGCAAAGTTTCCTCCTTCCACTCCAGAAAGTCATTCTCATTTTCTAAGCCTTTTAGACTCTTCTGTCCCCACAAATTCGTTCTATTCAGTGCTGTTGTAATGTGTTGGTCCCAGAGCATGAGACACACAGTGTAGATAGGTAATATCTTTTATTGGACTAATTTCTGTTGGTGAAAAACATGCTTTTGAGCTTATGCAGAGCACCTCTTCAGGTCTGGGAAATATACTCAGGGTGTTAACCACAAATTTGTGACTGTTGCTGTGAAACAGGAATGTCGTAAGAGTTCGGGAGGAAGAGAGAAAGTGGAGGGTGAAAACTGGCTGGTTCTGCGAAGGAGTTAATGACTGGGAAGTGGGAAAAGGCATGCTAAAATAGCTGTACTTACTAGAATAGTAAGCCTTTCGTTACAGCTACTCTCTCTCTGGATGTGTAGGAGGCTAATCTTGACAAAAGAAATCTTATTTTTGGAGGTGGGAAGAAAATGTTATGAACAGTTCCACACAGAGCAGAGAGCACCCAATGTGGGTCATGTGTGCGTGTGTGTGTGCGCGCGCGTCTGAGGGCGATAATGGGCCTGTCATCTCCAAATACAATCTGCTTTGGAACTAGGACAAAAGAGTTAATTTGAGGGGTGGCGGGAGAGCTTTTGCTGGCAAGGTATGCAAGAAAAGGGTTAATCATGGAACAGTCTCTATCTGGTTGCAAGATTCTGTATATCCAAGGTGGTGGACAAAGCGAGAAATACAGGCGGATCTTGCTGAGAAATTGGACCTTTAAAAACTCTATTCATCTGAAGAAGTGGGTTGTGCCCATGAAAGCTCATGATACCATCTACATCTTTTGTTAGTATCTAAGGTGCTACAAGACTATTGGTTGTTTCTTAACTTTTTCCAGTTACAGACTAACTTGGCCACCCCTCTGAAACTTGGTGAGAAATGTTGGAGAGACACAACTGGCCCTTTTGTGGGAAAGAGGGTGGTTGGACACTATGGCTGTTCTGAAGTTAGTATGCTGTTGTTTTTTGAGCCTGCATTATCATTATGAATATTTGTGTGTGTTGTTGAGTATCATTCCTACTCAGTGTTTTATATAGAATGGGAGCGTCGCTGATGTGATTTGATCTAGGTACATCCCCCTTCAGGCCCCTAACCGCCTCAGTTTGCCTATGCTCCACTGTAGTCAGCATACCATAATTTATCACACCCTTTATAGGAATAGAAGAGGAAACAGGACTCCCACTCTCAACCCCTTCTCCAGTGATCTGAAAACAGGTGTCTCTCCATCTATAACATGACAGCCATGATAGATTGAAGGCAAAGGCCCCCCTCTGTCTGTCATTAATTGTAATGCTGGAGGTCTTCTGTGGCTGACACATGATGTGTCCATCCAGGTGCCAGATAGCTGGGGTGGGTCACTTCGAGATAGCTGTCCCATATTGATATCTTTACATTACTAAAAAAACCTGTTACTGACCAGAACCAATAAGGGGTTTTTCATTGCTAGGGACTGCAGTGACAGGCCTTTCTTTTCCCTCTCACGCATAAGCTGTGCTAGGCTGTGAACCCCAGAAACCTTTGAGTTATATGACTCCTCCCCCATAAGATTCAGAATTCCATCTCTTTAACAGATTTAAAGAAGGATTCCTCCTTCTCGCCGACATAAACACTTTTGTGCCGCCAATTCCCCATCTTCTTTTAGATAAAGAAAATTGGATAACAATCCTCAGCATCAGTACTTCCTCACTCCATTGAGTTGTTTTGTTTGTTTTTCCTCATGTGCTATTGGGAACTGCAGGAAATGGACAACAAATTATTTCCTATATATTATTTGCTCCATGCCTCCTCCCCCTCCTCCTCTCCCTCTTTCACCTCATGTTGCAGCACTACCATGAGAATAAAATGACTGGGAATTTCCTACCTACTGCTATTCTGCCGACTTTTCCAGTTCAGTAAACAAGCAATTCTGCATTTGCTGGTGCAAGATGGTGCCTTTAAGGATACTATCTCCTGTCAGTAGATAGATGTCCTTTAAGAAAAGATAGTGGGTAGAGGATGTTCATGCTCTTTCTAAAAAAGAGGATTGCTCTCTGCGTAGAGTAGGGTCTAGGATAACGCTGCTTGGAGCAGGCATTTACCAAATGGATTCCATTCCCTGGAGATTTCTGGGAAGGGAGGGGGGTTGAGGTGAGAAGGCCTATATATGCTATTTTGATTCATTCCATTAGTGGATAAATCGGCAATGTCCTGGTTTAATAACTCCCCTAGATTTCCCAGTGGATCTGAGGAGGTGCTGGCAGAAACAACGTCTTTGGGGGATGGCAGGTAGAAGGAAGGAAGTTTAAAGGAAATATGTTTGAAAACAGTCCAGTTAAGTGTTGTTAATAGGAGTGACGTGGCAAGTGAAAGTTTGCTTTACTTCTGCTGCCATTTTGATGGGGGGATGTGCATCAATGCCCTTGGAGCGTGGTCATCCGTGCTAATTTGATATAGAAAAAAATATTTCTCTGTTCTGCATTAATTGCCAGCTGGATTGTGTTTTTTTAAGAAGTCTGTAATTAGAGGACAAGGGTTTTCTTTCTAACAAAGGTCAGAGGCTGATGTCTCCTGAGACTTGCTGTAAAATTAACAGAAATGTCTGACAGATTTTAGCTGAAAACCTGAGCAGATGCCATGTTGTTGTTTACTGAGGGGGGGGAACCCACGACCCATCTCTTCCTCCACACACCCCCTCTTTCTACTAGACCAGCCAATCATTGGAGTGTGGATTTAGCTGCTGCCGCCGCCACCCACACAGGAGACAGGCTTGTAGCTCTCGGCAATTTTAGCAGGAATCTGAGTGTTTAACTCTTTGGTTGCTGTGATTGGTGATGAGTTGCACTGTCGATTTGTGTGGGGCTGAGTGGCAATTGCTTTCTGCCTACTGCAGATTTTCTGAAGGGCTTGTTGCTGATGAGTATTCCCACAATGATTATAATGAGAAGAAGCTTAAGTAACTGCTGTGTAATACGTGCTAACCTCTTGTGCTTCATCATCACTCCCCAGCTACTGCCTGGATGCCTGGGTTACACATTTTTACATGTCAACAAAGCACCCATGGGAAACACCTAACCCTTTTTATGATTGTCATTTGTGTTTACAAGGCATCCAACACCCTGTTACCCAAGGAGACTTTATATAGGTTTAAAATAGTACTGAAGAATTTAGTGTGATGGGGAACATGCATTTTTCCAACCCTGTGTAGCAGCCAACTCTGATTCTTTGCAAGGATCTGAGAATTTGGCTAACAGCCGGAAGAGTAAATGTCATGGGATTCAACAGCTCTCTGTTGAAAGCTTGGATCAAGGAGATGTCTTTTATGTTGCGGTGTACATGGTCAGGTTTGGACTGTTATGTTTCCAGTTGGATGGCATTTCAGAACTGACCCTTCTGAGCTTTTTCCCTAAGGACAAATGGCTGATTAACTCCCTCTGAGAGCAGTTGTTGTGGTGGGGCATAGCAGGAGTACTGGTCTCAGTGATAGTCCAGATTATGCTGGGCTCTGTAGATAGTAGCCAAGCTCTGAATTTCACTCAAAAATTAATTTAATAATTACACAATATGCAACATAAATGTAATATATCCTTAGTGGTCTGTGCTACATAAAAGGCATTTAGCATAATTTGGAGCTTATTGTCCTTCAGATTGAGCATTAGCATAGAACTAATTTTATCTTAATTCTTGCCATTTCCCTGTTTGCAGCTAATGACTTTTATAGTCGCCCTCTAAAGCTCAGGTTTTCATGCAGATTGGTGTCTCTGAGGTACACTTATATCTAGTCCTTGAACTGTGTCTTTGGTGTCCTCCTGGGTCATCTGTGCACTTTGCATTAACATAGCTGTGCATGTCTCTTCCCTCAAATTTGCCTCCAGCTGGTGTAAATAACCCACTTCAGCAACATCACCTCCCTGAATGTTGGAGAGCAATGACCAACCTACTTAAGTCAATGCAGAGTTGATCTTAACAGCCCTCCAGCAGCTGACATGTTTCCCGCATCAGCAGCTGCTCTGGCCACAATTTTAAACTGCACTGCCCAGCAGTTATGCAGTTGAACCTCCCCCTTTTTTCCCCCTAGTGTTTTGGGTTTGCCTTTTCCTGATTGCTCACCTTAGGAAGCCCAGCTAGCAGCTCACCCTTATCATGTGCAACTGTCCATTCTGTTGCACATGACAAGACACCAGACACACTACTGTCTGGAGTAGAGCAGAAGTACTGGTGCTCCTGGGCCTGCCTGTCGGATGAGGAGGGTACTGTGCAAGTCTGTGACATTTCCCTGGATACAATCTGGACAGATGGGCAGCTGTGTCCCCTCAAATCTTACCCCTACATCTGTAACCTCAGGTACCTTTTACATTGCTTTGTTGTGAGAGAAGCACTCCTGGTCAGCTCACACACAGTCTCCAGCATGTAAATTACTAACAGTTATATTGTATGAGTACTATAGCTTAACCTACCATGAATTGCATTACATGGCGATACCAGCAAATTCCCAGTCCCAGACCTTCCATCAGAATTGTGCTCAACTCTCTTCTTCTGGACAACACAAGCTCATAGAAAATCCGTCATTTCATTAAAAGAAAATGATATGCACAAGCCCTGTTATCTCAAGTGGAGGTTCCCACACACTTCAATCCAAACATACTGGCTTAGACAAAACAATAAAACAATTTTATTAACTACAGAAAGAAAGATTTTTAAGTGATTACAATTAATGAGGCATGAAAGTCATAATTGGTTAAATAGAAAATAAAAGATAAAAACACAAACTAATTTGCCAAATTAAATTGATTCAAAGCACAGGTTTTTCCTCACCACAGGGTTTGCAGACTTATTGGCTGAAAGCATCTCAGCCAGGATCACTCTCCCAGTTCAGTGTTTCTTCAGGTGTAGTTGGTGCCATGAACAGATAGGAGTGGAAGAGAGAGGCTATTTATGTTGTCCTCTTTTCTTATACCTTTCTCTCCTATTGGATGATTATCTCCAGCTCGGATTCATACAGCATCCAGTCTGTTCCATTATCAAAATGTAAATTTTTCACTCACACTTTTCTTTCTGCCAAAGAATGGACGTTTACCAAGGTGATAGTCTATTCGATTATGCTGATGGCCTTCTGTCAGGTGCTCTATGGCCTTATGTCTCTGAGGAACTGGTTTGGGCTGTTTCCCCAGATTTGGAATATATTTTTCTAATATCATGCAGCGAACCTTATAAATTTATGTTCTGTGTTGCCACACATTTTACCAGGACAATAATGTTCAGTAGATTGAGTTTCCAAATAACTCACAAGGCTTTTGTATAGAATGTATCATTGTCTTGTTAAAGTGGTTGCCATTAAGTACAGATTGTCACAAGGTTTACCTACAGAGCAGCTGCAGAAATGTGAGTGTCTGTGAGTATATTCAAAGCAGTATGACGGGGATCAGCAGGAATTCCAAGCTAAAGCTAAGGAACTTTGTCAAGGATATCACAAGGCCAAAAAGTGCAACGATAGATTGAATATGGTGCCTCTGACCTGTTGTTTCTATAAGGAACTGCTTGCCATACTAGGCAGAGCTCCAACAGTGGTCCACAGTCTACTTTGAGGAGCCTGAGATGGAGATCCCTTCTGTGAACAGGGAGGAGGAAGACATAGCAGAAGACTTTAGCCATGTGGCAAGTCAGGTCTCATTTAAGATTCTGTCACAATCTAGCCAGTTCTGCCAGATGAGTGGAGATGAACCTGATAAAGGGAAGGGAACTCTGAAAGGTGTGTGCATACATTTTCCCTTACCATGTTTAAATTCAAAGAGGGCATCAGATCACCCCCCAATTAACAAGGCAAAGGGTATTGAGTTTTGTTTTGTTTTACTTGAGAAGAGGTAGTGGTACAGCAGACAGAATTAGAATTGCCATCTGCTTTCATTCACCTGTTGGGTTAGATGGGAAGTTTGTGCATAGGACTATTGCTTTTATGCTCCTGAGAGATCGCTATGCAGTTTTCTTGGTGATAGTCTGTAGTGCTTTGTTGAAGGTTTCTAGGGATGGCTGCCTTATTTCTTCCTTCACAGTAGGTCACTTCACCATGTTGATCTGCAATGAGTTTGGCTGGCACCAGCATAGTCAACAATCCAGCAGCCTATAGGTTCATGTGCCTTGCTCTGTGACCCTCAGCAGTGAGACATCAGCTAAAATCCCCACCAACTGTAGAAAACAGGGTTAGTGTTCATTGTCCTTGCCCTATGCTCCTATCCATGGAACAGGAACTGAAATTCTGTAGCTTCATGCCACAGAAAATCCTCCCTTGACCTTTGCCCCAGTGGGCTTGTACTTACCACAGGTAGGGTTGAAGAGAAGTGCTGTGCCAGTGTGTTCCAAAGATGGAGTGTCTTTAAGTATTTCCTCTTAAAAGCCTTTATGGGGGAAAAAAGGAAGGGAATTTTGAAACCTGTATTTCCATGTCCCTTGTGTTGGTAAATGCAGGGGCACATCTGTCTCTTTTTATTAACAGCTTCTAGTGTGGTGGCCTTTTGGGGAACATGCCTCCCTAGAACACCTGACCCTGATGAGGAGGAAGAAGACTAGAGGAGGTCATATTCTGTGAGGTCCTTCAAGCTGGTGCCGCATCGACGCCCCCAAACAAAGCTTGGTGTGGGGGTGTAGAATATGTCCAAAACCATAGAGCACCCACCAGTAGTCCTGCCAGCCTCCTCCACTCCCTCCCTCACATCTTCCTGCTTCTGCTCCTCCTCCATTCCTCAGCACCTCCTGCATACCGTTAAATAGCTGATCACTGGCAGCCCTTCCTCCTAGTGTCTCATGCCTGCTTGTGATCAGCTGCTCAACCATGTGCAGGAGATGCTAGGGGTGGAAGAGGTGGGGAGGAAGAGGAGCAATGTGGAAAAAAGTGGGGTAGATGGGGTGATGATAGATGCTTGGAGAAGGGGTGAAGTGGGGGCGGGGCACGGAGAACAGTGGAGGTTGAGCACCTCCCAGGAACTCAGGAAGTCAAAGTCATTGGTTATGGGCCCAGGCGTCTGAGCAGGACAAGGAATAGGAAGTGCACCACGACATAATGGATCTTCTCAGGTAGCAAACCCAAGTACTGCAGACCCTGGTTGATCTAAAGGTCCAAAAATCCTGGATCCTCCATACTTGGCTGTCCTTGGATAACTCCATGTTCGCTGCCCTCTTCACCCTCCATCATACAACATGGCATAGAATTATAGAGCTGGAAGAGACCTCAGGAGGTCAGCAAGTCCAGCCCCCTGCCCAAGGCAGGACCAATCTCAACTAAATCAACCTAGCCAGGGCTTTGTCAAGCCGAGACTTAAAAACCTCTAGGGATGGAGACTCCACCACCTCCCTAGGCAACCCATTCCAGTGCTTCACCACCCTCCTAGTGAAATAGTTTTTCCTAATATCCAACCTAGACCTCTCCCATTGTATCTTGAGACCATTGCTCCTTGTTCTGCCATCCGTTACTACTGTGAACAGCCTCTCTCAATCCTCTTTGGAACCTCCCTTCAGGAAGTTGAAGGCTGCTATCATATCCCCCTCACTCTTTTCTTCTGCAGAGGTGAGGTGGTCATTACCCCACTACTCCACACTGGGGGACAGCAAGGAAAACTACAGCTTCATGTATGCTGACTTGTGAGAGCCACAAAGAACAGCTTTTTTGCACTCAACTGGACATAAATGTCTATTGCCTTTCTAATTTTAGTTTTTCACTATGTTAATTTACGTTAAAAATTTGTATATCGTTATGTCATTTTATTAGCGCATTGATTTTCTGTACTGTTTGTTTTTCTACTCAGTCAAGTTCTATTTTTAGAGAATTAAATTGTTTATTAGTTTGCAACAAATATTACGTTACAGTGCACAGTGGTAGACAAAGCAAACGCTACTTGTAAATCTACTCTTAAGTACCACAGAACCCGCTTCAGGAAAATACCCAGTCATATTTATACATGTACAGCAAGCACTGCACAGTCTTAGCAGCACCCAGATTTCCAGGCCAGGTACCCCAGTTCGGAAAGCTTCTGTGGTTGGCTGTTAAAGTGCTTTTTCACAGTCTTTCTTGACTGCATAGCTCCACTGTACTCTTAATAGCCCTTGTGTCTGTCTTTTCTAAGTTAACAGGCAGCTGCTCCCCCACTACCCAGGAAACAGCTTTCCTCCTTTTACCTCACAGATACTATGCAGAACACAACAGGCAGCTGTAACCACTGAAAAATCTTTGTCACTGAGGTCCAGTCTTGTGAGTAAAGCATATTCAGTAATCATTTTGCATCTGCCGAGCTTTCCCTTGCATTCTTGAGGTAGCCAACATGTGGCTTTAGGAGCAAGAGGTGTTGAATTTTCTCTGCCTCAGGCTCTGTCCCCACTCCACCCTCTGCCCCAAGCACACATCCTCCCTCACTCCATTCCCTCCCCTCCAGTAATTTCTGTATGTTGCTAAACAGCTGATCCAGGGTGGGCAGGAGGTGCTGGGAGGGAGGGGGAAGAGCTGATTGGCAAAGCCACCAGCAGGCAGATGGCACTGCTGGCAGGGAGGAAGGGAGGTGCTCACCTATGGGGGCTGTCAACGGGTCCTCAGTACCACTATTTTTTTCCTGTGGATCCTCCAGGCCCAGAATCTTGTCGTTTTAAAGATGTGTGTTCAGTGTTCATTCATTTCCTCTGACCAGCCCACACTGAATATCAGTGATGTGTCCCTGGTGATCCACCAACACTTGTGTGTATATATAGTTGCCCTTTCTGTTGATGTACTCTGTGGCATGGTTGGGTGGTGCCACAAAAAGGATTTGTATTGCCCCAACAGGGTTTGGAAACCCCATTGCTACAAATCTATCAAGTTTCCTGCAATTTGCTGAGAGTCTCAATCATGCATAGCAGGAGACAATTAATGGCCCTGCATAGTTGAATAATAGTAGCCCATGCTGTGAATTTTCTAATTCCCACTACCAATAGAAATCCAGCATGGCAAACCTTCAGAGTGTAATTCACACTGTTCTCAGCTCTCGTTCTGGTGTCCATGCATGGGAAAACTGGGGCGAGTTTGCTATACAGATGTAGAAATGTGGCATTGACACTTGTGGGAGAGGAGTGGAGGTTGATGCACTTAGGTGAAGTCTTACTTCTGTGAACCTTGTAAATTAAAAGCTTAGAGATTCACAATTAAGGCACTAGAAACTAATTTACCTGTATCCTGGCAGAACACCTTCCTTGGGTAGGTGGCATACCAAAAACACACTACACAATTGTATTTCTAAATGCTTGCATTTCTTGTACTATCAACTTTAACACTGAATTTTTGGAGTTTACATTTTGGTTCTACTAGCACTGTATGTTCTCTCAATCTTAATCTCACTTTAACAAATAGCTCTGTCTGGGAATAACCACAAAGACTCGCTTCTTGCTGGCTCTGTATTACTCTACTGGGAAGCTACTAATTTGGGAGTAACAGCTAAAAAGATTTTCTGAATACCTGGTTCCTTTCTCCTTGCTATAGACTTCAACTTTCTTGGCTACCGAGTCAGACAGTAAAGTTGTGAACAGAGGCTTTTTTAAGTATTTACTACCATTGTGCAAGGCACTGGTGAGACTTCATCTGGAATACTGTGTACAATTCTGGTCTCCCATGTTTAGGAATGATGAATTCAAACTGGGAAAGGTGCAGAGAAGGACTACTAGAATAATAAGAGGAATGGAGAACCTGCCTCATGAGAGGGGATAAAAAAGCCTGCATTGTTTAGCTTAACCAAATGGAAGCTGACAGGAGATAAAAGTGTTCTTTATAAAAACATCAGAGGGGTAAACAGTAGGGAGGGAGAGGAGTTATGAAGAGGATGGTATGATGAGATTACCTACATTGGCCATGACCCATCTGTGAAGCTAGTAGCAAATATCCCCAATGGCCAGAAATGGGACACTAGGTGGGAAGGGCTCTGAGTACTACAGTGATTTTTTTTCCCCAGGTGTGTGTCTGATGGGTCTTACTGACATGTCGAGTCTAATTGATCACTGTACTTGAGTTTGTGAAGAAATTTTCTCCCAGGTCAGATTAGCAGAGAGTGTTTGCAATCCCCTGCAGTACAGGGCAGGGGTCACTTGTTGATTTGAGTAGAGTAAATGGTGGATTCTCTGTAATTTGAAGTCTTTAAATCGTAATTTGAGGACTTCAGTAATATAGCCAGAATTTATGGGTCAACCACAGGGGTGGATGCGTGAGGTTCTGTGGCCTGCCACATGCAGGTAGTCAGAATTGATTATCATGATGGTCCTTTCTGACATGAGTCTGAGAAGTATATTTAAGGCCAGAATATTAATTACTGTGTGGCCAGTGATAGGACATGTCTGGCAATGTCACTGGAAAGGTTTGTTCCATCCTCGTGTTGGGGTGTTCTTCCTGTTTAGATTGTCTCTTTCTCTTTAGCAGAAGGTAAATTAACCCCAAGCAGTTTGCCTCCATAGAGTAATCCCTTTTAGAAGCCTGCTTCATGTGGTAGTGCATAGTTGAGCTGTACCTACCATAGGAACAGACAATCCTGTTTTTCCAGTGTGTCCTTTGCACTATAACAAAATGGGTTTTCCTTTGAAACATGTCAGTGTTTTGTTTATTTGTGTGGCAAGACATTCTAAAGGATCCTGGGGTCCTTTCTGGGTGGCTTAGTGTGCACACTTTGTATTTGCCTTTTTCCACAAGCTGGTTGGTTCAGAAACAATGTTTCCAGGTCATTGAGATGAGACTTACTTTGCCACTTCAGACATTCTGATCCCTGTAGATAATGCAAGAATCCTGGGAAGAGAGGTTCTGAATGACTATGTACTTTTTTTTATAAGGTTAGAGTCCCTAGCAGCACCCAAAGGAGTAAACCAGCCTCAAAGAAGATCTGATTATCTCCATAGGAACTGTGGGTGTGCCAGAGACTTTTGTGTCCCTCCCCGGACAGTTCCCACCCCCGTCATCAATATTTTATTTTATTTTATTTTTTATTAAAAAAGCAAAGCTGAAAGACTCTGATTTACACATTCTCTTGCTGGGACATTCTGACAGAGTTAGATAAGCCCGGAACACAGCCATTTAGTCATAGAAATTTCCCTTTGACAATTGCAAAGCACGTTTCCCTTCCCATCTCCACTCAGACCTTTGTAGATAGTCGCTGAAGTATTTATCGCAGTGGGGCAATGAATGAGTATTCATCCTTGATCAGTATACTGTTTCTGCATAAATTGTGGCATCCTCTGTCTGACTTTTGGCTTAGAAAATAATCAGTTTCCCCAGTTTGAAATGAAATTCCCCCTTTTCCTTCCCTCTCCAAGACATAATCACATTACCTCCACTTCTTGGCCAGAGGAATACAACACAATGTGGAAACATCAGTACATTCAATAACATTTACTAACCATGAAAGGATGTGGTCATCCGTATTTAGGTCCTAATTTAAAATTAACTAAGTTTTAATTTTATCTTATAGGAGAGGTTTCAGAGAATTCGTATTTGCTAACAAAAACAGATACATTTCTGACCAGAATCTTCCATCTGACTATATAAATTTACATTAGCAGCATCTGTCGAAAAGAGCAGTTTAATTTTGTTTTCCTCCCTTATGCTTTCGACTGCATGTTGATTTTCCCCTCTCCTTCTGTCATCTGATTGGCCAGTCTTCATTTTTTTCTCTCCTTTGGCTTGCAGCATTAAGAGTGTTGGGCTGGGTTATTCTGGGTTAGTTCTTTGATGGGAACCTCAAAGGAAAGCTAGGTGCTCTAGAAAGGGGTATTGATGAGCCAATGGTAGTACTTTCCTCACTCAGTTCTTAATCAGTGCCCTGATTTATTGCTATGGGACTGCTGATGGAAATGCCATTGTTTGGCCAAGACTTAGCCCCGGTCTGAGATGTCAACATCACATTCTCTCCCAAAACCTGTATCAGGGAGCCTGGCTACCACATGGTTGTACTTTCTGACCCAGTTACACCATAGTTAAAATTTTGTGGTGTAAGATAGTGCTTATACTTGTAAACAAGTAATATAATTAGGCTAAAACCTTAAAGATATCCCCACATCTCCACCTGGATGATAGCTTTAGTCTGATTAAATTATCTGTGGAGAAACTGTGTGGTTAAGTCCCTGCTAGTCTACATGTTTTAATTAGATTAGAGGACATCAGTATTGTATTCTTGGCACCATGATATAGTTATGTTTGTTGTGTAAACAGGGTCTTTTAAAACAGACTGATGCTCCTTCTGATTAAGTATCCCATAATGCTTTTTACAAGAATAAAGGTGGCCACTCTGTCCTACTTCCTGGCCATATTCCCATTTTGATCATTAAGTTGTGTCAACCAAGATATCAAATAAAATATGATCTACTTTGTGTCCTGTTGTAATACTTTGGGTAGAGTTACTGTGTGGTGTTAAAACAGTCGCTGGGATTTATCCCAAGGATGGCTGCTTTTTACAGCCAGAGAATGTGAAACTTTGTGAAATTATTTGGAATCTTTCAGGATAGAAGATGATATATGAATATAAAATATTTGTTTAATCCTCTTTCTATTCTTCCCCTAATTTTTTTATTAATCCTTAGATTTCTCCCTGGTAAGGAGTTGGGGGGGGGGAATAAATAGCATGGTTTAGTGAGTAGACTAGAGTGTGGGACTGGGAATAGTAAGATGTTGGACTTTCTTCCTGTCACTGTCTTGTGTGACATTAGGTAAGTAACTTATTCCTCAGCTGTACTGCAAATGTACTAATAAGGAACCCATTTACAGTAGTTATACCCTGACTGGATTCCAGCGTGGTTAAAAGTGTGATGCCTGTAGATGGGATTTAAAATGAGGTCCAAGACTTTCACCTGGTTAAACAGTGCCAATTCATGCTACAGTCTTTAAGTGGGTAAAGGAGAAATGTTTTTTGAAATCAGGTTCCCGAATGTGGTTACATTTGTGGCATAGATAGTTCCTTAGCCCAATTCCCTTTCCCAGTCTTTAAAATGGATCCATGGGTAAACTATTGAGATCTCATTGTGCTTCTCTAAAGACAGCATTTCAGCTCCCCAAACTCATGAAGATTTTCCTCCTTAAGTGAAGCTGGAGGTCCCCCTAGCTGGCCTAGTTGATTCTTTCCCTCAAGTCCAAGAGGTGCACCTACCCATTATTCAAATAGGGGAACCTCATCGGTGTTAGACTGACATGTTAAATACAGGCCTTGGATTGGCAGCAGTCTGCTGAAGAATGAGCAGTATTGAAGAGTAAATGTCTTATGTAGGAACAGAGAAGAAGTAATAAAACTTCTGCAGCAGGCAATAATAAGGCCAATAGTCACAGTATGGTTAGAGAGTTTTATATATGGAAGTTAGGGATCTCCCAACAACATAAGTTGTAATATAGTCCGTGAGATACATCCAGAACAAAACACTAATTAATGCTGGCCAACTCAAATGGGCAGGAGAGTTTGGGAAATAGGTTGCAGAGGATAGAGAGGCTGAAACAAGATTCCTTCCAAGAGCTGAATCCAAGCAGTAGTGTTTTGTGGTTATATGCCAGTAGGACCATATGGCTGTCTTGCAGGAGTCTATGAGGGAAACATCTCTGAGGCTGGCAATGGAAACTGTCTTGTTGTGCATTGAGCGAGCAGTGGTCTAGCTTAGCTTCTAGCACGTAAAGTCATAAATGCCAAATGCAGTTATAGCCATTATAAAACAAAGTGGGGTGGAGACACCATGCCTACTGATTTTGAACACATAGGAATTTAGCTGTAAGGGAGAATATTATCAGATTAGGGAGGCTTGAGATGCTCGGGTAAACAGTGTGATCCAATACCATATTTAAGACTACTCTCATTAATCTGGCATACTCGATGCTGTGAGAAGATGAGTAACTGCTTGTTCAGGTAAGTGACAAGGAGAAACTTTTAATATCCCATCTCTTGAGTAAGCTCTCCCATGATTCCCTGGTCCAAAGGCCACCCATGAGTATCTGTTCTGAAGTAACTCAGTCGTCCTATAGTCATGTTCTCCCTCTTTCCCTAGGAGGAACTTAATAATCAATAATATCTTGTGGAACATGCACACCCAGCCATTGTAGGCAGGCCATAAATTACTGCCAATCTTTTTGTGACAACTCCGAATACTGTCACCACCTCCAAAATACCAACCAGCAAAATGTTGGTGGCATTCTGCTGTGGAAAATCTAAGATACTTTTGCTCTTTAGGAATTATCCTTCTGTGTATGGTCCAGAGCATGTAATTGTCACCTTCCTGTAAAAGAAGCATGATAGCATCCAGATGATGATCTTGATTGTCATTGAGTAAATAGTGATTTAGCTCCCTGAGATCTAGAATGGGCTTGAAGCCCTCCTATTTTTTAGGCTACCAAGAAGTATTCCTCTTGGGGTTTAGTTCCAAGGCTATGATGCCTTTTTTACCACGAGTGTCTGGATTTCTCACGGCATCTTTTCTTGGTGAGGTGTCAGAGTATTCATAGCAAGTGGGTAGTGAGAAACCTTATTTTGTAGTTTCACTAAACCATGCTTGGGACCTAGGAGGCACTGGTGACAAGGGCCAGCTTGCTTTTAAAAAAACCCTTCCCAGTTGGCCTCCAAAGAAGAATTTCTGAGTGAGTACTGCTGGTGGCTGGATGAGTCTGTATTTGATGATTGTGGAAAAAGGGGTTTAAGGCTTGAGTTCCAGATGTTGCTTTGGAGGCAGAATGTGCCCTGTGCAGCAGTGGAGTTATGGAGCTGCCTTAAAACCAATAGTCCAAGTGAAATGTAGCTTTTAAGGTATAGGCTGTCCCTTACCTTCCCTCCTTACGAAACAGACATAAGGGGTGAGACAAGGTGAGAAAATACAGGGTAGCTTTTTGCCTTAGAGAGCGATTGGGTACTCGGGACTTTTGAAAATCAGGCCACCTATTTAAGAGCTTAATTTTAGGCACTCGTCTTTTAAAATTTCCCCTAAAATACGCTTATGTGTGGAACTTGAATTTGCCTCGGTTGTGCCAGTTCATGCTTTGTGTTTTTGAGGCTGTGTTTCTATATTCCAGAATCTCCAGCTTTCATTTTAAAAACACTATAAGTCTGGCTGTCATGGTTGTGAGTAAAATCTTGAGAATGTGACCCAAGTGCAACCAAAGCAGGGATGCCCTCCTGAATCTGCAGATGTCCTGGAGGCCTGTCCCATTCGTGTCAATGAAATGTTCACCCAGTGAGGTTAAGGTGAGCATTGTTAATTGCTGTTCAGTGAAAGTAAGAAAGAAACAGAAGGGTTATATAATCTACACTATCTCCCGAGAGTGAGAGATTATTTTAGTGCTACAATAGGAAATGTTTGGAGGGAAATAGGAGGGGGGAGGGTTATTCTCCCATTTGACCTGTGGAATCAAAAGGCCAAAGTAAAGGGCAGATCACAAAGGATTATTTTAGCTACACCAGCGGGGAGCCAAATGTGCACAACTCAGTGGGGCACAAGACCTTCCTGGGGCCAAACCTTTGCACCTTTTCCAGAGCCTAGTGTTCTGATAGTGAGTATTGGGCCAGATGGCTTTTTCCCTGGTTTAAGTGCTGCCAAGAAATCATTGCATTTGTTACATCCTGGCCACACTGTTGAGCTTTTTTTACAGCCATGAGAGCCAGAAGCAAAACATCCCATCCCCCCCTTTAGATTTTGATTGATTGATTATTCTGAGACATGGCTCTTTTGTGCCTATACCTTAATCCAGCATAGTTCATGTTGTATCTGAACCCTACTGAAGGGAGTCCAATAGAGCATGTGAGAGCATATTTTGGACATTTGCACAAACTACTCTGTGGCATTTTGTTTTGTCACCCTGGATAGGTGGTCCTGGTGGCAGTAGAGTTAGGGAGAGTATCACTGCTGTTTCCAGTTGTAACCCTAACTATGTATATAATGTAATATATTAAATGTTACAATATATAACGTAAGTATAAAGAGCAGAGGTGGTGTGACAGTTCTGTTTCATCTGCCGAGATAAAAATATTCTTTTCAAACACTCGCACATTTCCAAGGAGACCGCTGCCTCTGCCTCTTGATCACATTCAGTTAAAAAACAGTCTTTTGCATTAGAAGAGAGGCCAAGTGAGGCTCATCATTTGGGGCCTAGTGAAGAGAAGTAATTCTGCATCTCAAGATGGGGAGGTAAAAGTAAACTTGTTTTTCTGTTTGGTATAGCAGTTTTACCAGGTTAGTTAGATGAGAGGTGACACTTATCCTATGGGCATGGGAGATGGGGTGGGCATATAGTGCGTAGGGTCTTGTCTTTTTAGACCAGTGCTGGGGGTTCAAGACAAGTGTCTTCTGTGCCATGCACCCCTGCCATGGCTGGCTCCTGGTTGGTAGGCTTTTGCAAAACTGAAATTGAGGATTAGCTCTGACTGTACTAAGCAAGGGGGTGCTCGCCTCAGCCAGACGTAGGGGGAGCAAGGCCCTAGGGCAGTTGTAACTCAATACTCTCCATGAATCAGGAGCCAAACCAGCTATGTTACTGATATTAAGCTTTGCAAATTATTGACATAGGAAGCCACCTGCAAAAGCAGATTAAATCCTTTTCTCTTTTGAGTCTCTTCCCTTCGGCTCATTCCCTGATCTTTTTGCTCTCTCTGTTGATAACTTTGGGGTGCTTGACCGTGTTCTCTGTAACCTGTGTGCTTGGGCAGCCACCCAGGATAAATTAAAATGCTGCCCAGCTGATTAGCAGAGCACCCACAGTCGGCAATGTGTTTGTACTTATGGTGCAAATCTGCACATGCTTTGATGCACATAACAAAATTTATTCTTTACATGGTTGGAAAAATTAGAGGAAACATGAGTGCCTGGCACTCTATATACACCATCATCTTAGTTTCAGGGTTTCCAGGATTTGTTCTCTGCCTTGATCCCTGCCAGTGGCATAATATAAATACATATAGCTACTGAATTATGAGTAAGCTTTGTATGTTCCCTGATGTTGGCTAATGGTTGTGGGCTAAGATGTTGCAGGATCTAGAGCTGCCTGTGCAGAGTTTCTAGGTTTATGGATAAGTCCTGCAGAGGGAACTAAAGGGAAAGAAAGTTGTAGAAAGGGGAGGACTTGCTTTCACCCTCCTTGACCTTGGAGAGTAGTTCTCTGCTTCATTTAAGTTTAAATAACTCATTTCTAAAGTCAGCACACACTGGAGTTAGGAGTCGGTCTGCATTTATTACTAACCCCACCCATCCCTGCCTCTTGCAAGAATCTTGTGAGGCCATGATTGTGTTTTTAGAAGCAGAATGACAGAGAGAAATTCCCTGGAGGCAAATGCAGAGTGTGTGCTCTGCACGCCAGTACAGACACACAGGGCTGGGAACTCCCAGAGAGATTGAGTGAGTGAGAGAGCACAGAACAACCAAACAGTGTTGGAGGAGGAGGGGGGAGGAAGAAGGGAGACGCTTTTTAATCCTTAAACTGAGCAATTTGGATTTTTAAAAAACCCTTCGTCTCTACTTTTTACTGAAGTGCCTTTTGCGTTCCCGGATTACCTCCCTGCTGGGTTTGAACAGCCCAGGCTGACATGATGTACCTCTGGGTGAGTAGAAGACGGTGTTATGTGAGGGCTTACACGCTTTGCACATATAAGGAATGGAAAGCTGAGGGATTCTGTACTAGCATGAATGGCCTTCCCCTTAGGGCTCAGCTCTTTGCGGCCCCTAGACAGAGTATCCTTTAGTTTCCACTTTCAAAAATTATTTTAAAAATTATATTGGTAACTGAACTTTAAACTGACTTTTCCTGTGGTGAAATCCCTCTGAGCTTGTATGTTTTTCAGCAGGTGCCTCAGAGAGAGAATTCTTTGTGGAATTATCCTTATTCTCTAGCACCTGTAGGATCTGTGCTGTTCCTGGATGTGGGCTGATCCCACACACTTCTTCCTGTGCTTTGTGGAATTTTTGTATGACTGAGGGGCACTGTGGGGTGTAAGGGATAGAAATCAGTTTGATTGTCAAATGCCAGGAGAAGAGAATATGATTGGGGAGGATTAGCATTGTAATTGGGGAGTATATGGCCAGAAGTTGGATGCAAGGATGCTTTTATCAGAGGTACCAGGATTACTGCAATTTCTGGTGGATTATGGGATATGATGACAGGAAAATGCATGTGAGATGATAACCATCTAGCCAGCTTTATAAAATACGCATACATTTTCATCCTCCGAACAAAGTCTGAAATTTTCTCTGGAGTAGTCAGCTGTTAGATTGCTTGGCTAGAATGTATAATTCTCTCTGCTTCTTGATACCCTTGAAATCTGTCGTTTGCCCTTGGATCTGTTACCCATGCGCCCAAGATTGCAGGCTCCTGCATTTGATTTAAGGATAATCAGGTCAAAAGTTTAATATATTCATTACTAGTGAAATTGTGGGGTTCTGTCAGTGTTGTTTTTGAAATGGCGTCTCTCCTCCCCCAGCACTTCCCTCCAGTTTATTTAGCAAACAAAGAAAGCTTTGGAACACAGAGGTGTTTTACTGCTTTTTACTTTCTTCTGTTGTGCACACCCTAGCTTTGCAATCATAGGGAACATACATATGCTGGGCAATTCATGCTTGCTTGTTTTGATAGGGTTGGCTCTGTTGGCAGACAGACTTCAACTTTTAAACCCCTTCTCTAGCCACGGATTCTGAGTGGAGAATGTGGCCACCAGTTTTGGCAGGGAGGGGGCGTTAGGATAGACCTTCTCTTGTGGATCAGATAAAATTGCTGCTTAGTCTGCTGGGTGGGGTGAATCAAGAAGCTGCTTGGATGAGCTGGAAGTGATTTTAACTAACAGGCTAATAATGTTGTGAGAGTTCCCTTCTGACTATGGGTGCATGTATGCTGGAGCTATAACTTCCAGCTCAGGTAAACATACATATGCTAGCTTTGATCAAATGAGTGTGTTAAAAGTGCCCTGCATTGGTACTTGGGCAGCTAGCCCCTTCTGCAGCTCAAGCTGCTGCAGCTACACTGCTATTTTAGTACTTTAGCTGGATCAAAACTAGCACGCTTATGTCTGGAAATTACTCCTCCCGTGTAGATTGGCTATAGTGTGGGAACACATGTTCATTGTTTTGCTTTCCTACACGTGTGTGTTAACAATTCTTGGCATAAGAGACATGGCCTGCCAATGTGTCAGCCAAAAGATGCTCAAAGGAGTGTGATTCATCTTTAAAGAAGAGTGATTATGAACTGCTGCTCTTGTGGATCCTGGGAGAAGGTTTAGGCTAAGTCTTCACTGCCCCTTTGCTGTGCTGCAACTTTCTGGCTCAGGGATTTGGAAAAAACACCCCACTCATCCCCGAGCGCAGCAAGTTATAGCACTGTAAAATGCACGGGTAAATGGGCTCTCAGCACTGTTAGCTACTCCCCTCGTGGAGGTGGTTTACATAGAGCACTTGGGAGAGCTCTCGCCCAGTGTTTGCACCGTGGCCACACTTTCACTTGAAAGCACTGTTGCAGCTGCGCTTTAATTTTAGAAATGTAGATAAACCCTTAGTTTTGGCCAGCTTCCCAGCAAATTGAAGAACAATATCCCCTCTTACGTTATATGTACCACTCTACCTCCCACCTCCACCCCGCTCGCCAAGATCCACTATTGCTGAGATAGGATTATAGTTAAAAACTAAGGATGTTTAAAGGGTTTTTAACTGTTACATCAATGCTAAGGGCTCTTTCAAAGCACCAAGTATGTGAATTTTAAAATGGGTAACTAGTAACGTTCTTTTCTGTTCCCTGTACAATGTGTAGGGCGTTTTCTGTGACCCTTGTTCTTTGGAAATGGGTCTCACTCCACAGAAGCCTTTGCTTCCCAGTGTGTTCTATGTTCCTTCTGATTTGCCACAAGAATTGGGAACCCAGAGTTACCTATCTGATTTGACTCTGAGTCTGCTGAGCCACATCCATACTGTAATTGGGCTCTGGTTTGTTGCTTGTGGTCACTGCTCTTTCTCTTTTTGTTCCCTGTGCTGGGTTTTCTCTAGTCAGTGTCTTTTGTCCATAGAACATTAGAACTGCTGTCAATCCATGGAGATTTGTATTGAGTCGTTCCTTAATTTAGTGTATAAAGCTACATTAATACAATGCTAAATTTTAAAGGAAAGCCAGGAAATCTAGAGTTCAAGTTCCCACAGCAACCAAAATATTGTCCCTTGTGTATGTACATTACAATATGATCTTTCCTTAAGTAATCCTGAAATGCTGGATATGGTCACATGCTATTTGGTAAATAATGCAACGAAATAAAATACAAAGGAACTGCACTTTTCTTTAACTGGGAGTGCAGAGTAGAATCCAGCCCAGAAGAGTACAGTATCCAGAGCACCGTAGCTTGGGGGTTTAACTGCCACCTCCTTTGAATGAGCAATCATAGTTCACATTCAAATTACATTTCCTGCTTGCTGATCTGTACTCTCTAGTGTATAATGTATCATAGGATCTATTAAATAATGCCTTTGTAAGCTGCAGTGCATTCTGGGCTGTAGAGTTCCAGAGAGTGGGAAATTTTAAAATCTGATGTGATGACCTAACCTGTGGGAAACAGCTGGCTGTGGTGGGAGAAGCTGAGGAGCAGGCTATCAGTGGAGCTGCACTGTTGTTATAGTAAGAAACACTATTTACCTTAGCAGTGTTATAGTGTGGTGTTCAGTTATACCATACAGAAAAAGATAACTACTGTGTTTCAAAAAACAGGACTATGTAGCACTTTAAAGACTAACAAGATGATTTATTAGATGATGAGC
>CM057845.1:85331323-85356521 GCA_030068395.1 Apalone spinifera
AGCACTTTTCACATGTGTGAGGGCACCCATGGTTCTAAAGCACTTTCAGGTTAGGGTGCACTTAAATACGGAATGAAAATGTTTTTCTGCATAGACGAAATAAGCCAATTTTCTTCCTACTTAACTTGACTTCTGCTTTGCAAGAAGGATTACAGATTGAAATTCTCTAAACTGGGACACACTCATCTGGCAACAGCAGGACTACGGATGTTCCAAGACCAGATTGTCGCAGTAGAAAGCTAGCTCCTGGGAGCCCTGCAGGCTAGCAGGGCAGTGGGAGCCTGATGCATGGCAGCAGGTCTTCTCGGCAGGGCAGCGGGAGCACCACGTGCAGTGGTGAGACTGCCTAGTAGGGCAGCGAGATCCCAGCTTTCAGAGGCAGCAGGACTGCCTGGTGCAGCAACAGGATCTGACTGTGCAAAGGCAGCAAGGGCTGACAAGGTAGAGGGGCCAGTGAGAGGGTAGGAGCTGTCTGGAAGGTTGGCGGTCAGGCCAGGGCTCCGGGCGGCAGTGGCCTGGGGGCAGAAATGACATCCCCTAATTCAACACAGTTCCTCATATGGAACTGGTCACGTCCAGAGGGTGCTGGACCAGGAAGGTCCAACTTGTATTGATACGTTGGGTACAATGCTTATATTTCCATCTATTAAATTGAGAGGTCGGAGGTTAGGGGTGGGGCGGGGTAGTAATTAAGATACTTGAAAAACAGCAGTAAGGTAGGGATAAGAAGGTACAGGATATAAATTGATTCTAAACCTTAACTATAGGGGTCACAACTGTGAATACTATCATGCAGAAATTGTTTCATCCCTCACTGAAATGTAGCCACCTCAGAGGTAGGGCAGAGAAGTTATTTAACAGTGCACAGCAATGCTTCATAAGAGTTCGAGATTTGAAGTGTAAAAAAAAATCCATCTCTAGTTAAAACAGTATGGTCAACTGAGGTAGACACGGCTTTTGATCACCACAGCTTTGGTGATCAGTTTTTGAAACTCCAAGGTGAGGGATACTATTACTGATCCTCTGAGGTTGATGGTGTATGGCGTCAAAGAGCAGTTTGGAATTGGTCACTCTTTTTCTAAGTGTTAAACAAATGTTTGAACAAATCAGGGTCATGTCTGAAACTGAGACTATTTTGAAGTAGAACTTGGTGAAATTTTCTGTGTTTTGTTGCTAGAGGTCTCTTGTGCCCCCTTCCCCCCACCTCCCTTTCAGGCCATATTCTGTCTTCTAAGAATCACTGGTCAGTTCTCAGGTTACAGATAACACACATGGCATTCAGTGCTCTAAAAGGAACTTCTGAACCTGCTTGTCTTTGTCAGATTTACTCATCATCTGTCCATGTCAGTTACACATCCAGTATCCTCTTGTAGGAATGTGTGTACATTTAGAAAGGTACAAGGGAGTTTCCTAAAACGGGAAGAGCAACTGGGTTTCCAAACCTAGCTGCTTCCCCACCCCTCACCATCCCCTTTGCTGACAAGCCAGAGTTAATCCTCCCAAGTTTGACTGGAACAGCTGAGAGCGTGCATCCTGCATGTTTCAAGGCTTCTCAGTGGATTCATGTTGCCACAGAGCTGGGGGCCCCATTCCCTTCATATACACCCTACTTCAGTGCTGGTTCCGGCAGCTGTCTCTGCCTGGGTTAATGCAGAGAGAGAGGTGTTAAACGATACAAGCCTGTATTCTGTCATGAAAGAGATCCCTTCACTGCATATATCAATGTGGTGTCTCTCTTCTCCCCCCTTCTGCATCACCAAAGGATTTCGCTATGCTAATCCCAGCACCTGTCCCTGCCTCAGATAGTAAGAAGGAACTCAGGATAGGGGGAGAAACAGTCCCATATGCTTTTTGCTGTCCTGGATTGGGAGTTTTCCTTCTGACGCACTTACAACCAAGAGCATATGCCCTTTTCTAAATGCTGCTTGCTTCCTCCCATCTTTGTCTGTTGCTGTGAAGTGTTCCCCTCTTGAGTTGCAGGAGAGTTGTCAGCTGAGGATTCGGTTTTCAGTTCAGGAATCCTAATTTAGTAGCCTCAGCTCTGCCCCTTTGCACTTTGGCTCTGCAATTCTGGATGCCACTGGGGAGGGAAGAAGGGGGGCTGATCTGAACTGAATCAGGCAGCTCCTTTTCATTTTCAGCTGAGCCAGTATCAACCTGAGTAGACCCAGAGTCCCGAGCCAAGCATTGCACAGTGCTGCCAGAGTCCTTTGCATAAGACTGCAAGACGGAGACGCAGATTTGGAGCTTCCAGTTCTCTGTCTAACTGGTCTTTAATTGGAGAATCTTTGGCTATGTATGGTGTGTATTGTATGGATTATCAATACCCAGTTGTCCAGGTAAGCAAAGGAGCAGTTGCAAATTAATAGCCTCTTTATCTTTTCCATATTGTCTTGAGATATGCGTAGGCATGCATTTTATGGAAGGGTGATAGGCGTCTAAGCTCTGTCCCTCCACGTGATGCAGAGCAGGCCTCAGCTTTCTAGGGGCTCCGCACTGAACTTTGCCGTAGCAGGAACTGTGAATTTACTGCTTGGGGGTCCTGTCAAGGGGACTGGCATTTAACTTTGGAGATTTCAGTTGTTCCAGATGTAGTTCCTGGGGGGGTTTCAAAGAGGGTGGGAAATGGTTTTGAATTTATAAAACCTTCATACTCTGGGAAGTGACTCTCTTATTGGGTGACTCATTGCATCATCTGGGGGCAGTCCATTTCAGAGACGGAGGGAGCTGTTCCCCACCTGTCCCCCTTCTGTCAGTTGTAACAAACTAGATTTTGTCAGGCTTTGTGTAGCCATTTGCCTTTCACTTATGAAGATCTGGGTGAAAGTCTGCATTAGGCTGTAGGTGACATGACTTGATGTTTTCAAGCTAGTACTTAGTGGACATTTGTTGTGCCTGTATTCAGAGGTGAATATGGCTACTCAGACTGTGTGGTGTTCCTGAGGAGCTCTGAAGCAGCATATTAGAACTGAGGTGCTTTGGCACACTGATGTGGAGAATGGTATCTTCTGCACTATGCCTGTCTAGCCAGCACTAGCAGCACTTCATTTTCACAAGCACTGAATTCATCCACAAAATTTAACAAACAAAATAAACATTGGGCGAAGATGCTGTGCCCTGAGAATGCCCCGATGGCCACTGAATAGCCAGTGTTTTGTTAGATTATTCTACCCTGGGGTTCATATTACGCTACGTGAAAAGAATCCACCACCAGAAGTGTGTCTCTTGGTTGTTAAGATTTGTTCCTGATAAATGTAGTTCTTTGCACTTGCAACTTTTTATCTGGCTGTGATCCAGCTGGCAGGTTTGTCTCATCTCTGTTTGAGCCAGCGCAGAAATGTACGTAATAGGATGTTAAAATCGAAGAGTGTGCTCTCTTTCTACTCCACCAAGGGAGAAACATAGGGATAGCAAAGCAAAATTAAAACGAACGCTGGAGGCACTTGAAGTAAAGAATTGGAGGGTGAAGAGAGAGCATAGTTGATTCTATCTGCCTGTGGTGTATACACCTTTCAATCATGGTGGCCAATTTAACTGCAAGCCAGTTATCTGCACCAAATGTTAATCCTTGTTTTATGCATTCATGGTCATGGTGTAATTTCAATACCTGACATCACCTTAGTCACCTGCAGCCTAATTATTCTCCTTCCAGCCTCTTTTTCCCTTGGCGTTGAATGGCATGGGCTGATGGAAATCATCAAGTGCATTGAGGTTATAAAGGAATTTAAGAATGGGTAGGAAATGCTCAGGTGTGATGTAGAGCCCAATTGGAAAACAAAGCCTGTCTGTTTAGCCTCTTATGGAGACAGTGGTTGTTTCCCCTTGGTTATTTTAGAATGCTGTTTATCCAATGATAAAATGAAGTTCCAAGTGCATACCTGCCTACCTGAACTCGCACTAAGATGCACACACAATCAGTGCCAGTGTACAGATACATTTTGTTTTAAATTTTTAATAAATGTAGTGACTGGGAAATGAGAACCTGATATTACAGAGTTGGGCGCAGGACAGGGAAGTACTATGTAAGCCTTCCATACTCAGCTTTGCTGGTGCACCTCTATCACAGCAGCATCCCCAGCAGTTTCAACCTGGGGTTTTTCCTAAGTAGAGACTGACTGCCAATAATGCTAAATTATGGTGTGGTTCTGTGGTGTGCACAAATGAGGTGCTGGGTGGAGACCTACCAATCTTACTTCACATGACCACAAAGCAATATCTGATCCCAGGTACCCAGAATGAATGGACGAAATCTGCTTATCGCATGGATCTTGTTCATCCTATTTTCTTTCTTGCTGGTTCTTTCAGAGCATGATAGAGAGAGAATTGTTAGCATGCCTAATCCTGACCTACACAGCTTTCTGGAAATTCTGTACTAAGTTGTTTGTATTGGTCAAAACTAGGGACGTAAAATCCTGTTTAATTGACTAACTGCTTAAACATGATTATTTAACCTGTTAACCGACTAAAGGGGGCAAATGGGTTGGCTGCTGCAGCCCAGCTGGAATGGTTCCCCTGCCCGCCACTGGGCTGGAATGCGCCCATCCACAGGCCGGGGCTGCTTTCCACACAAGCAGAGACTGCTCTAGTTGGGATGCCAAAGCAGCCCCTGTCTGCCATAAGCCAGGATGCCCCACAGGCAGGGGCTGCGCTGAAACAGCCCCTGTATATGGCAGGCCCCTTACAAGGGCTGGAGCAACCCCCTTTGGGAGGGGAAGGGCAGGGTGGACTGAGGTTCAGGGCTTCCAGTAAGCCAAATTTACTCTTTTGGGGTTCCAGGATTAGTGGATTTTGTAGGCCCTGGGGTTGGGACAAAAGTGGGGGATTCAGTGTGCGTGACAGGGCTGCCAGGAATGGGGTGCAGGATCTGGGCGGGAGGTGGGGTGCAGGAGGGGGTGAAGTCTGGATTGGAGGAAGGATGCAGGAGCAATCTGGGGGGAGGGGTCTGGCCAGGAGGGAGGATGCAGAAGCAGGCTGGGGGGGCAGGGTCTCGGCAGATTAGTGATGTGTGAGGGGGCTGGGGTGTGGGGGCTGGGCATGAGGCAGTGGGAGGCACTTACTTGCCTCTGTGCCCTGTGCTGGCCCCAGGCACTGCCTCCACTGCTCCCATTGGCCGGATTCCGTTGGAGCACCAGCATTGGCTTCCTGCAGGGGAGAGAAGGCCCCGAGCTTTGCTGTGCGATCCGGCTCATGGGGAAGAAGCATTCCTCCTCCCCTTCTCCCTCCCCTTGGCTGGGGGAACAGCCGCACACTCGCCAGGAGAGGGGAAGCGGGAGTGCTCTTTCTCTGCCAGCTGGATCATGCAGTGAGGGTTGGGGCTTTCTATCTCCCCCTTGCCCGCACCAGTGGGAAACTGGCACTGGCATTCCAGGCCCATACACGGGGGGAGGGGGGAGGATGAGGCTGCAGTGCCAGTTAAGGCTCCCTACTGCTGGGGTAAGGAGAGGCGCTGAGCTCGAGCTGTGGACCACATGGAAGGCAGCTGCTGAGCCCTCTCCCATTGACTTGGGGGACTCTTCGCACCCCCCTGTGTATGGGCCTGCAGGAAGAGAAAAGCTGGCCAGCAGGAAAAAGGAGCTGAAGGGGGGAGGAGCAGGGTCAGAGCTCTTTGTGGTGCCCCCTGGCTGCAGTGCTTTGGGCCTAGGCCCTGATCGCCTGACCCTAAGGCCAGCCCTGGACATGCCCCTGGTTCTGTCTCGTGTGTAAAGTGGTTGTACAAAGGAAGTGACTAGATGCAGTGCGCTTGAACAGTGGTTGGAGTTATGAGCAGTTGCTTTGTTTTCAGAGATGGGTTTTGTTAGCAAAAGTCTCTAGAAATTTCTAAGGTGAAAACCAAAATGGATCAAAGCCATCGTACTGACTCACTGATTGTGGCTGTTGCTCCTTTGTGTTAATGACTTCACTACATGAACCTTTGTCTCTGAGTTAATTGTAAAAATGACCATCAAATCACTTGTTTAAGCCTTGGGATTTATCTTCTGCAGTGTGCTGCAAGTTATCTTGGGCTTGTGAGTTACAGTAAGAGTAAATGCATGCGTCAAGCTGGCTACTAGGTGTGGGAGGCTAAGTTTTTCTTTGTGAGGCAGGGTTCTTTAGATTTCCTGGGTAGCATTCTGGACAGATGTAGGGTAATTGTGATACATGCAGGACTGTGCACAGGAAACAAAATATTTGTAGGAGGTTGATTTGGATTTGTTTCTATTCCTGTCGGTTGGGTCTGGCTCCCATTCCCCTTGTAGAATTTGCAGTGGTTATGTTTCTTTTGAAGTGTCTTTATCTCTAGTGTGTTGATTGTAACAATTTCTCTCCAACATGACTGGGGCTGAGTTTATACGTATTTTCCAGATTGCAAAATGGTATATGGGACCACTATTAAAAGCACACTGAAAATGCAGCTTGTGCTGAATGTGCCTTTTTACCCATTTAGCCATAGGTAGCATATTTTATCAGTACTCCACCGACTACACTGGGTTCTCATTCATTCCTAGGTATAATTCAGTGTGTTGAGATAGGGCTTTAAGGGTCAATGTATTTTAAGACCTGGTTACCCAAGAAATCACCTTCTTTTCTCTCTTCCATCACAATAGTTTAAATAAGTTGGTGTACCTATATTAAGATTTTTCAAATGTTGGGAGCTGGCAGCAAGGCATTTTCAGTAGAGATCTTTTGACTTTGGAGTACTTTTTAAAATTGATTCAGTAGAGCGCATTTTAAGCCCATCTGTTCTCTCAAGCTTTTACCAGAGGCAGAGAAGTTAGGAGATATTTGTTATACTGAAATGTTAAATTCTGGGTCTGAGTATCTAATTTTAGTTAAGATTGTCTGGTTAAAGACAACTGTCAAAATTCTTCTCAGTAATCTGAGCTCTCTTTTAAAGAAAGTCTGTTTCTACCCATTACAGTTGCAGAGAGAACTTTGGAAATCCAAACCAAATGTAAACTGATGTAGTGTGTCATGCTTGAGTCTGCAGACATCCTGAAACAATGGTTTTGAGACGCGTGAACTGTCCTATTCACCTCAGTCAACACTGAGACTCCAGAGTTCTATACCCATGGAGGTTGGCTTTTTTCCAAGATGTCCTAGAATTTACCATTTTCCTGCAACTGCTCACCTGACATTTTGTTTTCTGCCTCCCTGCCCTGCCAAGATGTGTCTCAGCAGCTTCCTCTTTCACTCCAACTTTATTTCCAAGGAGATAATTGGATTATAGTACCTGTTTCTGGCACTGTTCTACTGAACCAAGCAGTAGAGGGTGTTGAAGCCAGAGCACCGAAAAGTAGAGTAGACTGGTAAGCTAGGCTTGAAGAACAATGCAGAAGCAGAATCTGAGAAATCCAAGGAGAAGAGCCAGTTTACAAATGTTACCCCATGCCTACTTTCACTGGTATACTCGAAGGAAGGTTCTGAATTTGGTCTCCTGGGTGACATTTTGCAAGCCAAGGCCACATGTAGGAAGTAACAACAAAAATCCCCCCAAAATAATTATAATTTTACTTCAGTAACTATTTTACCTGATAAACTTGACACTGGGTAATTTTTCTGCAAAGGCTGGAAGCAATAGTGATGGGTTGAATAAAGTTATGAAACAAAATGGTGAACGATTAATAGAAATCTACAGTGTGACTAGCTAATGGTAGGCGGAATGATAGCACCTCCAAGAAATCCATGGAGTGATGTAAAACTTCCCAGATAGATCATTTCTGCATTTCAGAATAGTTTTGTGGTTTCTTGGTAAATGTACTTGCTTTATATTGCTAAATTGAAGATCAATTTAGAGGAAGAGAGTTGTTAAAAGAAGACCAGGCATCAACAGGGCACAGTTAAAAGATCCAAACACAAGTGCTTTTCAGCTTCAGCTGTAGAACAGGTTCTAATGGAATCAACTCAAGAAAACTAAGTCATTGATACTCTCTGGGAAACTTCAGTGTGTGCTATCTAGAAAAGTGCAAAGATAGTTCTAGTAATAATGAAATCGAAAGGGGAAGAATGGATTAGTGATGATACTTGGGCAACAATGAAAGAAAAGTAATATAAAGCAAAAATACATGCAAGCTAAAATATGCAAAAAGACAAGCAAATAGCAAGAAGAATACAGAAGTCTAGATGAGAGACTGAAAAGAGAGCCAGGAGGGATATAGAGCATATGTTGATAGAAAATATTGAGAGGCTGAAGATCCGAGCTAAAGAGGTGACCTTATTGCCCTATATGTCAAACAACTAATAGAAAAAATGGCAATAACAAAGGCAATAACTATGAAAAATGCAACTAGGTAGACTCTTAGTACAGAAAAATAACAAAGGAAAAGATGGTCACAGTATTTTCAGATTGTTTTAAATAGGCCAAGTGAACAACTAGAAATATGTGAAGGTTTATCATAAGAATTTAATATTGATTTAGGAGTTATTCTAATGAAATACATTAGAAAAGCCATCAGTAAACTCAAAAATGGGAAAGGAGTTGAGAGGACAGACAATACTGTAGCAGAGGAGTTCAAAGCAAGTGATGAAACAATCCCCCCCAGACTTGTTTTTACCTAGAATATCAAATGAAGAAAATAACCTAATTGAGGGGGAAGAGAGGCCTCAGACTAAAATTGCCATAGAAGAGTGACTAACCTACTGGCAAATATCTGGAGAGGAATCATGTTAATTTCAATTCCTGAGAAAAATCACATGCAACATCATCCTTAAGTGTATCAAGAAACAAATAGATCTCCAATTTACAGTAAAACAAGCAAGTTTTAGAAGACCATTGAAATCATGTGCAGACCATATTGTTCTCAGGTATATTATAAAAACAGGCATGGAGCAGCAAGAACTCCAGCCCCTAAGATCAATTTCATATATTTCCAGAAGGCTTTTGACAGGAGTGTACACAGAACAGTATCTGGAGAATTACAGCATATTATGGAACACCTTCAAAATTAATTACAATAATCAATTATCTAGATGGTGCTGCTGAATGTACAGTCAGAGATGAGTAACATTAGCCAGAGGTTTGCAGTGACAACTGGGATAAGGCAAGGGTGTATTATGTTAACATTGTTGTTTGCAGTGATCATTGAGTATGTCATCAGGAAAGTAACCATAGAAGGAAAATGAAGAATATTATAGAGAATTGATCAAGCACAATTGGATTACTTCATATTGCTGATGATATTGTCCTGCTTAGTTTAACACATCACTTAATGGAAGACAAGACCCAGCTTTTGGCAGGCATGGCAAAACAAGTTGGTTTGTTTATCAACAGGATAAGAGAGAGAGAGAGAGAGTGTGTGTGTGTATATATACACAATATATGGCTATCAGTGTCCCCAAAGCAACTATCAGGATAGGCGAAGAGACAATAGATGAGGTAAAATGACTTACTTATGTAGGGAGTGAGATGTACAATGATGGTGACCTGAAGTTTATGTATTGAGAAATCTCAAAAAGCAGTAAACAACATTAATAAACTTGAAAAGATTTTGAAAAGTAGCATAATGGACACTGATACAAATTTTTAACACTAGCATTATGTTAGTCCCCCATTATGGAGCAAAGACATGGAAATCTATAACAGAAATTGATAAGATCAACTCATTATACTTACAGTTCTTCAGAGTACAATAGAAAGTTTCTTGCAGCGTCAGAAATTCTAAATGGAGTAAACCAACCTAAAGCATCGAACACAAGATGATGATAGACCTAATTAGGACACACTTTATGGATGCCACTGACATGATTTCCACATAAAGTGATTACAGCCGCTCCCCGACTTACGACCACCTCCACTTACGACCAAAGCGGTCGTAAATGCGGATCTGAGTTACGAACGGCGATCCGCGTTACGAATGGTGATCCGCGCTTACAAACAGCGCAGTCTCCATGTAACTCTATGGGATCCGAGTTACGAACACTTAGATTTACGGACCAACATTTGGTCCGTAACTTGTTTGTAACTCGGGGAGCGGCTATATTTGGATGCTGCCTGGAAAGAGAAAAATAGTAATCAAAAAAAAACCTTGAAGAACAATAGAAAGAAGCCAGACATATCAATATGACACTTAAAATTCCAAACAGACCAGCAGATGACCAAAATAAATGGTGGAAACTGATGAATATGTGGGAGGATAAAGAAAGGTATTTTCCAATCGTAAGCCATAAGTGTGTTGGCAGGAAGGCAAATGGATAAGGATGAAGAGTATTACATAGGTAAAAGAATAAATATTGTTGGAGGATTTAAAGGTTGTTAAAATCTTTAGTAGAATTTGCTCCCAACGTGCTACACAGAGTGCATGTGGCCTTCAGTATAAGGTATGATTTATTTGAAGGAGAGGCTTTGGTGCCCTGTAGCTTTATTCTCGAGGAAAGGTGAAAGCGATACAATGATAAGGAAGGATGGGTCAGTGGTTGACACTAATCTGGGATGTGGGAAAACTGGGTTCAATTCTCTGCTTACCACAGACTCCCTGTATGACTTTGGGCAAGTCAATTGTTCTATGCCTCTGTTCCTCTAAAATGAGGATTATGGTATCTCACACAGGGAGTTGGCCAAATAAATGTTAAAAATTGTGTGGTACTCAGCTACAGTGACCAAGGGGGCCAAATAAACACCAGATAGATAGAGGAGCCTGGGAAAGAATTCAGTGATCTCCATGGGATGAAGGAAATACTGTTACCAATGCAAACTTTTCCATTGGTATCTCATCATGTTCACATGTAATCTTTCATCCAGTGACTTTAACTTCTGTGATAGTTCTGTGTAAAAGTATCAGACTATCAGGCAATAGCTTGTTAAGGTGTGATCTCCCATTGCCAGGCTGTTTCTGGTCCAGGACTTAGGTTGGCCTGGTGAAATTGAGGTAGGTGATAGCTCTGTGTTAAGTCAGAACTATTTGAGACCATGGGTTCAAGTGGGCATCGGCAATATTTTAGTTTCACTTACATGGTACATATTTTGTCATATTGGCAGATTTTTTTTCTGTATAATACTTTCTGTTTCCATACTGCTACATTTTTCTCCCTTCTTCCAAATGATCCCACTGTTTAAGGATCAGATATTTTTTTAATGCCACCTCTGCCCTATTTTTTTAATGGAGATTCTGAAGCCCTGTAAGGGACGCACTCTGGAAGTGTGTGCATTGGCAATTATGCCTTGATAATTGTGGGGAGTCCTTGTCACTTTAATACCAGCATCTAGGCACATTTGACATATGAGACAGTATTGTAGGCATGTGCTTTAGTGTAAATAAATATTTCATATTGCCAGCTGCAACATGATTTGAAACCTTCATGGCTGTTGGCCCTTTGCTGTGAAATTGTATGAAGTTCTCAGGTTAGTTCTGTTTCAGTGACTAGCCAACCTGCCTGGCGCATCTCTGTTTGCCTACATGTACAGCTGAGCGCACACATGACAACTATACACACACGTCCCTTTCCCCCAAGCCCCATACACAGAGAGCAAACACTGGCTCCCAGAGTCGCAGCCTCCAAAAGGCCTCTCTGTGTCTCTGAATTGGCTATGTCAGCAGGCCAGGCGGGGATGGAAGGAGGAGGCGGGACCCTGCTCTGATTAATTACCTTAGGCATTCGGGGGTGGGGCTTCCATCCGCCATCTGGCTGAGATATGGGAGGGAGCTGGAGGGAGGGGGAGAGGGAGAGGCAGCCAGAGAGGAAGAGAAAAGAAAGGAAGAAACACTAGAGAAGAAAGGGAGGAAAACGGGCGAAAGGGGAAATCCCCACAAGCTCAGAAGATCCTCACGAGGGCAGGGTGAAAAGCAAAGAGCCAAGGAGGTTCTAGTACATCCGTCTCGAAGGGTTTTTTCCTCCCACTTGTCTCTACTCCGCTTTGGTTTATGGAGAAAAAGAAAATGGTAACTCAGGTAAGGTTTGTGTTCCCTGCTGCTGTCTGCTGTGTCTCTCCCTGCAACTCCCAAGAGCGGGGAATGGGGAGGCTTCTTGTAGTGCTCTCGCCTGCTGGAAAAGCAGCTTTTAGCGTTCTGAGCCGCGGGAGGATTGATCTGCATGGTGTGTGTAGCTACCCCCTCCACCCGTGCTCCATAGCAGATTCCTGTTTCCTGTGCTGTGCAGCTGCAGCTCAGGAAAGACCCTGTGGGGATTTGTCTACCTCTTTGTCTTGATGTTGAGAGGGAGGGAGAGGGACTGCAGAGGTACTGAGGGATTCTCACACAACTGCCATGAAACGAGGGGCTTCACTTTCCAGGTTCACAGGAGAATTTGCATGAATAGGTTACCAGGGGGTTGGACCTCACTCCCTTTCACCTCTCCTATTTTGGCTTGGGAGCTGGAATTTAACTCCTTCACTCAGTGGCGAGGGCATCTGTGGGAGAATGATTCATTTTTTGGCTCAGTTAGCAGCACAGGCCCCAGCAGATGGGGGTCCTCTGCGTATTTACGGAGCAGGGGATTTGAACCTTTCATCTTTGACAACTAATTTAGCTTTTTAGTGCCCTCTAGAGAGCGTAGTGCATGGGGGGCATATGTAGGTCTTTTTTACAGTGAGGTTAAATCTGCATTTTAATTACTTGTTTCTGACAAACACAAAGGTAAACATCCCCCTGCCACCATCTCTCAGATGGCTCTGCCGGTTGCCCTCCAAGCAATGGACCCTTCTTTAATGGACCCTTCTTTAAACGGATGTAAAAAGGGGAATGGGACTAATTACAATTTAGAATGGGGAAAGTGCTTGTGTTGAGGGCAACTGACATTTGTCAGGGAACTTACCCAAGGTCTGGAGCCATCATCTTTCTCCCCCTGTGAGGGGATTTAATCGGACAGTGCCCACCTTTTAAGGACACTTCTTGTTTTGGGATTTTTTTGGCATGGAATCTCCAAGTCACCATTGTAGGGAGAAAGTAAGGAGAGGAGGAGGCAGTGGCGGGAAGTAGCATCGCAGGAGCTGGAATGCTTTACCGTTAGACATTATATAATGCCCTGCAGTACTGTGCAGAGCCAGAAACCTTTCGGGGGTATTCCCAAGGGAAGTGGGGGTGGAGGAGAGGTCTAGCGGAGGGAACTTTTCATCAGATCTGCAGTTGGTGAATGCTCTTTTTCTTTGGAGCCCCACTTTATTTGGAAAACATTCCAATTTCACACATACATATCCTTTCTTAACTCCCCTTAGCTTAACTGAATGCATGTTTGCTGTGAACATTGCTGAGATTGTGCCTATCCCACTGCAAGGGGACTTTCATAGATGTTTGGTTTAGCATGAGACAGCCACAAGAAGTGGTGATACCAGCTTTGACCCCTTTCAGTCTCTCTCTTCTTGCACTGATTGTCAATGTCTAAAAGTAAAGGAAGGTCTCTGTCCGTTCTAAGGCATTTTCCAGGTCTCCCCAGCTCCCTTCTTCTGCTTTCACTGTCATACTTGTCATCTCCATCAGTGTGCCCTTTCATCCAGACCAGGTCTTTCTGTTTTCAGCAGAAGGCTTTCAGTAATGTCCTGAGACTTTCTGCCTCCATTTAGTTTACTAAATGGTCCTAAAACTGTGCCTTGACAGTTAGCGCTGCTGTCTAGACGCACCCTATTTCAGGATACTTCCAGTATCCCGAAATTGTGTTTTCTGTGTCTTGACAGTACACCCGTTATTTTGAAATAGCTTTCGAAATAACGGGCACGCTATTGTGACGTCCCTGTAAACCTTGTTCCACAACGATTAAGGGACATTGCGGAATAGCGCTCTATTTTGCTGTGTAGACAGCACCAAATTTCGAAATAAGCTATTTCAAAATTAACTCAAAATAAGCTACACAGTTTGCATAGCTCAAATATCATAGCTTATTTCGCGCAAAAGGTGCAGTGTAGATGCACCCTCAGTATCCTGTAGTGTGCCTATAGAATGTGCAATTATTGTACAGTTGTATATACATAATCTGTGTTCCTGTGTGCGTATGTGATGTGTCCTTATTGTGCATACAATTATTGTGCACATAGCCTGTGTCCGTATTGTGTGTGTCTTTATATAGTTCTACATGTGTGTGCCTGTACCCTCAATTACAAGTGTGCACAGTAAGTATGTGCATATGGCCAGAAAACCTATGAAAGAACGTGTAGGCATAGAGACATGCAGGAGCTTGGAAAGATGGGATTCTTGTAGTACTTCATGAAACAGAAAAATTAAAAACCCATTAATGGGTTCTGGGGATACCCTAATAAGCCAGGTGAGGAAAGCCTGATATATTGCTTGTCCCAGAGAACCATTAATTCACAAGCATGTGGGAGAACATATCAATCTCATGAATTACTAGTCTTGGTTGACCTTGAATTACAGAATCTTAAGTGTGAGTTCAAGGATACATTTGTTTAATGGAAGTTGCATGTTAACACTCTGATACGAGAGAAATCAAAATTAAAATAACCAGATGGGTCTGAAAGCTCAGATCACATCTTTCTCTGAAGGCTCTCTGAATGGTTGGTGATATCAGTTTACTCAAATGTAAGTAAAGTTCATCAATAAAGTCGTGCCATCTTTTAGGAGGACTGCATAGGTTGCTTAAAGACAGGCTCTATCTATGTGACTTTGCTGCAGTGTTGGGGTGTTACGTGGTCTAGAATAACGTGGCATACAGAACAGCATCCTCTCCCATGTTAGAGTTGTCTGATTCTGTGTATTGCAGTGACCCTGTTCAAAGCTTGTGAGTGAAAACCCTTATTTCAGTAGGACTTGGAGCCTTTATGTATGGAAAGCAAGTGATCTGTATTAAGCTTAAAGCAGTCTTTCTCTGTGTAGTGCTGTCATATTCTCACACAATCTGCTGCACACCCACTTTCTGGAACATCTCAAATCAAGGTGATATGGTTTGTCATATTTTAGGGAACAAGCTTCCCAGTCTCCCTGGAAATGAGAGAGTGAGCTGTGATGTATGAAGGGCCATTAAAAAAATGGGGAAGAGATCAAAGCTAGAATTAGTGTTTGTGAAGAAACAGGAGATTCTGGTATACTTTAAAAATAGGAAATCAAGTTTACTAATGAGAATTTAAGATGAGTTCATTAGCAGAATGTGCCCCGATTCCCTTAATCCTAAATCAGTGAAAATGAGAGTAACCTGTGTCCAGTGTGTCATGTGCTAATTGCAGATGAAAGGGAAAGCCTTGGATGGAGAGGAAAAGATTATATGTTAAAGGATTTTTCTCTGTGCAGTACATGGTAAGATTGCTAGCTTCGGTGAAACACAAAGCCCTCCCTTTCTTGGACAGCCCTGTGCCTTGCTGGCATTTTCCTCAGAATCTGTTTCCCATCATGGCTGAGAGAGGGGGAAGGTGTTGAACATCTGGGAAAAGAGAAAAGGGGCTGCTGTGCCTTTAAGGAGTTCAGCAAGCCCATGTGGCCATAGGCAATTCTGGAGTGTATTCCTTTGTAATGAATCACCCGTTCCATTGTTTGCTTCCCCCTCCCCTGTAGCTTGGAGGAATGGAGCCTTTCACCTGGGCTGCTGCCTGCTCAAGGTTCTTGTTCCGAGGGGGGAAGAGGAGGAGGGGATATTTGCTGTAATTAAAGCCAGACACAAGAGAGCTGCTGTCTTCAAACTAGAGTGCCCCATTTTCTCTCTTAACATGTCGTGGGGTAGGAGGGTGGCAGCTCTGCATTCTGTGGCGGATATAGGCAGTCATATCTGAGGGTCTGGTATTCCCTTTCACGTGAGTCCTGAATCTCCTTGTAGGATTACTAGTCTCCATTTTGTGACACCATCAGAAGTGACTTCATTCCATTCTCTGCCAGCATGCCCCCTCTCCCTCCAGCACCCCTCTGAGACTCCAGCTAGCACAGTTTATTTTGGCACGTGCTTGACTCGCTACGCTCTGTCCAGGGCTCAGGGAGGTGGTGGGGTTTGTGGGTTTGAGACTAATTTATGTTCCAGTTAAAACATACTAGCAAAGGCCTCATTTTTTCCAGAGATTGTTTCTTCCCTTCCCCCTTCTATAACCCTTTCCTTTCCAGGTCTGCTCCAATCTGTTAGACAACCCTCTGCAGCCAGAAGTTGCTCGCCCAGTCTCAGCTTCTTTTGCAAACAAATGCAGAACTCCTTAAATGGAGATCTTATTTGAATCTGAGCAACTTTCTGACTCATTAAAGGCCTCTCTCTCTCCCTGTGCCCATCTCATTCCTTTGCCTCAATCTCTCTCCCTGTCTTTCCCAATCCACCCTTACAGTAATGACCAGATAAAATGGATCTTTGTCTGCACCCTCTATTGGGATTAGTCAGGTGCTGTACGTTAGGTGGGGTAGGGACAGGAGGCCAGGTAAGGATGCTATCTTGTATTATCTAAAAATAAACAATGCATTCTGTTATATGAAACTGTCCTCCTTTGTCTGAACTGTCTGTAAGGAAGACTCAATTCCACTTCCTCTTACAATAGGTGGTGAGATTTCTTTTTCACTCCCTCTCAGGAGAGTTGTATGCTGCTGAATCCCTTTGCTCCTTTTAAACACATCTCCCCCTCCTGTGTGGTGAATAGAACTAAATTCTCCCTGTTCCTTCAGGGACTCCCCTCCCTGTATGATGTGTGTTTCTCTAGTCCTCCCACACCCTTTTAGCTATATGGTGTCTCCATCTTCCTCCAGACGAGCTCTCTTCTCTGCTCTTCAATCTGAGGTTCCTGTCACAATGTGCACAATCTATCGAAAGATTTTGCATTTCTCTTGATGCTAGGACTCAATGTTCATAGTTTTCATTCTGAAAAGGGTGCCCATTTAAATATACATTGCTTCTGTGCATGTTGCATTTCCTTGTCTCTGCTAATTTTCCCTCGTTTATGCTCCTAGGACTTTTTTTTTCTAATGCTGCAGACAGTGTTGGCAGTGGAGGGGTGAGTTTGTTTGTGTGAGAGCAGGCAGGAGTCCTTGCAGGTAATTTTTCCAAGAGAGCCTCCCAGTGAGGAATCTAGTAATGGGTGTCAAGCTCATTTTAAGAGTCTTTACTGCATTTAGAGGAAGAACTTAAAATCATTGAGGCCTGTCAGAACCTAGAGGCATTGAAAGACCTATTCTCTGCACCACCCTGCTGAGGACTTTCAGGCATATTTGAACAGAGTGCAAACTGCTCCAGGCACTCACTTAGCAGCCTCAGGATGGCAGACGCTGCATTTAGTGATTCCTAAGCAGTGAGGTGGTTTGAAAGGGAATTTGATACATCTGTGCCATTTGCTCAAATCCAGTCTCAGGAATTAACTATTTCATTTTAGCGCATGACTATTTTTGGAGTCAAAGGTGATTTAGTGGTTGGTGCCTAAGATTGAAAATTAGGAGATTGGAGTTTTTAGGCTCACAGTGAAACATATTGTCACCATCAGATGAAAAGTGCTATGTAAATGTAAAGTACTGTTGTTGTTGTTGTTGTTTTGTGTTGTTTTTTTTTATTACTTCCAGAAGAGGTCCCAACATGAAACATCCTAATACATTGCTCACTGGGTATGGTGAGTTAGCAAGAGCCATTCGAGAATAAGGACCCTTTGGTGTTCTCCTGTATGTCTTTTGGCCAAGTTGGAAAAAAAACAAAACACAAGTTCTTTGTAACCGATGGGATTGCAATGAATTAGTATTGGACACCTACTGACTGCAAAGCAGGATCTGCTACTTGCCAGAGGAAAATCATGAGAGGGCAGGCTGACTTGGTTTACAGACATTTATATCAGGATGAACTCCATTTTCTCACTAGCTTTTATAGGTAAAGTGATTGTGCTCATGTGTCAAATTCTAGAAACAATTTCAATGGGAGATGCATCTGTTCATTTGTGGGAACAAAGTAGTATATTCTCTTTCCTTTCCTCTTACCTTCACTCTTGCCATTTACCAGTTGGCTTCTTAGGCTACAGAATTAATCCAGAGATTTCCTTCAGAGGTTTAAGTGCAGGGTGTAGAAGCAATCAGATGGCCACACTGTGGGGCCAACAGATGGAAGAAGTTTGCTTGTTAAAAAAACCACATAGATTTAAAAGGAATGTTGTTGGGTCCTCTCCCTTTTCTCATTTATTTTCTGGAACCTGAAAACAGAAATCTTACCTTCCCGCTAAATCTATTTTCCATCTACATTATGTGAAACTGCTCTGATTTGTTGTAGGGTTATCTATGATTTCTGTGCTGTGCAGATGGGGAGGTTTTTTTTTGACTTGCTAGTGAAACCTTTTTCAAAAAATAAAGAATTAAATGGATTTTGCAAATAGATGGAAAATAAATCATGACTAATGTTGGGCCTATTAAGAGGGACTGTATGCTTCTTTAAAATGTCTTATTTTTCGCCTTACCAAGCTCAGTCTGTTTATGTAATTCATATTATTGCAGACCAGACAGAACAAGTTAAAAAAATGATATTAAGGTTACAAAGTAAAGCACTCAAAATCAGGACATTCCAGAATGAAGGTTGCCTATACAAACTCAGTTCAGCCCCTTTGTGAAATATGCATTATGAAACAGTTTGTAATTTCACGATCTCACAATTTTTTTCATGGAAAAGAAAAAGGTTTTAAAAAGAACAAATAAAATTCCATCACGTGGCATTGTATTGACACACAAGTAGATCATCAGTGCAACTGGAACCTTTAGATCTACTATCCAGATCTCTGCCGCTTGAGCTAAAGGAGTAAATGATATCATTAGTAGGTGGATCAGCACTAGAGGGAAATGAGACATAGGTTTTGCCACTGGGTTGCAGAGCTATTTGCTGACACCAAGAAAATGGGGAGATTCAGGAGTCTTAAGTTCCATTTCAGGGTTTTGAGGAAAAGGTGCTTTTGTGGGTATAGACTCTACTGCTCATTTCCCCCAACCATAACTCCTTCTGCCTTGTCCCGTTCATCCTGTCCACATCCCTGTCCTGTCTTTGACTCATCCGTGGCTATTTATCCCAATTCCTTCTGCCTAGCCAGGCCTAGTTCCCCTCTTCCTGGCTCCAGTCACCAGAGGACTTTCTCCCCCACCCACCTGTATTCCCCATCCCTACTGGCTCTTAGTCCCAGTCATCTCCCCTGGGTTCCTTGTAGGGATGTGAATGTTTAAGCAGTAAGTAGTGGTTAAGGTTAATTGGGGGCTGTTCCAGCTGCCACCATCTGGGGCGGTCATGGGTACCTCGCAAGTAGGGGCTGCTCTGGGGTGCTAAGTAGCCTCTGTCCATGGCAGGCCCAGGTGCCCCACAGAAAGGGGCTGCTCCAGCATCTGGGACAGCTTCTGTCCATGGTGGAATCCCTGCAGGCAGAAGCTGCTCTGGCATCTGGTGCAGCCTCTGTCCAAAGTGGGCCTGAGTGCCCCACATGCATGGGCTGCTCCAGCATCTGCCCTTCCGCTCACCTTCCCTTGAGCCAGTTAACCAATTAGGTGAGATTTTACATCCCTAGTTCCTTGTCCAATTTCAGTATGTCTCCCCCCTCTTTCCTGCCCCTGCTCCCAGCCAGCCTCATTGGCTAGCTTCTAGCCTGAGTCTCTCACTGTTGCTATCATCCAAGTCTTTTTGCTCAGCCAGTCTTGGTCTTCCCTGCAACTGTAGCTGCCATCTCCAGACTTCTTGTGCCATCTACTCTCCCTTCCTCAGTTTCCTCCAGGAGGCCTGGCTCTTGTCCGCTCTGAATTCTAGTCAGGCAGTTTCCTTCTCTGCCTGGAACCAGTAGAAGAGTCAAGGAGAACACAGGAAAGAAAGTCTCCCCTGCTATCTCTTCAGGTGCTGAGACCTGGGCTCAGACCCACTATATGGTCTACAGCAGTCCAGAACTGCAGTTGCAGTGAAGGTCTTGCTTGGCCCCAGGCTAGAACATGCCTATTGCAGATGGAATCTTGAGGGAATTTAGCTGCTAAAATCTAAGATTTTTCTACTCAGCATGTGCAAACTGATTTCCCCCCAAAGGCTTATAATTTGGCCAACTTTGAGTGGATTTTCAAAGGAATGGAAAAGACATCTCTCACACCAAGGCCTCCCTCTGCCAAACTGCCTTGCTTCACAGCATGGTGGTGCTATGTTTCTTCAAAGAAAGAGTCACTGAAATGTTTTAAATTGGGAAAAACAAAATATTTTTCCCATCCTTTTTTTTTTTTTTTTTTTTTTTCTGAACCATTTTGGCTGAAATTTCACAAAAACTCAGCCTAAATGGCATCTAAAACGGGCACATGGCATAGAATACTTCAAATAGTTTGGCAAAATTATAAGTAACTGAAAACAGAGTCCCACAATGAACAGTGTTGAGCAATTTTAAAAATAGGCAACAGTACAAGCTCTATAATTGGGCTTGGCAAAATTCAAGTTTTATTTGTTAAATAATGTTGATGGATAACAGTTTAAAATTAAACTTCTTATTTTTATCTTTTAAAATGTTCAGTTATGCAAAAATATGTTTTAATACATTTCCCTGAGTTTATCAATATAATTTTTCACAGTTGTGAAAAATTGTGGGGGAGTCAGGCAGTGGGAGGTGTCAATCAGTAATTATTTAATGACAGTAGGCATTGAGTCAAAAAATTAAAGCTCTATAACTGTTAACAACATCACATGTCAAAATAAACACAATAAATATCCTTAAGTAAAACTCTTTACTTCTCAAGCAGATTTTTTTTTGCCTACTTGTAAATTTTGACTGTTGATGGAATTATTTTTTCACTTGGTTTGTGTGTGCAGGAAAATTAACATGTATTCACCAATACAAATCTAGTGCTTTCAAGCCTACCTGTAATAATTATTCTTATATCAAATACAGTAGAACTTATGAACAATTTCCATTTCTGAACTATGAAATGTTCATAACTCTGTGTTTAAAAAAAAAAAAGTTATGGTTCTTGCAGAACGTTACCACTGAACATTGACTTAATATAGCTTTGAAACTTTACTATGCAGAAAAAAAATGTTGCTTTCCCTTTATTTTTTTTTCAGTAGTTTACTTTTAGCAGGGCACTGTATTATATTTGCTTTCCTGTGTGCGCGCACTTCTGCCTGTGTTCTTTTGATTTCAAATGAGGTGTGTGGTTGACTGGTGAGTGCATAACTCTGAGGTTCTACAACAGGTGTAGGGAATCTTTTTTGAAATGGGGGGCCGCTGACCCACAGAAAAATCAGTTGAAGGCTGCACACAAATGAGAAGCAAACAAATGAACAAAAACAACCCCTCACTTATGTGGCCCCCCGATTGAGAAGGAAAAAGATGTTCCCCTTGCACACTAGAGGCTAGTAGATTTTGCATGCTCCAGCCCCATGGTGAGGTAGCAGAGGGGCTGGAGACAGGCATGGGCTCCCTAGTACCTCTGGGCCTTAGGTTCTCCACCCCTGTTCTACAAAGTACAGTACCATCCAATTATCTGTGGGTGCAAGAGGACACTACAACTTTTGGGGGACAGCCTACCTAACAAACTTTAAGAACTATAATACGTTGAGGAATTTGAGAGTGCAGTTAAAAGCCTGCTGGGCTGGCCTTCCTTATTTAGAGAGAGCCATCCTACATTCCTTAGAATTCTAAATTTCAAAGAGCAAATTTGACTTTCAAATAAATGTTTTTGATCGCGTTTTAGACATCAGAGCTTGACCTAGGCAGTAAATACAAATACCATTCCAATTCACCTTTCAGTTTATCCTGTCCTTCTATAAAAGCCTATCTCACCTTCCAATCCCTAGGTCATAGCTAGGCTTAAAATATTTTTAAGAAGTGTGAGAGGTTCACCTAAGAGTGAACTCAAGTTTCTTTTGGACAGCCTTAGTCCTCTGTGGTGCACATATCCCTAGAGACTTACACTGTCTTTAAGTTGTTTTGTTGTCCTTTTCTGGATCTTTTCTTGTTTTGTTGTGCCCTATGTAACACTTGCAGTGAGGTGATCAAAACAGAACACACTATTCAAAGTGACTACCTTTAGGGGGAGTGGGAAGGACATTTAACTGGCCCCCTTTTTGAGAAAGATCTCTCACTGTAGAGCTAATTAGAACAGTGGCTCCCAACTTTTTTGATACCAGAGACTTGCAAACAGGTTCACAAACTTTTGGTGGACCAGCGCCATTTTATTTGCATGTTCATTATGCAAATAATGAATATGCAAATAAAATTTTATCCATATGCCAAAAGCCCCAGCCTCCAGAGTCCCACAGTGTCAGCCCTAACCTCTAGAGCCTCCCACCCCTCAGCTACCCCCCAGCACTAGCCAATGACCCCAGAGTCCCCTGCACCCAACCTCCCCCAGTGCCAGCCTCCCATCCTCAGAGCCTCCTAAATGCCAGCCTCCTGTTTCCGGAGCCCCACTGCACCCAATCCCCCCAAAGCCTCCCCACAGTACCAGCTCTCGGACTCTAATATTAGCCCTGTCCACAGAGCCCTCCCACTACTAGCCCTGCCCCCAGAGAGCCCCGTGCCTGCCCCACCCCTCATACCAAGTCCTGTGCTGCCTCCCAGCCAGCAGCTGAGCGCTGCTGCCCGGGTCGTGGCTGTTCTAAGGTGACTGTGCTGGGCTCCCCACGGCCCTCTTGCCATGCAGCAAAGTGCTTTTCTGTGGCTGGGAAGAGACCCTGCCCTGCCAGGCCTGGACACAGCCCAGCCCCTGACACAAGCACGGGATTGGCGGTGTCTGCAGCACAAGTGACAGGAGTGGGTGCATGTTTCTGGTGGCTCGAGAGTTCCTCCCCTGGCTGTTAATAGTCAGGGCCTACAAGCCCAGGGTCAATCAGCCCATGCGTGTCTTGGGCTCATGGCACCTACCGAACAGCTGGGTGGTACTAGCCCCCAGACACCTACTGGTTTGAGTCAGGAAGCCTGGCTCCCCCTGCACAGTTCTGACCTGTGCTGACGGCTGCAGTGCCTCGGGACGTTGGGAAGCGGCCAGACTCGTGGTGCAGGCCAGAGCTGGCAGGGAAAACCCTGTCGGGGAACCTGGGCCTTGCCGGAGGAGAGGTGGAAATCATGGACCCTCAGCATGGCTCCCCGGGCCTCTAACCTGATCCACCTCGGTATCGATAAAGGCCAGGACGCTCATGGCCCTGAAGGCACCGCTCCCTAATCCCGAACACACTGCCCGCAATGGAAAGGAGATGGGACAGCCACCTGGCACGCAGCCCTGGGCTGCGTGGCTGCTGCAGTCCTGGAGCCAGGGCTGGTGAGGCTGCCCTTTTAGGGACAGCCTCATCACGGCCCAGCTCCAGCTGCAGCACATGGGACAGTCTGCAATGCCACTCACTGTGGGTAGGTGAGAGGAGAATTTTTAGTGTGCACGGAGGTGTGCACCTTATAGGGAACGGAGCTTTCCAGTAGGCAGGGCTCATTAGCAGCTGAGGGTGTGGCCTGGCAGTGTGCCATGGCCCCGCAGGCAGGGGTTCGCCGCCTGCCACCGGTCCGCAGACCAGTGGCTGGGAATCACTGAATTAGAAAGTGCAGTACAGACAGGAACCAAAATCAGCTAGTTGAACAGATTGAATTTGATATCCATGTTTTTCTACAAGGAACTGCTTCATGATTGACTAGATTAGACAATAGGAGAGGGATAGGTGGCTCTTTTCTAGAGGGGTCCAGGAACTTGTTGACTGCTTATAAATTGGTGAGATTTTGTGGAATGTTAGCTTTGTTTGGTGTTGTGCCAGTGTAAAGGGACAAACATTTCCCTCCATATAAGGGGGCTACACAAATGTAATCTGTGGAGTAGAGGACAGGGAGGAAAGAGGGCTGATCAGAATGAGTAGGGGGTATAGTGGGAAGCATGCTGTGCTCTGACTGTTCTCTGCTTCTCAAGGTCTATTTGGGGACATGGGAACTGTGGAGTGTAAGAGCAGCAGTAAAGATGTTCTCACAGCAAGGCAAAGTTAGTTTCCGAAATGCTCAAGAATATAGTGTGAGCAAAGGCCATTTAAAGGTATTTTTGACATCCCTCCCTGCCCCATGTTCTGCCTGATATTCACTGAGTCAGAATTGGGTCCCATGTGTCGAAAAATTTAGATCCCCATTTTCTGTAGTGAGAGAGGGCAAGATTACCCAATAGTAAGTTTATTAGATACAGACAAAGCTACAGCGGTCTTAAGTGTTCTGAAGGCATATCTAAATAAATCAGTTAGAAATTGTAGCTTTAGGCAATGGAGTGCAACTTTGAAAATCAACAAGGCATAAGACTCGTCCTAAAGAAACCATCTAGCTCTGGGATGTGTGAGAGATGGGCAGTATAGCAGCACTGCTTAGCTTCAGTTAAAAATGAAGGGGAGAGACTCTTAATTATCTTGGAAATTGAGCTGATTCTTACAATACTTACTGAAGATCTGGGAAAGAAAGCAGGGAAAAAGCTAAACCAGAAGCTTGAAACTCCAGATTCATTGTCAGGAATCAAGGCAGTCCTAAAGCCACAAATAACAATTCAAAAACTTTTTAATGTGAGGCCAGAATTACTCACTAGCAACGGAATCACATCAGGAACTATGTATCCCTCAGCCAAACCTCTGAGCAAAGCAGAAGTAGCTGGAGAAGCCTAGTGAGTGAATGAGTGGAGTGGAAACGCTGAGAAATTAACAATAGAAAAGGAATATCTAATGGTTAAGTAATGGAGAACTTAAAATATTTAGGTGACTGTAAAGGGAGATAGATTGTATTGATCCAGACAGATCATAAAAGGCATCAGTGGCTTCAAAATGTGAAATGTTGCTCAAGGTTAGTCAGGAGGTGACTGTATCTTGCCATTCAACTGTGCCAAGTTAGTGTCTGGCATAAGCCTGGGAGGAAAGAGTCAGGTGGCAGGCAGAGCCACTTTTGAGTAACATAGTAAATGCATAACTGCAATAGTCTCCATGCTAACATTCTAGTAATCTTAGCAGATGAGTAATAGTATACTTGGAATTATGAGACCAGGTAAGCATTTTCAAGAATCATGGCAAACTCGCTGGCATTGAATTTAGAGAACGATATAAAAGCAGTATATTGGGTCATCCTATGTTATCTTAAAAATTTTGGAGAATCATACATTCAAATAAACATCAATATTTAATTCCTGAATTGATAGTAGATCTTCCATAAACAGGTGGATTGATTTCAATAATCAATTTTAGTCTTGATCTACATTTGTACTTTTTTAGTTATTTCCTAAAGAAAGGTTGATTTCCTCATTAGGTGGTAGCCATTAAAACATGTTGATTTGAAATTTAAATATAGCCATTACAAGAAAATTGATACTATTTTTTGCTAACTTGGATGATCTGTTGTATCTAACGATACACGTTTATTTAAGCAGCTATATGGCCTACTATACATTTATTTAGATTCTGAAGTTTT
>CM057845.1:85372285-85395869 GCA_030068395.1 Apalone spinifera
TAGCTGATCCATGAGAGCCCAATGCACTGCCACTTTGCTGCTATCCCTGTCACTTACATTGTCATCCACATCCAAGTCTTTGTCCTCTGCTATTACTCGCATAAGTAGCTCTCCTGCAATGCATGATGTCCTACGCACATTGAACACTACATGGGAGAGAAGTCTGGGTTCCATGATTTTTCACAGCAGATGCTGGAATTTGCTGCAAGGACAAAGTGGTGTGAAAGTAAGCCGGAAGCCCAAGGAGGGCTGGGAAGCAAAGACGTGACTGACTGGATGTTTTTGTTGTTCCCAAAATTCCTACTGCTATGTTGAGCATTGTCCCAGTGCTTAGTGACTGATAGTGATGCCATCCACATTTCTTTGCCCTTTCCGTCGACAGGGGAGCTAACAACATAGCCATGATATGTCGACAGCGGGTGGCAGAAAAACAGGTTTGACGAATTTTCAATTTTGGCAACTTTTGCATATCAACAGCACTTTTGTTGCCAACCTTTCCAATGTAGACAGAGCCTAAGTCTCCTGTTTATATTTTGATTGGGTTTGAATAGTGCAGAATTTATAGGAAGATACATTCAAATGTTGAATCAGGAAGCAGCACTAAGTTTTCTCTTTATATATATATTTGCACTAGATAACCTAAAGGTGGGTCTTTAAACAGGTTTAGTTAAATGAGTACAAGTTTGTGCTAGATGCTTTCTTTTTATCATTTTAAGAGTGCCTTATTTTGGGTTAGCTTAATACAATTAAAAATGAGATATATAAGCTAACCTCAAATTAAAACAAGAATATTTACACACAAATTGTACCTGGTTAACAAAACATTAACCAAACTGGTTCAAAAACCACACCTTTAGTTATGCTTCTGCCAGCCTGTGTATAGACAAGGCCAGGGATAGTCAATTATTTTTTGTCAAGGTCAAAGTGTCTTGGTAAGATATAATCAAGGTCTGGACTCCAGAGAAGTTTTTTCACACCACAAATGCCACTATTTAGTGATCACATACTATGCCATGCAATATACCTAGAGCTTATATTTTTTACAGCTGTAAATGAAAAATAAAATTAAACCACTTTATAACCTAAAAATAACCTCCACGAAAGATTACATTTATCTAAGACTTTGAGAAAGTACGTGGATAAAGTGTCAAACAGATACAAATATTCATGTGCTTCATTTTGTAGTCCCATTTGATGATCCCACTTTTAACAACAGTCACAGCCTCTACAAATTAAACATACTGGTCGACCCTTTGGCAAAATAAGTGTCCATTTGCTTTTCTTTAAATACATGTTTTTCAGTGTCAACTTTCCTCTTTTGCCATTTTAAACACACTGACTGCATAGTGGAAAGCACTGTAGGTGGGACTACCTTGGCTCACTTTGCAATTCTTGGAACACTTCTCCACTCTGAAGCCCTGAGTGCCAGTGTGATTCCCAGTGAGGCTGAAGGGGTCAGGGAGGAAGACGCACAAGAGTTTCTCCTTGCCCCAAGAGTAGAAGATAGGGAAGAGCAGAGCTGCCGCAAGTCACTGAACTCTTTCCTTTTTCCTGTAAAAATGGCACTTGATGAGGGCAGGGCCAGAGAGCATCACCTGCTTCTCGCATCAGCCTGGATTGTTTTTTTCCCTGGCTCCCAATCAGAAGAGGTTTCTCCAAGATGGGAAATATGCAGCCTTAGCAGCTTGGATGGGATTGTGGACATTTTCATTGCAGGGTCTGTGAATGATTCAGAGATGCCATTTTAGATTTTGCTAGGGGTGGTAGGTAGCATTCCAAGCGCTACTTAGCTGTCAGCCCCAAGCATCCAGGCTCCTACCATCATGGCTTAATTTCATCTGCACCAGATTGAAGCTGGTTAAATGTTTGGGAACCCTGCTGTGTTTTCTGCCAGGCTGAAGCACTGGTTCCAGAGAGCCTCCAGTGGGGCTGAAGCTCTAAGTCCCAGCATGCCTCCAGTGGAGCTTTAACCCCACAGGAAGCACACCTGGATTTGGGGTGAAGTCTCACCAAGTATCAGCACCTCAGTCCCATAAGAGGTCTGTTGGGACTGAAGCACCTTCTCCTCCTCCCCACTTCCCTCCCACGGGGCTGAAGTCATGAGCCTCAGTGTGCATCCGGTGGGACTGTAGCTTTGAATCCTGGTGCATCTTTGATGGGGTTTTAGCCTCGTGGGAGGCTTACCTGAAATAAGGGCTTCAGCCTTGCGTGAGCCATGCGGGGATTGAAACACCTTGCAGAGCTGAAGCTGAGAGCTCTGGCACACCCTCCATTAGAGCTGAAGTCCTGAGTGCCCGCACACTCCCCACCTATTAACAACTCCTGGCCAAGGCCCTAATTTCAGGAAGAGACTGGGAGAGTTGCTATCACCTTTATGGAGGCAGACACAATCTCTGGACTTTCTTGTTGCAGTGTAGCTGGATTATGCCACAAATACTCTGCACTTTCTTTGGCTTCTTTTCTTTAACAAGTAGTGAAATTTGAAAGCATGGATTGCATTAGTGGACTCCCCTGCTAAGATATTTTACTTCTGACTTCACACCAAAAAGAAAGAGACTTTGACAAGGCAGTTTCCTGCTCCTGTCTCTTCAAGAAGAAACTGGTTGAATGAAGATCATCTTCTGGCAAACACCTCCTAACTTATTTCACCAAGGAACTGCATGGTCAGATTCTGAATTAGTTTTACCCACCATTACTTAATCCATAAGACAGGAGGTATGACACTGGGCTTTGAAGGGAGAGGGTACAGTTCCTTCATCCCGATCATACGTTACCATTAGTTCAACAGTTCTGTAGACAACATCAGTAGATTGGAAAGCTGTCATGTGCTTAGTGCCTTCCTCTGTGGGCTTGTCTTCTAGATACAGGTTCTGTTTGTTCTCCATGTCTAGTCTGTTCTCCAGGGCAAAGAAGTAAAGAATAAACAATTATTGCATGGAACACACTAGTCTTTACAAACGTGTATTTACCTCATGTTAACAATCAATTACCACAAGTAAAAAGGTTAGTATAGACAGTACAATTGAGAAAAGTGCCTTGACTTTTGCTTGGTGGCTTCTTTTGTTTTGCTTGGTTGGTGGTTTTTAAACCCTATTACTTCTCAGGACATAAGTCAACCAACCATTACCTGAGAGGAAAAGGAGACTTCCTCCAAGGGTAAGTTATTGACAGAATTTCTTGTACCTTCCTAAAGCGGATGATGCTGTCTACTGTCATACAGGGTACTGGACTAGGTAGGCAACTGATCTAATCCAGTATGACGTTTTTATGGGCTTCTCTAAACACACAAGTTGTACTCCTTCAATTATACCTGTATAGTTAAAGTGGTGCAAGCTCCCTAGGGTAGTCACAGGTATAAATGTGCTTAAATCGGGATAACTTATTTTCATACAGGAAGGGGAATGAACTGTATTGGTGTAAGGAATAGTTGTACCAATCTAACTGTATTCACCCTATAGGTTGTACTATTTCAACAACAAAAATCACACCACTGACCAAAATGGTAGTACTAGTATAAAAATGTGCTTAGACCAGGCCCATATTTTTCTAGTAGTTATGATCCATTTCAGTGTCATGATGTTGGATCACCACCTGCTGACTATCAAAGGAATTTACCTAATTAATATTGCAATGGAGAATTAAGTACTTTAATAAATATTCAAAGGAATGTCCCAGGCTCCACATCTTTATTAGATATTACATTTCTGTAAAGACTAATCTATACCCACTTTTTACTATGATTTAACTAAATCTGCAGCTGTAAGCAATACCAGTGTGAGCTGGTGCAAGTGTGCCATCAAGGGGTTTGAGCAGTTAAACTAAATCAGATTTTTAAAATTTTAGTTACGTTGTTTTTAAAAAAAAAACCTGTGTGAAGACAAGCTCTAAATTGGGGAGAAGGTGTCTGTTCTTCGTGTTCCATCCACTAGGCTTCCAGAGAGCTAGGCACTAGATCAGGCCACATTTTATAAGGCAAGAGGACTAAGTGCAAGCTGTAAATGAAGCCCCTGCATCTAGTTATATGAATCCCATGTCCCTTTTGTGCTCTAACCACTGTCTCAATTACATTTCTGAACAGAACCTCTGCTTTGAGAGATGTTCCCCATATCTTTATGGGAGTGAGGTCTTCACAAGTGGATGTGTGCCAGTGAATCAGATGCAGGAATCCATTCATCTCTTTTGTGAGGAGAGTTGATTTGAATCCCTGCCTGGTTGAATTAGGGGAAGAAAACAGAACTTTTTCTTGCTCTCATGCAGGATGTACACTACCTTACACTGCTTTTTCTTTAGTTATGTTTGCCAAGCTACCACTGCACTTGGAGGGCTTGTTGCTATATGTGAGCAACCCTTCCCTGTTTGGCTAGTCTGGGATGGCGGCTGTTGTCTGCAGAAGAGAGTTGGAAACATTCTGTTGTTGACAAGACTCTCCAGACAGAGAGCCAGATTGTAGAGAGGATGGGTAGGCAATGCAGTTTCAGTCCATCCATCCACATCTCTCTTCCTGTTCGTGGTTGTCAGGAAGGTTGCATTTCTTTATTTGTTCAGACTTGGGAAGTGGGAGAATCAGTTTGCTTAAATGCTGCTGTGAGAATTGTTTTTTACATTTTAGGAGGGAAAGTGAGGAGCCCAATCCTGGCAATTGCTGTATTTGATATGTAATTTCAGGTCTTGATAGTGTTCGGTATGTGCTAGGAATGAGTAGTAGTAAAATAATGGAACAACTATTAAGGCGTGAAATTCACTGACCATCTGATAACAGGACAATAATGATACTTACGAATAGTGTAATAGGAGGTATTCCTAGTGAGGACAGAGAATAATACAAAGAGATCCAACTAAGTTAGAATTATGGGCAGAGAATAATGAGTTTAAACTAAAAATGTGCAAGTAAATGCATCTGAAGAAGAATAATCTGAAATACAAATATTCAGTGGGACGGAGTAATATGGGTAAGAATACTGGTGAAATATAGTAAGAAACATCAAACTAAAAATATAAACTAAAAAAATACCAGTCTCCTCTGGTCTGGTCTATATTTAGCACCAGAAATTGATTGAAGAATGTTAGGACATTCAGAGAGGAGAAGTAAAAATGATCATACTTGAGTTTGAGGTGTGATCAAGAGCTAAATATATATGTATTGTCTAAGCATCAACTAAGGCTAGAAGGGACAGAACATAAGAACGGCCATACTGGGTCAGACCAAAGGTCCATCTAGCCCAGTATCCTGTCTGCTGACAGTGGCCAATACCAGATACCCCAGAGGGAGGAATCCACAACAGGTAATCCGCACATGATCCCACTCCTGTCACCCATTTCCAGACAAACAGAGGCTGGGGACACCATTTCTACCCATCCTGGCTAATAGCCATTGATGGACCTAATCTCCATGAATCTATCTAGCTCTTTTTTGAACCCTGTTAAAGTCCTAGTCTTCACCACATCCTCTGGGAATTTCATTTGGTGACTCCTAGTTCTTATATTGTGGGAATAAATAAATAACTTTTCCTTACTCACTTTTTCTACACCAGTCACGATTTTATAGACCTCTATCACATCCCTCTCCTCCCCCCCTTAGTCTCTTTTCTAAGATGAAAAGTCCAAGTCTTTTTAATCTCTCTTCATACGGGACCTGTTCCAAACCCCTAATCATTTTTGTTGCCCTTTTCTGAACCTTTTCCAGTGCCAGTGTACCTTCTTTAAGATGAGGCGACTACATCTGTATGCAGTATTCAAGATGTGGGCATACCATAGTTTTATATAGAGGCAATAAGATATTCTCTGTTTTATTCTCTATCCCTTTTAAAATTATTCCTAGTATTCTATTTGCTTTTTTGACTGCCTCTGTACATTGAGTGGATGTTTTCAGAGAACTATCCACGGTGACTCCAAGATCTCTCTCTTGTTGTAGCTAAGTTAGTCCCCATCATATTGTATGTATAGAATAGACATAGAATTTTCACCCTTAAAATGTTGTGAGTGACTATAAGTGGGAACATTGTTATATAGCATTGCACAAGTGCATGTAAGATGGGAGGAATGAAATAAAATTAAATTGAGGGAAACAACCTCTAAAAATGAAATTAGATTACGTTTGTGGGATAAGTCTCCGTGGGTCATTTTGAAACGCGATTAAATAAAATAATAGAATATGTCCTGGAGAAAACAATCCTGCATGATCAGAATGATAGATTGTGAGACCTAATAGGTCTTATTCATAGAATCATAGAAATGTAAGGCTGGAAGAGACACGTCTGACCCCTTGTGCAGTGGCAGGGCCCAAGTTAACCTAGACGAGTGTTTCTCAATCTTTTTTTTTTTTTTTAATAATGTACCCCCTTAAAAAAAACTATAAGTACCCCCAATACCTACAGTTTAAAGACACACACTTTTTTTTTCCTAACATTGCAACACATTTGTTTAAACAACTTAATCATAGCTAGGCAGGCGATGAAATTTTTGGGTGTAAAAAGTACAAAAAGAATAAAGCGCTGTAAAACTTAAAACAAAAATTCAGTTTTCTCCAAATTTCAGTTGTGTTGTACTCCCCAGACTTCTCTCGAGTACCCCTAAGGATACTTGTACCACTGGTTGAGAAACACCGACCTAGACCAATGGTTCTCAAACTGTGGGTTGTGAGGGACTCCAAAGTGCACCATGACTCCCTTTGAATTGGGTCATGAAGATTGGCTTAGACTTGCTGGGGCTGAAGACTAAGGTCCAATGTACAGGGCTGAAGCCAAAGATCCAGGGACTTCAGCCATGGGCAGCAGGACTAAGGTTATAGGCCTGCCTGGGGCTGAGCCCTTGAGCTTCAACTGTGGCTCCCCTGTCCGGAGTGGAGGGATTCAGGTGGGCTCAGGCTTTGATTTCCCCCCATTACCCCAGGAAAAGGGGGATCATGAAGTAATTTTTGTTGTCCGAAGGGGGTCACAGTGCAATGAAGTTTGAGAACCCATGCCCTAGACTATCCCTGACTAGGATTGCCAGATGGTCTCCCAAAAAATACCGAACACGCGAGCTAAAAACTTGTCAAGCAAAAAAAACACTGCAACGAACACACATGCTATGTTTAATACTTAGCTGGAACTCCCAGGCTGGGAGGCGGGGCCACGATTGATGCTGGGAGCCTGTGATTGCGCAGAAGCCTAGCGGGAGCGGGAGGAGTAGCTGGGAGTCCCAGCCACTCCACCCGCCCCCACCAGGCTTCTGCGCAATCACAGGCTCCTAGCGCCAATCGTGGCCACGCCTTCTAGCTGCTCCCCACGCCAGGCTTCCATCCGGTGTGCAGCTGGAAAAATCAGAAAATACCGGACATTGAACGTGTCCGGTATTTTTCTGATTTTTTTTTAACCGGACAGAGAGCACGAATATCGGACTGTCTGGTACAATACCGGACACCTGGCAACCCTATCCCTGACAAGTGTTTGTCCGACTTGTTTTTAAAATCAATCTAATTAGCATTCTGTTTTCAGTGTTAGAGTGAAAGCTGGTCCAGTGAAAAATAAATGTTAGTAGTTTCAGATTCTGCACCTTCCCCCGAGTCCTGCTGCCAATTTTTGTAATTCTATTTTTGCTTCTGTTTTAAAAATGGAAAAACCTACAGATATGGGGAACTGACCTGAACAGAGGGAAACAGGGAAACCAACTATAAATAGCTGTTAAATACTGAAATACTAAATACTGTTAAATAAATAAACTGAAGGAATATTAACATTACTTTTCTCTAAATATTCTGTTACTATAATCTTTATCTCTCATGATGACCGGTTTAAAAAAATTCTAGGCCAAAGCATAATTTAGTTGATGGTGTCTATTTAAAATCTTCATTTAAAAATAAAGTCTTCAGGCCTATCTTTATTTAAAAAAAAAAAAAAACTTGCTTGTTGTTTCATTTCACTAAAGGGGCAAAGACAGGAATCTTGTCAGGTTCGGGAAAACAGTTGACGTAGAGATGAAAGCATGGTGGGGCTACCATTCTTCTTGGTTCTTGAGGAGAACATTGCATTGTACAGATGATGCACTGAGTGAGTCTACACTGGAAAAAATTATAGTGATATTCCAGTAGCTGCCAGCTGTGGTGCAAACATTTTCTTGGCATGGGGTAAAAATGTCTGAGCGCTGTCTATGAATTTAACAGTGCTGTGGCTGCACTGCTGCTGACAGTTGGCAGTACTGGGCTGGCCCATGCCAACTAATTTTTCTTTTTTTTGATAAGGCTTCTTGATAAGAGTTCTTTTTCTGCAAGCAACAGTGCTTCTATGCAGCTTTGTGTAGGGATTCAGTAAGTAATGGCTGCAGCTCTGCACTGCTAAATGGTTTTGAATGCCCTTCCCTCACCTTCCCAGCTACAGGCTTGCATGATCATGTGGCCCGCAGGGGACACAGGCCAGATATACTAGTGTCAGAACAAATTTGGGAATCAGCCAATGTGTGAATGACCGGTGTTGGCTGGAGGTGCATTGAATTTATCATCGTTTCATTCACCCTGAAATGGGAGCCGCAGGCATTTTGATAAATGGATTGAAAGATTTGTCCCGTTTCAGTGGAGCTCCCTTCTGTGTCTCCATATTCTTAGCTGAAAGACTACTTTAATTTCCTGCAGCAATTACCCCATGGTGAATCCCTTCCCAACAGAGGTTCCTCTGCCTCATTTAGTGACAAGACTAGTTTCATTTTTGTCCATTGATTTAAGCATACCACTGTTACAACAGTCTCTTCTGCTTCAGAGTTGTGGGAGGAGGACCCATGTTTGGAATAGCAGATGAAATTTAAAATCAGGATTACAGTACACTGACAGTTGAACAGCCTGCTAGCCTTAGATTATACCTTGGATTTTTCTGGTCGGGTGCAGGGTGTAATAGAAGCAGAGCAGTAGTCTAGTCTTGTAAGGTTAGAGAGACTTGAGTATTATGGAGCAATATTCCCTTACACCAGGTGACTGAGTTCTTCCAGCCATGCTTTTCTCCCTTTTCTGAGGATATGTTGAGCCCTGACAGTTGGGCAGAGTGGTTACAATGATGATTTTTGAAGTGCTAGGGTCCTCTGGAGGCATGGCAGCATGGGATTTTTACCCTCTTGGGGATACTCTTTGTCTGGTGTAGTATTTGTTTAATAGACAACCAGTTGGCATCAAACGGCGCCAAAAGCTGTTAAAAAGCCCATTGTCCTAGCACAGAGATCTCTGTGGGATGTCTTGAGCTGAGGGAGGAATATAATTAGTGCCTTGTTTGAAGGTAGCGATGCTAATGATTGGGAGAGAGCAAGTGCTGCAGGCCTGTAGTCTCAATTCTCAGTTCCCCGTGGCTCCTGTCTGTCTTCCGAAGAGCAGGCAAGAAGCATGAATTCCAGTAATTGGGTAACTGGGTAATCTGTTTTGCACAGATCTGTCCTAGAACACAAATCTCTGCTTTTTGCTTTTAGTGGTGTATAGTAGCAAGAAGTTCTGTCCTAGGAAGGGGTACTTGATGTGCTGCCTTGGGGACGGGGGTAGGGAGAGGAGTGTCATGAGGATGCAGATGATCACAGAAAATATCCTAACAGAAGCCTGGAGAAGTGGGTTGTGCCAGCTAAGCACCCTGGCATTTTATAGGCATGAGGACTAATGCCAGCCTACACTGAAACACAGGGAGCACTCAGGAAAAGTCAGGGCCTTCTATTCTACAGTTTGGGACTGAGAAGGAGATGCAGACCAGTCAGCTTCCAAAGATACACCTGGCTTGGCTTAGTTAGGGCTTGTGATATTTCAAGGGTGTGCAGGTCCTCAGTCACAAATATGACACCTACATTCTACTTAGGATCAGCACAGCTGCCAAAGCAGACTTCAAAAAACGAGAATCCGTTGCTCTCAGGGGAGCAGGAGTGTTCCTTTCTGTATAAAACACAATGGAGGACGTGTTTGGGTGGAAGTTAGTGACGGTGAATTGGATATTTACCTGGGCTGGATTGCACACCTGCTTGCTGTTAGATTGGGGTGCTAGTCCATCATTTGTAGATATTAAATCCATTTTCTTCTTTCCCTTTCTCCAGGGTAACCAGGAGCCAACAGCCACTCCTGATGCAATGGTCCAGCCATTCACCACAATCCCGTTCCCACCACCCCCACAGAATGGGATCCCCACAGAGTACGGGGTGCCACACACTCAGGACTATGCAGGCCAGACCAGCGAGCACAATCTGACACTCTACGGAAGTACGCAGGCGCATGGAGAGCAGAGCACGAACACGCCCAGCACGCAGAATGGATCTCTTACGGTACGCACAGCCATTGCAGAGTGGGAAAACAATACGTATCGTTCATATAGTGCTTTTCCTGAAATTATTTTTAGATTAGATTACCTGATAGCTCTTTTCCATCCCTAATGTCTCACAAGACTATAGATCATGGGTGTGTGTTTGTTTGTTTTCTGCTCAACAAGTTTTGCTGCTATTGGTGGGAGGGACGTGAGGGTTTCTCAAAAATGGTGCATGATGCCAAAAAGTTTGGGAAACACTGCTATAGATAATGTCACTCTTATATCAGAAGCGGGCAACTTGTACCCCAAAAGTGAGAGAATTATGAAAGTGTTCACATATGCACCAACCTTCTTTCAGATATGCTCTCTCAATAAATCTGTTTTTATGAAGAGAGAAATATCACCTCTCCTGCAGCAATGCTTTATGGTGACTTTCGTAAGCTTTGTGACTGAACTATAGCCTACACCAACCATTCTGGGGATGTCCTGCCTTTACAAATGTGTTAACTACTTTGAGTTAATTGGCAATAAAAAAAAAGTGAAAACATGCACTAGAAGGCTGAAATTATAGGTAGGATTAGAATTAGTAGATATACATGAAATATCCCAGTTCAAGGAGCTGATGGATGGGGAAGACATTTTGGTTTTTTAAAAGGGCCAGGTATATAGGTGAAGCAAAGATGCAGACATATTCAGGAGACAACCTTTTGGCTGAACAACTTTCTTCCTTGTTCACTTTCGTCTTCCCATAGCTTGGAAAAGGAACTGGACAACATGCTGGCAGATTATCCCAGGGAAAGCTTTATCCACCCCTTAAGCCACTTGTTAAGATTTAACTTCCTAATAAAGAGCCTTATGGTGAGAGGCCTCAGTGCAAAGGGGTGGATTTAATCTGCTAATGCTTTCAATTTTTCTTGTAGTTAGGTACTTGGCTGAAAGAGATTCTTTTTTCTCCCTATAAATATGGAGCAAATTTAATGCCAGTGATTAGAAGGACTGATACAGTGCCAGCTCAAGCGTGTATGGATGCACCGTAAGTAGCACCCGTGTCTCTGTGATGGGTCTTGGCTGCACTGTTGACAGCATTGGTCTTGACCTTGAGATATGCTTTGAACTATGGTGTTTGCAATAAATAGATTCTCACAACTGTACAGAAGGAAGAGTATAAGCTTGGTTAAGTACATTGAATTCACTTCATATGCCACATGGCCAATGCAAACCTAGTCAATAACTGATCATGACTAGAAATGGAACCGAAGACTGATGCAAGTCAAGCGAGAGTCATATAAATAACCTTTATGACACTGAGCTGTCCCATGACCCATTCACCCAGTGAATGCAACATAGGAACTGGAATTTTAGTCTCCTGCCTGGCAATGCAAAGTAATACTAAGCGCTACCAGCTCAGTGTTCGAGTTGGATGTTGGGAAAGCACTGTAGATCTGCATGCCAGTGCAGAGTGCTTCCTAGCTTCTCCATGCCTTTGTTATTTCCATTAGGGATGTAAAATCCTGTTTAATTGGCTAATCAGTTAAACATAAACGGGGATGAGGACGTGGAATGCCCAGCTGGAATGTCACCCTCTCCTTCCCCTGCCTGCAACCTCCTCCCCCCATCACCAGGCCCAGCACAGACAGAGGCTGCTCCGTGGGATGCCAGAGCAACCCCTGCCTGCAGGGCGCCCAGGCCCACTGTAGGCAGGGGCTGTGCTGGGGCAGCTCCTGTCCCTGGCAGGTCCCCCTGCAGGGCTGGAGCAGCCCCCTTCCTGCAGCAGTCAGGGAGCTACTCCAGCTCCACTGGTTCACCTAAACCAGTAAGCTCCACCCGGACACTAAGAATGGTGTGTTGTTTTTTTTAATGGAAATGAATAATGTGAGCCTTGACCCTGGACACAAGCTGCTGCCAACCCTCCTGTTCCTCTTCCATATTAGGAGCCATCTACACTGCATTGCAGGGTAGAGCTCTGTGTTTCATCGACTAATACAAGCTCCAGAGAGCCAAAGGAATGAGAATAGGAGTCCGCTTATGTGCTCTGGCAGGGTGAGGCAGTGGTACTTAGTAGCCTATGAGGAAAGAATAGAAGCTCATGTGTGTTGCTGAGTGCCTGCTGTGAGAGAGAATTGTTGTCAGGAGTCTGTGGAGGGAGTGCAACAGGGAGTTGTTAGATGATTAAGTTGTGTAGCATGTAGCTTTCGTACCAGCTACTGGAAACAGTAGGCATGTTTACTATAACCATTTAACGTAGTTAAAAGTGTGCAAGTGAACACTGCAAAGTAGAGTAGAGGTTGCCAGGAAAGGGTAAAGATTAAGTCCTTAAAAAAAAAACCAACCCCCCCCCCCCCAAAAACCAAAACACAAACAAACAAACAAAAAAACACATGACAAATTAGTGGTGGCGGTTTTGGCCAGGATTACTTAACCTGAGAGGATACCAGGTCGTGGCAAGCCACTGTGTGTTTCGTGGAAATCCAAGGGGAGTGGACAAAGTAGCCGAGGGCTTTCCCAGTCTGTGTCTTACATATTTTGGGCCTTGAATCTTTCTGCACTTGTTCCTTTCTATTCCTCTAGTGGAGTCTTAGTGTATGAAGCTTTTTGGATTCCATAGAATATAAGCCTTGGAGTGTATTTCCTTTTAGTTTTTCTCTTTGCTCCACACGCTAAGCAGTCATGTGGAAACTGAGAGAAACTCACTGTATTGTGTTAGAATTAGGAGGCTTAGCCACTCAGGTTGGTGTTACAATACAGCACTCCAGGGAGATGATGCTATCTTTCTGAATATACCCGTAACTCAAGCGCACTGTCCACTATGCATGCCAGTTATTAAAAACATATTTGTGCTTGTTTGTTGCATGTGTGTACTCATCTGCCACGCACAAGTTCTCCCCCTTTTTCATCCCATCTCCTGACCCACAGAGCTGTACTAACCTAATACTGTGTAAAGTTGTTTTAGGGCTGCTGATGCTCTCCTCTCACTACAACACTCAACAAGAACAGCTGCCCTCACATGTGTGCAAGTGAGATCCCAAATCCAACAGGCCTGCAGATTCCTCTGATGTTATGGTCTTAAGCTGGACTCCTTAGGGCACTTGAGGAATTCTTTCCAGAGAAAAAAACATTTCCCTGCTTTTTAAACTAGATTTTGTGCTGATGTACATTTGGTGCAGTACACAGTCAGCAAAGCGTAGGCGGGAGGAAGAACTTAAAATTCCTGCTTTTCAGCTTGGCAGAGGTGGGGGTTGTTGCAGAAATGATACAGAGAAGACAGGGTGTCACTTTTGGATTGGTTTTGGGGTGGGGTACATCTAACTGATAACAAACCTGTGCAGCAATGTAATGAGTTCATTCTCAGCGCTTTGGGACCAGTTTCTTCTCTTATGAGCTAGTGCTAGTCAGACTCCGGCACGCAAGCCAGGTAGGCTGATGTAAGGAGGGCTGACAGTGGCACAGTGAGTTAATTAACACAGTCTGGAGGCCTGAGTTCAAATGTCAGCTCTAGTCACAAATTTAAAAAAAACCTTCATGAGTCAACATCTACTCTGTACTGGACATTCCTCTACATAAGAGCTAATCAATTATTTTCTGGCAAGGTCCAAATTTCTTGGTCAGGGTATCTGCTTGGCTGTTTCCTGCCTGGAACTTGGAGTTATGAGTCTGTTTCCAAAGCATCTGGCCTTTTTTCCTACACTATGCCCAAAGCACAACTGATAGAGCTGGATCAAAAATTGACAGGGACATCATTTCAAACTTGGCTTAACAAAACAACCTGCAGCAGAAGAGTCTGTTTCCCTGACTGATACCCTGCATCTCAGTTTTCCATCAGTGCTATGACTCTTGAGTTTTTATGAGTTTACAGAGGTAGACATAAAACAGCTAGAGGACAGTCAGTCTGAGACAGTCCAAGGTGGAGAGACTTATTTAGAGGAATGATTAACCATCTAGTGAACTAAAATGGCTTTCCTGAGAGTAGAAAACATTTCCCTATAAGGTGAATAAAACTGATGAAAGAAGCCAGTTGAATAGATGGAAGAGGGGTGTGTGTGTGTGTGTGTGTGTGTGTGTGTGTGTGTGTGTGTGTTTGAATAGATGGAAGGTGGGTGGGTGTGTCAGGATGCACCCTAATACATGGCAGGTGTTGAGAGCTTGCTTTTCACATTGTGTCATGAACTAGTACAATATAAAATCTAATTGCGGAGAGCAGTGTCTCAGATAAATCTCTGGCATACTGTCACTTCAACACATTTAGTAAATGCAGTACATACTCCAAAGGAATACAGATGTACTTTTTTATTGGAGAATGAGGAATCACATTCGCAGTGAGGTCCATGTATTCGAGTCAAACTGAATGGCGAGAGAGGAACTAGACTTTCAGATTTCTGGGTATATTATTTGCATCAAAACATAGGTTTTTGAATGGGCAAGGTTTTCCTAGGATAGGGGTTCCCAAACTTTTTTTTTAATACTATGAACCACCTTTTAACAAAAGGAGTGTCCCATGGATGTCTTCTCTCCAATTTGCTGTTGCATAGATTACCTCCCCTCTCATGGATAATTTAAGATCCCTGTGGTAACTACAGCAATTGTATATTTAGGAAATTTAATATTAAGAAAATACATAATACTTACTTTTAGTTGTCTCTTAATGCAGTTTAACTGGTGGAGGAGCCATCACTGAGTAGCCGACCAGTTCTCTGTGGACCACTGAGGTTCATGGTCCATGGTATGGAAGCCACTGTCTTGAAGCAGCTAAAATTTGAAACTTGAGAGCATGGTCTGACCATGAAGCAGCTTAGTTCAGTTTTCAACCTTTATTGTTTAATGAATAAGCAGGACACTGTTCACCACCACATTCTCTGACTTGTGTGCCAAAGCTTCTGTATTTGATAAAAGATGCATTTGCTCCGAAGAGACTTTTATGATGGCTCTGGCTTGGTGGCCATCAAAAGAATCCTGTGTGGGCACTGCATTGCATAGAAGAACATTTAATACATTCAGAGGCTCCAAAGCAAGAAAGGACCCTTTCTGACTTCCTGTGTAACACAGGCCACAGAATTCCTCAAAATAATTTCTTTCTTTCTGTATGCCTTGAGTAAGGGTTTGCAAACTTCATTGCACCATGATCCTCTTCTGATAACAAAAATTACTACACGATACCAGGATAGAGGGCCAAAGCCTGATCCCCATTGTCTGGCAGGGAGAGGAAAGGGGGGAGAACAAAGTCAAAACACAAGGGCTGTCCCAGGTGGGGGCCTATAACCTGAGCCCCGCCACTCAGGACTGAAGCCCCCTGGCTTTGGATGGTGGGGTTCAGGGCTTCAGTTTCAGATGCACCCCTACACCCCAGCAAGTGTTACACTAGCCCTGGTGATCCCATTAAAATAGGGTCATGACCCACAGTTTGAGAACCGCTAGCCTAGAATGTTGTGAGTTGCATTTAGACATCCATGTTGCCATCTCTGTAATTCGGACTCCATATTTTTAAGGTAATTAATACAAATGGAAATTAATTTGTAAATTTTAAAAATGAAATTTAGTGCAGTTGAAAAGTGATGACTTGCATTTGAAGTCCTCAGTGTCCAGAACGGGTACAGCAGGAGCAATGACAATGCAAGTTCCCACAGTCACTGCTCATAGATAGTGTACTTCAGACATAACAACTTGTAGGAATAACTTGTAGGACTGAAGGGTGGTGGGTTCTGTGTTCATGGACCTTGAAGTCATTAACCTGCACCTCTATCTAACTCGGGTTCCCAAACTTTTGGCATCATGCCCCCCTTTTTGATTTTTGAAAAACCCTAATGCTTCCCCTCCCCCCCAAAAATAGCAGCAAAACTTATTGAGCAAAAAAAATAAAAGAGCCGACCGGGCCAGCAAAACTTAATGAGGGAGGAGGGGCCGGGTCACCTTGCCCCTCCCCCCTTGAATTTCTTTATGCCCCCCCCAGGGGGGCAGGCCCCCCAGTTTGGGAACCCATGATCTAACTGCTTTCCATAACTTGCATCTGAAGGATGCAACTTATAACTTACTACATTTATCTGGCGTTCCTCAGGTCCTTAACTCAATTCATTTTTCTTAAATAATGAAAATGTACATGCTTTATTTAAATGATTGCTCTAGGGTGGGGCTGGGGATGAGGGATTCAGTATGCAGGCTGACCTGGGGAGAGAGGACTTACCTCAGCCTTCTCTCACCACGGCAGCTTGGGGCCAAGTGAGAAGCCTCTCTGCATAGCTGTTGCACCTCCAGCGGGCACAGCCAGTGGAGGGGTACATTTCCCCCTGGCTGGGGCAGTTCCAAGTTAGACTGGGTGGAAGTCACCGAAGGACTATCTGTCGCCCAGCTGGGGCAGCTCTGGGTTGGGTGCCATTGCTGGGGGGAAGGAAGAAGTGCCCCCTCCTCTGGCCTCAGCATGAAGGAGATGTGGCTAGATGTGGGGAGAGGGTGTCCCTTCCCCTGGCCCCAGCACAGAGCTGCCATGGCTGGGAGGGGTGAGGCACCTGCTCCCACGGCCCTAGCACAGAGCTGCCACAGCTGAGGGGAGGCACAGCCTCCCCGCTGGCTCAGAACAGAGCTGCTGTGGGCAGGCAAAAGTGGCCTTCTGCATACCTGCTCTGAGCCTTTTTTCCTCCCTGAGCCTGCTCTTTGACCATTCGCTTGATTACGTCATTTTTGGGGACTGTACTTGATTTGGTGATTCTCTTTTTTGTTTGGTTTTATGAGGAAAAAATCCCATTCCAGGCACAGCCAAGCCCTTACGTTGCTTTAAGTTATGATAAGAGGAAACTATACCAAATTTGGTGGTCCTAGCTCTTATCATTTAGGAAGAGTTCTTGAACAAACACACAGACAGACAAACACTCTTAAATATTTAGTAGATAACTTCCAGTTCTGAAGAAGCAAGTGAGAGAGAGAGAGAAACAAACTACTTTGTATTTATAGTTCTGTGCTGGTTGATCTTTGCTTTTGTCAGTCTCCCTTTGTCTATTCCCCCTATGTCTGCACACCCAGGCAGATAAAGATTCACTGTTGGCTCAAGCAGTATAGATCCCCTGCTTCTCGAAAATCTGAATTGAGATCCTAATATGTGTGTGCATTTTGTAGAATTGCCTGTTTACTGGCTGTTTCAGAACAGACTGGTATAGTTTGGGGCCATAAGCATACTGCCAGGCTTGTGTATGTGTGACATTACCATCTGTACGTGCGCTGCTATTGTAGTCATGGTGGTCCCAGTATATTAGACAAGGTGAGTGTGGTACTATTTTTTTTTAATTGAACCAACTTCTGTTGAGAGAGACAAGAGCTCAGAGCTGAATAGGAAAAAAAAAAGTCACCCACCTTCTCTCTCACTTTGGTCTTTGTAATTTACACTGATGGCAATTAGAGAGTGCAGGATGTGACTAAAAGCATTTAAAAATCCAAAATCTCTATCACAGCACAAGTCTCCTTGTAATTGCCTCCTTGCTCGCAAGCTTTGATTTAAGGAACATGAAGAAACTCTGCACTCTACTAGAACTTGCAGAGGGAGAAGGCCAGTTCTCCCCTGTCAGATATTGCTGTCAGGCCAGAATGAAAGGTGGTGAGAAGTGGTGTGGGGAGGAGAAATTTGGTTTGTGAAGCATGAAGGTTTGTTGTTTTTTTTAAATTATGTGACTCAGAGTAATTTTTTGCCACCAGTCTCCATGAAATGCTGCCTCTGAAGAAATCTTAGGCCTTTTGCTTTTATCTCCTGATGAATTAAGTCAAGCAATGACCAATAGAACAAGACCAAGACCTTAGAAAATAATGTCTTCCGTTTGTATTGGCAGCTGAATATATGGCAATAGACAAATGTATCAAGCCAATTTCATGCTGGTTGAAAGACTGAACCTCACTTTAGGACCACAGACATTAGAACTGGGAAAGACTCATTAGTCTGATGAGCACATACCTTTGCATGTGCAATTTATAGCTTTCAGAGAGAACATATCTGACATTAGCAGGAAACTATTGAATTCATGTAGAAGAATGTGCCCTTTAGTGTTACCTGTCTCTGAGCTTGAGAGTCTCATCATAGTCAAGTTAAGGTTTGACAGAAGACCTCTTGTCTCCCCTGTTTGAAGCCTTATCTCACTATACAAAGCTAATGTGTTGTGAAATATTATCTCTTATATGGCAGCAGCATCCTGCCATAGGCAGACACACCTGTTGAGGGATTTTTGAATAGGTTGCTGTATGACACGGTACAGGTTTAGTAAGATTTGAGTTCCTGCATCTAAGAATGTTTATATTCTCCTCATGTCCACTACTTCACAGCCTTTTGGTTTCCATGCCTGGTTTCCAACAGACCTATTCTTTGGCAGATTACATCAGAAGTTGTTCAGAGTCCTTAAACTTGTGCTGACATACCTCACTTCAGAGAGTCTACCCTTATCATGCTTGGAAGGGATGGACAGAGGGTATCTGCCTATCACATGGTGCATGTGTCCAGTGTTCCGTATAAGCTGAGCCTTTGGGCTGCCTCCCAGAAGAGATTCAGATGCTGCCCAGCTGATTAAAAGAGCACCCACAGCAAACAGCATGTGTTTCTGCTGGTGGTGCACATAATAAAATTTATTCTGCACATGGATGGAAAAAAATAGAGGGAACATTGTGTGTGTCTACTTGCAACATTTACCATCTCTTGTAAGAAGGTCAAAGTTAGGAAATTTGCATTGGTGGGACCCCCAGACATGCCTAAAACCTGGCTGAAGAGAGAGTCCCTTCAAAACTCAGTAATACTGGGGAAATTAATGATTTCTGGGGGTTGTTTTGGAGCACTAATTACTGGGCAGTGTTTGCATTGGTGATGGATGAGCTGCCATGTGTTCTGTCCTTTGCCTTGGATAGATTTGCCCTGGGGACAAGAGGGCTCTGATGAGTCATAAAAATAAAACTGCCAAATAGCATGGTGTGATTTAATCACAAGCTGGCTTCATTGATTTTTCCCCTAGGGTGCACCACATATGTGTTTGGAGATGCATTTTGTCACGGGGTAAGGGAAGAGAAAAGCCTCTGGAAGTGGTATATTTTAGATATGGTATCTGTCAGGATGTTCTGTGGCTGATATTTGGGGATGGGTAAATTGTGGATGATTGGAAATGGTGTACTCTGTCCAGTGTGTGAGGCTCATATTGCTATGCTGTCTTCTTTATGGCAACTCGTGAATAGAGATGCTTGCATTCCCATGCCATTCCGCTGCCCCCCTCAGTGCTAGTCTATACCAATAGATCGAACTCATTTGTACTGCCTGCATTGCCTAAGTGACGCAAAATGGAAAGCTGCCATTGCTTTGATCGGCATGCCGAGGCCACAGTGCTCACTATTAACATGCTATTGTTAGTCTTGTATAATTCAAATGTATGTCAAAGAAAGAGACTAGTGATGGAGTGAATTTCAGTGCTATTGCTGCCTGTTTTGAATAGTGGTGGAGAGACACTTCTTTTCAGGTCTTGGGGACTTTGTAGAGCAAAAAAAAAAAAAAAAAAAAACCCATGGGTGGCCTGTACCAGCTTTGGCACTGTAGGGGTGTTACTGTGTAGGTTCCTGGGCACAAGCTCTAGGACCCTCCCACCTTTCAGGCTTCTAGAGTCATGGTGTCCAACCAGTTTTGAAGCAGTAGCCACTATAATAGCTACTGCTATTGCGAACTAGCCACATTCAACTGGCCAGACAACCACATGGTCCTAGAGCCTGGGATCCATGCCAAGCCTAGAAGTCTACAAAGCAGTGAAAGAGCCCCTATCCTGAGCCCAAGTTGGCTGGCACAGGCCAGCCATGGGTTTTTCTTTGTTGTGTAGACCAGTGTTTCCCAATTTTATTTGGCTACAGAATCCTTTTAAACTTGAAAGAATTTTGTGGAACCCCTAATAACAGTCTAATATATGGAGCTGAAAAAGTAGACCACAAATAAGTAAGGATAATAATAAACAAATGCTAACCAAGGTCATGAGATCAACATTTAGTTTAATTGCACATATTTAAAAACAAAAATCACATTTAATGTGTAGAAAAAAATTGTTAATCATAAAATATTATTGTAATGGCATTTTCTCGCAGAACCCTTATTTTCACTTCGCGGAACCCCGGGATTCCACGGAACACCATTTGGGAAACACTAGTGTAGACTATGGATGTTAGCTATTGAGTAATTGAATAGCTGAGTAACCGCATTAATTCTTATTGGTTACTCAACTATTTTGTAATCCCTGGAGGCAGGAGCGGCAGCCAGTGTATCCGGCTCAGCTCTCAGGCAGCAGCACAGGATGGCAGACAGGAGCCGGTCCATGAGGGGAGACAGTTTAAAACCAGCTCCCTGCACAGATCTGCTGCCTGTCAGCAGCCCCTGTCTATGGGAGGTCCAAGCTCCCTGGGGACAGAGGCTGCTCCACCTCACCTGTCTGTGGAGCACTCAGACACTCTGCGGACAGGGATTGCTGCCGGGGACCAGCCTCTGTCCATGGGGGAACAAGGCTTGCCATCGATAGAGGCTGCTCTGCGGGGAGCTTGGGCCTGCCGTGAACAGAGGCTGCTTCCCTTACCCCACAACCCCTCCATTGCTGCCTCTGGTTGGCAGCAGTGCAGGGTGTGGGCAGGCGGCACTATGAAGCAGTAAGGGTGGGGGAATGAGTGTAGTCAACAAGAGTAGCTGATAAGTCTAAGCTTATTGGTTAATTGTATAGTCGATTACACGTTGACATCCTAGTGTAGACATATCATTGGAGGCTCCCAAATCCTTGCTGCATAATGTACAGCACACTCCAGGTAAATCCAGTCAGCGGTGGGGGAGCCAAGTCTTTGCTTAAGTCTCCTGGGAGTATTTCTTTGCACATTTGGTAGACAAAATATAAAGTCCAGCAGCATCAAAACACATGAGTGTTTTTAAACTGTTAGGCCCTGGATATGTCCTTGCAAGCCTGAAATAATCTGAAAAAAATCTTTGTTAGCCCTTTGATTTCCCACACAATAACTTGTCACTATTGCTGAGGGTGAAAGAGAGAAGTAAGCCCTCACCATGTGAGACAATGAAGCAGGGTTTAAGAAATGTACTAGACATCCAGCCAAAGAATTAAACCTTCATCTAAGACAGATGACAAAAGAAGGGGTGAATAGGCACTCTAGAGATTATCCTGGCATACCAATCACAGCTGTTGGAAAGGGACACAGCAATAAAACTGATCAGATTATTATCAATTTCACCATTCTACTGCTGGCAGTCATGAGTCCATGAGTGTATTTTTCAGGTCTCAGAGTAAGGGATGGGTTCCTCCATGTTAGGGTTAACAAAATCATGACAGAGTTTGTGGAATCTCCTGGAAGAGAGATTCAATTGGAGATTAAATAAATCTGGCTCTCAATTTCCATGTCAAAGCCTCCTACCAAGACATCTTCATTTGTGCCTCCACATCATCTGTGATGCAAAACAGGGTTAGGGGCAGCACATATATTTTGGCTGCAAAGCCAGAAAGGGGTGTAATTCTTCAAGTGTTTTGTAGAACCTAAAAATGGATACTTGTTTAATTTCTTGGAGGAAATTTTCAGTTAGCTATAAAATAAATTAAACATAAGAATACATAGCCATTGCTTGTGACCTGTTTAGTGCCGGTCCTATTTGGAGGCAGTACCTGTGGGAATGGAACACAGCGGAAAAAATGCAGTTTTGCCTGGGGATGCACTACTATCATCAGTCTATTAGAAAGCTGCATCTCAGTCATAGGATTTTGATCGTTGCATGAACATGCTGCCATAAGAGATTAGAATGATATTATTACTTTCCAGCATCAGGACAAAAAAGAAGACCCACCTCTTCACTGTAGCTTTCCTTTGGTAACAAGAGGGAAGAAAAGCCAAGGGAAAGAGGAGAAACTATTTTTTAAAAAAAGAAAAGAAAAACTTACTAAACTAAAAGATTATATTGGGGAAGAGGGGCCAGAAAGAAGACTAAGATCCTCTAACTATTTGCTCATGGAAAGGAGGGAGAGAACAAAAGATCAATTGTTTGCTGCATTTTTTCCCCACTTACTGTAGCATAGTTACAAGTGTAGTATAAATACGTTGACAGAGACAATCTGATAAGGGTTGGTTGGAATTTGTATGATTTCTCTTCATTCCTCCCTTTGTCGCTCTTTGATTTCAGCAGACAGAAGGAGGGGCACAGACAGATGGACAGCAGACACAGACACAAAGCAGTGAGAATACAGAGAGCAAGTCTACTCCAAAGCGGCTTCATGTCTCTAACATTCCCTTCCGCTTCCGGGACCCAGATCTCCGACAGATGTTTGGGGTAAGTTACTGAAGTCTTTAAGGAACAACAGACTCTATTTCATTACAAGTACAGTACATAGTGCTCTTCGGGGCAGAGGCTGTCTTCATATGTATGACCAGGGACTAGTCCCCTGTGGACGCACAAGAATTCAAATGTTGATTCAAGGCTTGTAAGAGCTATGCTTCAGGTGAAGTGTCTGTACATAATCAACAGGAACCTTTGGCTTGCTGACTGCTCACCCTATACGGCACACAGTGTATTAATTTTGTCTGCAAATAGTTCCTCGTAGCAATGTGTTTTGTTTTTCTTTTAACATAATCTAGGGAATTCCATTTAATAAAACAAAACTTTGTGGAATGGTAAGTCTGCAGAGTAAAGAACTCAAGTCAGGAAATACAAAATTAAGGTTGTTCATGCAACTTTGTAGTGTGTTTCTAAATGTATGTGTTAAATAATTTCTAACTGCACCATCGCCTACTATTCATTCTTGCTTCAGTCATTGTACAGCTTAAACATTCGGTGAATGAAGCAGGTGTTCTGTGAAACCATATCTTATTTGCATCAGGAAACTGTCCCAATGTGAAAGAAAAATGGCAAGAATAGTAAGAGGTCAGCATGGCTCCATCAGGAGTTTGTTAGTGACCTGAAAATTAAAAAGGAATCCTGCAAAAAGTGGAAATATGGACAATTTTCTAAGGAGAAATATAAAGTTCTATGGATGCATTAAGAGCAAGAAAAAGGCAAAGGAAAGTGTAAGCCCACTATTTAGTGGAGAAGGAATGCTAATAACTAATGACATCAAGAAAGCATTAATGCCTAGTTTGCTTCAGTCTTCACTAAAAGGGTTAATGATGACCAGAAACTCAAAACAATTAATATTAATAAGGGGAAAAGAGGAAAAAATGCTACCTAAAATAGGGAAAGAATAGGCTAAAGACTATTTCTATAAGTTAGATGCATTCAAGTTGGAAGGTCTGTGCTGAAATTGATCCTAGGGTACTTACAGAGCCAGATGAAGTAATCTTTGGCTACGTCTAGACTGGCATGATTTTGCGGAAATACTTTTAACGGA
>CM057845.1:85410661-85456257 GCA_030068395.1 Apalone spinifera
AAAAAATTGTTTGGTATTCCTCGGTCTTAAAAATGTTAAGAAACACTGCTGTAAATGATGTCTCTTGCTGCCTTATATGGGGGAAACCCAGACCCATCAAAAAGGAGTTAGTCCAGTGTCCTCAGAAGTGTTCTGAATTTCTATGGGAGAGAAAGTGGTATCCACAAGAGCAAATCCAATGGCGCTCAACCCTAAAAGGATAAATATACATCGATCACATCTATAGAGTTCCACTTTTAACTGCTAGCTGACCAACCTCCTGTCAACAGCGCACACTGCTACTGTGGTGACCCAGGCTACTGGCTACATATCTGATTACTGGATTTTGATTCCCAGAGCAATTTATTTCACACTGGGCTCTCCTTAGAGTTGTTTCAGGATCTTGGCATGAGGGGGTCTCAGTGCATTGGGGTTGGGCAGATGCAGTGAAGCTCCCTGGACATTGATTCATGCCCCTGCAGTTGAGGAACCACACCCAGGTAGCTGTTTCATTTTAACATTTGATAAAATATAATAATACCCATTCTGTATATTTTGTTTTAGACTGTGGCAATTCACGCAGAAAACAGGTAGACATGGTTAGCAAGCACACTGAAACAGCCACCTCCCCCCGAATTGACTTCCTCTACTGAAGGTTGCCATGGCAGTCTGTGCTGCATCAACAGCATCTCCTGCATTCCTGAGCTCTAAAACCAGAGAAACCCAAAAGTGACGATTAAAGGGCACACATGTACAAATCTTTCTCTCTCTCTCTCATTTCCTCTGCTATCCCCAAGTAAATCCTCTTATGTTCACATGCTGCTCCAGTGCCCAGTCATCACCTCTTCTTTCCCCAAGGATTGAAACACATGTCCTTGAGCCTTGCTGCTAGAGGTAGGGAATGGGGGACATCACCTTGTCAAACCTGTTCCTGGACCTATCTCTAGATCTTTAGAGGAAAACATGAGCGAAGAAAAAAAATAGTGCAGAAACATAAAAATGAGTGTAAGAAAACAAAACCAAGCACCTTACCTCCTGAAGCATCATCACCAGAATTTATTTATTTAAAATCATATTGTTCATACTGCAGGTTCAGAATTGGTCTGGCAGTAGCAGCAGCCCAAGTGGAGGCTGTCTCACCCTTATGATAAAAAGCAAAGAACAGCTTCAGAACACTGGTAGTCAAACACCCTTCCTCTTGTTAGTCCTACCCTTAAAAGCTAGGGTCAGGGGTAGGAAATCTCATATAGTCATAACTTGCTCTGTTTGTACAATTTTTACAGCATAAGATAGGTACAGAAAGCACACTCCTGTTTTTTAACAGTATGGCTGCATGCTGCCTTAGGGCTTGCCGAAGTTTACTCCTGGGGGACTTACGTGCAACTACACATGCCCAGAATTTATGTCCCCTGCAGATTTCTTTACGTTTCCATAGAAAATGTCTCTGATAGGGAAGCTACAAGAGCAATTATACTGTGCCTCCAAGTGGGGAGGACAGGACTTTCTCTTCCCCAGCATGACATCCGAGGCTGTGTCCAACCAACCTCCAGATTTCTCCTGAGGCTATAGGGGAAACTGTACACTCCACCCCCCACTTCACTTCCTACACCTATTGCTCCTCAGCTATAGGGGAATAGATCAATGTACAAAATATTGTGCATAGAACTTTTATTACTTTGGTTTAGAATTTTTAATTTTGGGGCACAGAATGTCCTCAGAAGTAAGCCTAACCAAGAAAGCTGTTCCCATTTAATGAAAGCTGTAATTTTAAATCCATTTAGTTAAACCAATGGAAAAGGCTGTGTGGACACTCTTATGTTGGTTTAAATCAATTTAAACTAAATTAAAATAAGTCAGTAATGCTTTGTCTACACGGCTGACTTTACAGTGGCACAGCTGCACCACTATAAGGTGTCCCATGTAGCCACTCTGTGCTGGCAGGAGAGAGATCTCCCCTCAGCATGCTTAAATCACTCCAAACAAGTGGAAGTAGCTATGTCAGTGGGGCTTTGTCTACTCTGCCGGCAAAAACCAGCAGTGTAGACATAGTCTGGGAAAGCATCTCCTTTCCAACATAGCACTGTCTACACCAGCGCTTCTGTCTATGAAACTTTTGGTCGGGGTGTGGTTTTTTTCACATAGCTGATTGACAAAGGAAGTGCCAGTATAGACATAGCCTTATTATTATTTTATTATTAAAGTGAAATAAGTGTGTCCACACAGGTATGTACCGATTTAACTAAAAATTGGTTTTAAAGCAGACAAGATGAATCAGTGCCACTTTTTGGGGGGGCTAGGGGGAAACAGGTTAGCAAGGCCCAGAGTAATTATTGGGAATGAAAATGACGTAGCTAAGATCTTGTCCACACACCATCTTGAACCTGAGCGAAGCCTGGTGTGAAGTTTAATTTCTGCTTAGTGATAGCTAATTTCTGCTTAGTTTATATCTGTTCTTAATCAATTTAAGACAAACTAAACAAACTGTGGTGGAAAACAAAATAAAAGAGTTAACACTGCTAGCTGGGTACTGGTTTAACTAAATCCATTTCAAATTACAGCTATGTGCAACTCTGCACATAGACAAGCATTTAGTTTGATTTTCTTTACTGACCAGAAGTTGTATACTATTGTCTTCCTCCAGGGTTTAGGGAATATGTTTCCACTCTTTAAACAGTTGATGTTTGTTTCTGAATCTCCTGCTCTGTTGCTGTTGGTGCATTCCAATCACTCATCTCAGGTGGATTATGGAGGAAGGTGGAAGGTCCCCTAATCTCTTCTAAAGTCTTGGAAGCAGGCAGCCCTAACTGCTGGACTTTCCTGGCCATGTCTCTATGCTTCTGTGTCTTGACTGTATCTATAAAGAGGATTTATTTTCAGAAAACAACTTATTTTTGGTTAAAAAAAAATTTTTTTGAATGTAGCAGCAAATTAGGGAAATGCCCTTCAGAGGCTCTTTGTGTTCTAGCAACACAAGACAAAGATGCTGCTGCTCAGGTGAATGTTCTAAGCACAGTGGAAAACAAAGAGTTAACAATGCATGGATTTCAAGGGATTCGGTTTAGTTTCCTTTGGTTTTTATTTTCTGTTTTGTTTTTTGTTTTGTTTTTGTTTTTTTTGTTGTTGTTTTATTTTTTGTTTGTTTTGTTTTAATTTCTGTGTTCTGGCCACACCCAGGAGAACCGTCTGCTTTTGATTTCTCCCTTTACGGTCACATGGTAAATTTTCTTTCTCATTCTTCAGAGATGGAAACATTCAAAGACTATATTTATCTATCTATCTATCTATTTTTTACACCGCTCATCCTGTTGCTTGTTATTTATTGCAGAATCTGAGGCCAGACTAAAAGAGTGACAGTTACTCGGTCTCTTCAGGGCCCTCAAGCTTTTGGTAAAAGAGAGAGGGCTGCAAATTGCTCAAATGTTATAGCAAGTTTTTTGGGGGAGTACCCAGTACTTTCTAATTTTGATCTTATTTCCTACTGGCAGTTGAGATATTGGCAAGGGTTGAGGGTGGGGTGGAAAGTCATAACAGTCATATTCAACTTAGTCTACTTGTAATATTTAGAAAACCCCAGATCTCTCTTGACCCAGGCCTCTATTGTCCCTGAATCTGGCGCTCTGCCTGCAGAGGTAGAGAGTGCCATTGCCCAGTGTGAATCCAAGCTAGCAAATATTTTTGCTTGAAACTTCCAAGAATTGTTTTGTAAAGCAGTCAGTCAAGCAGAAATTATGAAGGAGAGAAAAAGAAGACTGCTATACATGAATTTAGGTACCAAATAATCTCCATTCTTTTGTAAACCACCTTTTTAAATGGATTTTTAAAAATCAGTTCTGTGCCTTTTTACTCCCTCATGGACATTTTTAAAACAAATGAAGAAAATAAAAATTCTGCCAGGATCTTTTTTTAGAGGGGAAGAGGAGTGGAGGAGAGGTTGTTTATTTCTTAAAAATAAAAGTCACGTCACGTCAGGTTTGGTCCAGTTTAACTGGAGTAATAGTTGTATGCAGTGTTGTAGCAGTGGAATACTAGAATACTAGTTGGAAGTTTCACATATGCACTATATGATGTATACTTTAATACATCCATAATGTAAAGTGTTAATTAGGTATTGCAATTAAATAGGTGTTAGCAGAGTGATAAGTCTGCGGACTTACTTATATGCATAAACTGAACCAAAATAACTAAATTAGTTTTAATTCATATCTTTTAGTTATTTTGGTACAAGTCTGTATGTGAATGTTCATTTTGGAATGAGTGCCCCAGTTTGATCTTAGTAGTTGTTTAATTTTTTTTCTTAAGTTCATTTGAAATAGGGCATTCTTATTCCAAGATAAGTGCCCTCATGCAGATTTATGCTGTCTAGAATGGTGTGAAATAATACCAATATAGTTATATTGGTTCCAGTTTGTGTGTAGACAAGCCCTAAAGTCCCTTGTCCTCTGTTGCTCCGTTTTTCTGTCCTTTGTACTGTCATGATTTCTTTTTTTTTCTCCATAAACTCTTTCATGACAGATAATTACTGATTTTTTTTAATGAAGAAGTAAGTTTTTATATTCAGTTTTTTACAACATTTCAGACTGCCTTTATTCACCATAAAGAAGCAAAGAGAGGCAAAACCATAACTTTCCCACCTTCATGAGTTGCCTTTAAAGGCAACCTATGATCTTATCCTCCTTTGACAGCCATCTCAGCTCCAGCACGTTTGAGGCAAGGTTCAAAAGGGTTTTATCAATTCAGACTAATTTGTTATTCCTGATTTTCTGCCCACCACGTGGTCCAAATTTTGACTTATTTCAGCAGCACGTTTTTAAGCTGCTTTGAAAAAGGAGATACTTATTAGTCACATAGGGTTTGTTTGTTTTTTAAAGTAACCAGGAAAATATAATTGGCTAGAAGTTTAGATTCCTGGGGTGAGAGAAGACATAAGATTCTCTTATAGAATCCAGAAAAACAGTTTAATCATCAACTTTTATTTGTTTTATTCTTAATCTTAAAAACAAACAAGAACAATCCCTCTCTCCCCTTTACGAATGTAAAAGGACATTGCACTGGAAACCTTGTTGTGAAAGATAAGGTCTACTAAGGATGTTAAAATGCGGTTAATTGACTAGTCGATAGGCACTTCCGCATTTCTCCTTTGAAATGTACAAGAGCCCCAGCAGGGGAAGTGCCACGTGGAATCCGGGGTCAGCTGGGGAAATGCTGCAGGGAGTCCCCAGCTGACTCCGGGCTCCAGAGCTGCCCCTTTTGATCGTGCAGAGGCCGCATTTTAAAGGGGCAGCCTGCCACACAAGTGGCCGCCTTGGGGTTTCAAAGTGACAGCACTGCTGTGCGGCACTGCCACTTTGAAGTGCCCTCCCCCCCTTGCTGCCTTTATCTCATAGAGGCAGCAAGGGGAGAAGGGATATCGACTAGTGAACTCATCAAAAGAGAATCTGAGAAGCAAATGCTTATCAGATAGTGGACTAGTCTTTAACATCCCTAAGGTCTACCATGCAGAAGTTTGCTGGAATGACAAATGGCTCAAACCTTTAAAGTTCTCATTTATAAATCCTGAAAGAACACTTGTAAAATATGGCCCACTATTCTTTTGCTGTTAACCTTGTTTAGAAATGAAGCTACTACTAATCCACTTCAGCCCTTGCATCTTCTGTGTGTTGAGAGGGAAGGTTACAGAGCTGAGATGCAAGACTATGTCTCTGCGGGGAAAAGGCACCACGCACATTACTTGGGCCTCTGTTTAATATAATTGTTTCCATTACATCAAACACAAGGTTTGTTCTCCCTGCTCCCCAGGATGTTTCCAGCACAGATTACTGTCTGTACACAACTGGTGTTCATTGTATACCAAGCCACAGGAGCTAGGTACTCCTTTACTGTTCATAAAGGATCTTAAAAACAATCAGCGGTGAAATTTTAACCTTGGTCCCTGACCAGTAGACTTATATTAGGAATGTCCAAATCATCAGGGTTGTCTGTCAAAATGTATCATTTGCCGCTAGTTAAATTCCTGGTTCATTTAGTCATGTCAGTCCATCTGTGTGACAGTGCAGTTCATCCCCATGGGAGTCAGTGTGATTGCACAGTTTTATGATTGAATGAACACCCATGAGTAGAGACTTAGGAAAAAGATGATGTATGTATGTTCAGGGTGGCCTTGACTAAATAAGGCCTAGGGCTTTGTCTCTATGGGGATGTTACACTAGTTTTTGGGCCACCATAGTTACCTCAACAGGCCTAGGTGTTGGCTTGAAGTGGTTTCTATCATATATAGGGTTTACAGGGTTTGTTCAATGACTCTCAGCACATCCACTATACAGACTGTTCCAGCGTCCCTGCCAACAGGCCAGCGTGAAACCATTCCTCTCCAGCTTCAGAATTCAAGCCCACCTGGTTATACATCTGGTCTCTACACACAGTGGAGAAAAAACTGTGAAAGCCTTTGGAAGTGGGAAGTATTAAGATAGTGACCCAGGTGTGTAAGTGAGTTAGGAGGAAGGCAGCTATTGGTAGGGGATGTCAGCTAAATCCTGTCATGGCCTATGACATTAACACACAGAGAAATCTCAGTCAGACGACTTATACTATATGTCAGTGACAGCGAAAATTTTACACGGCTCTTTTTGACAATATATAGTGTTTTACATGTTGATATTTTGGTACCACCGAGTGTCTTAGGCACTATACAAGCATAGAAATAGACATGATCTCTGCCCCGGAGACCTTATACAGCACTTTACAAACATCTAATCCTCACAACAGTTATGTGAGGTAAGTAAATATTATTATTGTATCCATTTTACAGATGGGAAAAAAATGAGGCACCGCGGGTGACTTGCCCATAGCTACAGGGGTGTCTGTGTAAGAGCCAGGATCAGAACATGGGAATTCCTGATGCCCAATGCTGAATTCCAACCACATCTCTATTCTGCAAAAACAATGGAAAGTCCTGTGGCACCTTAAAGACTAACAGATTTACTTGGACTTAAGCTTTTGTGAGTAAAACCCACTAAGTCCAAATAAATCTGTTAGGCTGGAGCTGCCAAAAAAAAAAAAAAAAAAAAAAAGACAAGTCCTATGGCACCTTAAAGACTAACACAGCTACCCTTCTGAGACTTCTCTCCTGCAAAAAGCTGTTGAAATGACCAGGTGCCTTGCAATACCACAAAGTAGCACAGGCTTTAATTGGCAGTGGCATGAAATGTCCTGGCTTGGGTTTCACCAGCTTCTCTACATCAGAGTAGAGTAGGGTCTAGGATTTACCTTTTAGAAAATTTGTCTCGAGTAACTTTGTACTTCTTTTTTGGTCTGGCCTCAATTGCTTTTACATTTTCTTTTCATTATTATTTATTATTATTATTTAATATTATTATTACAATTCTTTATTTTATTGAATTGAATTTCTTTTGATTATGAAACATGCATGAACCAACTATGTGACTCTAGGAGAGTATTGCTGAGTTGTGCTGATGTCAATTTCATACTGTGATATTTTTTCTCTATTTACCTAGAGATCAGTATTTCAATATATAACGATGTGCATGTTTTCCCCCCTTCTCCCGCTGCATGCAGGGATTCGGGTTCGTAACTTTCGAGAATAGTGCTGATGCAGACAGGGCCAGGGAGAAATTACACGGCACCGTGGTAGAGGGCCGTAAAATCGAGGTGCATGTCTTCAGTAATTCAATTTCTTCTTTATATTTATTCTTTTTATTTCTTTTTGTGTCTTGCCTCACTTATTTCACATTTGGATCCCCGTCTTGTGTGTGCGTGTGTTTGTGTCTGTGTCCTTCACCCCACTGCACTGAAATGTATAAAAGTGACATCCCTTCCCCCAAAAAATCTTTGGTTGATTTGAATATTATTCTTTTTCTTTCTTTTCTTTTCTTTTCTTTTTTTTTTTAAGTTTGTTTCCCACCTACTCCAAATTTTTGCCCTTCTGCTGTCTTGATTTTCCTTTGCTTCAGTTTGTGAGGCTCCGATTTCCTGTTTATCAGGCTTGAACAAAAGTAACTCAAAAAGTACTGTCTGATTTCTAACTCTGTGTCTGACAATAAAGCAGGGGGCCAGCCAGTATCCTCTCTTTCCTCAGAGGCCAGTTCTCCTTCATATGAGTGTGAACTGATGTCGAGGGCAGGGAAGAGGTACCAAATGGGCTGCGAATAGCTGCCTTCTACATCTACAGTTAATTAAAGTTAACTCCTAAAACTTCCTGTAAGGAAAGCTCTCAATACAAGGGTTAAGTGGCTAGCCAAAGTAGATTCCATATGAGGCCTTTGTATGGTGCTCAACAATTTTCTGTTCCACCTTGTTGAAGGCTAACTGGCCCCTTCCCCTTCTCCCTCTTTCTTTAAAAAAAGAGTACTAAATATTAAAAAATATTAAACAAAAAAGCCGCCGTTTTGAGTAAGATGTCTGCATATTTTGCTTTTTTTTTGTTTTTGTTTTTTTATTTCCCTTTTCGATGGTTTAGCGTTTAGGGCCCTTCACTTGACTCACTCTTTCCATGGTAACTATACACAATGCTGGCGATGGTACGAGTTGGCGGTAAGTGAAACAAAAGCGCTAGAGAAGAAGCTTATATTTTAAATTTTTTTCTTAAAGTTACAAAAACAAAAATAAGAAAGAAAAAAATCCATCTGCCATCTCACATTAACACTACAAAATGTGATTTGACTTGTTGTCCCCACCCGCCTCCTTTCCCTTTTCCCCTCTTTTATTTTCAATGCTGTTGAGTAATGCCGCCTGGACTTTGGATGTACGTATCGTTTTGTAGCAGTCTGAGCTGTTTAATTACTGACTTCATGGTGATTTCCCCTTGCACATCTTACTCAGAGTTACTGAACTCCAGTTTGGCTGGTTTTTATTAATGCACCCATCCCCTACTCTTTTCTCTCCTTCCCCTTCTTTTTCTTGCTGTCTTTCCCAGACCTGTTTGTAGCTATGATTGGTCTCTCTCTCTCCTCCTCCTCCCTATCCTCCCAGTTTATTTCTTTACTCAGTTAAATGCAGCTGTTGGTCTCTTTGCTGACTGGTGGTTTCTGATTGGTTCTGGCAGTTTTTCCTTTGAGTGCTTGTGTTGCACTTTGCTATAGCAGCTGATTTTGGGCACTCGCTCCATCTTAATGATTGTCTGTGAGACCCTCTCTTCTCCTCCCCTCCCCCCCAATCGTTTTTTCTTTCTTTTATTTGTGTGTGTTTAACTGCATGCTCTCAGTCTCATCATTGTTGTTTCCCATTCTTTCTTTTTTAAATGTATGTTTATATTGTTTTTGGACCAAAACTAGAGTAAATGTGATTCCAGGCTCCCCTTGCCTGCACTCGCTCACCTTTCCTAAAGGACAAACAGAAACTTTTTGTTTTTGTTTTTGGCCAGTGGGGGTGGGAGAAAGTTACTTCTCCTTAAGACTGGCTTCTTTCGTTCCTATTCTGGTTTGAGATTTTGACAGATTCCTACTAAAAAGCTTCACCCTCCTTGCAAGAGCTCCGAGGCTGCCTCTGACACAGGGCTGCAGTAACTTGGCTTTCATACCCCATCCATCCTTTCTTTATCAGCACCACCTCTGCTGTAACACCCACTTGCTACTGTAGCACTCAGGAAGCTTGGAACTATACGGAGCTCTGTAATGAGGGTGGAGGGTACAATGAAACCAGGAAACCCATTTATACCTCTGCATTTTACTTTGAGAGATTTTTGTGAGAATTTTAAAATCAGAGTTACACAAATCAGTAACCCAAGGACAATTGAAACTGGGCCAGCATCTCGCAGGATTCCAGAGTCTCCCTTGGCCTGGAAAGATTAAATCCAAGACAACTAGAATCCTCGTTACTTTTTTTCCTGTGAAGACCTTTTATCTGTGACATTTGGGGATTACCACATTTTAATGGTGGGCTTCTAAAAGAAGCTAGTTTATTCACCACCTGCTTTGTTTGTCCTCTGCCTCAGCTGCAGAGATCCCCCATCCCTACCACTCCAGTAGGACTGGGACAAGCTAGCAGAAGCTTTTTGCCCGTTGGATTGGTGAGCTGCAGCTATCCAGTGTGCTCTAATGGTGGCAGGATGTCTGAGAATCCTAACTACTCTCGTTGGCCTTTTGTTTAAATGCATAAAGTGTCACAATTTGCTGTAATGTTTACAATTAAATGGCAACTCTAATAGTAATTTAAATGTCTTGCATTTTTATAAAAGTAGTTTGATTTCTTTGCTCAAAGATGTATAGAATATGTGGTATTGGAGAGAGGGGTATCATTTTCCCTAACATCTTGTGCTTCCTTCCCTCTCCTACCCATCCCCTTTCTTACTTTTAGGTGAATAATGCCACAGCGCGAGTGATGACCAATAAGAAGATGGTCACGCCATATGCAAATGGTAAGAGAGAATGTTTGTGCTAACGATAAACTGAAAGGTTTCAGGGGTGGTGACAAACACTATAGTGCAATCTCTGGCTACTTAGCACCTTTGAAACTCAAAAGGCTACTTATATAAGGGCCTGACTGTAAATTGAAGAGCCCAACTTTAGGGATCCATTTTAAAAAGACCTTGGCTTTATTTTTAGCTGTAAATATAATGTTCTCCTTGCGGCCAGGAAAGCTGGGGCACCAGAAAATTTGTCTTTCACAGAACCTGCCTATTTGTCAACAGTTTTCCAAGGAAATTGAAAGGTTTAGGTCTGTTGTTTACCAATCTCTGCAGCATCTCTATGTAGCATAGTATAGAAACAGCTATACTCTTATTATTCAGTTCACATGTTACATGAAGAGGCTTTCCCTTATGGTAACTAAGCACCAGTTAATTGTACAGGAAGCTGTATATTTTACATCTTCCCCCTTCCTCTCCCTCCCACCAGTGAAATGAAATATGGCGTTTACAAAATTGACCTGGGACATAATGAATGAGGATCATTCAGTTGCATAGAAAATGTTCTCAAACAGCTTCAGTCCAACAACAAGCTAAGCATACAATAGATAGTGAGAGAATATGGGTTGGTGCTTAAAACACAAGATTGCAAATTAGAAGATCTGGGTCCTGTTCTTGGCTCGTCTGCAGATTTCTGTGCAATTTTGGGCAAGTCACTTAAATTTGTGTGTGTCAATTTCCCAGGTGAGTTGTGAGGCTTACTGGATGTTTGTAAAGAGCTTTGAAATCCTGTGGTGGAAGTCAATGAAGTCACTATGGGAAGTGCAAAGTGATTGTGCTTTGTTACCCTAGAAACGGGGTCAGAGAATGTATAAGGTTATTCGGAACCAGAAGTTGGGTTACATTGTAATGACATTTAGACCAGGGTGCATCCTTTGGTTTGTCAACCCGTTAAGCAGGGGTGGGGAACCTAAGGCCCAGGGGCCAAATGTGACACCATGCTTGCCTGGATCTGGCCCCTGAGGATTGGGGCTCCCCCTAGCTCTGGTGCTCCAGCTCCCCCGCCATTCCCCATGCAGCTGGAGCACATAAAATCTATTAGACCAGGCCTCCCCCTAGACTCTAGAGTTCGAGGGGAATGTGGAGAATGTCTTTCTCCTCAGTTGGAGGCCTCCTCAGTGCGGTGGGTTTTTTCTTTTGTTTTTGTTTTGTTGGGGTTTTTGTTCTGGTTTGTTTTTTGCTTCTTACTTGTGTGTGGCTCCTGACTGATTTTTTTTTCTGTGGGTTAATGGCCCTCAACCCAAAAAAAGGTTCCTTACCCCTGCCATTAAAATGAAGGTATATGGCATTTGCGCAGTTACAGGTGTACTAGTTAGTGTTATTCACTGCCATGTGAAAGAGACGAGGTTTGGGAATTAAAATCCATATCTATCCAGCTTCTTGTCTTGGCACCCATCATCTTAGTATCTTGTTTACAAAGTTGGCAATGCACAGGCAGTAGGCCCAGTGCTGCAGAGATGGTATGCATTACATCATTCTGCATTATCCCCCAGCATATTAAGTACTGACATTTTTGAGCCATGATCAAATCAGATCAAAAAGATAAGATTTCAAAGATGGGGATGCTTAGTTAAAGTGTGGTAAGTTTCATAGGACTCCTGTGGAGGAAAGATATGTGATATTTAATAGCAAAATCTGCATGGTTTCCAAGTAAACAGATGAGGTCTTCTCTGAAAAGTAAAGACCTTTTTTTGTGAAAATTGGGTGTGATCAAGGATCCATCCTAATCCTAGTTCTCTTCCCTTTTTGATTAGAATGAGCAGAGACAAACAGGTTTTCCAGCTCTGCTCATGTGGGTAAAATGCCTCAGTTCATACCCAATCTACAATGGGAGTTTTTTCACCAGATGCAATATTTGCTTATTTAACCATTGCTCTCATGTGTATTTGTTTTTATGGTTTTCAGTTCTTGCCCATTGTACAGATTCTATTAAATGATTCCCTGGGAAAGATTGGATCTGAGGGATATAATGTGGAAAAAGCAGCAAAATATAAATAAAACGGAGAAGAGAAAATGTGGAATGAACAAACTTGTTTGAAATATTGTTGTGCAGTATACTGTGTGTGAGATTCAGGTGTCTGTGAAATCTCAAATCGATTGCCATGCCATTGTCAGTGGCGTCTCCAGTAAATATCATAGCCCATGTATTTGAGACATAGGGATATAATTTGACTTGCCTGAGGTCACAGATTGAGTCAGTGGGTTAGACATAGTTAGAATCCATAGTGTTCCCAATGAACATATAGCATAGTAAGAACCTACAGGAAGGTTCACAGAGAGAATGTAGGGTCTTGTGAGCCAACTATGGGATTTTGTAGTTCACACATGCGTAAGGTAGTTGGCAATCTGCTCTGTTCTGTTTCTTATAGCTTACATGAGAGGTTACTATGCAATGGATCAGCTTATATTCTGCTCCTACTTCTCTCATATAACCATCTATATCTAGGAAAGGTAGTCAGCGTCCATTTAAAAGCACAGGGACCTTGGTGGAAGCAGGAGTGGGAGAAGCACCAAAAGCTGAGTTTCAGATGCAAAGCTTATTTTCCTCTCTGGCCCTTCCCACTGTTTCTCCTGGGTGGACTCATTGCCGTCTCTGCTTGTTTCAGGTTGGAAATTGAGCCCTGTGGTTGGAGCAGTGTACGGCCCTGAGTTATATGCAGGTAGAATTTAAGTAGACACTTCCATTTCTGCCACTTAACTGCAGTGGTGTTTGTTTGTGTTCACAGTCTGCTGTTTCTTTATAACCTTTTTACGTTTTTTATTCTTTTTAAAACTAAATTAGCGTCCAGCTTTCAAGCAGATGTCTCGCTGGGCAATGACGCCGCAGTGCCCCTGTCAGGAAGGGGGGGTATTAACACTTACATTCCTTTAATCAGTAAGTAGCCCCAGTTGGCCCCTGTACTGTTACTGTGCTTGAGTAAACAATGATCTGCTAGCCCTCTTCTCTCCAGCCTGTATGATATATACTTGAAAGGATGGGTCTTGTTGGGGACAGATTTGCCACCATCCAGTGCCTCCCACCTGGGCAGTGGTCATGACCTTTTCATCTTGCAGTGCATTTCTATGCTTAGTTTTGACTGGGGCTTCTGAAATAAGGAAGATGCAGAACAGGAGGGAGGGGAGTGTGAGGAGAGTGCCACTGCTTGTACTTCAGAAACAAAGAAACCAAACGGACAAATCCCCAAAGTACGTATTATACAAGCTGCCAAACTGCGAGTCCACTTGAAGGCCCCCTAGTGGCATGCGCCTGGAAGCACCTTGGGTTGAGTTTGTGCCTTAACAACTGGCTCCTTCTGGGTATCTCTTACTGCATTGTGTTTGCAGCTGCCTCTGAGGTTTTGACCTAATTTGCCCTGAGCCAGTTTACTGCAGCATGAAGTGTAATAAAACAGGGCCCAATACACAAGGAACTGGTTACTGGTCCCATTTACCAGAAGATGATGGGCTCTTGGTAAACTGGCATTTTATGGGGAATTTCTGCTGCCTTACACAGGGGTTATCCTGTCTTTCTGGCTTTAAATTGAACATGGGGAGAGGGGAGGGCAAAGCAGGGGACGGGGACAGGACAATTGACTGATTTAAGGGGCTCATGCTGAATTATTTCAAAGAGCCTCATCCAAATTTGGAAGAGTCACCTGCTACAGTGGTAGCAACTCTCTGTGCTTCTCAGATTCTTTCTAACCAGACTGTATGGCAGTGTCAAAATGGGGGTGGGAAAAAAATTGTGCCATGTTTGCAATGAAAGAGGCATGACACAGTATTAACTCCTTGCATGCCAGACCTCTCTGCAGCCCCTCTCTCCCTGTGGGCTGTGATGTAGCAGGAGGTACACTCTTTCTACAGGGCTGTAAGCATGCCCCTTTGCTGGACAGACGCGGAGCATCCCATAGCCCTGGAACCTATTGTATTATTTTGTTCAAAGCAGACAGTTTTGAATGGGGCACAAGTTCTGATGCCTCTCATCTTTCTTCTTATCTGTCTTGACAGTTCCAGGCTTCCCCTACCCAACCGCAGCCACCACAGCAGCTGCTTTCCGGGGCGCACACCTGCGGGGCCGAGGACGGACAGTGTACGGTGCGGTCCGGGCAGTACCCCCCACGGCCATCCCTGCCTACCCAGGGTAAGCATTGGACATCAAAACAGAGTGCTCTACACCATATTGAGAGGTAGCTGATTGGCCAAGGATAAAAATCAGAGCTTTGTTGGATGGTGAGAATCAGGCTGCACCACTACCAGAGAACTCTGCCCCCATTGACACCGAAAAAGGAAAATCTAAAATCTTTTGTTACACTTACAGGATACTGTACACGTCAGTATCCTGATGCTCTAGTAACTAAGGGCAACTGACTAAGGTACCAGTGGGTTCCTTCTCATGTGCATTAGCAGTTTGTCCATGTGAAATTATCTAGCATTGGCATGACAAAGAAAGAGTCTCAAGTCTGTGGAGTGAGGCAAGTTCTGTTCTCTTCACTCCTTTGTATTTTGTGATCCAGGAGTGAGGAGTATTATCAGTTACCTTCATGCCTCACCATCTGGGAGTAGGGCACAGGAGAGCCAGTTACCCACAATGGATTTTGCTTTCTTTGTTGGAGACAGTTTAAAAAGGTTTAAAACAAAGATCAATCAAGTCCATTTAAATTAAGGTGGGGGTGGAGAGGATGTATAGGGAGAATGAAATGGCAGTATGTTTCTAAGAATGGTATGAAGTACTGATGAACGCGTGATCTAGCATCCTTCACCATCTGATTTTTTGTTAGCCTTACAGTGGAATGGATCCATAGCAACAAACTATGCTGTTGTTATTTGAAAGGTGTACATTACTGGGTTTATTTGGGTTCTTTGAATCTGAGGATGCCTCATTCACATTGCTTACCCCATGTAGACTGTTTTCCCTGTTTTCAAGGCAACATCCTCACATTTTCACAGAGGGAATTTCAGTGAGAGAGAATCCTCCCAGAGAGCAAAAAAGTTGGACATGAACCATTTGTCCTTATTAGGCCGGCTCTGAGAGGGGGGGAGAGCATAGAACATAAATCTCCTAAAATCACAGTACTTTTGGACCTTATCCTCAGATGTACTGATTGGCTTGGGAGATGTGTAATAGATTAAGACGGAGGTTACTGTGCCCTTTCTTTGTAAAATCCTGTCTGGCTTTTAAAATAGAGCTCAGTGAAGCAAGTTGCAGTGGCCAGACATCTGTCTATCTTACAGCAAGAACTTGTAGCAATAGTTGGAACTGCTTTGTAGATCATGTTATGCAGATAGATATTTTGGGCTTAGTAAGTCCAATGACCCTGGGGTGTGACACTGTTGCCTGAACACATGGGAGTTGACAATGACATTCTTTTTGCTGAATTTTCAGATCATCCCTCTTATATAGTTCCAGCTCCTTCCACTGCCATTACAAGTTTATATCCTGTATTCTCTAACCCTGGCCTCTGATCTACAACCTCTGTCCATCTATGTTAGTGCAATAATGACCCAGTCCTGTTTTATCAGGAAATACTCCAGAGTGAAGCGCACAAGCAAAACTGAGCTAAGTGCTACGGTCTAGAAGGACTTTTATCCTGTTGTAGGAAATACTTTTATTCTTTATCCCTGATAGTAACGGCTAGAGCATTCCTAGCAAGAGTCTATCATCATGGTACGCTGGGAAACACTCCTTACAATCTTTCTATATTTATGACTGATTGGTTAAATCCACTCCCATCTTTGTATAAAGGAGTTTACATTTGGAATACAGGCCATGGACCATCCCTTCTAAGTAATATCTGGTGACTATTTCCTTGTGATTCATTCAGTTCATCTGATGCCACGGATTGATTTCATATGTCTTCATGTTCAGCGAACTGTCCAGCAAACAGTTGGAAGACAGTAGTAAACAAGCTCCACTCATAAATGACCCAGTATTGCACTAGATACAGACACGAGGGTTTAATTAATACATTTGTTGTTGTCATAGACAGGGTTTCCAACATTTCCTCTGCAAGGCATGCAGGTCTTCCTCATTGTAAAGTTTAAAATGCATGGAGTAATTAGTTATAAAAAAGTGTAGGAGAGAAACAGCTTTACAACTGAGATTACATCAGGCCACTTTTAACCTTGCATGTTCCATGACATACATACCTTTCTGGCATCATATCATGCATCAGTTACTTCCCCTATCCTTTTAGTGGAAAGATGAGACCATGAAAATGAGAACCAAGCCTTGAGTGAGTAAAATAAAATGGATACTTAGGAAGAGGACAGTCAATAACATTCAAAAGGTAGAAAATACAGAACTGGGCATAGACAATACTTTTTTACAAAACACAATTATTTTGTGGAAATAATTGCCACAAGATATCATTGAGACTTAGAGCTTAGCAGGATTCAAAAAGATTATCTGTATAAACATCTGACAAAAATAGGAATTGCCAGACTGGATCATGCTCAACGTTCTGTCTAGTATCCTCTGTCAGAGCCAGATGCTTCAGAGAAAGGGGCAAGAAACCTCTTAATCCCTAGTAATAAGAGATTTGGTTCAAGACCCAAAGCATGAGGTTTAATAAAATATGTATGAACATGCATTTTAATTAGGGATGTAAAAAGTCGCTTAAAAATAACTGCTAAAAATCCTAGTGGTTACACAGTTACATGTTCTGCAGGCTCTGCAGTATAAAGCTTATATATAAAGACTGCTAGCCCTGCTCCCAGGGAGACTTTGCTGTGGGTTCTGCAGCCTGCTCCAGGGGAGCCAGCAGGTAACCTTTAGCATACCACCCTGGCTGGGCTCACCAAAGATGGGGGCTGCTTTTGCCACCCGGCCGGAGCAGCCGACAGCATTGGGCCCCTTGGGGCTGGAACAGCCTCTCCCCAGGGTGGTCAGGGAGCTGCTCGGGTCCCCACCAGTTAACTGGAACCAGTAAGTCTCACCCGTTAACCATTTACAACCCTAATTTTAATACAGTTAAATGCAAGGTCATACTCGTAGGCATTAAAAAAGAAGTTACAGAGACAGTCGACCCCCCATCCTATATTTTGGAAGACAGTGAACCAGAAAACATTTAGGAGTCATAGTGGATTACCCAACTGATCATGAAATCACCGTATAATGTGGGGACTAAGAGAGAAAATTGAATCCTTGAAAGTACAAGCAGCTTAATATTGAGAAGTAGTAGGGAAGTGATGTGGCAGTAAGTCTGTAACTTATTGGTATACCGTGTCCCTATTTAGTGGCCATGCATTTGAAATTAGAGGGTCCAGTAAAGAGCTGTCACAAAAATTGGTTCAAGATCTGAAAAACGTGTCTTGCTAACAAACTTAAACCTGAAAAAAGTTCAATCAATTTGGGTTAACAAAAATGAAGGTTAAGAAGTGACTTGATCACAGCCCATTAGTATTTATGTGGAGAGAGAATTTATGATAGTAGAAGACTCTTTAATCCAGCAGACAAAAAGGTATAACACGATCCTATTCCTGGAAGCTGAAACTAGACAAATCCAAACTAGAAATAAGAAACTTTTTTTTTGTTTGTTTGATGATGCAGATAATTAACCACTAGAATATGTTAAATAGGGACGTGGTTGATTCTCCATCTTTTTCTATGCATGTGTATTCCATGCAGCTGAATCTGTAAGTTTTTCCAGGCAGTGTGTGTTGGCCTGCACCTGTATATGGGGATAAAAAGGGTGATGCAGATCCAAGTGGAAGGCTTTCTAAAAGATATGCTATGACTCAAAAGAAGTTGTAGGCTTAATGCAGAACCCGTTTGGTGAAATTCTGTGGTCTGTGTAATGCAGGTGGCCAGAACATATAATCATAGCTGTCTATTTGGTCTTAAAAATATATGATTATCACTTCAAAAATTGTTTGCATTAATGAATTAATAAATCTGGATATTCTCTAGCCATATAAATATCCTGTGCCTTTTTGAATCTTGCTAAGTTTTTGGCCTCAATTACCAGAGTTCTTATAGACAATGCTAAGAGGGGAGGGAAAAATACCAGAAGCTTTGGAAGGGATTTAAACCCTCAAACTTCCAGGTATAAGCCAATCTCAATTTATTAGGGGATACAGAGGAGAACTTTCTCTAGTGACAAATTATCCCACAATATGGTTTCTTGTGCTTTTTCGTTTGTTTTTTAAGAAGCCAGTGGTATATCATCTTTTCTCTTCATCTCCACATCTAATGCTCTTAGAGACCAATGCAACTCTGTCCATTGGGGCTGTATCTATCTTGGGTTAGTCACAACTTTACCCAAAAGACTTTACTGATGGCTAACACCACTCCACTATTTTTAATAGCAGAATCTAATCTGTTTGCAAGATATACTGACCTCTCTATGTGTATTTTACAATAGAGGGATATTTGAATTGGCGGGGAGAGGGTCAACATCTTGGCAACATTTTACACTCCAGATGATAACATGAATAAAATTACAGCTAATGTTCCCTTTCTCTTTCTAGTTTGTGGTAATTCTATTGGTAAGTCATACACGTGTCCCTGTAGATCTCAAAGATGGTGAAGATATGCTTTTAAAAGTATAGTGTGCTTGGCACTGGGCTGTCCGGAGAACAAATCAGGAGACAGTTGTGCAATATGAAAGTGTATATTAATAAAGGGGGGGGAGGGGAGCTGGAGTATTTCTTCTTGTCCTTCCTGGTCCTTCCCCAATTCCCCATCCCCAAAGCAAGCTCCATTGCAGCCTTACATTGCCTAATATCCTGGTAGGAGTGGCTCTTTGGGAACCCCAGACCCTGGTTTGATATATTTATGACTTGAAGTTCTGAGAGAAACTAATAGTGGCCAATGAAGCCAAAGAGAACACCGGCCCATCCAAGCCCTTCCAGTTGCTCGTCTCTGCTGTGGAATATGTCGTTACTATCAGGGATGATCCCACTGCACCTATCAATTCTTGGACCTTGGATCAATCACTTAACCTTTTTAGCTCATTATCTCTGCTTGTGAAAGCAATGCATTGTGGGTATTTTTGGTTTTTTCTTTTTAATTACATTTCTGTGTTTACTTTGATCAGAATTGATTGACTTGTTTTTCTGAGGTGTTGCATCGGTTCTTTAAGATGCTGAATAATAATACTTTGCATGCTTGTGTGATTAGCCAAATCTTATCGCATGTCTAATGTACAGGGTAAAAACAGGTGATGTATGGATTAGAAACAAAGTCATGCAGCCCTGTGAAACTCAACATACAGAATTAAACACAACGTTCTCCAATGTGCTTCTGACTTAGGTGGATTCTGTCCCTTATGGGATTGCTTCTAAAGGGCTTCTTTAGTCCACATGAAACCTACTTCATGAAGCCAATCTTTCCATGTGTTTAGGAAGTAACTAAAAAAATTCCAGGATCATAACCAGAGTAGAGGCTCCTAAATCTGTGTTTCTCTTCTTCAGGGCATCAGGTCTTTCTGAGTCTATTTTTATTATTCAAAATATGAAGGCTGTTCTCCCCCACCCTTTCCCTCCCAACCCTATGCATACTGTCCCGTCCCCTTCCCCTCTGCATGCCATGAAGGATGAAATGGGGCCGCATGGGTACGTGCGCACACATTCTCTTGCTGATTTGCTCTTGCCCGAAAAGCCCAGGTTGTGGATTCATACATCACCTGCCTGTGTAAAACGCATGTGCATGCTGCCGTCCTCAATAACCGGAATGTGTTTTCTGTTCTTTTTGTTTTTGTTTTGTTTTTGTTTTTTTGTTTTTGTGTGGATTTTCTGCAGTGTGGTTTACCAGGATGGATTTTACGGTGCTGACCTCTATGTAAGTACACACACCGGAGCCTTCTCATCCCCAACCCCCGACAAGCCAGCCTTTTTGTTGTTGTTGTTTGTTTGTTTATTTGGTTGGTTTGATTTTTTTAAAATATCATTTAGTTTGATTTTCTTCTTCCTTGTGGATATATATATTATATATTTAAGAATGCAAGCATGCTTCTCTGTCACTGCGCTTGCCCCTGGGTGCAAGACCTAAACCTATGGGTTTTCTGATCATTGCCAGGGTCAGTTTACTGGGTGTCCTCTCCCCCACATGCACACTGCTACTAATCAATCTGAGAGATGATTTGCAAATTGAAATTTCTCTCAATACTTCTCTCATTTGCATAATTTGGATATAAATATAACAGGACTGGTTTAGCCTCAGACCTTCCCCTTCCTTTCCCTCTCCCTTCCCCCTTCTTCTCCCCTCCTGGGGCTCTTTCAGACTTGATTTGTGCAGCATGGACTAAGCTAACTGAGTTCTGTGTTTACAGAAGCTCATATACCATTAGAATGTGGATGTCACTCCTCTGGATGAGTCTAAGACACTGGAGTGAAAGTTGATTAAAAATGGAGTCTAAGACACTGGAGTGAAAGTTGACATCTCATTTTGCTAGTTGAAATGGTACCTAAATAGAATAAGGGTTTTCTCTTTCTTCTCCCCGGAGGAGTTGTAGTGCACGTGTAAGAGGATGTGTAGATGGAGGAGTCAGCAGCCTCCTGCTTCCTGGTAAATTTCTCAAGTACTGCAAAAGGCTGTGTCCTATCATGTGACTTCACTAACAAGTCTGTATCCAGGATTCCTAGAACACTGATGTTTGAACTGATTTGTGGGTGGAGTTCCCATTTCCAGAACACAAGGTGGGAGAGGTTCTGATTGGTAAGTGAGGAGGACAGTTTTCCTTTGGATGGAAAGTTCCATTATAACAATTACAGTGGAGGAGTGAGCTCTCCAGACCAGAGAACTGTAAATTCACTTTTCCCCACCCTCATCCTGCTCAGATTCTGGGGCTCCAGCAAAGATCTCTCTTAATAAGTGAAGATGTATCTTTGGAGTTTCAAGAACTTTGTTTCGTGTGTGGGTACAGTGGCCAGAATAGCTGAGCTTGGTATCCATACTGCTTAGAAGACGGTGCCCCTATCATCCAAAGATACTCATCTAGGTGTCTGTTCCTAGGTAGTGGATAGGGTTGCCTTTGGGCTTCTCTGGTCTCTGTGGAGCTTCAGACCTTGTAAAACACTTTTCCCAACCTATATACATACACACTGAGGTTGCCTGGAGGTAAACTCTCACACACGTGGTTTCACATGTACATGCATGTGCACATGCATTTCCTGATTTTCACATGTGCTCTTGCGCATATGCTCACCTAGAAATTGACCTGCCCACTCAAGTGTTCCATTATAATACTACTTCATGGTATAGGAAAGGGTTCTATTTTTTTCTGTCACTCCTAAAGTAGCCTATATAAATCAGTAAGTTTGGGACTGAAAGTGCAGTGACTAAGCAGGTAAATGGGCAGTTAATCTGTACTTGGTGGCTTCTCTTGCACAGTCTGACACATTAAAGCCTTGTTGAGAGGGAGATGTTGGCTAGGGCTATCCCCTGATTCTTTTCAGGAAGTTCCTTCAGATCTTTATCTTGCACATTGCTCATTTATCCTAATACATGACAGCAGCTTTAGTAATACAGAGAATCTGCACACCCACCTCATGTTGCACTCCAATTTCAGCATTTAATATGCCTACATGAAAAAAAGGGATTAGAACACTCAGATAAATCCATTTGTCATCTTGCTATAACAATTCAGGTCCCACTAATGGGGAAAACAGGACTGCAATATAAGGTGTCTCTGAAGATAGGTTGGCCAGATTTACCTTTTTACATGTTATTGCTAGAGTTCTCTAGTAGAGTTCAGAGCTGCATCTCAGCCCTAACTTCTAAGTTACCCCACTTTCCACTGTGGATTGGCACTAATTGACTGTGTACTGGTGCCTCATAGCCCATTGGATTGTATTCATTTAGTTGCTGTATGGGGGCTGTCCTAAGCTATAGGATGAAGGAAAAGGGTTCTTCAGCCATTGGTGGTTGATTTGGGAAGAGGGTTTCCTAGTTGTGGGGATAGTAGAAATTAAGGTGAAGAACCTTCACACCTGCAGAATTGGTATGGACGGGCTAAGGAAAAATAGGGGGAGACGGACTTCCAGCTGGCAGGATGGGCTGAGTAGAAAGAGAAGAGGGTTGTCTTGGCCTTTGGATGCTCTTCCTTCTCACACACAGGTATCATGTTTTGTTTGATCTTCCTCTTCCTCCTCTCCCCTCTTCTTCTTTTCTGGGGCAACCATCCTGCTAGCCACTTTCTTTTATTAAAAGGGCTGTTCCATCTCTTGTTGGACACATTCTTCTCTGGCAAAATAACTGAATTTATAAAGTGATATGCCCCAGGCTCTGGAGGGGGTTGGGGAGATAACAGCTCCATTTTAGGAAAGGGAGTGCTTCTCCTTAATGGGGTCAGTCTGGGATAACAAACCACTCATAAAGACCACTCCCATCTATGAAAAGCGTGCTTGCATCCACTGGAAAGAAAAGGCTGGTGAGCCCCTCTGTGGGCTGTTTGTTTGATTGTTTCTTCCCACAGCTGTGTTTTTTGAACTGCTCTTCCTGTGTTCTGTTATAGAATAGTCTTACAGGAACCAATCATTAGCGCTAAAATACCTCAGGTAGGAGTGCCAGTGTGACCTGCCAACCAGTCAGATTGTGGATTGCAGTGGAAAAAAAACTGAATTATACTAACCATTCCAGCGCCACATTAGAGATGGGAACAGAGGCTTTTTTTTAGGACAGTGCAGACTTGTGAGCGTGTGATCAAAGCCCCTGCTTCCTCAGGGCTGCACATGTTCAGCTTTCACACCAAGTGGCTTTTCATTCCAAAAATGAAGTGGAAGGTCCTTAATAAGGTCATGCTTGTCCCATTACTATGTAGGTGCACCTGGTGCAGTGAACACTGTTATCCTGTCACCTCTTTCAATTCACACCTGCCGATCCACAGTGCTTATCTGCCAGTTTTCACATATGGAAATCCTAGAAATCAATTCCAGCCCCTTCTGCTTTTTAACCTTCCATGATAGGGGTTGTGGGACATGGAGAAAAGACATGCTATAGGCCTAGAAAATAAACTGTTCCTAAAATTGGACTTGCAACCCTAAAATTGATAGAGCGGTGAGAATACAAGACACACTCATTAGATATTTCTAGAAATATCTCTGACACCTAGAGGTATGCAGGTGCTCCATAGTACCAAACCTCAGCAGCACTTTTCTCTGCTCACTCTCTTGTGTCCTCTACCACTCCAGAGAAAGGGTAACTGCTAATATGCCTGAATAACAAGGCACTGAAAGAGGAGAGGGGAAGCTTGTTGGAAGGTATAATTGGATTTCCTTGAGGACTGTTTAGTTTATGATCACCTCATATGGCTCTTACATCTGGAAGAGAGAGCATGGGATGGTTTTTGGTTTTGGAGGATTTTTTTGTGATGAAGAGCAGTGTAGGCAACTGAAAATATCTGCCTTTAGAATTTTCAGTGGGTAGCTGAAATGTGGCTTCAGTTCAAAAAGCAGCTTCATACTTACATCAGTTATCAAATAATTTTCAGCTACTTGCAACAAATGAATGTTGAAAAAAATCCACATTTTAATTTTGCAAAGGAATCCAAAGGGGATGTTTTGATTTACGCTTCTACTGCTGGGCCATCACTGGTATTTGCTTATCTTAGTTCTCTGGCCCTCAGAAAAGCAGTTTGAGTTCAGGGAACTTCTGCTACACACCTAAGAAAATCCAATCAAATTGACAAATGAGAATGATGGAATCAGCGTGTAGGGTCCACCACATAGCGACATAAGAGGAGAGGTTCATTAAAGACAACTTCTCTCAGTCCTTGAGACATCTGGAGAGTAAAAGAACTCAAACAAAGCTATTTTACACTTTGCAGAAGCAGTGCTTAGACTGTCCTCATCTATTTTCACAAAACTCCCTCAACCCAGCCAAAATACTGTGCACTCTAGAGACTCATACCTGCTGTAAAAGGGCCTTTTGTTTGCAATTGATTGTGGACAGTTTGGAGGTTTAAAAAAAATAAAAGGCTAAATAGGTAGTGGGAAATACTATTGCCTTGGGTATTTAGGGACTGGTAGGCCCCATTGGGTCCCTCTGCAGCACTGGAGAAGTATGGAACTTCAGGAGCTATCTTTTTCATTGGGTGACATGAACACTCAAATTAAGTGAAAATATCCTGTAATGACGCAATTTAAATAAGCTTAATGAGAGTGGCATAAGAAACCATTGAGGATTCACTCTGAGTGAATTAATGGATTTGCTTTTTACGTCAGGCAAAGTTGTGTGTGAGTAGGATGGAGATATTGTAGGTGCATTGGACAAGCTGTGAGGGATCTGAATTGCATAGATGAAGCTAAGTGTGAATCCTAGGACTGGAAAATCAGGGGCTGCTGCTGAGGAAGAAAACTCATACACAAAGCTTCCCCTTGCTTTTCAGCCCTAAAATTCACCAAAAATGATTCAAGGAATGAAAAAGAGTGAGAAATGGGACCTTTATTTTCCCTCCATTTTGGTGTATTTGAATCTGGTTAGATAATACTATAGATAAATCCAGATACCTGAATCCCAATAAGTGATCCATGCTCCTTTCTCCTAGATCAGGAATGTACCATAGCCATATTAGGTCCTTTTTTTTGTTTTGTTTTGTTTTGTTTTTATTGTACACACAAATAGAATTTGTAAACCATTCCAGATCAAATGAGTTGGATTATGTGTGTGTATATAAATATATCCTTTACATTTTTTTAAATTAACTGTAGCTTCAGTTTTCCATCAGTGCATGGTTAAAACCAATACACGTCAGCTGTTTCTTAACTTCATTTCTCCAATGAATTATTTCTCCTGTTTTTTGTTTGTTGTGCAGTCAGCTGAAGAAATGTTAACATCTCGCTCTAAATCTCTCAGTGGAGTCTCTGTTCCCTTCTCTGATATAACAGATGGGTTATTGCTTGTTATAATTATTAACATTGTGGTGTGGGATAGGGATAGGGTGGGAGATACTTTTATTTTGGGGCGGGATGCGGGGATTGTTAAGGTTTGGAATGTTAACTTCAGTGGTGACTGACTGTTTCCGTAATAGCAGGTCGTTGTGGCTGCACGCTCTAGTAATTGAGGCTGTGTACTTCACCGAGCTTGTGGTAGAGCCTAGGACGAACCGCTGTCCCAAGAGAATGCTGGGATAGATAGAACTAGCCAATATGAGTCTGAACGTGGTGATTTTGCTGGTTGTTCTAGCTCCAGATGTCAGCATGCTTAGTTTTTAATTTGATTAATAGATGTTACGCCATTACCTTTCCTACACCTGATTCCAGTCCCTGTGTCCCTTTTCCCGTTATATGACATGTAAGTTAAAAGAGAATAAATGAAAACCTTTTTTTGGTTTCAAACTGCATCTTGCTGTTATGTTCATAATAACCTCCAGTCACATTAAACATGGCTCCTGGTCTCCAATGTGGATAGTAAATGTTTGAAAGCGTGGGAATCTGGGCATATTCTGATGCACGCTGCCCTGCATGTGATACTAAACAGGTGTGGAACTGAGCCAATTTTGCATCTCTCTGAACATCAGACCTACTAAGAATTCAGGAGTCTGTTAAACAAGGAGAAAATTAATATGGATGAACTAGGTCTCACTGAGCCTCATGCACCTTCTCTCTTTCATGTTTGGGGATCAGCAGTAAAGTATAAAAACCTATCAAATTGAAGTGGAGGGACTAAAAACAGCCAGCTAAGAGTGGGAGGGTAAAAGCAGTGTCATCAGACTATTTAAAAAAGATGATGTGATGTTTAATGGGAGAAGGTTTGCAGCATGCTGTATCCCATTAACAGGAAGATCTTCATTTAGCCAGCCAGGCTATATGTTCATCTGCTCCAGTAAGAAAGTATCAGCAACCTTCCATTCAGCACCCCACCCTACATTCCAAGGTGCCCCACTAAGGCAGTGAAAATAAAAAATATGCAGTAGCCTTTAATTTTAAAGAAGAAAACTTCGAGTCAGACTTCACAAGGAAAAGGATGATGCATTTTCTCTCAGATTGAATATGAGTTTTTGCTTTTGCCCTGCTTTGACCAAATAGTTTATCAGCTAATTATGACAAAATTGTCATCAAGTCAATCCAGAGGGATGAAGGATGTAAGGCCAGCTCCTGGTCCTACACAACTCCGTAAATGTTGAATACAGTCTCTGGGTTTTCTGGCTTTAGCGATGGTTCCCTGTGATTCAGAATCACAGCACAAACTGGAGTAACTTGCCATAAAGTATCCATACGATTAACAAAAGCCATGTTCAACGTTATACAGTAAATGCAGATCAAATTTCCTTTTCATCAAGCTTGTTATTCTAGCTTTTGACACTAGAAGCCTCTTGAGATGGGCCTTTGTCTCCCTTCTCAGTGGGAACTTTCCTTTCAGTCCATAGGTTACCTTTAATTGCCCCATGAAAGATATAAAAAGCCACTTGTCAGACTGCTCAGGTCTCTCTCAGCCCAGAGAAGGGGGGGAAAAGGAAGGAACGGTCTGGTCTGTCTTTCACTTTTCGAACAATGAGTAGTCCTGTTAGTCCTTAGAGACTAACAAATATATAGTACAAGTTGAACCCCTCTAGTCCAGAATTCTCTGGTCTGCAAACATTTGTCATCCAGAATGATTTTAGTTAGCCGGATGTCTACTTTTTGTGGGTATAGCCAAGTTTCCCATGGTCCCATAAAGTCTGTTTACAGCCACCAGTCCTGGCTCTCAGTGTTCTGTGCTGTTATTTAGCGCTAATTTTCCCCTAAATATCCTTTAACAGCCCAGTAAGCAGTGGAAGTGTTAGTAATGCTGCTAGACAATATTGACATCCTGTGGTCTGGAAAATTCTCTGGTTCAGAACCAGTCAGGTCCTGAGGGTGTCGGACCAGACAGATTCAACCATATCACAAACTTTCATGGATAAAACCCACTTCAAGATTTTCACTTTTCAGGAATTCCACTGGGAGACCTTCAAATCTTCCTTGGCTCAGGATTTAGAGTGAATCTTGCCAATTCCCAGGGAGCTGTAACTAACTTTCTGAGCAACCTTCTGTGATCTGTATCATCTCAACATCTTTTCAAAGGCTTCTCTTTATTCTCAGAGCATTTATAGAACGGAAAAGAGCAATAATGCAAGCTTCCCAGATATAATGCCCCCACATCACCCAATATGCCTCAGCCTTACTTTGGGCCAACCCAAAGTAGCAAAAGGCTATTTCAGTCTCTATAGACATTTAACCCTTTCCATTTCTACTGAGAATACCACTTAGTTGAACCTGGTTCAATTTCTGGGAGTTTTACTAACTGAGGTCACGTCTCCACTTGTGGGACTATTGATGCTACAGCAGCCTATCTTCTGGCATTTGATTTAGTGAGTCTAGTAAAGACCCGCTATATTAAATTCTGAGGGTGCCCCTCTTGGTGCCGGTAGTCCTGTTCCTCACGAGGAGTAAGGGAAGTCAGCTGGCGCGTTTCTCCATCAACCTCCCGCTGTGAGGGTGGTGCCAAAGTTCAGCTTAAGGTACGTCAGTTCCACTTACGTTTTTTACATAGCTGGAATTGCATACCTTAAGCTAACCTTCCCCTGTAATGTGGACCTGGTCTGATTCTTTTGTGTGTCTGGACCAGCTGACTGTCTTATTCTTCTCACATCAAGGAAACAAAAGCAGGCATTTCCTAAGGTGACTTTCTTTCTAATGTGCATATTGCTGGAAAAGAGAACACCCAAATTTAGCTCTTTCTGTCCTTGTTTTCCCCTCCTCAACAGCACCTGTAATTTCCTACTTGAATGACCCTATAAGATTTCCTTTGGTCCATGGCTTTCCCTAAATTGCCTACTGTTGATTCAAGGCTCTTCCCAACCCTTCTGAGGGAGAGGTAGAACATACAGGGGTTAGAGGGTGACTGTTGTGATGGATGTAACATAGGAGCTGATGCAGTTTGAAACATGTCCTCTCCTTGTGGTGTGTGTGAGTTTTGATTTCTGGGAGTGGACAGGTATCTGTAAAATCAGTTCTCTTTTTCTCCTGCAGGGTGGATATGCAGCCTACAGATATGCACAGCCTGCTACTGCAACAGCAGCCACAGCCGCTGCCGCCGCTGCAGCAGCTTACAGCGATGGGTATGTAAGGAGGAACGGGGCAAGCTTGATATGTTCAGGGATTCATGGAGTACTGCTACTCCATTTAAATATTCCTCTACCTCATTACTCTAGCTCATCTTGACTCCCCCCACCTCAACAAGAAACTTTAGAGGAAAATGTCCACTTGGGCTGTTCCAGGCTTGGGCTCTGTAGCTGTCAGATATATGGGACCGAGCACTAAGCCTGCATTCTCCCTTACCCCCTCCCCCTCTGCCAAAGCAAGCAACATGGTTTTGTGGTTAGGAACAGGCACTGCGAGTCATGAGACATGGCTAGTTTTTTTTGTTCTGTGACTGTGGGTAAGTCACTCAATCCAGGCCCGCTAATGGTGGATGGAGGGGGGAAGGGAGCGGTTTCCCCCAGGGCCTAGTGATTCAGAGCACCTTGGGGCTCCTGACTACCGGGCTGCATTCTCTGTATGACTCTGAGGGCTGGGGTGAGGCACTCTCTAGGCAGCATGGAGAACTGGATGTCCCCTGCCCTGCCCCTTCTGTCTGAGGCCCCGCCCTTCCTGGAGTGTGGAGCTGCCTCCCCACCTTGCCCAGGGACCCGCGGAGGCTGTTGACCTCCCTGACTGAATCAATTTGTGCCTCAGTTTCCACGTGTGTAAAATAGTAAACATTACCATGAAAAGTGGTTTGAGATCCTTTAATGAGAACTTATGTATATGTGCTAAGACGTATTTGGTTGATTATCAGAGTAATTGTTGTAAGGTCTTTTATTTCCCTATACAATGAAAAATGCTTTCACTTCAAGTGCACTTAAGGGAGATTCTTCAGTCTCACTAGATCTAGTGGAAAACTTGCATCCAAAACTTTGGGGGGGAGAGGGGGGAGGGAAGGGTTGTCAAAAAATGCAGATTCAGTCAGACAGATCAAAACATTTCAGGAATTTGTCGTGGTTTTACCAATTTGTTTTGTCCAACTCACCTGCCCCCATCCCTCCTTAAAATCTGGAAATAATATTTTTTTGACAGTTTCGGACTGAAATGTTTCAATTTTGGGGGTCAAAACCATTTTTTATTTTAAAATTTCCTTCAGTTTTGAAAACACAAAAACTTAAAGAAAAACACTTAAAATCAATCATTTGACTTAAACTAATTTTTAAATGGCTTTGGAATTTCCAGATAACTGAAAAATCTCCCTCATTTATCTAGCTCTAAAGCTAGATATCCTTTGTTCATTTCTGAACAAGTCCTCTCTCCTTTCCATGTAGCTGCTATAATCACAGCAGCTGCCCTAATATCAGTAGTTACTTTCCTCCAAAATCGCACCACTAGAGGTAAGGGGGACACCAAATGTGATGCCAGCTGCCTCCCTCACACTCCTGCTAGCTGAGAATATGGCTTTTAGGTTGGTTCTCCTTGCAGGCCTTTCTCCCACCCTGTATCTGGAGTGGAGCTGCCTCAAGCAGGTGGGTGGGGCGTAACACACACCCACATCACACCACCACGTCTAAATCCCTTTTGTGGGGTGACACTTTTTCTTTTCCCCCTTTTCTCAGTTATGGCAGGGTATACACAGCAGACCCTTATCACGCCCTTGCCCCTGCCGCTAGCTACGGAGTTGGCGCTGTGGTAAGTATGATTTTCTTTCTGTCCTCCAGCCATTTCTCTCATTCCTAGTATGGAGAGTAGCTGCCCAGAGCACAGGAGCTGCTAAGAGTCTCCATTCCCTACCTTTTCTCTTTAGTCAAGGAGCCTCTCACTTCACGGAAGCTCTCCATGTAGTCCATGCCCTCTCATCTGTATTGCCTGAAAAAACTGTTATGTAATTGGGAATGAGCAGTGTCTCATTGTCCTGGGGCATGGGACTGGTATTGGGAGGGCAATGGAGATGGTATCTAATAATATGGCTTTATTTTTTTTATATGAGCATAGTGCCTAAGAGCCTTAGTCATGGACCAGGATCCTGTTGTGCTTGGTGTTGTACAAATACAGAAGTAGAAGGTGGCCCCTGCCTTGAGGAACTCACAGTCTAACAAATGGGCAGGCATGATACAGCCTGAAGGCGGAATCTGCCAAGCATTTTGATGCAGCCCATGCAGGGCCGGATTAAGGCATGGGTTAGCCGGGCAGCTGCCCGGGGCGCCAACCTATGGGGGGCGCCTGATGGCAGCTGTAAGGGGCGTGCAGCACCGTGCGTCTGGCTCCCGGATCATGGGCTGCAGCAGCTCCCAGGGGCCGCCCTGCAGCGGCTGCCCGGGGTGGAGGCCGCTTTAAGCCCCACAGCGCCAGCCGGCAGCGCCCTTCCCCCCACAGCCGCAGGGCCCTGCATGGCCAGGCTCGGCCCGCCCCCAGTGGCCCTGGACTGTGTGCTAGCGGTGGTAGCTGGGCTGGGCCGGGCCGGGCACGTGCGTCCTGCCACTGCCAGCTCTGTGTGCCCTCTCCCACGCACTGGGGCGGGGCCGTGCATGCGCCCTCCCCTAACCTGGGGCGCAATTAACCTATCTGCCCGGGGCGCCGGAATGGCTCGGTCTGGCCCTAGGTCCATGCCAGCCCTTGCAGCAGGGAGCAGTGCCAATCAAAGCGGCTAGCTCCCTGTGGTTCTCTGCGCTGTGGGGGAGAGAGTGAGGGGTTTCAGCATGCTGTTCCTGCCCCCAGCAAAATCTCTCAGTTCTTATTGGCTGGAAACTGGCCAATGGAAGTGGAGAAATTTTGCTGGGGGTGTGGGCAGTGCAGCACAATTTCTCAGCTCCCATTGGCCAGTTTCTGGAAGCCTCTTCCCACAGCACAGAGAGCCAGATGTACAGCCAGCCAACAGTCTGGGACTGCTGGGAGGAATGGGGGGGGGGAGCCTGCCTGAGAGTGCTGCTGGCTGGGAGCTGCTTAGGTAAGTGCCTCCCAGCTAGAGCCTGCCTCTGGCACTCCAGTACTCCATCTCCCAGACCCTGCACCCCTCCTAAACCGTCCCCCAGGCTAGAATACTCTCTGCACCCATACCCCCTCCTGGACACATCCCAATGTAAAAGAGTAGTCAAATAGTCAACTTGTGTTTCTCCCCTCCCCCTCCACCCCATTGCCAAGGGGCAGGAAAGCAGAAGTCGGTGCTGTGGGGAGCCGGCTTAAAAGGAGCTGGAGCTGCATTTTAAATGTGGTAAGAGCCACAGCAGTCTGGACTGGCAGCAGGGGCTGTAGCAGTTCCAGCTCACTCTGGGTCCCAGACCTACTCCTGCTGTAGCTCTGCCTTTTAAATGTAGTATGAACTCTGCTGCCTGCGCACCTGACACTTACTACGTATCAACTGCAGAGCTGCAGTGGCTCCTTAATGATTAATCATGTACTTGATACAAATTGTATTGAGTACACGATTAGTCATTTACTCACTACTTAACGTCCTTACCCCAATCCCCTGCCCCAGGTCACAAACCACTCTTTCTCCCAAATTCCCACTCAGACCCCACAGTCTCTCCTGCACCCCAGTCTCCTACGCCAAGCTCCCTTCTGCACCCACACTCCGTCCCAGACCCTGCACGTCCTCCATAGAAAAGTGTGGCCCTTGACCACTTATCAAAATATTGGAGTGGCCCCCATCAAAAATTAATGCCTACCCCGTCCTTGAACCTGTTTGGATTGGGAGATTTGCTCAAGTCTACTTTCAATTAACTCTGAAGCTGTCCCACCTGAGATCGCCATCTGTTTTTTCTGATTTTTTCCCAACTGGGAGCTGCTTAGGTAAGTGCCTCCCAATATTTTGATAAGTGGACGACACCAGAAGTGGTAGATCAGTGCCAGGACACCCACTCTCCATTCCCTTTCAGGGAGTTTTTGTCATTGTTTTGACTGTTTCTTTCCCCAGCTCCTAATCAGTTTTTCTTTGCTCTTTTAACTTCTGCAGGCGAGTTTATACCGAGGTGGCTACAGCCGATTTGCCCCCTACTGAAGTGACGTGAGCCCCCTGCAAGTGGGACAGCCCCCCCAGTTCATGAGGCCTGGCTATTGCAATATTTACTAGTAGAGGAACTCTATAGCAAGATGAGGAGGAAAAACAAACAAAAAAAAAAACAAAAGAGAAAATACTTTTTTATACCTCACTATGTTCTTTGAATATGTATTTTCCTTTAAATTTCTGCCTTTAATTCTTTTGTTCCAAAGATTGTGCTTTTTTTGGGTTTTTTTGTTTTTGTTTTTTAACTGTGGTAAAAAATAATGCATTATCGTGTCTGTATGTTGGTGCATAGCTTATCCTACCAATCACGGAATGATGAGGAAAGATGTTAGGAACCAGTATCATGCAACTAATCGTGGACAAGGTTACTTACCTGGGTCTGGTGCTTGGCACCTGTGAGACAGGAGATTGTGAGGGAGAGCCTCTTCTTGCTGTGTTCTGTCCTTTGGAGGGACGTGTTAATTGGCTGTGGCTGGAACCCACATGCTGGTGAGAAATAGTCCTTTGTATTTGAAAAGATGGGAGATGCAGAGACTTCCAGCATTTTATCACCGTCTGGCATGCACATGCTTGGAACAGTTTCAGCAGTGTCAGGATTGGAGAGGTGGCAAGAGAAAATTCCCCAAACTTGTCCAAAGACTTTGGCTATTAACTGCAGTGATTTTGAAATGAATTCTGGACATCTCTTCTCCCCCCCCCCCCCCCCCCCCCCCCCCCCCCACACCTAATCCTAATAGACTATTGTCCACTACTGGACTGTAATTGTCCTTCCCTTGCCCTCTGCTTTCAAAGGTCTTTCTCTTTTCCCTTATTTCCTTGAAGGTTGGTTGGTGTGATGCTGCAAATGTGGGCCAGTAACGGCAGAGCTTGAGGCAATGGTTGAGAGTGCTTGTGTCTCAGACATCAAAGAGTAGCTAGATTTATGGAGTGTTTGCAGCTTTCTGGGTAAGGAAGCTGGCAAAATAACTCTGTATCAGTGCTACACTGCGCTGCTCTGAGGGTCAGCCTTCATGGTCCCTCTTCCAATTCACCATTCACAGTCCCTCTTCCAATTCAGGCATTACCACAAATAAATCATTTAGGTTAGTGTGAGCAACAACAACAAAAATGAGTCATGGATTAGCTGCAGAGGGACAAGGGAGTGTGTGCGAGGAAGAAGAGTGTGTGTTTTATGTCAGAACATTTTTCCTGAAGTGATTTTGAATAGCTCAGATGTCTGAGGCTAGGCAGGAGCAGTTTGTACAAGCTCTGAAATCCTACGAACCTCCCATCTCCTACATCTATTTGAGGCCCTTAAATATTTAATCTAGAGTCCCAGTGGCCATTCGCCCAGCCTCACGGTATCGGACAAAGAGCACCTGGACGGCTCAGTCCACATTTACACTACAGATTGTAAGATTCTAAAGCAGAGAGACTATTTAGAAGGGCTCCATAGCTCCCACGGTCATCTCCCTTCTGCACTTGTAACTAGAGTGATTCTTTTGTTTTAAAAAGCAGGTATTTTATAGGTTACTTCAAGGAGCAGCACTGTGTCAGGGAGTCATTGCTATCAACATCTGAACTTGATTTTAGAACTCAGAGGATGAGTAGTCTCCCCTCCAGTCATTAGCTATTGCAATGCTCCCAGCAACTCTTCTATGAAGCTTTATCTAACCCTAGACACTAGAGAAACAGAGAGAGAAGCACAATTCATTTGGCTCTCTTGTCTAGCTGAATTGGTTCAGGACAACTTTTCACCCGCAGAAGGGCTCTGTGGGGTGTGGATTTGTAGCTAGAGCTTTTGAATACCTGCCATCATACACTTGCTTCTCTGGCAACAGTTGATATCAGAATAGGAAACCAGACGCGTTGAACTGCAAGCATTGTTAGTGAGCAGCGCTGTCTGGGCGGTGCACTGACCCAGCCACGTGCAACACACATCTTTGCTCTTTCCCGCAGCACATGTCCTCCCTGTGCCTAGCAGGAAGGAGGTGCCTGAAATGGGAAGGATCAGGGAGACATTAGTTAAGCTAGAGACCCTAAAGCTATTGATTCTATAAAAGAATAGCTAAAACAAGGGGACACCAAACTGCCAGCCTATTGGCCACTTTTTTGTGTTTTGGTTTTTTTTTCAAGCCAAAGTTTGGTTTGTTGCAGTTATGACAATTTTTGTTGTTTGTATATAAATATTTTAGTTAGATTGAAAATGGGATGGGGGGAGTGGGGTGTTGGGGCTTTCACAAAATCAAGGAAATGAGGGGGATGGTGGGATTTTTGGCTTTTACTGGTTGAGTGGGGGAAAAATTTCCAGTAGAACTTCGTGTCATATTGAAGGGAAGCCAATTTCCATCATGCGGCAGATGAGGGATTCCTTTCTGGAGCTGAGACGCAGCAAAAGCCTCAAATGGAGTTGATCAGTCCCACACCTAAGATGCTAGAGGGAATGAAAACAGGATGTGTCTTCCCTTAGTCTCAGGAAGGAGAGAGAAATTGCTAATGCTGTGGGGCCACAGTGTGGGAAAAGGTGAGGGGACTCAACTTGCTTAGCTCTACAGTGGCAGCTGCTTTGGCCCCTTTCATATGTCCCAGTTCAGCTGGTTCTCACTGTAGCTTCTGAAAGGTTAAGTTCTGCTTTCTCAAGAGTGTTCCTGCACCATGGCGGTGCAACATGTAATTGGTTGCCCCCTTGCCTCGCCATCTGTAGGCAAGGCTGAACGCATTTCTGCTTTAAGTAGAAGCTGTGCTTGGCAGCTAAACTCTGTTGAGAATCTGGGTTCTCATTACACAAGTACCTGGGTTTTGTAGAGGGGGGGTCACTTACTGCTTTAGCACCCACCATCACCAACTTCAGATCCACAAAGGCCAGACCCCGATGCATCAATGTCTGGCCTGCTCTGATCTGTTAATCACTGCTCTCGGCCCTTCAGTGTATAAGCACCTGGGTTTCCCTGATTCCTGTAGTCCATGGTGACGGACTGGGGGAAGTTGAGCCCTTTGCCTAGCTGACTACAGCAGTTGGTTCTGTAATTCTGGACAGTTACCATCCATACAGTCTAGGTGATACTTTTCCGAAGCCAAGGCCTCCCAGACAACTTTGCCACAGATGAACTTTTGCAGCAGAGTTGCTCCTATGAATGCTGTACCATGGCAAGCGAGAGCCTCTTCTCTCCTTTCCTCCCTCTTGCAGGCACAATGACTCTGATCCCACAGATGACATTTAATGAATTGGCTCATGATACAAAGGACCGATTTCCATTCAGATTAGTCAAGCCTTGGGTGTATCAATCTTTGAAGTATCAATTGTCCCAAAGATTGAGGAAGGCCTGTATCTCCCTATGCAGAATGAATTATATTCACGCTTTTTACAGGGATGAGGGAAATAGTAGTAGAACTGGGACAGGCTTTATTCACTGAGAATATCTAGCACTTCTGCCCTGTAATAGTCATTGTTCAAGAATTTCTCTCAAACAGTTTGGCTTAGTCAGTTAGATCTGGTCTACCCATATTTGTACCAGTATAACTGGTTTGGTTAGAAGGGTGATTTTAATGATATAGTTATACTGGTACAATTCCTAATGTGAGTGCTGTTATTGTGATATAAAGGTGTGCTATACCAGTATAGCTGGTTCCCTTTTCCACATGGGAATAAGCTGTATCAGAAGGCACCTATATATATAAAAGGCACCTATATATATATAAAAAACCTGTGTCCACACTAGGGGTTTTGTATGACTTTAACTACTCTGGTGAAGGTAAAGCAGTACGACTTTTGTGTGTAGACATGTCCTTTAGTGTCCCAATTACTAACCGCTTAATAACCAGTCATTTGCAAGACAGGCAGTCATGTGGGGGTCCCGTCTACAGAGTTCAACCGTATTAGCCAAAACCATGCTTTTAAATTATGTACTTGGTTAGACAGCCCAGTGCTATGGAGGCAGGAGACTAGTAGGATGGGGCATTTGGCTGCAAGTGGACTAATCTAGATTCTGCTCGTGACCCTGCAGTGTGCAGGTTAGTTCATCCATCTGTGCTTCAGTTTTCCCCATCCACAAAGTGGGGATAGAGATACTTTATCCACCTTTGTGAAGCACTTTGACACCCATTGGTGAAGAATTCTACATGAGATCTGAGTAATGGCCCAAATCCCAATATAGGGAGGGCCTAACCTGTGGTCTAACATGGTTTATAAAACTATTTTATAGCCTAGCAGCCTTGTGGTAAGAATCATTCTTAAATGAGTCCCTGGCTATTGTGGCTTTTGGAGTTCTGATCTGTAGGCACCTTAGAGGCTTTGCAAACCTTCATTTATCCCCTATTTACTCCTCCTGATCCCTAAGGAAAAGACAAGTAGAGAATAGGTGTAGAGGAGCACTTAGAAATTCGAGAAGGGGGAAAATTGGCTCTGGGGAACTCCTCTTTTGCTGAGTCCAGCTCCAAAGGTACACCACACAAGCAGCTTGGGAAAGAACTTGCTACTTGTGCCCCTCTAGTATGGCCACGTCTGAGGAATCCATGCCTTGGTGCAGGAGGAAGTTGTTTTTAAAGAGTGTGTTACTTGTTTGCACTGTTTTAAAATAGGAGAAAAAAAAAACAAACGAACTAGTGAACAAGGTGAACATCCAATGTAAACTTTGGTGTGTTTTTATTTTGTCATGCTCTTGGAAATGTCAAACATTTTGTAGTATACACCAGTGAGACTTGATTCTTTGTTGCATAAAACACTATTTTTTGGTGATGTTTCTGTCTGAAAAGCTCCTCCCTCCTTGCCCCCACCCTACTGACTGCCCCACCCCCAACTTATGTTATTCTATAATGAAATCACAAGTCGACAAAGCATGCAGGAATGTGATAGCCAGAGTGTGAAATGGGGCCCTTTTCAAGTAGGCTCTGGGTGTCCTCCGTGGCGGAATCCTTCCTGTATGCAATATAACGCCTCTCCCCAGAGCACACACCGGACACAAAACAAATAGAACGAAGACGTCCAATGCCTAAATCGGTTGCCACCACTCACAGTGGAGGGGGACATTCCTGATGTGTTGTAACCACCTGCAGTTGTTGTCCTACCCACGTTTCTGGCAGCAACCGATGAACGCTTACACAGGAAGATGACAAATAAGGTCAGGGCCAGTGCAGCGAGTTGGCAAGGACTGGTAGCCGAGTAAGAATACATCAGGCAATACCTTGCCTTTAAGGAAATTGCTGATGTATGAAGCCGTCCACCTGAGTATTCATTTGACTGGCAATCTGCAAAGTGCCAGTAATCTACAGATTGATTCTAAAGCTGGTCAACAAGTCTCTCTTTTGCCTGATTTTTTTGGGGGGATTGGGATGAGAGGGGGTCAGTTTCTTCCCTCATTAAGGGAATCTGGCCTCCCCCATTGTCTCAGCTTCAGTCACTTTCTTCTATTTTTCTCTTGACAGTATTTTTTGTGTGTACGCGCGCGCGTGTTGTAGTTTTGGCAGCTCAGTTTGGCTGCATTCTCAAGTGACGAAGTAATCCTCTTTTACCCCAGGGGATATGATTTGTTTTTTTTCTTTTTATGTTATCAATTCTGCTTGTAAATAGCTGGAGCAAAAAAACCTGGGGCCGATAGCAAACGAGAACCAGGGCTGTAGAGCGATATGGAGCTGGTGGAGAGTTTACTGACCTCACGGGCTGATCTGCCTGAGACTTGGAGCTTTTCAGTGCAAGGCTAAAATTCCACAGAACCTCCAGTGGCAACGACTGACTCGCCCCTTCATGCGGTCTCCCCACTCCCTTTCCATTGCCAGGTACCCTTGGGGCATAGGATGCATCAAAACTGGATGCTTTCCTCTCCCCGGTATCATTTCCTAGGACGCCTAAGCCGCTTGTTCAGGGTCCCATTTCTCTGCTGACTCTGGAGAAGCAGTGTCTGCATCCCAGGGCTTTGTGACCATCTCTAACTTCCTGCCCCCCTCATTAAGTATCATATTGTATAGTAGCTTTCAGACCATACAGTATTCATTGGGTTACTCCTATTATTATCAAGTAGCTGGAATTGTGAAGGTCGGAGTAGTTAGATCTTTAGCTTTTATTCCTTTTTTTTTTGTATTACTATCCATGTGTATAAATTATTGATCATGTTGCTGGCTTTTATAAACTCTAAGCAAGGGAGGAGCCCTTCCTCACCCTTTGCAAATGGTAATGAAGCACTGTTTTTAAATAAAAGAGAGAAACACCAGTCTGATGTGTCTTGAGTGCTTGTTTACTGGTTCTCTGTGTTGGTTTTCATGCCCGATCCCCTTGGGGAAGAATTTTGCATTTTTCGGTTTTTAATTTGAGAGAAAAGAGTGGCTTTAAAAAAAAAAGATAAATGTAAAGTTCAGGACAGACAGGCTGAGAATACTGTCAGAACACAGGCAAGCCTTTCACACTTCAATCCTGACCTAACCTGTTCATCCCGTGGGCCCCCAAAGCTGTCAGTATCTCCCAGTCCTGTGTTGCAGCACTCTCTGCTGTCCATTTCTTGTGTGTTCTTAAAAGCAGAAAATCCCATTCACTGTGGACCTGGTTTGAGACTTTTTCACCTGTACCTCATCCACATCTGAATCCAGTGTCAGAGGGTGAAAGGCTAAAATATGTCAGCCCATAGTATCTTTAAGGCCGTTTGCCTTAAACCTGTGTACTCAGCCTCTCTGCCATTTGTGTTAGCATGGCCCTTAGCACATGACTCAGTCAGCAGTTCTATGTTCTAATCTTGGCTCTGCATAGATTTCCTGTGGGAGGTTGGACAAGTAATTTTAAGCTCTCTGATCCTCTTCGCCCGTAAAACGAGGATACCTATTATCGCACACAAGTGTTGAGGTTTAATGCATTCATATTTTATAAAGTGCTTTGAAATGCTGAAATGAAAGGTGTACACATGCCAGTGTATTATTATTAGTCCTTGAAATAAATGCGTTTTCCAGGCTAATGATCCTAAGAATGAGGGAGAAATAATAAATCATAGTGCTGGCAGAATTACTTGTAATTGTAGACGAAGATAAGGGGAGCAGAAGGAGACAGGAGAAAATTATGGCCAGCAGAGTTAAGGACAATAAGAAGCAGTATTCTGAAACACATCAGGAACAAAAGAAATGCTATGTAGAAAGGCAGAAATGTTTGAAAATATTTCTGTTCTGGGTTTGGGGTAAAAACCAGATGATGTATTCACATCATTTAATGATCAAATATTTTCCATTCCAACAGTAACTAAGGAGAGTGTTAAACAGATGCTACTAAAGTTAGACTTGTTTAAATCAGGAGATCCAGATAACTTCTTATCCAGCTGTTTAAAAATAGCTAGGCAAGGAGCACTCTGGACCATTAATATTGGTTTTTAACAGGTCTTGGAACATTAGGGAAGTTCCAGAGAACTGGAAGGTAAGCCAGTGATGTGCTAATGTTTAAGAAGGGATTACCCAATTAAGTGTCGGCCTGACTTTGATTCCAAGTAAGATAATGTAACAGCTGATGGTGGATTTGTTTAATAAAGAAATAAGAGTAAAATAATTCATGCTAATCAACAATGGGTTTATGGAAAATAGATTTATTCAAATGAGCTTGATATCATTTCATTTATTTTACCAGTTTGGCTGATGAGGTGGGAGTTTTGGTGTAATATGCTTGGAATTCTATATGGCATTTGACTAGGTACCAAACTACATTTTGATTTAAGAATCTAGAACAATAGTAAAATCAACATAGTTTGTACTAGATAGATTAAAAACTGATAGGTCTCAAATGGGAAATCCTTACAGAGCAGGTGTGTTTCTATTGATTCCCTAATGGGATGGTTATAGTCCTATACTATTCAACTGTTTCATCAATGACCTGGAAGAACACACAAAATCATCACTGATGAACTTTGCAGATGCCCCAAATGTTGCAGATGCTTTGAGGGCATCTGCAGAGTTTTATCAGTAATGATTCTGGGGGGTAAATAATGAAGTGGACAGGTCACTAGCACAGAGTAATCTGCATTGCTTGGTAAGATAGGTGCAAATGAACAATATATGTTTCAAAGATAGCCAAGTGTAAGGTCAATAAAGAATGTAGGTCATATGGGGGGGTGGGGAGAGGAACCTTATCTTGGAAAGCCATGATCCTGGAAAAGGCTTGAGTGTGACCAAATACTGTGGCCTAAAGGGCTGCTGTGATCCTTGGATGTGTAAAAGGGAATATCACGTGGGGGTAGGGAGGTTATATCCCATTGTTATTTGGCACTGGTGTGGTTATGTACTAGAATACTGTGTCCAGTTCTAGTGCTCACACTTTGGTTGAAAAAAGAGAGAAGGTTCAGAGAAGACCCACAAAAACGATAAAAAGATTGGAAAATATGCCTCTTCACAACCAGTGGCCCACTGCTGCATCACCTACAGACCACGACCCTCCTGTCTGACCCCTTGCCCTATGTGCCTCGGGACAGCACTTTCCACACCTCCCCCCTAGCTTTCAAGCTCTGGGAGGGAAAGGTAGGAATGGGGACAGAGCAGGAATCAGGCAATTTGCGGTTCTTCAAAAGTGCTGGGAGGGAGGGGGGCGAGTAGGAAGTGCGGGGTTCTGGTGCCACAGTGTGCTCGAGGCGTATGGGGAAGGGGGACAGATAGGGGCTGTGGAACCACAGGGAGCGCTGCTGTGGCCCACTGAAATGAAGGGCCACTCATGTTAGGTTGCCCATTGCCATCTTCTAGGGATACACTCAAGCTAAATTTATTTAGGGTATCAAAGAAAAGGTTATGGGTTGATCACACTCTGTAAGTACCTATATAGGAAACAGAAATTTGATAACAGGGCTCATCAGTCTAGAGGATAAAGGTCTAACAAGATCCAATGGAAGGAAGCTGGAGCTACACAAATTCAATATTGAAATAAGACCTTTTTTTAACAGTGCAGGAAATTAACCTGTGGAACAACTTATTATTTATTGGTTATGGTAGATTCTCCATCACTGTAAATTTTTAAATTAAGATTGGGGCACTTTTCTATAAGATCTGCTCTAGTTCAACCATAGCTGTTGGACCTGATAAAGGAATTAATTTAAGGAAGTCCTGTGGCTTGTGTTAGGCAGCAGGTCAGACCGGATGATCACCATGGTCCCTGTTCGCCTTCTATGTCTATGAATCTGCTGCACTGGATGTTTTTCAGAGTTACCTGAGATGTCAACTCTCATAATAGGTGCTGGGCGTGCTTTCACAGCACTCTGGTGCAGCTAGCCTGTCATCTAGTGGCTGATCGAGACAACCACATAGGTTTATTCCTCACCTTAGCAGTCAACAGCCTTAGGTTGTATAGTTTGCATTTCAATAGCAGCGAGGGCCCTCAGTGAAAACACAGGCTCCTCTGTGCTAAGTCCTAGTCAGAAAAAGACGGCTCCCACCCCAAAGAGCTCACGTTCTGCACAGGAGTTCAGACGTGCCCTTGCAAAGACATACTGGAAATTCATGTCTAGATTCACAGGTTGGACGTACACGCCATTCATCAGCTGGCGTTAGGAAGGGCCTGGGCTAGCTCTGAGAAAAGGGGAGCTTTGTTCCTAACCACGCGCACTCTGCTTCTGTTACTCTTTTTGGTAAAAATGAGAGGCGGGAGCATTTTCTTGACCTCCAAAGCAGAGTTGCCAGAATTCCAAGATGTCTGCCAGAAGGAATTGACCTTGTATGCCCAGAAATCATGCGGCAGTTGTCTCTTGCTTTGCTATGAGCTGATCATCCTTGCAAATGGTCTTAAGATTTTGTGCACACGTGGGAGAGCGGAGAAGTGCAGCGCCTGCACGGAGAGCAGCTGTCCCAGTTTGTGGGCACTTTGTCTTTTTAAGGACATGCTGAGTGCTGCACTCTAACTTTAGCACAAAGGTATGGATTGACTTGGCTTGTGTTATTCATGGAAGGATATAAATACATCTGTTTTGCATCTGCCTTGCTCTGCCATGTGCACATGGCAGACTTTGTCCTGACTCTCTTGGGTGATAAACTCCCCATCTTTTCAGTCGCAAACCACATTTGCTTGTGTCAGTAGGAAACGTAAAGCTGCAAAGTCACTTTGCTGTTTATGGAAATTGTGGCTTTTCTTCCTAACTCAGCTGAGAAGCCACTGCTTCTGCACGAACGTCTTCACTTCATTTTTGTTTTATCGCAAATGATCTTTTCTGTGAATTTACAGGCCTAGCGCTGCTGATGCACTGTACCCTGGAGAGTGACAGATAGCAAGTGTGTAAAATTGGGATGGAGTGAGCCGGGGTAGTAGGCACCAACATAAGTAAAAGCCCCAAATATTGTGACTGTCCCTATAAAATCAGGACATCTGGTCACCCTAATACCCCTTACCCATTCCACACTAGGCCACCCCTTCACCTTCTGGCTCAACTGTAAGAACTCTAGATTTTTGAGTTAAAAAGTGTTGGTGCTTAAAAAACAAAACAAAAAAACTACTCCTCCGTTCTCCTCTGTCCCTGTGGAAGGAATTCAGACTCCATAAACACCTCTTGTAATTAATTAAGTACATTTCACATGTGTGAAGCAACTGACAGTTGTCTCAGAGGCCCAGGTTCTACAAAGCATAAAGTCAGGTCTCCTGGCCACATACTTGGCAGCTGCAGGGATGACAGCATTCTTACCGCTTGAGGGGAAGCGGCCCTCCTCCATGACTCAGGAGCAACACTGACTGGTTGCGGAATTAGCTGCATCCCCAAGCACGGTGACTGTTGAGAGACAGGGCTTTTGAGGGGTAGATAGAAAGGGGAAAAATGGGGTAACCCTTCCAAAACTTATCAAAAATGGTAAACACAGCACACGAGTCTCTGTATTTGTGGATTGTACAGCTATGTCTCAGTGACTCTAACGTCTATTCACCCATGTAACATTTAAAAAGAAGCGGAGAGAAAGGGATTTCTAGCTGCCAACCTTGCAAACTCACTGAAGGCTCTGGCGGTAAGGCAGAGTTCTTTATGGCTGTGATCTAGGCAATAAATATTGTAGTTTATTTATAATTTAGGGTAGAATTCTCTCAAAAAATGTGTGAACCAGAGTTGAATCCAGCTTGCTGTTCCATAGCATCTTGGCTTTCCTGGGTGAGCAGCAATAAAAAGCTGAAAACTCGATGGAGACGGAAAAAGGACTTGGAGTGGCCTCTGAAGACACACACAGGATCAACCCCATCCCTGCTATAATCCTAATAATTACTGCTGACTCTGGTCTAAGGCTATGTCTACACTACAGATTCCTACGGTATAATTTAGGTCATTCAGAGTGTGAATAATCCACACCCTTGAGTGATGTGAGTTTATACGGATCAAAGTGCCGGCATAGGCAGTGCTATGACCACAGGAGAGCTTCTCTGCTGACAGAGGAATCATCTCTCATGGAGGCAGGAGTTATTAAACAGACAGGAGAGCTTCCCCCATGGGCTTAGAGCATCTACCCCAGAAGTGGTACAGTGGTGCAGCTGCATTGGTACAGGGCCCTCCCCAGTGAGTAGTTATTTCTGGCTGTTACTGGACAGCTTTGAACAATATGAAATTACCCATCGCAGCTGCAGATGGTCAATACCCTCAAGCCCAAAATTGGACACAGACTGATGCTTTAAGCAACTGATATATTTCCTCGTGCAGTGGAAGTGCTGCTGTAACACTGAGGGTTCCAAGAGTGCCTGGGAAACATAAGAGAGCCAATGCATGTCTTCCCCTAGCTCCCACCCCCAGCCAAGTCTATTCAGGCAATGCACACCTTTCCAGGCTCCATGCTTCTGTGCATCGTAACCTTGAACTCCCACTTTCATCCGGGCCTTATGCCCCCCAGAACCTCATAAACACCCTGGGTGAAATCTTTGCATCTGTGACGGAGCGTCTGAGCCCCACACTCCCGCGGGCCGACCCTGGCTCTTTATGGGGGGCGGGGTTCGCGGCAGCCAATTTGCACCGCCTGCTCCAAGGCCACGGAACAGCTGGGAGGCGGCACATCATGGCCTGCAGTCAGTGGCGGGGCCTAGAGCCTCATCCGCGGGGCACATGGCATTGGGGGCAGAGCCTCAGGTCAGGTGCACACGGCATTCGGCGCCAGAGGCTGGGGCTCGGCGGCACGCCCACCTGGCCTGCAGGGGCAGGGAGATGTGAGGGGCAGGGAGTTTAAAAACCCACTGGGGAGAATGAGGCCCCCTCCTGGAGGAGAAAGGACAACCCCCAATGGGAGGGACGCTATCCCCTGCCTACTAGGAGGAGGAGCTCCAGTAGGGAGGTCCTGTAGTGTTTGTGAGAGTGCGGTTGCGGCAACAAGCAGCAGGTAGGAACCGGTGGTGACGCCTGGGTTTGAGCGGTGGGAACCATAGGGGTAGGAAGTGGCCCAGGGTGAGGCTTTTTGCAACGCCCGCAGGCCAGCGAGTTTCGGGAGGAGTCCCTCCCAGCTGGACGGGAGCTTAATTGACCCTGTCCTTAGGGCCCTGAGCAGGGACCCGTGAGAGAGGGCTGGTGCAGGTTCCCCTACCCCCTCTCTTTTCTTAGTGGGTGGACTTCGACCTCCTCCAGAATTAGGGATAGGAGTAAGGTCTACCACCGGTTACAGAGAAGCCCTGGACTGTGGACGGGCAGGCCGTATTACTGCTTAGAGAGACGCCTCGGACGGTGGACTTTGACTTGGCAGGCCATACTGCTACTTATAGCAGGTCCTAACTGTGAACTTTGGGGCTATCGGGCCGTATTTATGTCTCTAACGTACCCAAATGGGGGAACTGCGACAAAGGGGGCCATAATTTTGTTTATTTTCTTCTAGTAATAAAAGGGGCCGCTTCCCTGTCCCCGGGATCACGGCGTGACAGCCTCATTGAACTCAACGACAAAACTAACACTGACTTCACTGGGGCCAGGATTTTACATGGTGAGCTTTTCCTGCCTGTACCTTGAGTTTTTACAGTCCCTGTGCCAGGCACAGACACTGTACTCATGGGTCCCATCCCTGTTTATACCCCAAGCTGAGATGGTACCTGATCTCTCCGTAGTCAGTCAGGGCCCATACCTCCATAGTTCCGCTAGCTGTCGGCCTCTGCTCCCATGCACAATCCTCTACAGTCCACATTCTGCAGAAATTCCCTATGCAGGAACAATCTTGCATGCTCTATATTGCCAACGTGTGCAGATGGGCTCCTTGCTGATGAAGAACTGTAAGTTTCTTCATACTTCTTTGGAAAGCTAATTCTTCTGAGACTGGTGCTGTTAGATTTGGCCTAGGAATTAGATATCATGACTGTGATGGCGTGTCGGGGTTCCCCCATCTCCTGCACCCCCATAGTGGCATGAACAGACTCCACCAGCCAGTAGAATAGAG
>CM057845.1:85475202-85486986 GCA_030068395.1 Apalone spinifera
GTTATTTCGAAATAGTGTCAAAATACTGTCAAGCTGGAGGACTTTTTACTCTGAGTCCTGTAACCCATATTGTACGAGGAGTAAGGGAAGTCGGAGGAAGAGTGCTCTATTTTGAAACAGGTGCTGTATAGATGCTCCCTATTTCAAAATAAGCTATTTCGAAATAAGCTACGCAATCGACGTGCTCAGTTTCCATAGCTTATTTCAAGTTAAACCCTACAGTGTAGACACACCCTTTGGGTACGTCTACACTGCACGACTATTCTGGAATAGTTAGTCTGAAATAGCTTATTTCGAAACAGCACGTCTACGCTGCAAGAAAGCCTCAAAATTAGTCCGAGGAAGTCTTTCCTAATGTACATGTGTTATCTCGATTTAGAGCCCCAGGAGGCACTGGGGAGGAATAACTTAGAATGGCTTTGGTGAGGGGCTAGTTCAAAATAGCAGCAGTGGAACATCTACACATGCCTTATTTCGAAATAGCTATTTCGGAATAGGCGTTATTCCTCATAGAATGAAGTTTACAAATTTCAGAATAAGCCGTCCATTATTTCAAAACTATTTTGAAATAACGGAATGGCTGTGTAGACGCTTGCATTGTTATTTCGAAATAACGCTAGTTACCTCGAAATAACAGTGCAGTGTAGACGCACCCCAAGTTACTATCTGTGTATATTTTCTCAACTCCCCAGATGATGTTACTGCTCAAGATTAGGGTCTGCCTCAAGCCCCCTCCCTTTTGGTCACCCCTGCTTTATATCAGACATTCTCAGGGGTGGTGGCAGGGTCTGCAACCATCTTCCTCTTCACTGATCTGTCCCTGTACCCAGCAATCTTCAAGGTACAGCACTCTTCCCCCCCTTAGGCGCCACCCCGTCCTGTTGCAGGCTTTCTCTTTTAAGCTTTCTTCCCCCAGGCAGAGCAAGACTACAAGTGTGGCTAGTTAGTGTTGACTGAGGCCAAGTTTACACTGCCACTTAAAAGAGCTGTAACTTTCTGGCTCACAGATGTGAAAAAACACCCCCCTGAGTTCAGTAAGTCACAGCCCTGTAAAGCTCCAGTGTAAACCAGGGTACAGTGCTGCGAACTGCACTCTCAGAGCTGTTAGCTACCCCCCTCAAAGAGGGGCTTTACACTGAGCACTGGGAGAGCTTGAGCAGAGGCCACACTTTCAGTTTAAAGCCTGAGCCTGAAACAACTTGTTAGCTTCCTCTCTGCTAGAGTGTGTGCCCTTCCCGCCCCGTGAAATGTAAAAGAGTTGGTGCGCCAGCTGCCTGAGAGTGCTTTGCTAGGCGCCCCATCACCTCCCCCATGCTAGCACATGGCTGCGTGTTTGGTTAAAGCAGGGCTACATGTACCCCAGGGAGTATGCGGGAGGCTTCCAGAGCAGACATCAACTCATCTAGACATTCACTCCCAGCCCCAGGTTCTGCATCCCCTGTTCTATCCTGCTCCCGGTGGTGAGTGGGAGGGAGGGATAGGTTAGCTTGGTTCTCTCTCTAGCGCTGCTGCCCATGGTTACTGTGCAGCAGCTCTAGCAGGAGCTGCTCTCAGGAGCACCAGGCCCTGCAGTGAAGTGACTCACTCCCTGCAAGGAGAGAGGGGGAGGTGAAACAAAATACAGGACTATGTAGCACTTTAAAGACTAACAAGATGGTTTATTAGGTGATGAGCTTTCGTGGGCCAGACCCACTTCCTCAGATCAAATAGTGGAAGAAAATAGTCACAGCCATATATACCAAAGGATACAATTAAAAAAATGAACACATATGAAAAGGACAAATCACATTTCAGAACAGAAGGGGGATGTGGGGGGGGGGGGGAAGGTAAATGTCTGTTGCCTCGCCAGCTTTGAAGTGCTGAGTCACAGGAATGGTGCTAAGGACGGCCCCTGACTCAGGTGAGGCGCCTGCCATCTCTTGCTGGTGCTGAATTCCAGATGTGGTGGGGTCCTGAGCCTCCCTCATCTAGTGCTGTACTTGGTCAAGTGACTGGGTGGGTGAGGAGGAGGAGGAAAGGGCCTCTGCCAAGCATGAGTCCGGTTCCCCTTCAGCCGCGCAGGATTCTCTCATCTCCACGTGAAATGGAGAATTGTGGCACCATGCCTGTCAGTGCCTCATTGAAAGTGCATGATGCCCTCAGCTTAACCTGTCAGCACAGCATCCACTATGCCTAACAGCGGCGTTGTCTAGTGGCATGGGACCCAAGGGACCTGGGTTCTGTGCCCAGCGCTGCTGCTGCCCTTCTGGCAGATCTCAGGCAAATCACTTTCCCTTTCTCTGCCTCTATTTCCCCATTTGTCTGCCTTATCTAATTGGGTTTTCAATCTCTTCAAGGCTGAGTCTTTTAATAGGTGTCTGTAGAACCCCTGGCATTAAGGCAAGGAGGTGCTACTCTAACACAATAACAAGGCACAACTGTTTCAGTTATTTCTAGCTATTCACTCTGAGGTGAATTAAAATGCTTCAGTGAGCATTACAGATGTGGGCAAGGCAGCTAATATACTCAACACAGACAGGGAGAAAAAGTTTAATGCTTTACAAGTTCATTTGAAAAGCAGTTACTGGCTTGACAATTTCACCCCTGAGCAGATCTCTCACACGTGCATGCAGGACATTGTTGCTTTCTCGAAAGCATAGGCAGGATAGGATAAACTCCTAGCAGGATGATTCAGGTTGCCACAGATTCTGAACAATGTCTCCTGCTCCTTTCACTGAATTCCAAAGACAGGAGGGACTGGTATAATGGCCGCAATCTCTTAGAGCTGTTCAGAGTTTGATGCTTTTGGTCAAAGTGGAGCTGGCATCTCCTTGTTAGCTAGCAGCACATGTGGCTTTGGAAGGCTTTGACTTTCTACCATGATCTCCCCTCCCCTTGTGGTTTGGTGGTTCTTCTGGCCCAACACTGGAAACAAGAATTTGTGTCTCTTCTATTTGTATAGCATGCCTTTCAGCTCCTCATACAGCTCGCTGAGGTTCTGAAGGTCCTCCTTAAGCTGGCTGGCTTTTTCTCTTATATCTGCTGCCGCCTCTACCTGAGCCCCCTTAGCTAAATGGATGGAGTCTTTCACGAGGCTGTAGGCATCAAGCAGGACAAAAACCCCCGCTGCTGTGGCACCGAGCACTCTGGTGCTTTTGGACATGGTAAAGGTGGTTCCCGCTAGGGCTTTTTGCACTTGCTTGGTCCCCTTTGTTGCGTTCCGGGCTGTGCTCCCAGCTGCAGTGAGCCGTTTTGCTAAGGCCTTCAAGCCAGGGTTAGCTTTTACCAGTTGGAACGCTCTTACGTTGGCTCTTATCCCTGTCACGCTTTTGTATATGACCCCTGGAATTTTACTTGCAGGGGAAAGGACATGTTTCAGGTGGTCGCCTATGGCCTTGCTTGCTGGGGAGAATTTGGATCTGAAATGAACTTCATCAGAGTAGGTCAGTATTTCCAGGTTGCTTTGGCATTTCGCCAGAAGGTCGTTGGCTTTGCTCCTTTCCTTTGAATTGCTGACGTTCTCATACAGATTTGCAGAAATGCTGGTTGCTGCTGCCGCTGCCCCTAAGCCTATTCCAGTTGCTGTGAGAGCCAAGCTTCCCCCTGCTGTCAGTGGTGCTAAGGTCAGCCCAAGGATGGTCAAGATGCCAGAAGCCACGCTGGTGGAGTTTGCTGCCACACTGGCAATGGTGCACCTCTTATGGGTCTTGTCAATGTTGTCTGCCATTTCCTTAAGGCATTGGATACACTTCTCTATCTCCTCTCTCTGCTTCGGGAACTGCTTCAGAAAGACGATGATATCTTCACTGGTGCTCTCTTCCCAAGGGACGATTCCTTTAGACCTGTTAGAAGCCCCAGGTGTATTTTGGTCACTGCAATAAACCTTAAAGCTGTGCTGTGAAAAGTGACTGTTAAAAATGGCCCACTACCCCCTTCTTCCTTAGCAGATTGGTTACCTTGTGCATATTAGAATCATTACTGTGCCAGTCAGTGAAACTATTTTCTGACTTATGTTGACAATGCTTGTTCTAATGGCTGAGGTACTATACTGGGAGTTGGGAGACACCTGGTTCTAATTTTGGCTCTGCCACTCACCAAACAGCTGGATGACTTTGGGCAAGTCACTTTACCTCTGTGCTCCTGGTTTCCCCACCACCCTTTGCCTTCACTGTAATCTCTTTGGGGCAGGGACTATCTCTTAGCCTGCATGACACAGTGCCCAGCACAATGGAACCTCAGTCTTGGTTGGAATCTCTAGGTGCTATTGGAATTCAAATAATGATACAGCCAGCCTTGAAAGCTCAGCTTGGCACCTGAGAGTCAAGTGTCCTAGGAGTAGCCTACACTAGAAATTAGATGCAACATCACCCCCCTGCACACTGTAGTTAAGCCAACCTCAGTCCCCTGTAGGTTGCACTAGGCCAGTGGTCGCCAACCTTTTTAAACATGAGATCACTTTTTTAATTTAAATGCAATCCAGGATCTACCTCAAACCCAAAATCCCTTCCCCCAACTCCTTCCTGCCCCTTCTCCGAGTTCCTGCCCCTGCTCACTCTGTCCTCCCTCCCTCCCCCATCCTCACTCACTTTTATCATGCTGGGGGCAGAGGGCTGGGGTGCAAAGGAGGGGGATGCGGACGTTGATCTTGGGCTAAAGGATTTGGAGAGTGAGGGGGCTCTGAGCTGAGCCTGGGGCAGGGAATTAAGGTGCAGGAGGGGGTGCAGGCTCTGGGAGGGAGTTTGGGTGCAGGGGAACTCGGCTAGAGCAGGAGTTTGGCGTGCAGGAAAAGTTCAGAATTAGAGCTGGGGTTCAGAATGCAGGCTCCAGCTGGGCATCACTTACCACAGGTGGCTTCTGGGTGGTGGTGCAGGGGCTAAAACAGGCTCACCCCTACCCTGGCCCTGCACCACTCCCAAAAGCAGCCAGCAAACTCTCTCCATCCCTGCCCCGGCCCTATAGCGATGGGGTACACAGTTGGGGGCGGGGCACCCTGACATCAGCACCCCCTCTTTTTCCTGTGCCCTGCACAGCAAGCAAGAGGCTCCCAGGGGTGCGGGGCAGCTCCAAGGCAGAGGGCAGGAGCATCACGGCAGTGCTGAGAGGAGCAGATGAAGTGCTGGCACTTGATAGCCTCCCAGTCAAGCCTGTCAGGATCACCTGTCAAAGGCTCCAAGATCTACCAGCAGATCCCGATCTACTGGTTGGTGACCACTGCACTAGGCTGATGGGAAGATTCGTCTTTAAACTGAGCTACTGTTTCTCTAGGAATGGGTTAACTACAGCAATGGGGCACCCTCTCCCCTCGCTATAGTAAGTGTCCACCCTGAAGTGTTTTAAGTGTAGACCTAGACCAGCCGTGGCCAACCTGTGGCTTGTGAGCAAGTGTGGCTCGCGAAGCTGCTCCTGACCCCTCACCAAATGGCTCCTGCCCCCTGCCGGCTCCCTCCCAGCCCTCGGCTTCCCTGTGCTTACCGGGTTGGAGATGCAGGGATTTAAAAATGGTGCCCAAGATGGCAGCCGTCTTAAAGGGGCAGCTTCCTTTAAAAAATATATATATATATATATATTTTGTTTTTGCTCGACAATTCTGTTCTGGGGACCTTTTTTTTTTTTTTTTTGCTTGACAATTCTAGTGCGGCTCTTTGCATTTTTTCTGCCGCTGTTTTGGCTCTCTTTGTTAAATGGGTTGGTCACCCCGACCTAGATTCTATCCCTAAGGTACTTATCAGTAAGGTGACCAGACATCCTCCTTTGAGGAGGACAGTCCTCCTTTTGAGGGGCTTGTCCTCCCCAATAAGTATGTCCTCCTTTTGCCCTCCTTTGAAAAAAATTGTCCTTCTTGTCCTACTTTGCCAAAAAAAATCCCGCATTCCTTTTTTTCTTTTTCTTGACCAAAAAATACCAGCTGTCTGGTATTTTTTGGGAGACCATCTGGCAACCCTAATATACAAGCATGGTTTTTTTTTTTTGGTCAACTCAGTGTCCTCCTTGCACATTTTCAATTTCTGGTCACCTTATTATAAGCCCCTATTGCCACAGGGCTGAGAGCCTTCTAGTCTTAATGTATTTACTCTTTCTATACCCCATGAGGAAAGGCACTGCTATTAGCTCCATTTTACAAATGGCAAACTGAGGCATAGCATGGGTTGCCCAAGGTTACATAGGCAGCCTGGGACAGAGCAGGGAATTGAACCTAGGTCACTTAAATCTTAGAGTAGGCACCTAGTCACTGGACCATTCTTTGTATATTAGTACCACACTAAATGTTCTTCAGGCATTACTCTCAGCTACAGCTATAGAATCCCTTGTCTTAGATGCTACCCTCAGTTACACCCATGCCTTTAAGGATTTGCTTGACAATTTTGGGATTTGCTTGACAATTTTGTCAGTTAGGTGTGAGCCAGAAAAGAATCCGGTTCATGCTCTTGGAGCTGTGCTGGGCTTGCCCAGCTAACAGGAGTCACTTGCCATTGCTTTGATCTGGAGGCTGAATAATGTGTTTTCCTGGAAATCATAAAAGTACAATAAGTGAGGACTTCCACAACACCATTCTGAGTGTTGCTTTTCAGTTAGATCCACCTTATGGAGCTGCTACTAGCTAGCCAGTTTTTGGTGACTTCCATATTAGGGAAGATCTGGGCTTCTCAAATTCATTTTGTCAGCAGGGAAGATGAGAGAAAATGATCAGGGCTTTGCATTTTTTCCAGCCTCTTTCCTTTCCTTCCTGGTTTTTTTTCAATAGACATCTCTGGTCTCTCTCAGTGCCATGGCCAAAGAAATTGCCTGCATGTGGCAACAGCAAATAAACAACTGAACCTAGGGCTGCGCCGGCTCCATCAAAGTGAGTTTGAAGGGCTGGTCTGTAATCTACCCTCTCCAGTGACCCCCCTCCCTTCAAACTTCTCCCATCACTGTTTATCCTCTCCCTTGGTGGGAAGATGCTGCCAGCTAGAATCTGCCCATTAAATCAGGAGGGAAACTAAGTTACTACTTCCTTCCACTTAGCTTCTCCACAGCCAAAACTCTTTGCATTTTTTCTGGGCTAGATCAGGGTGGGCAATAATTTTTGGTGGGGGGGGGGGGGGGGGGGGCTATTCTAAGATTTTGGAAAGTGGCCAAAGGCTGCATTTCAATGAAGGGAGTGTGGGGTCTGGCATGGAGGTTGAGTGCAGAAGGGAGCTTGGGGTAGTGGATTGGGGTGCAGGAGAGAGTGTGGGGTCTGAGAGGGAGTTTAAATGAAGTAGAGGGTTGTGACCTTGGGCAGGGGATTAGGGTACTGGGTCCGGGAGGGAGAAGGGGAGCAGGAGTGAATTTTGACCTGGGGGAGAAGTGTAGAGGGGGTGCAGGGACCGGGAGGGAACTGTGATCTGGGGCCGTGTGTAGAGGCTTTGGGTGGCAGAGGGGGGTGATGACCTGGGGTAGGAAGTTAAGAAGTGGTTTGCAAGAGACAGGCGCTGAGGTGCCGGAGGCAGGCTCTGGCTGGGAGTCACTTACCTTAGGTGGCTCCCAGCCAGCAGTCCAACAGAGTCCCTGAGGCAGGCTCTCTCCTGCAGCAGCCCCAGCCACATGGGTTCCCTCCACCCTCAGGCCAATCAGGTCCTGGGGGCAGGAGAGTGCACAAAGTCTCTCACCCCTCCAGAGTCATACAGCGTGCAGATGGAACCGCCAGCTCTTCAAAACGTCTGGCAGTTCCCTCTACGCGCCAAGTGCTCCTGGCGGGGGGTAAGAGACTTCATGCATTCCGCTACCCCCAGCTGTGGTGATTGGCCTGGAGGCAGGGGAACACACAAAACCTCCTCCCCCACCCCTGCTGCCAGAGGGAGCCACCAACCGCTTCGAACAGCTCACGCCTCCATCTATGTGCCGCGTGCCCCTAACAGTGGCAGTGGGGGGGAGGGGGGGAGAGACTTCTTATGCTGCCCCACCCCCAAGCCAATCGAGGCCTGGGGCGGGGGCAAGAGATTTTGTGTGCTTCCTCCCCCCCCTTCCCACCAAGGCAGGCCACAGACGGATCCAACAGTTTGGTAGGCTGGATCTGAGCTTTGGGCTGGATTGTACCCACTCCAGGTTAGATGATCATAATTGTTCACCTGGGCTTAATTAATCTCAAATAAAACCAGATCAGACAAAGACAGAGGGAAAAATCAAACAGATAATGGCAAAGGTAGGAATCTGCTGAACAAACAAGGGAGACTGAGGTATTTTAATAGTTTTAGGCAGGGCTTGATGCCACTTTGTTATTAAGAAGATAACTTTGATTGTATGTATGGGACAGGTCAAAGGATGCAACCTTGTGAGAGTGAGGGGTGCTGGGAGGTCTGATTCAAGTAGGAGATGGGTGGATTGTATTCGGAAGGGGTGGAGATCCAGGGTTAACCTGCTTTTTTGGTTCTTTTTGTACAAAGCTGATGCTAGCTTTTTGAATGAGTTATATGACGTGTTTGAATCTGATGGGAACACCACGGGTGGCCCAGGTTTATGGCATTGGCCAAATCACTTGAACACCAAATCACTGCAAACACACTGCAGTTGGGCTGTGTTTTGAAATTTTCCAAGGAGAAGGACATTTTACCTGATCCTGCGGGGTTTTGGGGGCGAACCCTCATCATTATGGTTTTTTGTTTGCTTCCTATTTTTGTTCGGTTGGACAGAAGGGCCTGGCACATGGCAAGGAGAGGGGAGAAGCCACACTCTCTTTGCCTTTGACCAAAGTTTCTCTGGCTTACCTCTCAAGGTTCATCACTTCCTGCAACAGTTCCATGTAGTTCCACTCTTCAGAAAGCAAGCTTTGCAGCTCCTCACTGTATATTTTCTCCTGCAAAAGCTCTGAGACCTCCAGGCTGCCGTCATATTCCCAATCATAGTCATCAATGTTTTCTAAGATTAAAAGCAACATCAGACCGGAGTGTCTTCAGACCTACTATTAAAAGGATGCATGCATTTCCAGTTCTGAATCATGATTACAGAAAGAAAGAGAAATAGCAAAGTGGCAGGAGCAGGGATACCTTTGTAATTACCAAATGTTCCTGAGGCCATCTTATCGGGTGAAAATCCCAGGTGCAATCTCTGTGACTTCCTTTACATTGCAGTTGCAGTCCTTCAGCACCTCTCATGCAGAGAAGGGGAAATTCAACCCTGGTAAAGGGAAAGGTAGAAGGAAAACGTGGTTCTAAGTGAATCAACAGAAGAAACAAGTATCATATATGGATTAAGTTTAATGGGAAGGTAGGGTCCCATTTTAGTTTGCTAGTGGAATATGCCCAGCCATCACAAAATTACCATCATATCTGGCACACATTCTCCCTTTTGTGGGCAGGGGAAATCTAGCTATTGATGCTGCTAGCAGCTTGAAACCTGTCATACTGTGATTGGTAATTTGCAATCAATTGGTTATGCTGGGGATTGATGTTACTGCTCTTAAAAACCTCTATGTTAAATATCCCTGTATATTTAAAGTTATTCTTCCTGGCTTGAAGAGAGGCTAATCTATGACGCCTGCACTTGGATTTAGCCAGAGGTCTGGAAATGCAGTTACATTGTGCTAAATGGGATAATAATTGAATGTGTATTAGCACTTATTGTAAACTTTGCAGATGGGTAAAGAAGCCTAGAAGAAGCTAACAGTGAAATCTGAAGATCTAGCTTGGAGTTGCTTTACAGTCAAAAAGCTGCTAAGGATGGCAAGACCCCCATTGTAAAGGTGAATACAGAAATCAGAGACTGTAGTGCTAAAGCAGACAGTGTCCAGGCAGACTGTGCTGCAATTTACATAAAATGGCCACCAACACTGCAATGCTTGACAAAAGAGACAAAAATATGGATGATCAAAAATTGAAAACACAGTGGGAAATAAAATAAGGAGTTTGATGTGGGATGCCCTACACAGCAGTTTATTTAGGCAAAAATAATCACCCTTTATGGTGCATCTAGAAATAGTTAGGTTAATTTGAATTAGAAATACAGGGTAAATAAATTATTACAGTCATTTTAACAAATGGCTAATGAGTTGGTATGAAGGCCAACAGAGTGCTTTCAACCAACATTGTATCATAGAGTCCTAGAACTGGAAGGGACCTCAAGAGGTCATCAAGTCCAGTCCCCTGCGCACATGGCAGGACCAAGCACCATCTAGATCATCCCTCATAGACATTTATCTAACCCACCCTTAAATATCTCCAATGATGGAGATTCCACAACCTCCCTAGGCAATTTATTCCAGTGTTTAACCACCCTGACAGGCAGGAAGTTTTTCTTAATGCCCAACTTAAACCTCCCTTTCTGAAATTTAAGCCCATTGCTTCTTGTTCTGTCATCATACATCAAGGAAAACAATTTTCTCCCTCCTGCTTGTAGCGTGTGTGTGTGTTAACTGAAATGTGAATACTGACCACATAATGGTCAGTGAGTATTGGCCCATTCACCTTGGTAAGTTAACCTCCATTACCCTTCCCTTCCCTACCACAAGTGGCCTTCATCTGAATCCTGCCATTTTCCTGGCACATGGGAGTCATTATAGTCAGAATACTGATTTGGTAATTAAACGGGATGAGCTTTCCACAGGAATGAAACTGCTCTCTTCTTGTTGTGTTGTTTTGTTTCAGGTCATAAAAGAAAGGTCCTGGTGGTGGTGGTGGTGGTGGAGAGCGCGGGGGGAGGGGAAAGGATGACGGTGGCTGCTGTGCAGCACAATTTAACCTGCATGGGGGTAAAGCCCTTTGTCCTAGTCATCGAACTAATTGCACCTCTGAGCCTATCTGCTTTCTTCAAGGGCACTTTGCTCTGGTCTTGGGCCTCATGCCATGGTCTTTCTTGGGAGGGACTCATGTGATTCTCCCACTCACAGTCCAGGCCCTGGCTGCAGTGCCCTGTGATCAGCCACAGTTACCTCAGCAGGCTAACTTATTTTCAGGGCCTGCAGTTAGTCCCCTGCGTGACCAATGACAATGGCATCCCCTATCCAGTAACAGGAAAGCCTTCCTAAAGCAGAGAATTATTTATGGAGCACCAAAGCTTTTCAGACTAACCAAATATTAAAACAATAAACAGACTATATGCATGTCTAACGTACAAGGTATCTAACACCTTCCACAAGAGGTCCTTGGCAGGTAAGTAGAAGCTTCCTATAAACATCCTGAAACATCCTGGCCTGCTTAATCTGTTGCCTTAGCTCACGAACCATTTCTCCTCTTGCTTCAGAGAAAGTCACCTTTAAAGACTGCTTAGTGAACACTCCCATTTATAGACCATTTGACTACATGTCTCCTAGCCTGGCAGAGTAAGTCTTGCAAAGAGACAGGATAGAAGCTTTGTTCTTGTGGGACTATTAAGTTTCTTTCCTGGTTGTTTTTCCAACAGTCTTCATTGAATTTGAGCATCATACAGTTCCAATAAACTTTCCACTACCCCAGTGTAAGTTACACAGTCTATCTCAATAACCAATAATCTCAGAAATACAGGGTACATAAAATTATTACATACCAGTCTTCTTATTACATAGCAGCTAGTTGTCTTTGAAAGTCTGCACTACAGAAGTTAATGACAAAGCTCCCTTTGATTTTAATGCCCTTCAAACTGACCACACAAACAGATAACTAAAGCACACAAGTGAATGACTCAACATGTCCCACGAATGATTAACTCTCCTCCCCTCCCCTCACTGCTCTTCCATCTATAGTCCCCTCCTGTTTTAGGAAGCAGCCTGGCCCCTCCTTCCTGCTGCTGGAATCTGAGAGTGCTCAGAGAGGAGGTAGTAAACACAGTGGCTGTGTCTACACTGGGCCACTTATTCCGGAAAATCAGCCGCTT
>CM057845.1:85491707-85518022 GCA_030068395.1 Apalone spinifera
GTGGAAAAGCATTGTAAGGTTTGCTTTAGATGTACATAAAGAGAAACACTGGCAAAGAAATCTGCCCCTTTAGTTAATATCACCAGCTGTGGACCCCCTTGATCTTGTATGGAAGTGACTTTTTAAGTTTGGAAAGTAATACTGAGAACACTGAAAAAAATACATGTTCTTAAAGGACCCAAAGGACTAGAAACCTGCCATCATTGCAAAGATGCTGTGGGAAAAGTTCTTTGTGCACTATGATTTGAGTTCCAAAGAAGATGGAGACAGGCTGTTCACAGTAGTGACGGATGGCAGAACAAGGAGCAATGGTCTCAAGTTACAGTGGGGGAGATCTAGGTTGGATATTAGGAAAAACTATTTTACTCGGAGGGTGGTGAAGCACTGGAATGGGTTCCCTTGGGAGCTGGTGGAATCTCCATCCCTACAGATTTTTAAGTTCCAGCTTGACAAAGATCTGGCTGGGATGATTGAGTTGGGATTGGCCCTGCTTTTAGCAGGGAATTGGACTCAGTGACCTCATAAGGTCTCTTCCAGCCCTAGGATTCTATGATTGCCCCGTAGGATCCATTCAGATCCAGGAAAAGCTTTCAAACGTCAGTTTAAAACTATTGCAAATCACAGGCATGAGGAAATCCAAAATGACCCCCTACCATCCTGAAGAAGGCCCTTAGCCAGAGAGATTTAATAGGACCTTGTTAAACATGCCAGGCACTCTGAACCCTAATCAGAAGTTCAAATGGAGTCAGTATTGTGGCTTCTTAGTACATGCTTACAATTGCACAAGGAATAAGTCCATTGGGTTTTCCCCATAGTACCTAATGTTTGGGAGAGAGGCAGGCTGCAAGTGACCTTAGTCTTTGGAGTATCTGCTGATGGTGCTTACCCTGAAATCAATTTCCAGTATGACATTCAGCTAAGAAAGCATTTAAGGCATATAAAATAGCCCCGGAATCAGAAAAAAAAAGAAAGGCAGAGAATCCAACAAAGCCAAATACCTGTCTAAGAGATCAAGCCCTCAAACCTGGGATGAAATCTTAATGCAAAAACTTGGGCTCCAGGAAAAACATTTGATTGCTGATTTTTGCAAGACCAAACCTACATCATAGAAGGTACCAGGTCTTTTTGTCTACAAAGTTTGGCCGAGGAGGGAAGAGCACCTGGCAAAACTCTCCAAAGAAACCATCTGTTGATCCTTGCACAGTAAGATTCCATGCACCGTAAGACTCCAGTACTAATGCTGCAGTACCAGCACCCCATATGGGGAAATGCTTTATGAGCACATTGATCTGATAATGTTTGGAAGGAACAAGACTCATAATGAAACAAACCCGCCTAGTTTCAACAAAACTTTACTGCTCTAGGTAAATTAAGCCCTATGGCTGAGCCTTTCATTCCACTGGAAAATCAAGATGGCATGGCCATGGTTATAGAGAAGAATCCTATCCAGAGAGAAGTTGCAGACTCAGGGGTGGAGGCTGAGGTGGGAAGTACATGCCCTCCTGCTGCCAAGACTGCAGCTAAATCCAAACAGTCTGGTCAAGAGGTGAGACCTATGACACCCCTGCTGTCTCCTCCAGTGCACCTGTCCCGGTGCAGTGTAAGTAGGTGTCATGAGCACACTGTCCCACATTAAAACTACCTGCATGTTGTCCTCAGGTTTCAGTAGAACAGCGTGTTTCAGTAGGACAAATAAATTAAATATAATGTATATATCGTTTTAAATGTCTCTTGCAGTGCTTGATGGGAACATCAAGTTTCTCCAGGAGTGGAAGTGTGTAGCCCTCTCTGGAACTGATTGTTCCTGACACATTATACTGTATATCTCAGGGACTTGCCCTTACATCCACCCCAGCAATAGCAACAGAGGCTCAGTACCACATTTCCCAGACTGCCCAGAATCCCAGGCAAGGAGAAAACAAGCCAGAGGATGCTACCAGAGCCAAACCTCAGAGACAAAGGATTTGGTTTTACCTCTGGCTTTTTGGTTGTGTTGGGAGTGTAGCAGGGACAGTAGTCCCACAGCCAGGGAAAATCATTTTACCCTCCACGTTCTTATCCAAGGGAAGATTTGAAGACCTTTTGAAATTTCTGGAAAAATGGACGATGTCATCTCTGCAAATCAAACACTGGGAAGGCTGCAAATCGAAAGCCAGCCTAACTGTACACTTAAATCCAGACTACAGAATGGTGGGATTACAGTACTGCATAAAAAACACACTTATTTTTATGTTTATTTTGATGTTGTGTTTTAAGCCAGCCACTCACTGACTTCAGTACTGCAGCCTGCATCAAAGACAGCCTGACCTCACTATTTACCTAGGCAGAGGCTGGCTGCTGGGAGAGGGAGCAGGGGGTTTGCACTGGCTGTAAATATTAAGTGGATGTAGTTTATATGTGACTAATTTTGTCTTTTGTTGGTGTATTGGTTGTTGTTTTATTACTATGGGAACTGATATAACTATTTAATTGTTGTGTATTCTGACTAACACTCCTCTATATGAACATGGGTGTTAAATATTTTCCCAAGGAACAGGCCCTCTATGTTTCCTTGGGTGGAGGAACCAGGTGCTTCAGGAGCCATATCCCTGAAGAGAAAAGGGAGAAGGCTGCATCCATGCCTCAGGGCTAGGTTATACTCACAACACTGCTATTATTCCCATTTACTGATGGGAAACTGAGGTACAGAGAGACTGAGGCTATGTCTACACTATAGAGTTTTTTTCGGAAAAACGGTTGTTTTTCTGAAAAAACTTCACTTACGTCCATACTGCCATCACATTCTTTTGAAAAAAAATCGAAAGAACAGAGGCGGTTTTCCAACATTGGTAAACCTCTTTCTACAGGGGAGAAGCCTTTTTCCGAAAGAGCTCTTTTGCAAAAAAGTGTGTGTGGTCGGGGAAGAGGGAGTTCTTTTCAAAGAAGAGGAAAGAGGAAAATGCACAGATGCCCTGGTGGCCACTCGATTTATAGTAATCACAGCTTACATGCGAGATAGCATCCACACTGAAGGGATGCTATCTGTCGAAAAAGCAGCTCGCTTTTTCGATGCGCTTTGGCAGTGTGGACGCTCTCTTTCGGAAGTTTTTTTAGATCTCTTCCAGAAAAACTTCTTCCGAAAGAAGCCTGCAGTCTAGACGTAGCCTGAGTGACATGCCTAAGGTCACATAGGAAGTCTGTGGCAGAGCAGGGAACTGAACCCAGAGCTCTCAAGTTCTAAGCCAGTATTAATGTTCAGCTCTTAACAAAAGCCCCCTTTGTGCATATATACTTCTGCTTAGCCTCAGATATAGGTGCATATTAAACAGTAATTATTGATTGAATTTTATTATCAGGCCATGTTCTGACCATGCCAATAAGGATTTCTTGAGCCTCGGAGGGATTAAATCACTATTTGAATATGCCTGCCTGTTGTCTTTCCTTCCCCTGTGGCTAGCTCCCTCTATGGAGCTATAAAAAAGGTTGGTAAGTCTTCCAAACTGTAAAGACAGCCCTTTCCCCCACTGTCTCCAAACAGATGCAGGTATTTGAATGTAGGGATATAGACATACAGTTAACGATGAGGAGCCTAAACATTGTCAGATGAGATCAGACCCTGGATCCATCTAACCCAGAGTCCTGTCTCTGACAGGGACCAGTGCCAGATACTTTAGAGCCCTGCACTATGCAAATATGGGATAATCTGCCCCCAACGTTAGATCTCTGATAGTTAGACATGGTTTTAAGCCCCAAAGTGTCAGGTTTTGTATCCTTTGATAAATTCTCTGTGACACACTCTGGGTGCCCCATTGCAACATTCAGGCCTTTCAGTGCTATAATGTAATATCCCCTTTGTTTTTTTTCTGGCTGGGGAGTGAGGAAGGGAACACATGGTACTTGGACCCAGAGCAACCAAAACCTCTTGAGGAGACTTCTTCATGAGAGTATGTGATTTTCCAAAATAGAATCACTTGCTTTATTGGAGGAAACGAAAATAAGTCTATTACAACGGAAATTGAAAATCTCATCCCAGATCAGCAGTGGAAAGGAAATGCTCTTTGTAATCAGTAAAGTTGAGCCTCCACCTGCTGCCCATTCTGTGGGGATGAATGGGGTGCAGAGAATGGGTCACTGCAGACAGACATGGTCCATCTCAGTGCTGTTAAGTCTGTGGTTCTGAGACCTACAGCTTAAAAGTTTGACTCTGCCTCCTGGGTCCTTGGGACTGGAACTCTGTGACAAGATCCTGGCACTGCATTTCAGTAGTGCCCTTTCTGCCTACAACGACGGGACATGTGCCAACCCAATAGGAAAAGGAGAAATTATTCCACCAGTGGCAGCCACAATAGCATCTGACCCAAAATAGCTTCCAGAGAGAGACAGGAGCAGATTACGGTAGACCAGCCGGAAAGAGAGTGACACTCCATCTGACAATTGACAGGTGTCTGTCTGTGCGGAGGGATTATAAACCCCAGGAGCGAGCTGTCTAGAAGCACTCGGAGGCAAGGCATACAGCTGCATCAATTGGGAGACAACCTGACCCCTCTCTGCCTTTTTTTTCAAGCACCAACAAATTATGGGGCTCAGTGATGATGAATGGCGTCATGTCCTGGGCATCTGGGAGAAGGTGGAACCAGACATCCCTGCCTACGGGCAGAAAGTTATGATCAGGTAGGCAGAAAACTGGTGACTAAAGCCTGAGTGAGAGCATGGTTCAAGTGACTGGTGTACTGGATTTTAGGAACAATCTGCTTTTGAGCATCCCTTAAAGGTTTACAGGTGAGAACACAAAGAGAGTGAATGTGCTTCATTAGCTCTGGGGCTTTAGTTTTCTCTAGCATTTGTTTGAACTGACTTGTTTTTACATTGATCTTTCTTAGGGCAGTGGTTTCCTTGTCCCCGTGGTTTCTGGGTCGAAAGCTTATAACTTTTTAAGGTTTTTTCCCCCTTCACCTACACAAAAGGTTTTGTCACTCATTCCCTTTGCCCCCTTCAGCCAGCAGCTACCTCCAGGTCCCCACTGACAGAACACAGTGAAACAAAATGCCCGAGTGAGGTGAGTGTCCGTCAATGTTCCCTCTATCTTTTCCATCCATGTGTGGATTTTTTTCCATTCATGTGCTGCATAAATGTTTGTATGTGCACCAAGGCATGTGTGAGTGGGCATTTTGCTAATTAGCTGGGCAGCATTGGAATCTCTCCTGAGCAACTGCACAAGCTCACAGCTTATAGGGAACACTGGCGTCTATCCCTTCCTGGCCTTCCAAGTCTCTGCAGCGGACCCCCTCAGGAAGTAGGGAGAGAAAATAGCACTGGAGGGTACAAAGAAAGAGGCGGATGGGGGATGAGAGGAGAGAAAAATCAATTGACAATTTTTTATGGAATCTGTAATTTCATCAGATTTGCTGGGATTTCCTGTGATTTCTGCCCACCAAATTTCACATGATCAAGCTACCACCTTAATCACTTCTTTCTGTTTCCTCTTTGATAGTCCCCTCCAGCCTGCCATAGCCCCAGGCCAAACCGTCTAGACATGTGGCAGGTAGGACCCAAGCTCTGTCCAGTTCAGTGTGAGTCTATGGTGGGAAGTGAGGCACTTTCCCACCCCACCCACCTCCCTGGAGTGTGTGATTCTGAGGTTAGGGTGGGAGTTCTCCCTAGGCCAAGCTCCAGGAAGACTCCACAATAGTGAGTCTTTGAGCATCTGAGGAGGGAGCAGTAAGTAGCATTTCAATGGCATTGAGGCCCCTCTCCGGTGGGATGGGCATATTGGGTTTTGATTCCCCTGAGCAGCTGCTTTTAAGGGACATATGCTATGTAAATTCAGATCTCCTTTATGTATCAGTTCTGCCTGCCCAATTTCAGTTGTCACAAATCCCTTAGGGTGCACGTGACAAAAATGCTGCATGGAAACATGTTCTTGGTTAAGTTGTGCTGAGTGTTTTATTTGTAATATGGTAAGGCCATTTCACCTAAATGTGAGGCCAATGACATATTGTTGATATTTTCATTAGGGGTTGCCACAAGATTTCTCCTTTAGCAGGTACTAAAGCCTAGGTACCAGTGGTATGGCATATGCTTGCAAAGAGAGGACGGGGTGCAGACGATTGGAGGATCTCAAAGAAGGAAAGCAGAACTTTCGTCTGCTTTCCTTCTTTGAATGAGAATGTTTTCTTTTCAGCATAGCTAAGGGTGGGAGCAACATAGCTTGGCAAACCCATAACAGAGCTCTTCACTGGAAAGGTCTATACTTTGCTCTTGAAAAATATCCTGTGTGCAGTATTCTTGTATGACAATTTTTGGTTCTGGTAGTGGCCACCATATGTTAGACACTTTCCAAACAGGAAAAAAAAGGAATTGTCCTTGCTTCCGAGAGCTCAAAACAGAAAAGAAAGCCCAGCAGAAAGAGAGAGAGAGAGAGTAGGGGAAATGAAGACAGCATAAACAATAGGAAAAGCTGGACATGGTGGTGTATAGACACATCTTGACAGTGCAGTCTTTTAATAACATAACATGCATAGCTTATCTCTCCCTACCTCAAGACCTAAACAGCCAGTTGGTTTCATGTAGGGGGATTTGAATACAGGGAGGCCTCATAGATTTCTGTTGCCATAGTGGTGTGTCCAGCTTGTGCTATGTGAAAGAGCTTGTAGGTTGATATCATATCCTGGGAATATTTTTGGAAAATAGTTGACACTTGATGCAACTGGATGCATTTCAAGCAAAACAAAAATTGCTCGTCAGAGGTATTTTTAGGAGTCCCAAGGATGTCTCATCTTTAGCAGGCATAATTTAGCCCTAGCCAGGTAGCAGGTGAAGGGATATTGATCACAAGCATAGAAATGATCGTAATTTTCTTCCAATTTAGTGGTGGAATTTTAACAAGGCTAGTTGGTCCCGACAGACTTCAAATGATACTAAGTGAAGGATTTTGTTGCATGTCCTCCCCTAAAAGATACCTCCGTGTCAGCCATTTCTTTCTCAATCAGACTAGGTAGTGGAGAGGAAACAAGCAAAAAGGAAAAGACCCATCTTGGTGCATGTAGTACTTGATAAACTGACACAGAAATTTAAGCATTTACAGTATTTAAGTACTGTACAAGGTTGCTCCGGGATGGGGGCACTGTCTAACATTGGTCCCAATTTAGGAGCAGTGTTGATGGGTTTGGATGGGAATGCAGAGTTTAATGGCTGCAATGCCTCTTGGAGGAGGGCTTGAAGAAGCAGGCAGCGCATTAAATTGTGTGACTCCTCAGAGCCCCATGACAAGCGGGGGAAGAAGGGTTCTCTCAGACAAATGTCAGTTACTCTTTTGTGTCATTGCTGGCCCTGTGCTCCTACCCTGATCCTAATACACTGGCACAATCCCAGGTGACTGGTGCCAAAGGGCAAAACAAGTCAGCTGGGCACCTGCTGTGTGGCATCATTTGCAAAGGTCTCTCATGGAGAGAGATGGAAAAGCCAGGGATTGGTCATCTTAGAAAGGAGACAAATACGAGAGGCCAGGATTAAATGTTATAAAATTATGCTTTGTCCAGGAAAGGAGCTTCTGTTCTCCCTGTCTTGTAACACCAGAACAACGGGACATGCAACGCAATGCAAAAGTAGCAAATTCAAAATGGGAAGAAGGAAACACTTTTCCACGCAATGTGTAATTAGACTGTGGAACTCACAGGATGTTGAGGCTAGGAACACAGCAGGATTCCAAAAGGGATTAGAAATGTATGTGGGTGACAGGAATAGCCTGAGTTGTCATAGCTATTACTGAAAACTTGGAAAGGATCTAAAACTTCAGGCTTCAAGGCATAAGTGTCAGAACTAGGAATACTGGAGGTGCTGCTGCCACACTTTCTGGCTTGTACTGGTTTCCATCATATCCAGGGTTTATAGTTTGCTACAATGGCTCTCAACACCCACCTTATACAATTTGTTCCAGCGCCCCTGTTTCAAGGCAGCGTAAGACTAATCTCAAACAATTGAGGACCAGAATGAGACTTTCATGGGAGACGGATGATCCTACATCTGCGGTTCTTACACTTTCCTGTGAAGCATCACTATCCAAGAGTATGTCTGCACTCCGGTTGGCAGCGTGATAGCAGTATGCATAGGGATACCCGAACTCTAGCTAGCTTGGATACCATAGCAGCAAAGCCAGTCCCATGGACAGGACAAGCTTACCAAGAACCCTGGGTAATTATGTGGATGTTAGGCCACACTGATGTCCGTTCTGCTTCAGTTTCACTGCTCCAGTAGCCAATCTAGCTAAATTAAAGCTAGCTGGGGTGTGCCTGCTTAGAGTTGCAACCATACTGCAAAGTTGAGATCGGTACAATACTGGATTTGATCCAGTCTGGCATTTCTTGTGGGTGTATTTTTCTCATGGGTTCCCTGCCTCTGTTTGCAGGCTCTTTCAGGTTCACCCTGAGACCCAGAGCCTCTTTGCCAAGTTCAAACACCTGAAGACAATGGATGAGATGGAGAGCTCAGATGATCTGAAGAAGCACGGCACCACCGTCCTTACTGCCCTGGGCAGAATCCTGAAGCAGAAGAACAATCATGAGCAGGAGCTGAAGCCATTAGCAGAGAGCCATGCTACCAAGCATAAAATCCCTGTCAAGTACTTGGAGGTACAGGAATTGAGGGTTTGTAGGGGCAGAACGGGGGGGGGGGGATTTCAGTGTGTGGAGGGAACATAGGCTTGAGTGTGTGGAGGGGTTGTATCTAGGGGTGTAAAATTCTGTTTAATCAGTTAACTTGTTAATCGTTGCGTTTAACCATTTAAGCGCTTAAATGGGAGGTGGGGAGGAGCGGGGGCTGGAGCGGCCAGGAGATGCTTACTGGTTAATCGATTAACCGTTCACATCCCTTGTTGTATTGCTGTACACTGATGTCTAGTTGGACTTGGATGAGTAGGAGACCACTTCATTACTGGGAGGTCTATGTATAAGAGCTGGATTCCTGTGTATGAGCCCCCAAGTTCACATTGTTCGCACGCAACCCTTGGCAATAACTAACCAGTGCGTGCAGCGCCAGCACTCGTGGGGAACCAGATTGTATTAGACCAGTGAGTGATAGCACCCAAGGGTGCTTTGTATTACAGCAGCACCTAGACGCCCAGTGAAGATCAGGGACCTATTGTGCACTACAAAAACTCAGTGTAAATGGACCAGGCAAACTAAGGATGGGAGGGGAAGTGACTTTCCCAGGATCATGAAGCAGGTCGGTGGCAGATCCAGGACTAGAATCCAGGTATCTCCCCATGTCCCAGCCTAGTGCTCCATAGGCCTTGGTGCTTCTTGAGTGGCTGAGGGAAGGACTCCCGAATTCAGCCCTAGGACATGTCAATGCCAACTCTTAATTTGTGGGAAGCTGGCGTGTGACTGTGCCCTGTAGGAGTGTGCCATGCTACAAAGTGCTTGTAGACACCAAAAGTTTCACTTTCATCCACTCCCATTCTGGTAAATCAAAGTGCACTAAGAAATGTTTACTGTGCAGCAGCAGGGTCTACATGGACACTCAGTGTACAGCTGGCTAGCCCAGGGTAGATTTATACCTCCTCTTGCCATGAGTTAAGTGTTTGTGTAGACACCCTTAAAATGTCATGTCTATTACCTGTGACCAATTTTTTACTCTGGATTCACTGAAATTGACTGGATTGACTCCCTACTGTGAGTGACACTTACTTGTCCATTTTTCTTCCCCCCCCCCCCCTCTCCTCCTTCCTGACAGTTCATTTGTGAAATCATTGTCAAGGTCATTGCTGAAAAGCATCCCACAGACTTTGGGGCTGATTCCCAGGCTGAGATGAGGAAGGCCCTGGAGCTGTTCCGAAATAGCATGGCCAGCAAGTACAAGGAGTTCGGGTTCCATGGCTAGTGAGTGCACAAGGAGACACCTCCACGGAGGCCCAGCAATGCATCTTAGAATAGCTTCCTTGGCTCTGGCTTGGGTGCCTCTTAAATGACCACGCAAAAAGTGTGGGGGTGCTTTTTATTAGAGCAGTGTTCAGTCTCTCACCAAAGAGAGGCACTCACGGTGATATCTACTATAAACCCTCGTCCTTCCCTGGCTTCACCTAGAGGAGGAATGATCTTTTTTCTTAGCAAAATAATGTGTGTGTTCATTAAAGGACGAGCTGAGACCTTATGCCCCCAGCTCCTCCTCAATGGCCCCATCTCATAGTAGAGTCAGAGAGCAGGAGAATGTGTGGGTGTGTGTGTCGAAGGGAGAAACTGGGCTTGAAGTGAGAACTCTCCTGTCCGCTGCTAGAATTGCCATCACAGCTAGCACTATTGGACAGCTTTGGCCAAGATCTCCAAAAGGAGCTAGGAGATTTGGGTGCCCTGCCAAAGATGCCACAAAGGGGCCTGATGGTCAGGAAGTGCTGTGCTCCTGCCTTCTGGAAAATCAGGTCTCCGTGAGATGTCAGAATAACGAGTTTGGAAGATCTTAGCAGCCCCAGCTGAGTGAATGGGCTGTGGGGAGCATCCCACTTCTCCCTAAGCAAGGAGGGCAACCTCTCAAGAGCATGGAGGAGACAAGTTAGCAGGATACAGTGGGGCGCTTGCATTGCTGCCCCAGTGCCAATGCTAGTAGTAAGAACAGCCCTTCAGCCGCTGGGGGCTGGCAAGTGTCACTAGTCACTAAACTAACAGTGGCAAAACCCTCGTGAGACAGTGTAGGACTCTCTGTGATACTCAGCAGCTGCGGTTATGCCTTTGTATTTCACAGTAAATAAATACGCTTATTGTACCAGAGTCTGTGTCTGCTTCTTACTCTTGAGATGTGTGTAGGTGAGATGCAGGGGAAGTGGAAAAAGCAAACACCCAGCATTCCCTCTCTGTGGCCATGACAGGGAGATGCTTCTGGGGTACCAGTCAAGATTTTGAGATGCACTTGGAATCTGTATGGTGCAGGGGAAATCAAGCTGCTCTAGGGTGGACTAAAAGGTCCTTATATTTGTGTATGGGGCAGACTGCCTCAGCTCTCTTATTGCTCAAATACCAGCATAGATTCATTACTTTAGTTTAATTCTGGGTCCATGCCATGTGGTTTCCTTGACCAAACGCTGTGGTCACTGCTGGGCTGGAGATCCTTCATGCCCCAGCATGAGTTTTTCCTTTCGCTGATGCTCAAATGGCAATGCTTCTGCAGAGAATTAAAGGTGAGGCAGAATTCTTCTTTCTACAGGCAGCACATTCCTTATGTCCTTTAAAACATGGTAATAAAAGAAATGCAACTCCTCATTCAAGAGAGTACTAGGGGGCTGCATGTGGCAGGTAAATGTTAAAACCTACAATGGAGGAAGGATAGACCAGTGGTTAGCCTAAGATTTGGAAGACCCAAGTGCAATTTCCTGCTCTGCCACAGACTTCCTGTTGACCTTGGGCATGTCGCTTCCATAAGCCCATATGACTGGTCACAGTAGGTCAGACCAAAGGCCCATCTAGCCCAGTATCCTGACTTTCAACAGTGGCCAGTGCCAGGTGTCCCAGAGGGAATGAGCAGGTAAGTGCTCCATCCCATCGCTCATTCCCAGCTTCTGGCAAACAGAGGCTAGGGACACCATCCCTGCCTATCCTGGCTAACAGCCATCAATGAACCTATCCTCCATGAATTTATCTAGTTATTTTTTAACCCTATTATAGTCTTGGCCTTCACAACATCCTCTGGCAAGGAGTTCCACAGGTTGACTCTGTGTTGTATGAAGATGTGCATTAGTTGTGCAGTGTCCTGGGATCACAGTATTCCCCTGCTGCACAGAGAGGTTGTGAAGATAACTACATAGTGAAGGGCTCAGTATGTTTGTAACAGGGGCTATAAATGCCTTACAGAGCATTCCCCATGCCCCTGTGAGTGAAATCAGCGGTGGATAAGCCCCTTATTTCCTTCAAATAGAGACTCCTTGCTAGGTTGGTCCTGTGGCTTCTCCATTCAACTCAGAGGCCAAAACTCCTCTGCCACTCAGAGGAGAATGGGGGCAAAGTCCTTGATGGAACAGGGAGTATTTCTTACTTTGCTCCCTTAATAAATCCACTCCCGGGTCATGATCAGCATTCCCATGTCTGGGAACTCAACCTTTCAGTCTGGCATTGTTAACTGGCTGGAAGGGTCGCTGAAAGATGCTTTCCTCTTGCCACCTGGATGAGGTTACAGCCTGCTTAGCCCTTGTCTCAGTCAGACTGCTCACAGCTTGCTCATTCCAGGTCAGGGTACCCCAGCTGCTGCTGGATGAACAGCATATTATATATGGGCTTAGGCTCCGGCTGAGCACAATAAGATTCCCTGCCAGAGACAACAGCTGCTGCTTTTGGATGCAAAGCTATGATTGGTGAGGAGCTAAATTCTGCGGCTATGGGCAGGTGCTTCTGTCAGTCCAAGTGGGCAGGCAGCCATCTATGGCTATTTTAATTTGGGGCGGTGTAATGAGGGGAGGTGAGGGCTTGCCACTGACTGTGTTGTGTCTGACTACTTGCGGCATGCTCAGCCTAAGCGACAGTTCTATTGGATGAACTGAGGCTCTATCTGCTCTCAGGGAACAATGCTAAGCTCATACCCCACTGACTTGGTAGAAAGCCAGGCACCCATTTGTATGTTATTGTGCTAGCATGAAAGCACCTCAGCTGGTGCACAGGGTGGTGTTTTGCTGGGCACAGTACAGATATGATGGTCCCACCTCCCTAGCACTCACTAGCTAGGAATTTTTTATATCAAGCAGGCTAAGGTGGCGGCGTTTGCTTTAAAACCTTCCCAACATGCTGATCGCTGGGCCTCACCTACCACATAGACAGTCCTCTTGCTGCATGACGTTGCCCCTCCAGTGACTGGCAGCACTGGTGTGCACCTTAGTGGCTCAGTGCTGCGGTGTTGAACACGCTCATGGCATGTCAGGATGGTGAGGGCTAATTGTTTTATAGAGCGAGAACAATAAAGCCCCTCTCATGGGCACTGTAACTGGCTTTGGTCCCTGGCTTTGTGAGCAACAGCACCCGGAACATCAGTCATTTCTTCAGCCCAGATACCCGCCCCCACTTCCATTCAAGGATATTTGTCCATGCGGCAACTGTCTGAGCCCAGTTCAATGTCCCAAGCGCACAGAGGCTGTGCCCCGGTTGTTGCTACACAAAAGGGTGCTGTCCCATTCCCTGCAACCAGTGCAAAATGCTGCAAAAACACTGCCAGCTCAGCATGGTTACAGGGAAGGTTCACTTTTCATGGACATGGTGAATCAGGTCGGAGGCCATAAGGGACTGGCAAAGGGGTGCGTGTGGCCAGTCATCCTCGAACTGAAGTAAATGGAAAGCGAAGACCAGCTCAAACTAGGATTGCCAGGTGTCCAGGACTGAACCAGACAGCCTGGTATTTGCGCCTTCCATCCGGTAAAAAAAGGCAGAAAATATCGGACATCTAAAATGTCCAGCATTTTCTGTTCTTCCTGAGGCCTGGTTCACGTGTTCGATGGAAGGCCATTTGGGACATGATGGGGCAGAGGGAGGGGGGAGCGGCCCGGGAATTAAAGGGGCAGCGACTGCATTTTGGCCCTGGCCCTCCCCTCTTTTTTTGTTGTTGTTGTTGTTGTTTGTTGTTCAACAACTTTTCCTGCTGCCTTTTTTTTGTTTTGTTTTTGCTGAACAGAATTTTTTCCCAGCATTTTTTTTTGGGGGGGGGGGGGAGAGGTTCAGTATTTTTTGTGAAACCATCTGGCAACCCTAGCTCAAACTTGTCTGCCAGAGGCTCAGAACTGTATCTACCAGAAGAGAAAGCTGTGCAGGCTCATTTATTAGCACAAATTCACTCCCTGCTGCTGAGAGCCTAATCACAGCAGGGGCCAGCTCTCAGTCCTGTGACTTGCATATAATCCCTTTGCAAATGTCAGCAAAGGTGACTTTGTGGCTTTTTAAAGAGCTGGTTGATAGACACTTGGCTGAGTTGTACCACGGTCCTGGCCCAGCTTGGCTGCCCTCACTCCAGAAAGTTACAAGCCAAAAAAAACCCCATGCATCTTCTGCCACCCCAGGACAAATTGAAGCAGCCTTTTATGGTGCGCAGTTGCAAACAGTGGCACCTCCCCGCAACATTGTGCATCCCAGGCTCTTGCACACGTCCACAGGCAGTGATTTTCCAGCACAATAGCCGTGCATTGAAACTATGATGCATGCTCAAGTCACAGTGATGAGCCATGTCTGTGCCTGATCCCTCTCAGATGATTGATCCAGCTGCCTCAGCTCTTGCTGGGGCAAATGGTTATTTAGTAGCACCAAGAGTTGAACTAGTTGGTGCTGGATTGTCTTGCAGACTGTTTGTTTCCTCCATGAAGGGCGGTACACAGGGGTCCTGATCTAATATTATAGCCTTGTTCTGGCCTGGTCACACACTGAATCAACTGAATAGCCTGGCCTGGAAGCCCAAGTGGCTTCTCATTCTGGTGTTAGCCCATGAAGCTGCTTTTCTTATAAGCAAGGAGGCTCAGAGAACTGGTATCTGACAGTGGTGTGTGTTTGGTATGGAACTTCATGCAATTTCATGTACTCTATCCCATTCTCATTTGCTCCTCCCTCCAACCCCTCCCTTCCAAATTCCATAGTAGGTTCTCCCAGAATCCCACTGTAGAGGGTGGAAAATTACTGGCGTTGATATCATGCTAATGTGGGGGGCCTTTGTTTAGGGCCTACGTGAGCGCAGTCCCGTCCTGCTGGCTCATTGTGAGCTCTTGGATTATCATGAGTAGCTGATATGTCAGAAGGGCTCTGTCTCTTCTCACTCACCTCCTCCGTTGGCTGAACACATACAGGAATAGTCAAGCCATTCAGCGGAAACCCTGTGAGGGATGCAGGATGTCACGTATTTACTTTGAGTGGGAAGAGGAGGAGGAGAACTGAATGGGGCAGAGAGAAGGCCTGAAGGTAAAGCACTGCTGGACAGATGAAAGGAGAAAATAAAACAGTAGAAATTGCAACCAATGGGCTATCAAGGCTACTCTCATCCTTTGGGCAATAGCCAATTTCATGAGCTCCAGTTAGTTTGTATTTGTTCACTGCCTTTATGAACAGGCAGTGGGCAAAAGGTGTCCTGAGCAAGCTGATAATCCTTTTGACCTGTTGCTGGGCCATTTATCGTGGCTACACTCACTGCACCTGTTAGGCTTTAATAGGTCCTTTAATAAAACACATATGCTTTTGTGTCAGGTGTCAATCAGTTCCATAGGGTACTCCCAGCACTGCAAGCTTAAACAACTCAGCCTCCCCTTCACACTCTGACATAATTCCTCCATGTCCTACTTCTCAGACCTATGCAACTTATTGCAAGCCCTTTTCCCTACATCTCTCTGGTCTACCAACAAAGGCAGACTTGACTCCTGGTTAGTCTCCTTCTGCTCTTGTCCCCAAGATGTCTTCCATGCTCACTCTATAAATGAAATGACCTCCTAGGCTCAGTTCATGAAACCACCTCACTCCCTTTCTTCATCCACATCCCCCCTAATGTCAGAATATTTGGTAATATCCACCAGATGCACATTCACAGACTAAAATCAGATTAGAAAGCTTAACATGTTTCCTCCGATGGCGTTCAAGCACATGCTTTACATTTTAGGTCTGTTTTAGACTGGAAGCGCGACAGCAGAGGCTGTCTATCTGTGAGCCTTGTCTGGGATAGAGCACGTTATCAGTGCTTAATTAGTGATGTGGTAGTCTGGTTTATTATCTATTTTTAAAGTCATTACTTTTAAATCATAGTGCCAGTCTGTGATTCAGAGCCAGGGAGTGGAAAGGACTCAGACTTACCTCCCTCTTGGCAGAATGGGCTGGAGAAAGTCATGTCTAAATGGAAACCATCCTGGTCGTTTCCTGTCCAACACTAACGTGGGGGAAAGTCAGGACTCCCCGCTCTACAGACCACCTCAAATTATTCTCAGCACTGAAAGTATTAAATAGACCGGCAAAGAAAAGAGCTGCTGGTTCTGTGAACATCAGGCGGAAGCCAAAGCAGAAAGGTCTCCAAGCCCCTGGAGATGCTAAGCTAGAGATGTATACGTGCAAACAGACAGTAAAGGAGTAGCCTGTATTTTGAGGGCACAGCAGGTGACAGCCAGCTGGGGTACAATTAGGAATAGCATTTTCACTCATACTAGTTTAGTCTGTAGTTAGAGACCACTCACGGTGCTATGGATTTTAGTGTGAGCTTTTAGGCTACACTTAACAGTGTAGTAGCACCCACCGCTCCTACTGTCAGACTGAACTATACATGCTGGAATTTGGGCGAAAACCCCACTGGCTTGAGACCAGCCAACAGAGCCCACTTCCAATGTAACAGAAATTGGAAACCAGGCCGTTGTGTAACAATTCCTCCTCCTTCCCTCTGAGTCCCTGGTGATCCCTTTTGGGGGCAATGGCTATGATCTCTGTAAAGCGCTAAGACTCAGTCCACCTCTCAGTTCCCAGCAGTAGGTATAGAGTGAGTGCTATCAATGGAAGCATGTTAAAAAAAGAAAAAAAGAGACACCCTTCCCCCACCCCATGCTATTGTTCAAAGGCTGATATCCCTCCTACTTGGCAGTGGTTGCTAGTCAGTGTGTGCGTGAGGGCATGGCTTGTTTTGGTGGGTTATGGCTGTGAGGAAAGGCGGCTGGATTGCCTGGCGAAGCAGTGCTGTGATTTGTATGCTTGCGTCAAATTCATTCTCCTTTATTTACCCCAAGGAGCGGGAGCCGGTGCTATCTCACTGATGAGAGCTGCATTCACCAGGACCTCACGACTAAATCCACATGGCATGTCTGCCAGACTGAACTCTGATTTAACAGCAGCATGCTCATTTTCAAATCAGCAGCTTATCCTTCAATGTAAACTTTAAACAGCACAGGGTGGCAGGAGGGGGGAGGAGGGGGAAGAAGCACATGTGGTGGGGAACAGGCGGGTCTTGGCCAGCTGCTTTCATAGGAAAACTTGCTTCAACTTTTGCAACTTCTCTAATGCTGTATAGTGCTGTAGCAATATAATTAGTGTGAGCTATGCTCACCTGTAAAGGCCATAAAAGCAGGCTGTTCTCTCTCCTGGCACAATATATGTGATAGACAGGATATCATGGAGGCCCTGTAGAAGCTGGATAGAAAGAGGCTGTTTAGAGATTTTGGTTTAAAACTAAGATGGAGTCCATCACTTTTGTGTTTCAGTTCATGTGGTGATTCTGTTAATCTGTTCCTGTGGGCACACAGCGTAGGGCAGGAATGGGAGATAGAAAAGGAGCAAAAGTGGCATTGAGTGAGATTTGTGCTCCCTGTGTTGGGCAGCCAGTGTCTGGCCTGCTCCTCCAATGCAAACTAGAACAGTCACAGGGCTGCTCGCTCTTACGTGCTGCTTCCTATAGAAGCACTGAATAGCTGGAGTGTGGTGCATTCTGGCCACCTCTTCTCCCTGCCCTGGCTTGCTCCAAAAGCCACTGGCTTGAGATCTCAACATATTCCACCTTCTATGTAGCAAAGAGTGGAAATCAGGTGTCTCTGTATTAGCCTACTGCACCCTAACATCCTGATGGTCCTTTCTGTAGCAATAGCTGTGATTTCTTTAAAGTGCTCAGACTTCCAAACACTATTTTCAGCAGCAGGCGCAGAGAGTAAGATCTCAATGGACGCACACAAACAAAAAGACCCCTCACCCAAATCTGCTCCCTCATCCATTCCACCAACATATTTGCTGAGAGGAGACTGTTTCCACCCTATTCATGCCCCTTTACAACTCTAGTACAGTGGTCTCCAACCTTTATATGCACAAGATCACTTTTTGCATTTAAGTGCAATCCAAGATCTACCTCACCCCCAAATCCCCTTGCCCCACCTCCCTTGTGCCCCTTTTCCAGGGCCCCCGCCCATCCTCACTCCCTCACTTTCACCAGTCAGGGGCAGTGGGTTGGGGTGCAGGCTTCAGTCTTGGATTAAGGGATTTGGAGTGAGACAGGGGCTCTGAGTTGAGCTTGGGGCCGGTAGTTGGGGTGTTGGAGGGGGTTCTAGGTGCAGGCTCTGGGAGGGCATTTGGATGCAGGGCTGCTCGGGGCTAGAGGTGCAAGAGGGGATTCATGACTGGGGAAGGAGTCCAGGATGTGGGCACCAGCTGGGCACTGCTTACCTCAAGTGACTCCTGGGTGCAGTGGGGCAAAGGCAGGCACACCCCTCTCCTGGCCCTGCACCACTTCCAAAAGCAGCCAGCAAACTCCATCCCAAGTCCTGGAGGTAGGATACAGATACCTTGACATCAGTACCTCTCTTCTCCCCCACCTGCCCTGCACAGAAAGCAGGAGGCTCCTGAGGGGACAATTCCAAGGCAAAGGGAAGGAAATGCACAACAGTGGGGGGAGCGGCAGCTGAAGTGCCAGCACTTGATAGCCTCTTGGTCAGACCAGTCAGGAGCCCCTGTCAGAGGCTCTAAGATCTACCAGTGGCTCCCGAGCTACTGGTTGGTGACCACTGCTCTGTTATAACTGAGACTCAATCCCTTAAGTTATGTTTCCAAATTATGTGCAACTACGTAGGGGACAACTGAGTTTTTTGGGTAAGCTGTCACTGCCTTCCATGCTAGCTTCTGCCTTTGGCTTTTGATCTGTTCAGAAGAGCCTCTAGTGATTGTTCCTGTGATAGCTGGCTAGGAAGGCTGAGGTCATCTGACTTTTATTCACAATTGTCTCATATGAAATCGCCTTTTTATTGAGTAATGTTATTCCTCCTTACAGGAGGAAGTTAGTCCGGCAGTTAGTCCGGACTTGTAAATTTCAAAAAATGGCGACCGGCCGGGAAGATGCAAACCAAGCGCGGGATATTTAAATCCCGGGCTTGATTTGCAACTTCGAATGCCTACATTAGCCTCCCTACTTCGAACTAGGGGGCTAGTGTAGACATACCCTATAGGCTAAACTTAAAAAACAACAAATGGTCTGGTAGCACTTTAAAGACTAACAAAACATGCAGATGGGATCATGAGCTTTCGTGGGCACAGCCCACTTCTTCAGATGACCGGAGTGTTGGCTGTCCAGAACCAAACTCACTAGTTTAGTTTCTTTAGGAAGCAAAGCCTTCCAGAATTGTTTCTTCTTAGCCTGAGGTAAAACCACAGCTGGGGGAAACAGACACACGCCCTTCCATCTTGAGATGAGACTTAAGTGTTCTATGTCAAAATGATTAGAGACGTGTTCATTCACAAAGTCAGAGTTTGCAGTCACATATGGGTATCCCAGGGTAGGGAAGTCTATCGACAGTGCCTGGCAGAAATGAGTGGTGCAAAGAAGCAGTTAGTAAGAAAACACATTTTAATAGTGCTTTCCTCTTGCTTGCTGTGAGTTGCTTGATAACTGCACCATCTGGAGGGAGAGATGTTGAACAGACCTCCCTTCAGAGCATGTCCCAATACAGACTGATGGGTTAGAGGAGTTGTCTTGCTCATAAAACCTTAAAATGTCTAAAGTACTGTTATAGTCAGTGCTAGAGATCGTGGCCAAGACTGGTAACCTACTCAAACAGGGTTTGCAGTCTAACATGGTATATGAGCAATTACTAGACCACATACTAGTTGCCTGCACAGTTAGTAACTTGACATATGTCATAAACGCCTTTTTCTTTGGAATCAGACATTGTTATGAAATTCTCCATTTGACATCACTGGGTCTAGCCTCACCTTTTCCATTACCCAGCATATTTTATATCCTCCAATGAGACACCACAAACGAGAACAAAAGATGACACGTTTCCTGCTCCAGATAGCTCATCTCTGACCACTTAGCTAGAAGTGCTGAGCAGGTAATCTCAGAGACTCCTATGCTGTTATCTATGCAGAGTGAAGGCCATCGCCAATGTCATCAGACCAACGAGGTGCAAGTGTTGTCTCAGAGGCTAGACATCAAACCAGCAGTGCTGAGCCAGGAACTTGAAACTTTGCCACAACAATATCCCAGCAAAGCAGGCTGACTGACTTTACAAAGGGCTGTGCCTTCACGGAAAGCCAGAAAAGCTAAATACATTAAAACAATGACCTCCAATGGCATAGGCTTGCCCTTTAACATAAGCCAGAAAGTTAGAGGCTGGGGGGTGCGGGAGCTGACAGAACTGCCAGGCCCCTGGGCACGGTGGGGGGATAGCTCTGCTGCCAGAAAGGGTAGGGCTGGGGAGGGGTGGCATTTAGCCTCTACTCTGCAGAAAGCATGCCACCCTGGGCTCCAGCTGCCGACATAGTAGCAGCAGCGGTGGCCAGGAGTCCCCAAGTCCTTTTAAATTGCCAGGCCTGTCCTTTGCCCCCCACCATTGGCAGGCCTGGTTAGAGGTACTGAACCAGTGAGCTCAGAGGGCTGTGCTATGATGTTAGCCCAATAAAGAGTAACTAGCTCCACCGAGGCCTGTGTCTTCAAATAAGCTACCAGGTCAGACGAGATCCAAGAGTTTTCAGAGCCCTGTGTTTTGACTTTATCCCATCAAGGTAGAGTGCCACACAGCAGTGCAACTCTCTCAGAGCACCTCCTTTGCTGCGCCCAGGAAAAGGAGAAGTCATCAAGCAAGAGACACAAAAGGCCGTTGCCGGCCCAGAAGTAGAACTGACTGAAATTTATTGGATGAAAAGTTTTCCCACCTTGAAAACTGGACATGTTACTGGAAAGTTGTTACTCTGGTGCAGAGCTTTCAGGGCTCCCAGAATACCTGGTATGGGCCAGCACCAGCCCCTGAAAGGAGAAAGAGAATTATTAATGCTGGGAATGCCTCATGTGGGAATGCCTGCAGGAGGATCTGGTTTCCTGTACAGAGGGGGTGGAGAGAAAGAAAGCCGCTTTCAGCTGGCCCTCCTTTGGCTAGGTCTACACTGTAAGGTTAAATCGGAAAAAGAAACACAATTTGGCATCTAACGGCACCAAATTTGGGGAAAAAAGTGCTCTGTCAATGCAGCCCTTATTCCTCATAGAACGAGGTTCACAGGGATGGCGAAAGAGCGCATCTACTTTTTCGACTTTTTTTTTTTCCAAAAGGGGACGTGGTCCTTGGACGTGACATTGCTTTGTTGGAATACCAAAGGTATACTGGAAAAGCAAGGCAGGCTAGATGTAGCCTTTCAAGGAGTAAAGAGTCAGATTTTGCTACTGGAAGATTCTACGGGAAATCAAATGGCCTTATTAGTGCCCATTCCCTTCCTAGTGCTGCATGGTGGGGAGGGCAGCTAGGAAAACAATTCATAGCTCTCCACACTATCTGTGGCTGGGCATGCAAACATCAAGGTGTTTTGCAAGTTGTCAGCTGTTTGGGGATAGGTAATCACTTCAAACACCTTAATTCCCAGCAATGGGCCTATTGTCTCCATTATGGTATGTCCCATCATACAAGAGTGCAAATGGCTTGATGAGCTGCAGTGATGAGCTGTTGTGTTATCTTGTGGTGATGACATTCAGCAGGAGGATGCTAGTTACTATGGCCCAGCCCCTCAAAGGTACTTAGGGGCCCCAATCCCAAATGTAGGCATCTAAGTGCCCAGTTTAGGTTCCATTTTGATCCATGAAACTTCTGCCACATGCTCAGCAGCTAAAGTCTCAGAGTAAAAGTTCCTTTGCCCCCCCCAAGTTTCTGCCTCTGGCTATGTGTCTTGCTGCCTCACTCTAGGCAACCAGATGGCTACCCTAACCACTGGATTGGGCAAGGTGGTGGTGGTGGTGCTGGTGTGGGGAGAGGGGGCAGCTCTGCGCTCCTGGAAAGGGCAGGGCCTCAAATGGAAGGGGTGGAGCTGCAGTTTGGGTGGAAGGGGTGGAGCTGCACTCCATGTTATCTGGAGTGTGTTGCGTGGCTCTTCAGCAGTGATTTAAGGGCCTGAAGCAGTTGTTGCTCCCTGCTGCCCCATCAGCAGGCCTGGCCAATTCTTATTAACTAAACTAAAAAGAGAGCAAGAGAGTATTGGTTAAAAGAGATCAACACACATGCAGACCTTAATTCAGTGCTGAGATCAGATTCATAAAAGAGCTATTGAGCTTTGTAGTTGCAAAGAGTTTGTACAGAGTAAGTCCACAGGTTATAGTCCAATGCCTATGTGCAGAATTCATTCAGCTTATGGCTGGAATGCTCAAGCCAAAACTTTCCCTGATAAAACATCAAGCAGATTGGAGCTAAAGAGGATGAGGAGCCAAGTTTTTTTGCATAGTCCCAGGGTCCTATTCATAGTTCAGTCTTTAGCCGAACAATAGGTAATCATGGAGCCTTCCAACTAAACCTATTTCCCAAGTTCACTGGTAATTAGCTATATGGATAAACATAAGGCAATTGCTTTCTAACATTCACGGAAAAGTTGCGAGACACATCAAAGAGAGATGAATGTTGTATAGCCAGGAACCATTTTGTTATGTTGTTAACCTCTGACAAACACACAGAACCACAAATGTTATCTACCAGTATGTCAGGAAAGGTTGAATTTGCATCATTTAGCCAGCAGGCGTCTTAACCCTTTCTGACCACTTGTCACATCCAGAACTCCACATCAGAGTCTTCCTCTTCTCCTATACATGCCTTAATCCAACTGCCAGTGAAGTAATTGGAAAGATGCTCAGTTGAAGTTCTTTCTCTCCTTATGAGGCTAGACTCAAACCACAGAAGAATTTACATGACTACAGAAGCCAGGAACTCCTAGATTATACTTGCAGCCCTGCCTCCGTTCACTGTGCCTCAGTTTCCACAACTGTAAAATGGGAATAATTACCCACCAGACTGCGGCTTTGTGAGGGTTAAGGTGCTGTGTGTACACATGTGAAGATGTAAAGTATTTATTATTCCAGGTGGAACATGGTCTGCTGTCAAATCTGCAGGGATTTGCGACCTGGTGCTTTTTGTAACTGGCCACAAGATGGCATCATTGTGCCTTGCATCCCCTCAGCTGGGCACATTTCAGAAAAAATAAGCGTAGGGCACATGTAGTGGGCTAAGATGCTACACTTACACCATTCCCACCACAACAGAACTTCCATGAGGGAATGTGAACTAAACTCTTGGGGAGACATTTAACAGACACATGGGTAGTGGGTATAAGAGACTAGGGAGGGAGAAGTCTTCCCAAGCAGCAGACCCACCATCTTTGGAGGGCACTGTCACTCAAAGGGTGTCCAGGAGCATGACCCTGGTCCCACTTATCCTCTTCCCACCCCTCTTCTGCGTGCATGGAGGCCACAGTGATGAAGGGTGAAGAGATGCATGTGTGTGGTGAACAGCTAGCCAGGTGGGCTGGGTCTTGGGAGAGGGAGCAAAGAGGCAAGAATGGTGGGTGGGGAAGGCCTCGGGGACAGAGGTGAAAAGAGGGTGGGTGGAAGCTTGGGGGATGAGGCAGGTGGGGGAGTCTCAGGGAGAGTGCTCAGGGCTTTGGGGAGGAGGCTGAGTGGAGGCGGGACTTGGAGCGGGGCCAGGGTCTGGCATGTCCAGCCTCCATAAATGGAGCACAGCCCCCACATGAACAGACACTTTCTGGTCTGGAGCAAGATGCTACTGAGAAACTTGACTTTGTATGTCTTTTGCCATAGCAGCTTTGGAGGAACATGAGAAAATCTGACTGGGTAGTAAACATAGTGAGGAAAGAACTGCCTGTCATGCTCATAAGCACCCCATGCCCTTACTTTTACACGCTCTCTATCCCCCCCCCCATTTGCAAATTTGTTGTCACTAATAACTCAAAGGCCCAGCAAGGATTTTCCAATTGCTGATCCATTGTAGGGCTTTCACATTTAAATTCTTCAGGTAAGCCAGACTAGGGCGCTGCATATTTGGGTGTAACGCCAGAGTGACTGCAGTGAGGTCAAGGGTGGCACGAATCTGCATTTACACAACACAAAAGAGATCAGAATCTTCCTTCTCATTCTTCCTCTAAAGCTCTGCCTCTACTAACATCTCAAACTGGTCTCCTGCTTTCCCGGCCATTTCCTATGTGGGCCGCAAGGGTGTGAATGCACCCCCCCGATAGTCCTCCAAGTAAGCAGGGAAATCAGCCCTAGCCTTCCCCCAACAGGCCAGAGCTCGAGGAAGAGAGGTTCAGGCAGAATGCTACTCTTGCCTTCCTCTGGCCAGCTGGAGCAGGGTTACTTGTGGGGAACACGGCGGGAGGAGCTTTGCACCTTTTGCATGCCCCTGAATATGGGCCTGCCCACACAATTCTCCTCACTTTAACCAATGATTCCCTTGGGAGTACTGTCTGTATCCAGATAGGCACAGGTCCCTCTCCTTAGCTATGTCTACACTGGTGGCTTCTTGCACAAGAACATCTTGTGCAACAGTTCTTGTGCAAGAAGTCTTGCACAAGAACACGTCCACACTGCCATGTGCAAGATGTGCTTTTGTGCAAGAGCATCCATGGCAGTGTGGACGCTCTCTTGCGCAAGAAAGCTCTGAAGCCCTGTCTTACCACACCGAACTGTAAATCTTCTTGCTCAAGAGCGGGCGGGCAGTGTGGATGCTCTGCAGCTTCTTGCTCAAGAACGGCCGTTGTTGCGCAAGAACCTGCCAGTGTAGACATAGCCCTTGTGTCTTCTACAGCAGCTTCCCTGAGCTTAAGCTCATGAAAAATGGGCAAAGAGAGAGAGCAACTAGATAGAGTAACTCCTGCCCTTTATAGTGTTCTAGTCCCTCTCAAGTGACTCATTGATTGGCCTACTCAGGCGATCCACTCCACAGCCCTTACCAAGGTAACTGCATTGCCAGGTGGCCTCTCCCCGATAAACCATTTCTCCTACTTGGGAGCCAGCCTAGTGCTTAGCGTTATTCCATTTTTAACGTCAGCCATCTGGATTTAACATCCTGCTCTGGTCAGCCCTGTACCACTACCTTGTTGGCATTCAGTCCAGCCTGCAGGCAAAGAGGCAACGGAGTAGGTGAAGATCCCCAAAGCCAAGATGAAGTCTTCAGACTGGCCAGAGGCAGATGAAGGGCTCATAATCTCACACAGGTTCTCCATCAATGTTAAAACGAACAAAAATAGAAAAGGAGCGTGGAATCAAAATAGAGAGCAATCTCGAAAAGCTTACAAAAACTAATAGTCCTGTAACACCTTAGAGACTAACCAAAAAATACAGACAGTATTATGAGCTTTTGTGGGCACAACCCACTTCTTCAGATGAATGGAGCAAGGAGTCGAAGGGTACAAATATATAGCAGAAAAAGAGGAGGGAAATGGGAGGAGAAAAAATAACAAAACACACCATCAATTAAAGTATCCGTGATAAATGAGGCTAATAATAAAGTGTGGCATATTTAGCTTTTTGATGTCATGTGGGTGTTGAATATAGCGACATGTCTTTGCTCAGTTCTTCATAGATTGCTCTCCCAAAACCAGCTTTCCTCTCCACATTTGCTGTTGTCTCCCCTATCAAAGCCCCAAGCTCTATTTATTATTCTTGAAGAAGGGATTGTGCCTTCCCATCATACAGGATCTTGACTGACAGCTGTCAACTACAGCTATGGATTAACTCTAGCGTGGTGTAGTGGCTTGATGCAGGAGCTGTGGAAATTCCTGAAAAGTGCAGGGGAGGAGGGAGGACACCAGTATCCAGACTTAGGCCCTGCCCCTTCTTGCTGAGGCCCCAACCTCATGCCACCACTTAGCTCTGAAGCCTTGCCCCCACATTGCCCCTTCTGCCTGAGCCCTCGACTTCGCTCCACCTCGTCCCCTATGCCTCTCCCCCCTCTGCATCTTTCTTTAAGCCCCTGCTTGCTCCTTCCCATGCGCCACCCCTGTCATTAACCCTTAGGGCTAGTAAAAAGTGGGAGGGCATATCTGGCACCACTGGTTTGGTACTTGAATTACTGGATGAAATTCTTAGGTCTATGTTACCAGAAAGGTCAGACTAAATGAACACAATGGACTCATCTCACCTTGAATCGCTATGTTTATCATGCTTGTCAGTTTATGAAAGCTAACTAAAAAACAGGGTCTAGCCCTCCAAACTTCCATTAAAGACAAATGCTAAAACTCCATTGAATTGCACTGGCTTGGGAGGCGTTTTAGGTAAGGCCAGCAGTAGTAAAAGATTTAGTTGTTTTGCTATGAAGAAAAGCAGGGGCAGTCTGTGTGTGAGTTTACTGATTCCATTAAAAAAATTATGTCAGAGCAAGAGACAAGTGTTGGAGATATTTACCTAAATTGGGCATATGCTTCTAGAGGGAATCTTTTTTAATATGTTATTCAGATTTATGACTTTTACTGGATACCTGACAGTGTCAGTTTTTCAAATGTTAACATGTACAATCACCAACAAAAAGAGTCCTCAATTTGCTTTGAATTGGACCTAATCCTATGCTATAGGGCTACGGCTAGACTGGCGCGCTTTTGTGCCAGAGCTATGCAAATGAGGCTTAG
>CM057845.1:85518122-85528515 GCA_030068395.1 Apalone spinifera
AAGCCTCATTTGCATAGCTCTGGCGCAAAAGCACACCAGTCTAGATGTAGCCTAGGAGTTTTGCCATTATTATCAGGGAGCAGAACTGGGCCCTGTTTGAATACTTGATAACATATCACCTGATATTAACCTTCCATCAGGGAAGGTCCATTCATGATCCAGTAAAGATCAGAAACAAAGGGTAGGAATAAATGGTCAGTTTCAAAGAGGAAATAAGTGAATAGTGTGGTTCCCTCAGGATCTATATTGTGATTTATGCTGTTCTATGTATTCATAAACAATCTGGAATGGGAAAGTTTGCAGACAATATGAGACTACTCTAGATAGTTAATTACAAAGCTGACTGTGGAAAGTTACAAGAGGACTTCAAAGTGGAAAACTGGTCAACAAAATGGCATATGAAAATTGTTGCTAATAAGCGCAAAGTAATGTGCACTGGCAAAATAATCCCAACTATAAATCCAAAATGATGGGTTCTAAATTAGCTGTTACTACTCAAGAAAGAGATCTTGGAGTCATTGTAGACAGTCCTCTGAAGACATCCTCTCAGTGTGCAGCAGCAGTCAAAGAAGCTAACAAAATGCTAGGAATAATTGGGAAAGGGCTAGATAATAGAACAGAAAATATCATAATGCAGCTATATAAATTCATGGTACGCCTGCACCCAAATAATGTGTGCAATTCTGGTCACTCTGTCTAAAAAAAGGATATATTAGAATTGGAAAAAGTACAGAGAAAGGGAACAAAAATGATTAGAGGTATGAAACAGCTTCCATTTGAGGAGAGACTGAAAAGCCGAGGATTGTTCATTTTAAAAAAGAGACAACTAAGAAGTGATATGACAGAGGGCTATTAAATCCTGAATGATGTAGAGAAATTGAATAAGGAAGTGTTATTTATTCCCTCACATAACACAAAAACCGGGGTCACCCAATGAAATTAATGGGCAGCAGGTTTAAAGCAAAAAAAATAAAATAAAATAAAATAAAAATAAAATAAAATATTTTTTTCACAAAAGGCACAATCAACCTGAGGCATTTGTTGCCAGGGGATGTTGTGACGGCCAAAAGTATAATTGGGTGAAAAAGAGAATTAGATAAATACTAGTCAAGGTGGTCAGTGATGCAGTCCCGTGCTCTAGGGGTCCTTAAATCTCTGACTGCCAGAAGCGGGGACTGGATGACAGGGGATGGATCATTTGATAACTGCCCTGTTCTGTTAATTCCCTCTGATGCATCCAGCACTAGTCACTGATAAAAGCACTGTCAAAAGATAGAATACTGGGCTAGATGAACAAAGGGTCTAACCCACTGTGACTGTTCTTATATTTTACTAGATTTATTCGGCATTTCTCTGGTCCTTAATTCACATACGTTTTCCTTTTCTTCATTTAAATTATTGTTCTGGCTGGGAACGAGGGGCTCAGTATCCAAGCTGCCCCAGGGAGAGAGGACTCCTCAGCCCCCTCTCACTGCAGCAGCTTGGGGCCCGATGAGACGTGCCTGTCCATGGCCACTACTGCTGCAGTGGGCACAGGCAGGGGAAGGTGCATATGCCCCAGCTGGGGGACAGACACACAAACAGACAATCTCTCTGAAATATATATTAGATAGCTGTCCCTTTCGCCACCCCTGCCGTCTGCTGGCCCAATGGCGTTATAGCTGTCATTGTCACCATCGCTGCCCCCTTTGGTCATTCTACAGTATAATTGTCCCTTCTTCCAGACCCCTCCCTTTCCATTGTATGAGAAAATATTGAATTCTAGGCACATCCCATTGTTCTGGCACAACCAAACCCTGACCTTGCTTTAAGTTATGATAAGAAGAAGAAGCTGCATACCAAATTTGGTGGTCTTAGCTTTTACGATTTAGGAGGAGTTCTTGAGCAAATGGATTCACAGACAGAGAGACAGGTGCGCCTTTCTAAAATAATATAGTAAAATTAGTATTAATTATTTGTATGACCATAGCACCTAGCATCCTAGTCCTGGAGCCAGACCCCCATTGTGCTATGTTCTGTACAAACACAGCACTAAAAGGCAGCCCTGCCCCCCAAGGAGGTGAAAATCTAAGTACCATTCAAGGGATAAGGGGTCAGTAGAGCGTGAGAGATAGGGGGGCACATGGAAATAATGGGACAACAGTGGTCAGGATGATGGGCAGTGGTGGGATGAGCACACCAGCTGCGTAGCCATTGTCAAAGGTTATTTTTTTTGTTGCTGTCAAAGAGAGTTTTAAGAAGGGATTTGAAGGAGGAGGATGGGGTGGCTTTTTGTTGTAAATTTTTTCAGTGAAAAGGGCAGAATGTCAGGGTTGTCACACAAGCATATTATATATTTGCGGTATCCTGGGGATGGAAGCCCTTTCACCTTGCCTGAAGAGGAAAGGGAGCCAGAGTTAGAAGGGGGCCTAGAAGAGCGATGGGGGGTTCCGGATGTGAGTGGATCTCTGAACAAGACTGAAGTGACAGGCATAGCCTCTTACTTACAGACCTGATCTTGCACAGCCTTCCTCCACTCCCTTCACATTCAGTGGGGGAGGGGAAGAGCAAAGCACCAAGCAGTACTAAGCCCCAGATGCTTTGAAATCAGAGGGGAGTAGGTATGACAAAAATCAATGCAGCCTCTTCTGTTCCATGGAGTGGATGATTGTCCATGGGCACTAATGACATCTACCTCCCATGGAAAGGACACACATAGAGGATCTGGATCAGTGGTGGGCAACCTATGGCCCACGGGCCACAAGTAGCCCACTAGAGCTCCATTTACGGTCTGCAGACCCCCTGTTTTCCCCCATCCCTCATGTGCCTCTTGTGCACTGGGGAACTGAAGCCTTACGCTGTCTCCCCCTCAGGGGCGGCCCTACACTAGCTGCCAGCAACTGGCGCCCTAGGCGAACCATGCAATCGGCGCCCCCCCCCCCCAACCCCAAGGGCAGATGTCGACTGAGGGTTTTGGTTCTGTCATGTGCCTTTCCCGGGGGGCAACCCCCCGCGTTCCTCCTCCTCCAGAGCCGACCTCTCCTCCCCCCGCGGGGCAACCCCCCCCACGTTCCTCCTCCCCTGGGGCCGACCCCCCCCCCGGGGCACAGGGGAAACCCCCCCGTGCGCTGCCTCTCCCAGGACTTACCCCCCTCCTGGCCGCAGGGAAGCCGTGCTCCAGGTAAGGCATGGGAAATAGAAGGAGCAGGGTTTGAAATTTGGCGCCCCATGCAACTTGGCGCCCTAGGTGGCTGCCTTGTTGGCCAATAGGCACGGGCCGCCCCTGCTCCCCCTCTCTCTCTCAGCACTTTTGGAGCACCACAAATCTGCTGATTCACACTCGGTCCCTGCTCCTCCCCCTCCCTCTGCGAATCAGCTGTTTGTAGCTGTTCAAGCTCTGGGAGGGATGGGGACGAGCGGGGAGAGAGTATGAATCAGGCAATTCGTGGTGCTCGAAAATGCTGGAAGAGATGGGGAGGAGTAGGATGTGTGGGGATCCATTTCCCTGTGCGTGACAGGCATGTGGGGAAAGGGGGAAGATAGGGGGGTCTGCAGGCCACAGGTGGAACCCCCATGGGCTGCTACAGCTCACTGAGGTGAAGGAGGGCCACTATTTGTGGTTGCCCATCACTAATCTGGATACTTATTTTCCCTCACAGAGCTTTCCTCTGTAGCCCCCAAATTCCACTGTTCAGTCACTAGAACTGTTATTTAGTGCTGTACTTATACAGTGAGAGAACACACCAATGCTCTGCCTTTCATCTGAGCAGCTCAAAGCAGTTTGTGACTATTTCTAAGTCTCCTAACACCTCTGTGGGCTAGATATTTAAATTGCAGATGGGGAAGCTGAGGTAGCATCACTAGACCTGGAAATAGAACCCAGAAGACCTGTCTCTAAGTTCACTAATATGACCAATAAGCAATAGGGCTGTTTCCGTTGTGCCCAGATTTGAACTGGAAACCTTGGATCCTCCCGCTCAGAGTTTTCATCTTCTGCCAGATTTCAACCAGGAACCAAAAATAGAGGGCCCAGACCAACACTCTGGTTTCAGGCACTCTCAAACTTTGGAGAGTTCCAGATCTGAGGTTTGCTGCTCAGAATCACTTCTAGTTACCAGATGTCCCATCTCCATGGTACCAGCCCGTGGCAGGACCAATTGCCTTCTACAGCCCCGTACAGAAGATGCTGCTGTCAACATGCAGTCATGACAAGACAACTCCCTCCTGCCTCAACATTGTACTGTAAAGCCTCTTGCATCTCCTGCCACATGGGGCTGATCCCACAGGAGATCTTCACTTTTGGGGCAGGGAGATCTCACAGGAACATCTTTGGCCACCTGTCTCACAAATGTCCCCAAAGTCCACCGCTGTCCCCTGCAACCTGAGTACAACTGCTTAGACATTATGCAACATTTCCAAAAAGTCAGCCATCTTTCTCCCCTGGCTCTGTTAACTACTCTTGTTACAAGCAATAAAAAGGAGCCACATAGTCAGTAAGTGGAAAATATATCCCCCCTACTCCTCTGTCTTCCACCTACGAGGTATGATTCTCCGGCTGCATTGTATGGATTTGATTTTCAGCAAGTCACTTGGAGCGGAGGCAGGTTCTGCCAGCAATTTCTCCCTGCTTGCTGGATGAGTGACACTAATCAGTGGTGTGGGAGGTAAGGAGGAGATAAGCATTGCTGTGATTGACAAGCCTCACTCAGTTTAGAAGTGGATACCTGAAGACCCACCGATTAACTCTAACCCATTGATAACACAACTATCACTGAAACAAATGGCTCACTCCCTGGACAGAAACAAACAGGGCAAGTTACCTCAGAAAAGGCCAAACTCAGTGACATTTTTAATCAAGAAATTTCCCTATATTAATCACAATATGTAATCAACAGGAAAATTGGTCCCTGCTGCGGAAGGAAAGATCCCTTGAATTATCTCAGCAGGGAAGCCGGCACTAATTTATTGCTGTTTTGTGCTAAGTCTTTTTGATGCGATTAATGAATGAAGCTGATGTTTTGGATCATGACTCTCTCATTTACTCTGCGGCCTTTTACACCAGGCTGGCAGGGCCATGTCAGTGGGAATCAGGCCCTTGATCTTTTGAAGCATGGCTAAGCTCAAGAAAGTCTGTACTGTTAAAATTGCTGTCTCGCTTTTCCTTTTTATTTGCCCTTCCACCTCCTCCCACTGCCAAAGTCTTGGCTACATAGGACTCCCCCCTCCTCCCTGAAGAGCTGATGTCATTTAGAAGAGCAAGCAATGCAGCCCATTCTGCCTCATGGCAGCAAACAATGCTGAGTGCTGAGTGCCTGTCACATTGTGGCTGGAGATACTGCTTTAGAAAGCAACAAGTGCACTGTTTGCCTACCAGAAACATTTGCTTCCTCTACCTCCATCACAGCATGGAAATGGTGTATCCAAGAGCTGGGTAGATCAGAGAAAAAAATATAACACAGACTTTCCTTCTCACAGGTGTGAGGCTCTGGAGCAGCCTTCCAGTAAGTATGGGGGCAAACAACCTATCTGCTTTTAAGATGGAGCTTGATATATTTATGAACCAGAATATGTGGCATTGCCCAGAACAGCATGGGACTGCACTGGTTGTCCCGGAGTTCCTTCCTAGCCTATGTTCCTGCATGGTTGCAATGTCCGTTTTCTCCACAGATCTAACCAGAATACCAGGCGAGGCAGAAGAGAAACCCTGAGCAACATTCATTTTAAGAAAATCTCTCCCTTTAAAATAGGTCACCAAGTCAAAAAGTATTCTCCTTCACACACACCTTTCCCCCTGGATTGTGGCAAAGGGAGAGGAGGACAGTGATACAATTTCCTTTAGCCCTAACCAGCAGGGAGAGCTGGAAGCAACCAGACTCTGGTTCTTTTCCTCTCTGCCCCCCTAGAATAGATGGGGAACGAGCAGGGGGAACAGACCCTCCTCTATGAAAAAGGGGACAGGTAGGGAACATGCAGCCTAGACAATTCTTCTCTCCCCATAAAAGTTTGGTGCTGCTCCATTGACTGGCAGAAAGCCACAGAGGCTCAGAAATACTCCAGGCAGGCAATAGCTCTTGCTTTTACTCCCATGTCTGATTCTCCTGCCTGATGAGTCCCTATTGTACCTGCCTGTGAAGAGACAGGAGGTAGGTGAGCTGAGCTCCCAATGGCAGGAGGAAGAGCAGAGCGGTATTCCCACATGCTCCTCTTTAACCACTGCTCAGCACCTCTGTAGGGAGCTCGCTGGTTTAGCTCTCAGAACAGGGGTGGGGAACCGTTTTTGGGTTGGGAGCCACTGACCCACAGAAAAAAATCAGTCGGGGGTCACACACAAGTGAGAAACAAGAAAAAAACCTCAAAACAAACCCTCGCTGACATGGCCCAAACTGAGAAGCAGAAAGACACTCCCCACAGTCTCCTCACACACCAGATTCTAGGGGGGGGCCAGGCTCATGGCTGGTCCTACCATGAGGTGAACTGAGGCAGCCGCCTCAGATGCCAGACTGTGTGTGTGTGTGGGGGGGAAAGGTCACTACTAGGACCCAGAGTGTAGAAAATTGTGTCTGCTGCTGGTGCATATGTAGGTAGCAGAGCAGTCCCATGAGAGGAGTAGAACAGGAAGAAGGCAGAATTGAGACCTTTCCAAGTTTTAGCCCAAGCAAGGCTGCATGGGGGCGTCATTTGAGCTCCCCGTCTCAGGTGCCAAAATGTTGTGGGCCAGCCCTGCCCAGGCTAGTAGATTTTGTGTGCTCCAGCCCCATGGGGTGATGTGTGTGTGGGGAGGGAGGGAGGGCGGGCTGGAGCACCAGCATGGGCTCCCCAATGGGGGGGAGGATCCCCGAACCTCAGGGGCTGGATCCAGGCAAGCCGGGGGCCGCATCCGGCTCCCAGGCCTGAGGTTCCCCACCCCAGTCTTAGAGCTTGCTAGTTAACAATGAAAGCCCAGACTTTTGTGAGGCCTCTGGCTCAGCAGCTGCGCTGATATGAGAATCTTTGAGGGTGGTGCAAAGTGTCCTCCCAGCAGTCTGTTATCGCTGAAGGAAGGAGGAACTCACACCCACCCCACCCTCTGGAATTTGGGGTCCAGGCTCTAGACTCAAGGCATTGATCTGAGTTTGCTACCCAAACTCCTCTGCAACCCCAAGACTACTTAGGGTTGCCAGGCTTTTCAACGCTCCAGCCAGCATCACTGACCAGGCCATTACAAGTCTGGTTGGCAGCGCAGCAAAGCTAAAGCAAGCTTCCTGCCTGCCAGGCTCTGTGCAGCTCCTGGAAGCAGCTGGCATTTCCCTGTTGCCCCCAGGTACAGGGGTAATCAGTGAAGCTCAGTGCATTGCCGGGAGATGCTGTCTGCTTCTGGGAGCTGTGTGGAGCCAGGGCAGGCAGGGAGTCTGCCTCAGCCCCGCTCTGCCACCAACCAGAAACCACTTGAAGTAAGTGCCCCAAGCTGGAGTCCATGCCCTGATCCGCCTCCTGCACCCCAGTGCCCTGCCTCAGCCTGGCACACCCTCCTGCACTCTAACTCCCTTCCAGAGCCTGCAGGCGTGCCCTAGCCCTGAGCCCCTTCCGGAGCCTGACCCCACTCCCACACACTAACCCCCTGCCCCAGCCCTGAGCCCGCTCCTGCACTCCAAACCACTCATTTCTGGCCCTATCCCAGAGCCTGCACCCCAACCCACTGCCCCAGCCCAGTTCAAGTGACTGAGCGTGGGAGAGAGCAAGCAATGGCAGATAGGGGGGAACAGGGAGTGAATGGGAATGGGGCCTCAGAGAAGTGGCAGGGCAGGGTGGGGCCAGAGCCAGATTAACACTTCTGGGAGCCTGGATTTGTGGATCCCCATAGGCACTGGGTGGAACCAGATATCAGATCAGTTTATGGGAGGGGGCTACAGGTTGAGGCAGGAGGGTGGGTACAGTGTGGGAGGGGATGAAGGCTCCAACTGGGGGTATGGGCTGTAGGGTGGGGCTGCAGATGAGGTGTTTGCATAGGTGCCTGTGGGGTAGGGGGTGCAGGGAGGGCCACCCAGAGGGACAGGAAGGGGTCATGAAGGGGCACCCCATTTGGCAATTACAATTTTAATGGGAAATCTCCCAAGTGCTACCATGAGTCAACTATGGGTGTTTGGAGTACATGAGGAGGTTTCAAGATGGGGCTAAGTGATTTTGAGTGTGAGAGGGGGCTCAGGCCAGAAGGTTAGGTGGGGATACGGGATCTGGGCAGGAGTTTGGGTAGGGGAGGGAGCGTGGGATCTGGGAGCTATAGACTTAGAGTACAGGAGAAGGCTGGGAGTGAAGGATATGGGAGGGAGTAAGGGGGTGGGTGCAGGTGCTTACCTGGGGCAGCTCCCATTTGAAGGGGGAAACAGGTGTCTCTCACTTGTGGGCACTGCCCCCACAGCTCCCACTGGGCAGAAATAATGGCCAAAGGGAGACGAGGTGTGTGTGGAGCCTGCAGGCAAGGGCAACACCAGGACAGAACTACCTGGTGTGGTGCTTCTTGTGGCAACACAGTGTGGGAAGGAGGAATGGCAGCTTGTGGAGCCACTTCCCCTCCCTAGCTGGGCAAAGCTGGCCTGGAATACAGCACACAGAGGCTTTAATGGCTACAGCCATCTCCTCCCACTTAGCCTGGGGCCCTACGCTGTAGCCCCTAAAGCCCCTTTCTTAATTCAGCCTCAGGTGAGGCCTCGGGGAAGGGGCAGGGTGGGGCAGGGCAGGAGTGTTCAGTTTTGTGGGATTAGAAAGTTGGCAACCCTAAAAGGACTAGTTCCAGTCATGTTCTTGCTCTTTCTTCCTATCTCCATGGGACAGAGGGAGAGTAAAGCCTTCAGATGGCCTGAAAACAAACATAGACTTTGGTCCCTGCTCCTCTTTAAGAGCGCAGAGAGAAAGTGAAACTTTTAAACCAGGATCAAACAACTACCAATTTGAAGCAAAACAGACTTAATCTGACTGGCTCTGTGATGAGCAGATAAGCTCTAGTGATTGCAGACCTGCCCCAGCTCCTTAATGCTAGCTTGCATTTCCTCTCAGGTGTCTCAGGGTGGCGTCCTGAGGGGCAAAGGGATGCTAGTGGTTTTGTGCACCTGCTGATTAATTCTTGCTTTCCTGACTGGAGTCCAAAAGCTTTCTAAATAGGTCACTGCCGGCCCCTCGTGGGACACAGATAAGTAACGTACCCCATCACAGCTAGGTTACTAAGTACCTCTACAATACTGTAATGATATCAAGCTGTAGGCCTCTTGTAAGGTTTTGTCTCAACATCTCAGACTTGCTCTTTTACTGTCAAGGAACAGGTCCCTATAAACTCACTGACCATACACTCCTGGTTTTTTGGTGACTAACTCAGCTGCTTTAGCCAGTTGGTATGATGTCCTGGCCTGTGTGAGGTCACTAACTTTGCTTATCTAGCAATGACTCTGAGGTTACCTATTCAGCACCTCTGCCTTGTTTGACAGATGCCAATACTCTGGTTTGTCTGAGACTACCAATTTAAACTGCTAGTGGTTGAAAAGATCAAAGTAGGAGGAGAACCCTCCCATTCTGGTGGATGCACACTCTTGTGGAGGTTGACATCATGTAGTGAAGTGATACTTCAATATTGTGTCAGATGGGACATGGCATGTTAACAAAAGCAGAGCAAAGGGAAGAAATATACTGTGCACGTGTGTATATATAGTGTGCAGTTGTGTAAAGCAGGCATGTCAAACTCGAAGCCTACCGAGGGCCACACAAATGAAAACTGATAGCTTTCAGGGCCACAGGGCCATTCCCAATTTGTCAAGCAAAAAAAGTGCTTTGTCAGACAGCAATAGTTATTTATTAGATTATGTTTTAGCTAAGGACTGTTTATAGCACAAAAAGCTAACAATGAAAAAAATCTTTAAAAATACTGTAACATTCTCACACTAAAAAACAACACTCCACTATGTATTTTAAATTTAAGGCTACTGCCCTATTATGTCTTGTGAGTTTTTTAAACTTAAACTGAACTGAGAAGTAAATTAGCACAATTATTTCACTTCAGCTTGTTGATCTCTGGTATGGTTTCCTCATTTATTTTACTTAAGAGGATTATGGGAGTTTTTTTAGTTCTAAAAATTCAGGTCTGTCCCAAACTGTCCCAAACAATAAGGGAGAGATTCATATCTCAGAATAATTGCTTCAGCCTGGCAAACAATAGCCTTTGAATTTTCTTTAAAGAAACACAGTGTCTATAGTTAAGTCTATAGAGCAGAAAATTAAATAAGGATAGTTAAAATGTAAGATAGATATCAGGTTTGCAAAGTGCGAATTGATGCACAAACAGCCAAAACATTACAGCTGTGTCTAGACTAGCAAGTTTTTCCGCAAAAGCACCTGGTTTTGCGCAAAAACTTGCCAGCTGTCGACACTGGCCGCTTGAATTTCCGCAAAA
>CM057845.1:85536191-85550177 GCA_030068395.1 Apalone spinifera
GGGAGAGTGAGAGGTAGGAGGGGGAGAAGAGAAAGAAAGAGACGGAGAGAGAGGTAGGAGGCAGAGTAGAGCTGAGAGAGGGGGGTAGGCAGTAGGAGGAGAGAGAGAGAGAGAGAGACGGAACGAGAGCGCTCAAGAGAGAAGACCTGAAAATCCCGTCTTATGACGGGCTAATTGGCTAGTTAGTATATAGTGTTTATCCCTAGCTGGTCATAAGAAGACTTCCATGACTTCCCTTGGGAGATTATAGACATAGATACCACTTTTAGGAATATTTTCACTTCTTAACTTAGATACTGTAGAGGCCAACAATAAATTATTCATTTTCTTGATTGATGTCTATGTAACCCACACACCTTCTGGGTGTGGTGAACTTTCCCATCTAGTGGCACTGAGACCACTTTCAGAGAGAATTATCAGTCTGCTTTACAGCCTGCACTGAAAGCCAGATGGCTTTTATCTCATGCAGTAGACGTTCATGTGCTGATTTCCACAGGTTCCAGGTTCAATTCGCCTGCCAGCGTTACAACTACCCTCTTCAACTACTATAGCAAGTTTTCATTCCATCATCACCCTTAGAGATTGTCTGCCTAATTTGTACATTTTTAGTCTTTCTGTAATCCTCATGAAAGTCACATTCTCTAGCCCCATAATAAATTTTGCTGGCCTAATCCCCTCTGCCTTGTCAATAGCCATCTAATAAGGCAGGATCTAATAGCCATTGAATAGTCCAGATGCTGGGGTCAGTCTTTGATTGTGTGTGTGAGAGGGGAATAAGGAGATGCTCTAGGTGGGTGGCAGAATTATCTTGCCCTTCAGCTGCATCCAGTGTTTCCTGGAGAAAGGTCTCATCCCCTGAAGCCACCAGCTGGCAGCTCTGTAAGGAAGGAGGATGCTTAAGCCCTGAAGATGGGACAATAATGCTAAAATCCACCCACTATGTTGGCCTGTAACACGACTAAAGCAAATCCCTCTGCACCATGCCTCACAGTTACTGCATGGAATTTGGTATTTTACATAGAACAGCAGTTCCACTCTGCTTCTCTCCACGCACCTTGTTGGAAGTATCAGTTAAGATATATTAGGGGGGGCTGGCCCCTGTGCTGACGGGTTGACAGTATGTTCCCCTGAGAACAATATACATTGGCACTGGTGAAGATCAGCTTTTGTGTGCCACTCCCACTGCAAACTTTCTGCTGACTTTGTTGCCACTGTGGGCTGAGAGAAAAGAGACTGTCACTATGGAAACCAGAGGGAAAACATACATTATATCCCACTTTAGACATGTTTCAAGGAAACCGTTTAATACAGATAGGTGGGTTACTACAATTATTTTATTTCTAAAGCTTCCCTGGCCTGTCTCCAATTCCACTACTGTGAAGGAGGGACATAAGGATTAAAGATTAAATCTGAAAAAATAAAGCAAAAAGAAACATTTTCAGATGCTTCTTTATAGGCCCAGAAAAACAAAGTGAGGAGGCTACCACATGAAAAAAGGTGTCACTTCCCAGCAGATGCCACAACAATAGCTCTCTCAAGGGTGTAATGGCAGCACTCCTACATGGCAACTACCCATCCCGTGGAGGCCCACAGACAAGGTCTTGACAAGAACCAGGCATGCTAGCTACAAATCAGTCTGATAGTCTTTTATTTGTATGACATCATCCCATCGATGCCCTTTCACTTCTCCCGTCTCACCCCCACCTCTCCCTCAGCAGCATCCCTCAGTCTTTCCCAAACAAGCCTCCCACACGTACTTTGGACCAGCAATGTCAGCAACTAACAGATTATTAAAAACTTTAGCAGCCTTCATGCAGAACGTACCAAAGCAGCCACATCATCTGACTGCTGTCACCCTGCCCTCCTCCCACGCCCCTTACTATCTGGGCTTCTTTCCACATTGTATCTTCTTATCTAAAGCTGTAAGCTAGCCAGGACAGCCTCCCACTGCCCCCAGGTCTGTAAACAGCATTGCTCACTATTAATGGTGATCAGACTCACTGTTTATCACCATCCAGTGACTTCTGCCTTCCAGGTGTGATTCAAAGCAATGGAGAGCATTTCCATCAGCAACATTCCTTGGAATGTCCAGACAACAGCACAGACTCAGCCTCTCCAAAAGCTGCCCAGGGTCTGAGGATGGGCAGTCGGCCACACCCTAAATACTGCCCTGGACTGTGCGTTTTATAGTATCAGAACAAACCATTTTAATGTCAAAAAGTCACAAGGAGTGTTCCGCACCAATCACAATATCGAGGAGGAGCTGGTGGTAGTGATTGGGGTATATGCCCTCTCTTTAGCTAATAGTATGAGGGTTAGGACACTAATTTAGAAGGGGAAAAGCCTGGTTCAAATCCCTGTTCTGGATTTCAAGTGTCACCCTTCCCAGCTGAGCACCTGACTACACCACTTGTTAAAAGGAGGACACGGACTCCTCCATGACTCTAGCCCTCCATGATTTTTGCTTTCATTAAATAAAAGGCTAGAAAAAAAAATCAACCTGATGTTTTGTTTCAGGTTGAATGAAACATTTCATTTGACCAGAAAGGAAATTTCCAACTTTTTCAAACGTCTGTAAATTCTGAAGAATTTTTTTCTTCTATTTTTCGGAACTGCCACAGAATAAAAATAAAGGTATTTGCTCTGTTCTAATGATGGGTCAGAAGAGATGCAGGGGATGTAGGATCGCGGGGACCACATCTAATTCAAGCAGGGGTGGACAGTATCTTCAGCCCAAGAGATGAAAGAGAGAGTGGCTGGTTCTTTGCATGGGGGGCAACATGGAGAACACAGCTAGCTGCCTGTCGTCGGTAGGAGCTAAAGGTCCCCTTTGGTTTGTGCTATCAGCATAACATCATGGTGTGTGACCCAAATAACTTAACCCCTTCTCAGGAGCTGTCAAAAACATGTGGCATGCTCAGAGCTCTGGCAGGGATGGACATAGGGTGTGGAACCCTTCCGCAGAGAATAAAATGTTCTGTTCCCAACAGGTCTATATCAAAACTAAGCCTAGAGGAATTTTAATAGTCCTTTCAGATGTATACTCCCATCGGGAACCAGAATCCTTTTATAAGCCCTCAACTGAAGCTCCCTCTTCAAAATCATCTGATGCCTTACATTAAAAACCCTACAGCCCTTCTAATAATTCTTGTACAAAGCAAAAGCAAGCAGGACACTGCTAATAAATAAATCAGATTTAATGATAAACAGTATACAAGTTTATAAAGAGTGAGTGAGACTTGATAAGATAGGGTGTTGCCATGGCACCAGGAGTCAAACACTTGTGCATTGTCCCTGTGAGCGATACATGGCGAGTTTGGAATGACGGACAAGTGGAGACAGGATTGGGTCTCTCGGAGGCTATTTCTAGCAAACACCTATCATTCTTTGTCACCTGTCAAGTTACAGAATGGGCTAGCATTCAGCCCACAGCAATATAGATACATAAAGGGGCAGCATGTGAGGGATGGAAAACCACTTATAGGAAGAAAATACGTAGGATTGTTACTTACAGTTTTAGAACCAGATTCTGCTCACAGCTATGCAAGCCCAGTTCCCATTTAAATCAATGGAAGCGACATACGCCTATCTGAGGGAATTCATCTGTCACTCTGAGTGCACACAGGGCCCCAACACATCAAGGAAGAGATGCTGAAACAGAAAAGACGGCGAGAGCAGCCAGGGACCAGGGCAAGGGAAGAGTAGGAAAGAGTGGCTAAGCTCCAGCTTAATCACAGTGGTGAAATTCACCCTCGTGCAGAGAGCTAGCACAAGGACTATACTCTCAGGGACTTTAGTGGTGGTTAAGCCCATTCTCCATTGGGGGAAACCTAATAAGGAGAACTCTGGTCTGAAGGGATGGTTCCAAGAGGAGTTGGTCCCAAATCAATGCCCCATGTCCAGTCACCCCTGAATTTCATGGGAAGGTCCAAATCTCTTTCTATAATGGTCCAAATCAAAATTCAAATCAGGTCTACCTCATGTCAAACACAGATGGATGAAACTATTGTGATGATGGAGGTGTGGGGGGGGGGGGAGGAGGAGTGAGGAGTGAGAATTTAAGATAAAGAATTCAGAGTACCTGTGGCAGAACTGTGCTTGTTTTGAGACACAATCACACACAAGGAGAGCATAGCAGTCAGAAGTGTTGGCTTTACAGTACAACAATTTAACTTTCAATTACTGTGCATATTATGTAACCTTAAACTGAAAAACTTGGCAATTCTAGAACACAGACACGGTTTTTTTTTTCAAATACACAATTGCCATCTGGTCTCACTTAAAAAAAAAACAAGATTAAAGCTGAAATACAAAAGTGACATTTACGTCAATCGCTATCAGAAATTGCCACTAGGACAGCAAAATTTCATTGCTCCCAAACTTTTTAAACTACTTGAAAGCAAAAGTCATCTTACTGGCAAGTCAGAATTGCATATCCATGTATAGAGTCCACCTTCAGTCCGGGGAGCCTGGATTAATACCATTCTCTTTTGAATGAAGTTGAATAAACTGGAGCATTTTAAAAGTGTGCTTGAAAAAAGTCTCACATTTGTTTTTCCTCAGCAGAATGATGAATTACAGTTATTTACATATACCCAACGCCTTCTCTGTGTGACTGACCTACTCCCTGGGTAGACGTAAAGCGAATCCTTCTTTACATGTCCAAGTTCTTCAGATAGGAGAAGAACGAAGAGCAACTTAATTATAAAATAAAGAAGCTGGTCATTTTTGAAACTTCTGATTTCCTCAACTGTTTACAAGGGTAACTTGGAAGTTTACTATTTACATTAGCAATTTTCTGCGGTGGTCTGAGGAAGAGCCATCCTTATAGCCATAGTGGGCATCCTCCATCAGGTGGGTGCTGTCAACCCATTCTCAAACCATTTTCTTTAAGGCACTGCACCAAACACAATGACCTCACTCAGAATGGTGGCTCCCCCTTCACTGGATAGTGCATTTCTCCCTCTCCCTGGCCTGGCCTTCCCTGAGAACTTTGGATTTGATATATTTCAGGTCACTGTTGACACTAGGTCGGCGAGCAAACGGGGAGATCATGCCATAAGCATCCATCTCTTTGACCCGGCGCATTCTGAAGGATTTTTGGTGGAAGGTGTCACCGTACTGGACAGAGATTTTCCTGTGGAGGGCAGGGCTCATCTCGTGAGGTAGCTTGGCCATGCTGAAGAGGACATAGAACATCTCATCCACATTGGTGTTCTTCTTGGCTGAGATTTCAAAATAAGCACAGTTCTCATCACTGGAGACAAGCTTCTCTGCTTCGTCTGAGCGTACCTTGCGGTAGATTTCACTATGGTCATTCTTGTTGCCGCAGATCACCATGGGGAGATCAGCTGTCTCCTTGGTCTTGTTCTTCAGGCAGGATTTGACTTCAAGAATCTGTTTCTGGATCCTCTTGACCTCATCAAAGGATTCTCTGTTGTCCAAACTGAACACCAGGATGAAAACATCCCCTGCAATTAAAAAGAGAACCAGAAAACTTGTTTATTAGAATCCACCTAAGAATGGTCTATTTCACTTTCACCAAAGTGGATGGTCCAATGAAAGATATTATCTCACATACACTGATTACCTCTGTTTCAAAAGTAATGCATTTCATTTGCCCTTCTCTTTCTCTTTGTTTGTTTTCCCTTCAATCCTATACATTCTCTAAGGACACTAGTTCCTGGTCACCTTCTGATTCCCCTTCCTCCTTGTTCCCATAGCTGTAGAAATGTTTTATTGTCAAAGTATTTCCTCAATCATATCCTGTTGTCTGATCCAAGACAGCACTTGGCTCATTGGTGTTACCCATTTGCATTGTGTTTTTTCAAAAACATTCTGACTTAATTCTTCTGGGTCACTTACTCCTTCCTCCCCCTTCTCTAGATCATTTGTTATGAAAAACACCACCTATGTAGCAAGACGATAGAACAGTCGCCAGTTTGCCTTGAGTCTTTTAAGGTACAAGAACAGGAGCAGCACTTGACCTCCAGACCCACAAGCCCGTCTGTTCAGAGCATCTGAGAAATGAGTTTGAGCTTCCAAAAATTCAGTGCTCTGCTAGCATTTCCATTGCTCAAGAGAAACAGAGTACAAAAGAAAATGCAAATGACATAGCTCCTCTGGTTTTACTATAATGCTGGGAGAATCTTTCTTGTATAAATATAAGACAATGCAAATAACAACCTGTTAAGTGCAGTTTATGTGCAACTGAGAAAAAGATCTTTCCCCACCCACATCCAGGAGTTTGGCCCCTGTATCATGTAGGATCTAGATCCTGGTATCTGACACTATTTAATATACACTTAGGGTGTCACTGGATAAATAGTAATGCAAGTAGTACTGAACTCAGGTGGGCTATGAACTTGGCCCTATACTTATCTGTGTGTACACACCCACAGTCTAATTTTCAGAATTGATGCATGCACAGTAGCACCCACTTGAAAACAACAGAACTACTAGCTGATCCACATTTTCCGTATGAGGCCACCATTCCTGTAATTACCACATTCTGGGAAAATGGCTATAGGAGAGAGAATTCTGAGAGTATTCGATAGCAGAAGGCAGAAATAATAAGAGTGGAGGGAGTGATTTTAGGGAGATGCATTCCACTGAATTTACAATTGTCCAAATGCAGGACACCAGTTTAAAACTAAAATCCTTGTCAAATCATTTTTAAAATCCCTTGGTGTATATTTTACATGCATGTTTCATTGCTTGTGCATGGGAGTGACAAACCTCCTCTTTCTCTTGCTGTTATTTATACCTGTGAGATTTTGATTTTATAATTCACTTGTCACTGCAGTTAAAACAACAACAACAAAACAAGCAGTGTGTATTGTACGTGGGAGTTGAGGGGAGGAGACTAAATTAGGTAAAGAAACTCAGACTAGAATTTCTCCAAGTTGGTTCCTAGAGGAGTGATATACCCCCTGGTGATGTCCGGAGTGCTCCAGTCAAGGAAAGTCTCTGGGGAAAAGATGTGTCTTTATAACAAGATCTATACTTTTATCAATCATTCCCTGTATCTCGCTCTCATTTTTCCTCATTCACCATATAAACCAATGCTCTCTTAGGAAACAGCTGTGTCAAGGTTATTCTCAAGAAGATATCCAAGATGAGATCCTTGACCTACCACCCCTCAGAAGGACACCCCTTTCTCTCTCACATCCCACCCCTCTCACCTGTCAATATAGAAAGCCTCCTCATCGCGGGGAATGGGTGATTCCCAGATGTGTCCAGAATGTCCAGCTGATACATGTCTCCCCGAATGTTGTAGACCTTACGGTGAAAATCCTCAATGGTGGGAGTGTACTGGTCGTCAAAGCGGCCGGTGAGAAAACGGGAGACGATGGAGCTCTTGCCCACCCTGGAGGCTCCCAGCACCACCATGCGGTAAGAATTCTTGGCTGGCACGCTCAGGGTGCAGTTCCCACTGGACAGAGTCTTCATCATTGCTTGGTGCTGAAAGGGTCAAAATAAAAGCAGGTGGGGGTGGAGAGAAAGGACAGAAGAGTGAGACTGGTGTGTAAAGACTCCTGGATTTTCTTACAAAAAACCTCAAAGAGCGCTCTGGATTGTTCCATGGTGTGAGATAGTTTGGTTCTAATTGGTAGGTTGGGGTCCATAAGGAAACTGCATGAGTGGAAATAGCCTTATTTTTTAGTCTAGTTTAAGGAGAATTTTTTAAGTCATGTCAAAATGAAGAAATTTATATTTTAATATGAAGTTTTGAATTACAATTTGCCAACCTTGTTGGAACATCGAGGGCTAATCTATCATCTTGGCTTTAGCCGTGACTCCAGTTTCACACCTATAGTTTAAATCACACAGACATTTTGGGCCTGATTTTCAAAAGAGCTCAGTTCTCATTTGGACACTTAAATGAAGCAGAGAGGTTTCCAGAAGCACACTCCATCCCCCATTTATATCTAGCCACTCCTTTTTTAATGTTTAAATGGGAGCTGCTCACGGTACCTGTTTTCTAGGATCTAAAGTGCTGGCACAGGCAACAAACTGTAGGTTCAGAATTGCATCATCGGACACTAACTTCAAAGACTTGGGCCCTAAATGTTCTTTTTCAGATTTTGGCACCAGATTTGTATCCAACAAATCTCTAATGCCAGAGCTCCTCACTCTCAAACTGTTAGCATCTCAAATATTACTGCTTTGCAGCAAGATGGCTGGTCGTGGATGGAGCTGTAGAAAAACTAGTTTTATTTTTCATGAATGTGTCACTCCTTACATGCACATTAGTCCTTGGTTCTGGCAGGTCTTGGCTATATTGAGTGAACTGGAAAGAAATGGGGGACAGTGAGGGAAGAGGGCCGCTTTCTGGTAGAACCAAAGTGCAAGATGAATACTATAGTGAATTTACAGACCAAGAGATTATATTTTGACACAGCACACAAATATAGGATCTCTCAATAGAAAAACCATGGATTCCACAGATCTTTTTCATCTCTCAGATCAAATACGTGGAGCACAGAAAAGAGAAATACAAGCATACTGTAGAAAACTATCTGTCATAGCAGACACACACATTTGGACAGTTTATTTTGGTTACCAGAGTCTTATGAAAGAAATATCAAGTTCCCACAGTGCTGTTTATTTAATGTAGGTGTTGTTTACTGAATAATAGGGTTTGAGAATTTATATACATACACATATACACACACACACAGATTATTTCTGAGTCCAGATCTGGATTCCTAACCTTTCCCCCATGTGAATTTAATCTCCCACGCCTTTATGTATCTGGTATGTATGCCAGCAAAATTATTTAAAATGTTTTACATGTGTTAGGTACTAAGCAAAAGTAAAGAAATAGTCATTGCAAATAAAGAAGCCTGTAAGAAGTCTGAACCAGCATCCCTACTGACTTTGTGTTGTGGCTTAAGGCAACAACAGAACATTACTACTCATTATTATTGTATTTATTGAGCATTGATAGCATTCTCAGCTCTAGAAGAAGCACAAAAGGAAAAGCAGTGCTTGTCCCAAAGGCAAATTATAATCTACATTAGACTTAATGGGGATTACTGTCTAAAATACTGTCAGGAGGATGTAACATTTGCACACGTAGTATGGTCCAATTGTGTCAATGTGAGTGCTGAGTCAGGCTAGGCTAGCAAAATCCAGTCCTATGTTTTGACTAATTTGGAACAGGTTGTACCATCTCAGTGCAAAGTCACGCATTTTCCTCAGAAACACCTACAGCCAGTAGTGTTCACTTGCCCTTGTACTCTCCTTTGTACGCTTTGATGGGCAGGCTCTAGGGACTATGCACCAAATGGATGGGGACTGAATTGTTTAGAGATTTTTCCCCATCGTGGTCTCGGATCTTTGTTTAGTAAAATGGGCATATTTTTTTTCAAAAGCAGAATAAATGTTGCCAGACCCTCCCTAGAAGATTGACATTATTCAGTGATGGGCCAAATTCTCAGCTGTTGTACGCAGGTGTAGCTGCACTGACTTCAGCGGAGGTTTGCTGAGTTACACCAGCTGAGCATCTAGCCTAATATCGTGTAGCTGTGATGCTGTGATGAATACTGTTAGAGGACAGTAGCCTTCTTCAAATATGGGAGTCTAACAGTGTGGTCTTAACCTGTTTGATTCAACACTCAGAATGACAGGGCCCTGATCCCAACTGTACCTTCTAGGTGCTACCATCATATAAACACACAAATATTGGGTTAAAGGAAACTGAGCAAATGAGCAGCAAATCACAGATATACAGCCCATCAAGAAAGCAAGCAGGAGAGTGTCTCATCTCAATCCGTGGGAGAATTTTACATGATAGCACAGGCATGTCGAGATGCATGTGTGCATCATCTCGTCCGTATCTGAGGGCATCGAGGGAATATTCATTTTCGCTAATTGCTTTATAGTGGTTAAAGTAGGTGACTATCCAAACCTAATGAATAGAGCTCTGAAAATCCACAAATTTTCACTTTATATCCATGGGTATCTGCATCTGTGGCTCATTTTTGCGGATACAGATGAGAATACAAATTTTGTATCTGCTCAGGGCTCTCCTAATGGATCAGAATATAAAATGGCCATAAGAGGGGGCTCACAACAGTGGTTGGGGGAGGGGGAGAAATGGGAATGAAACACACACTCCTCAGCTGAGCACTGAAGGAAATGTTAGAACATTGGGCCAGATGTTCTGCAGAGCTCTCTGTAGGGGGCTGAGCACTGGAATATCTGGCCACAGCTGGGGCCAATGTACAGCAGAAAATCTGGACACAAGCCCATCGTGACCTTATATAAAACCAGAAAACTGATCTTGGTCTTTCACACCTTGCTGAGAACAAGAAGCAAACAACTGAACTGGGGAAGAAGAGTATTTTTTTAGTTTTGGATTTGGTTGGGAGCATACAGATGTTGTCAGTTTCATTTTACACACGTAGACTTGGCACGTTGCTCCAGCTGTGCCATGTCACTTTATCTATAGCATGCCCCCTACAACCTTCTGTCTCTTCTCTTCTGAAATGTGACAGCACACATTCCTTCACCGAAAATAAAAATAATCCACTTTCGGTCTGTCCTGCCTAGCACAGGGTTGTTTCTCATGCAGCTGCAGGCAATGGACTTTTAGGAATGTTTCTCTCATATTGGTCCTAAAAATCAGAGTTGACAGTGCGCAGAATAGCCTCTCTCTTGGGAACTAGTGGGAGCCTTATAGTTTGGGCCAATTAACAAACTTGATGAAGCATGGGAGAGTGTAAAGTTGGGAACTATCCTAAAATGTATTATCTTTCCCTGGTACCTATACTCATGGGCAGAGGCAGCTCTAACATTTCTCCTTTCTCTTAAAGAGGCACTGAGCATGAAAGGTGCAATACATCAGTGACACCTTTGCATCTCCACAGCACCTCCAATTCTAGAGATTTCAAAGCACATTCTGTTAATGCTCCTTCAGCGTATTCCTGTGAGAGAAGTTTTATCGTCCCCATTTCACAGCGGGAAAACTGAGGCACAGAGAGCCACAGTGATTTGACCAAGGTCAAACAAGTCCGTGGCAGAGTGAAGAACAGAACCCAAATCTCCTGATTCTCAGAGTGCCCCAAATTCCAATCACTAGGTTACACTACCTGCCATCCTGAGCAGGACAAAACCTTATTGTGTGTGTGCTTGCCTCTCTCCCCCCACCCTATGTTCAGTCCTTGAGGCTTTGACTGAGAAGTGTTTGTGCACAGGTTAGGGGAAGCAACAGCTGGAAGCAGAGCTCCCCCAGCACAGCTAGATTTTATTCATTTACAATGTCATCGTATGGTGCCATTAAGGAGTTGGTTCTGTTTGTCAGATTATTCCTTTAAGGAAGTTCCAGTGCTTTGCAGCCTGCCTTTGGTCTAGTACACAGTAAACAGATTCTTTCAGCCCTTCTAATTCCTGAAGCTGTTATTCACTTAATTGCTTCCACCGTGCACCTGACTTGCAGGGTGCAGCACAACCTGGAACCTTCATTTGTCTTTCATGCTCTTCCCATCACCACAGCTTCTCGCAGACTCAAACCTTTCTCCTCTTTTACTCAGAGAAAGATACCACATTTAAGCCCCTTTGGGGATGCTGGAAGCCATACACAGGAAAAGATTAAAGGTAATAAAGAAGAAACAGAAGGAGACCACACTTTTACTAAATAAAGTAAAAATCAATTGCAAGAGGACAAAAACACCACCAGCTGATTTGAATCTATGTCTCTTGCTTCAAGTTTATTGAAGGTTTAAAAATAGATGTTCCCTGCTGCATCTTTAGCTTCAGGCATTGACTTTAGGGTAATAAAACACCTGATTTATATTATTTTGCCCTTTTGCAGCACTTTCTATCCAATTATTTTAAAATGGTTCACATAAGGTGGGTATAATTACTACTATCCCTATTTCTGTGAAACCAGAGCCCAGAGAGATAAAATGACTTGTCTAAAGTCACACTGTGAGCCACTGACAAGATAAGCATTAAAACCTGTCTCCTGACTATCCCTTTTCTCTAAACATAAAATAATGCTATTTTTCCTCCAAATTTAAGACTGCATTGTAATGCACCTGCCGTTGTAAATCCATGCATGCACTAAAGAGATCATGCCTAAATTCCAATGAGGTTTTGAAAATCTGATCCTATGTACCAGTCACAGAAAAAAGAATAATGAAGACAGAAAACCTGCTACCGGGAGCTTTTCCTGTTAGCTTTCAGTACTCAAATTATGAGAATTACCACATGCAGTATTCTCCTTGCCACTGAACATACACAAAAGCACTCTAAGGTGCCACTGTTTACAGTCACCAGTTACAGTATTTCTCTCTATATACATTAGTCCTACAAGATTTATTGCATCTGGCTAAAAAAGACAGGCAGAAGCAAACCAAACTGTGCATTAGAGATCTGTCATTGTTTAGAAAATCCTGGAGTCTCTTTCATTTTCACGCACACTGTTATTACTTTTGGAGGGTATTTTTCTCTCTATTGCTTTAATGCCAGGTTCAGTGCCTCTCCCTTACCTTTCTTTGTGTGGAGGAGAAGTCCTGAATCTTAGTGCTGTGGATGAAGCTGTCTTGATGGTTTTAATCAGATGTGCTGCTGATCCTTTCTGGATCCCAAGTCACTGGGCTGGGCTCCTCTCGACCGCTTTGGACCCTAGCTGAACTGGGAAAGACCAGAGTGATCCAGCAGCTGGTCCCCCATGAGTGATCTTTATTGGGTCAGAAGACTGACATGATCCAAGGTAGGCTCTCTGTACCAGAGGTAGTTTTTCCCTTCTGAAGAGGTTTGCTCTTCTCCTGATAATCTCAGTTCACTAGGTCTCCCACTCACACTTGCTTTTCTTGCAACTTGTAATTTGTAGACTCATTTGGATGGAACTGGCCTCTGGTGCGACACCTAGCTGCCAAGGCAGGTATGTGCATTCAGCTGACCCATACTGCAGGGGGGAAGCAAATTCGGGTTCAGGAGGGGGGCCTGCGAGTTTCTTATGATAGTAGGTTTGAAAGTACACCTTCACTCCTGCACTGCAAAAAAATCTTGGCAGGCAAAGCAGAGTTTTCCCCCTCATCTGAGATTTGTTTAAAAAATGCTCCCTTTTCAGTACAGCGGTGGCTTTGCCTTTTTCTTTAAATTTTAGAATTTGTCTAATGATTCTTCCTCTCTGCCCCTCTCCCTGTCTATCTCTCCCAGCAGCTGGTAAGTTGTAGGTTTTCCTTCTGCAGAACTCACAGATAATTGGCTCACTCCTCCCTCCAAGTCAGAGACAGTGGAAGAATTACCAAGGGGGTGGGATGTTATGTTTATTGAAGGTCTTTTAAGGCCCCCCCACCACTAAACTTCCTGCACATTTCAGATTGCAAATTCTCTCTCTTTCCAAAAAAGACCTGTGTGCATGATCCTGTGTGAGAGATTTGTTAATCCTATTATATTTTATGCTCTCATTAACTTTTTAAAAAGCACATTTTCCCCTTTCAGCGTTTCCTGCTAAACAAAGATGGACCGAGTGGTTAACCAAATAGGGTTTTTACATTCCTAATTTTTATGATTCCTTTGAGAGATAGCATCCCTTTCCCTGAGACATTGTGCAGCTGTTAGGAGTGCTTGTTGATTTTAATCTAGAACTTAAAATCAGGCTACATGGCTTGCAACTTCATTTTCATCTGGATCAACCCAGGGACAGTGCTAATTTCCCATCTAAAAGCAGTGATTCAACTTGCTTCCTGTATTTCTGACCACTTTCTCCATAGCCTGCATACTGACACTACTGCTACTGGTACTACCCTGCTCTGTAATGTCTCCTGCCTTATCTCTATGAATAACAAATCAGTTCCTAGGAAAAGGACCTCCAATCATACCCACCCACATGCTGCTGAATGTGCAGGTAGCTGCAGCCTGCCAGGTCCTTGGGCCCCAGCCCAGGAACAAAGGTTTTCAGCAGTCTGTGGTAATTTCTCTATGGCTGTGTCTAGACTGGCCAGTTTTTGCGGAAAATCATCTGCTTTT
>CM057845.1:85559549-85579878 GCA_030068395.1 Apalone spinifera
GCTTCATTGACTATTTCGAATGCCTACATCTGCATCCCTAGTTCGAACTAAGGTTCAAGTGTAGACACACCCTCAGACTTTCTCCCTGAAGTCAGTGACTCAGGACCAGATTTTTCCTGTTATTAAGTATAATTAATCTCTTTGTTATCCCCTTTGGCCTCTTCCCTGAAGCTGGCTTCACCACCATGTTACTCCAGTGTTATACTATTACAGACCCATGGATTTCACCTTGGCACTTGGTCTCAATGGAGTCATACCAGGGTAAAAATAGTTTAAATATGGCAGTGAATCAGGTCCATTGCTTCAGAGATGTAGGTGAATCTCAATTACCTTCCCCTTCCTGTCCCATAGAACTGCTGGGTATCTCACAGCTGTGCCATTTCTATGTAATAATTACAATAACTGTTCTTTACCTACCATGTTTTCTTTTTATTATAAAAATAAGGGTGCCTTTGGGATAAATAAATGCTTTGTTACTTTGACACACAATATTAAATACCTCTGATTTTTAAAAATTAAAGTCTGTGATTAAGTATAATTCCTGGAAAAAGAAGCATTCAGAATCACTGTTTGTCCCCTTTTTGTTCTTGCTCTCCAGACCCTGTCCCCCCCCCCCCTTTTTTTTTTTGTACTAGGCATAGCAATAATGTACTTAAGATGCAAAGCGGAAGCCAAACTGATAAATACTAGGAATGCTTGAACTTCTGTTGTCTTTTACTAATACCTCAAAATGCTTTACAAACACCCAGGAGTTTAGCCTCAGACCTTCCTTATGATACAACTACACAAATCTGTGTCTCTTTTGACATATGAAAACTTGAAGGGGAGAGGGAAAGTAATTTGTTCAAAGTCACACAGTGAATCAAGTGGCAGAAGTGGGACTAGAAATCTTGTGTCCCAACCACTCTCCATCCTGTGTCTGAACCATAAGATCAGGCATAATCAGCACAGAGCGAGGAGGTAAGGAAAACTAATTGCAAAGTCTGAACATTTACCCCGGGAGGCATGTTATTGCATGAGTGAACAACGGTTCATACGGTATGAAAGTTAGGAGCAGGGGAAATTGATAATTTGTTTGGAACAAAGCCATTTGTCCAGTTGTTATCAGTGTTCCCTCTAAGATGGGTGGCAGCACAGCTTCACAGGTGATTAATCAGCCCTGCCCAGCCAGAGGCTCAGGGCTCCATGCAGGGAGCTGACTGACTGGGCGGGACTGATTAATCACCTGTGAAGCCCTGCTGCTGCACATCTTACACAGAACACTGGGTGTTATAATACAGTATTTTCAACTACAATGCCACCCATAAGGGTTCAAAAAGTATAAGTCAAATCTCTCCCGATTATGAGAATAAAACAACGTATTTTGGGTTCTTTTCATTGTTTGATTTTTGAGCCTTTAGAATAAGTTGGGGGTCACATTTTCAAGCTTTCCTTTGAAATTAAAAGGGCTAAAATAAAAGCCGAGGTTTCAAATGAAAGGCCTAATATCACAAGATGTGCAATAAAATCAGATCTGGCAGTGCTAAAACAGAGCATTATATTGCTACATAGAAGGTGAAGGACACTCACCAGAAGGACTGTTCAAATTTGTTTGTCCCCTGGGTTTGATCTCAAGTTTGAATGAATCCCAGGATTCAATGTGGAACTTACCTGCAAGTGCCAATATTCAGAAACCAGTGCTGCTCTAATGTTTGTGAACCTGCTTGCAAATTTGATCTGAACTTCAAGCTTTGAATGAAATCCAAATCTGGATAAACATGTCCCAGTTTCAGGTTTTATAATGAAAGCTACAAACAGCTGTGCCAACATGGGGCCAACTTCACTATAGCATCACTCTTTCAATGAATAGCTTTCAAGGCCAGAAGGAACAATTTTGATCATGCAATTGGGCCTCCTGTATAACTGGCAGTGGAATTACATCCAGCAATTCCTGCATCAAGACTTAATAACTTGTGATCAAATTAGAGCCTAAATGAATGATATAAATTGCTCCCACTCTGACATAGCGGTGGTTTGTGCGTTTAACTGACAGAACAAGGTTCAGGGTCATGGGGAATCAGACGCAAAATGCATTCTATGTGTTCTGGATCAAAGTTCACAGAACATACTTCAGAACAGTTACTTTTTACCTTCTTTTTGCTTCCATATATTCCTGACCTTCCTCGGCTTTGAGAAACTTCTCACCTCTTCAAATAATCCCATAGCAATCCAATTAGCAACAGAATTTTCTGCTGTCAGTGGTGAAAACTACTGGATTAATAAAGGCTCCCACTGGCTGTGACCACCACTGTCCTTAAAAGTGGAAGAGGACTGGGTCTGTGAAATGAACAGGGGAAACCAATTTAATTAGTGTCAACCTAACCAACAGGAGTCCCACTCTTTGCAGTGCCTAAACACAGAGAAAATGAGGTCCAATTTATATGGAGATTAGAACTCTTGGACAAATTAGTGAAAATAGAAGAAAACTTTGAGCATTTGTGCAATGCAGGATACCATTTTACAGCTAATTAGGCTACAAACTGTGTATAGTCAACTCTGCTGCACATAATACGTAGCTAATCTACCTTTGGCTTCAGGGGTCCTAACCTTGCCCTATTTCTCCATTTGTACATTTGTTGTTTATTTCCCTGTTCTTGTCTTAAGAAAAGACTATAGAAAGAAAGTTAATTAAGTTAATATTGACTTTTTGGGGAAGATTATCTCTAGAAAGGTTATTTAACCACATTGAAAAAAAAAACTAGCCCTCATTGCCAGGTTTTTTGAAAAGCACTTTATTCTGTTTTAAACCCAGAGAAAGAGAAACAGATATACAGAGAGATATATACTGCATTTCAGTTCTGCCTGGTTGGTAACAACACTTGCTCATTTTGGACTGAAAGCCAAAGACATCTACAAAGGTTGTGTTATGTGGAATGTTGAGGTGAAGTTGTTGCTCATGAAACTGAGGTAACAAATAGCTCAGATTCTTAGGAGCGAGGAAACTTTTTTAGGTTGGAGGCTGTTGACCCACAGAAAAAATCAGTCAGGGGCTGCACACAAGTGAGAAGCAAAAACAAAAACAAAAACCCCTCACTGAGATGGCTCCCGACTGAGAAGGAGAAAGACACTCCCCACATTTTCCTTATACACCAAAGCCTAAAGGGGTACCAGGGTAGTAGGTTTTGTGTGTTCCATCCCCCTGGGTGATGGTGGGGGGCTGGAGCACCAGCATGAGCTCCCCAATGCTGGGGGGATCCCCAAGCCTCAGTGGCCAGATCCAGGGTCTCCAAGCCTTAGGTTCCCCACCCCTGGCTCAGATGGAAAGACATTATACAAACTTCCCATTCACCCTACCAGTGCACTTCAGTCCCAGCCTCCTGCTAATTCAATCTGAGGTGCTTCTCCCTGTTTTACCAATGCTCCTAATCATGACCTGCAGGTTCCCTACTATTCTAGCCCTGAGAACCCCTCTAAGAGCTCTGCCATGCATTTAAATCCTCATTCGCATCACCCCCTGCTTTTCCCCTCCCCAGAACCCTCCAGCTCACAAATACAGCCCTTCCAATGAACCTCAGTCCAATTTTACAGTGCCACCTGATATTAACAGTGTTGTTGACTCGTGCAATTTTGTGAGCCACATAATAGTTGGTGCTCTTCTTACAGCCACAGATCCTAATTTAAAAAAAAAAAGATTAATATGACAATGTGAAAGCCTTAGATTTTAAATTTTAAGACTGCATTTAAATGTCTAAACCTCATTGTTGCCAAGAAAAGTTTGAAAACATGATACATTTCTTTAGACAGGAAAGCATGTTATGATTTTAACCTGTGACCACTTGTTGCCAACATTGGTATTTCTTATTACTGAACTCTGCTCTTTAATAATAAATTTATTATTATTTTCATAATAAATATGGGTCAGTGCTGTGCTGCTAGGCAAAGTGCTGATCTTGAGTTGAATCTTACAAGTGAGGGTACAGCTATACTGCCGCTTTTTTCGATACTTTTGTTGGAAGAGGCTTTTCCGACATTTAGCTCATCTAGACTGGGCCAAATGTTGGAAAAAAATCCTCTTTCTGAAGTCCCCTTATTCCTTGTGGAACGAGAAATACAGGGGCTTCCGAAAGAGCACGTTGCTCGTCTAGAACAAAAGTGGAAGAGCAAATGAGTCCCTGGACGCGGAAGAGTTTTTAAAACCATTGTAGTCTAGCCATACCTTTAGTGTGTATTGTTCCTTTGGGGACAGAGGACCAGTTATTCTTAGATGGTTCAGTGGATAAGCGACTGGATGCTGTAGGGCAGTGGTTCCCAACCTTTTTATACCATGGACTGGCAAACCCATTCACAAACTTTTGGCAGACTGGTAACATTACCGGTCCACCAAAATATGTACCCCAGCCCTAGCCCCCAGAGCCGCTGCAAACAGGCGGCTTCAGCTTTGGCAGCCGCCTGCCACATGCCTGGGGTATACCCCAGCCCTGGTCCTGGAGCAGCTGACATGGGTGTGGCCTGGCAGTGTACCGTGGCCCAGCAGCCAGCAGTTCGTGGCCTGGCATCAGTCCGTGGACCAGCGGTTGGGAATCACTGTTGTAGTGAACTCTTTGAGTATCGTGGGTTGATGTGTGCAGGCCCGCCAATGGAATGAGCAGCAAAGGGGGCAGTTGCCCTGGGGACAAGGGCCCAGCTGCCCTGGCTGCTACTGTGACAGTGGCAGGGGAGCCTGAGCCCTTTAAATTGCTACTGGAGCACTGCATCGTGTGCTCCGTGAAGCTAATGGCTGGCTGCCTTGGCCCCACCCCTTCTGCCTGAGACCCTGTCATGATCATGAGGGTTAGCCAGCAGCCTGGGGACTAAGGGGTTAACCTTACCTAAGTCAGGTAGATTCAGCCAATAGGAATGTAGGTAGGAATTTCAATGTAGGACAAAGGAATGTTTGGTTTCTCCCTCCTGTGTCTCTGGGGCAGTTTTTCTCCAGCTAGAGCTGTGGTTCTCAACTTGTGGCCCATGGTGACTTTTTCGGTGGTCCACAGGAACATTGTCCAAAATCACACGGCGTGAGCAGGCGCCGCCATTAGGCTGTTTTATGGCTTGTTCACAAGCATGTGGCGCATCATCCATAGCGTCACCTACGACGCAACCGTGTTGTGTTGCCAGTAACTTCCGTCTGAGGCTCTGAGCGTCAGCGTTGCTGCCACCATTGTGCTGAGCGGTTGCTGTATCGTTCGTCCTGTGCTACATGTGCTGGAGGTGGTCCACGAAAATTGTTTGATTGGCCTGATGGTCCGTGGACTGAAATGAGTTGAGAGTCACTGAGCTAGAGAAACCAACCCTTTCTAAGCAACATCCTGAGGTAAAAACTGCCCCAGAGACAAAGGAGGGAGAAACCAAACATTCATTTGTCCTAGTTTGAAATTCCTACCTACATTCCTATTGGCTGAATCTACCTGACTTAGGTAAGGTTAACCCCTTAATCCCCAGGCTGCTGGCTAACCCTCATGATCATGACAGACTCCAATGCCATCTGGGGGCATGGAATTACCCCACACACCTTGCCCAGGAGCCCACAGAAGCAGTTGGCTCCCCTGGATGCATGGCTATCACGACCAGTATGGAGAGAGTGAGGTCTGGAAAGCAGTGCGTGTACTGCCAGAGGCATTTGGTTTCAGGGAGCTGATTCACAGCATAGAGAGACCAGACTGCTTCATGAAAAGAACAGGTAGTGGTACGGTGCTTCACAGCTCTAGGTACCCCGGAGAGCATCACTGCTCTCATGCCCTGCCCCTCCCAAACAAAGGAGTTATTTTGTCCATCACCACAGCATATGCTCTGCTCTCTCTCCTTCATACACACACAAAGTTTTCTACCGACAGGGAGATGGAGACTCGGGAATTCAAGTTGTCATAGCAACCTAAGACTCTGCAGTTCCAGGGTTATGTAACCATAAGCAGGTTTGGAAGATGCAGTAGGATACTTGCCTTATGACAGAAGAATTGCTTCAGCTAGTTACACATAAACTGAGTGCTATGGGGTTAAACTGAGGCCAACTGTTTGCCAGAGCTCTGGCACTTCCTTACTGGCACAGGCATGGGCATTTCAGAACAGCACCGCCTTCTGCCAGCAGACCAGCCCCATTCTTGGAAAAGTATCAGTGCAAGCCATTTCCCACCACACCATTGGCCAAACTTGAACATCCACAATTAAGTGTCACACCTCTGAACAGGTGCACGTAACAAACAAACAAACAACCCAACCTCACCACCGTCACTGTGGTGAGACTGCAGTGAAATGCTATTGAAATGCTATTGGACCAAGTGGGTGTGTTAATGCCACCAGGCATTAACTTTGTGTCTGCTTCATGGAAATGTAGCTCCACAGCTCTGAGGACACAAGACACAAAGTCTAGGAGTAAACGTGGTGGTGTTTTGCTCTTTGCCAATTGGACACTTGGAAATTTAGATGCTCAACCGTGAAGAAGCTGTTCTCTGCTCATCCCTCACGAAAGGAGAAAGGCAGAGAGAAACCAGGGACTATGTCTATCTGCATGCTGAATTTCCAAGTGGATCTGCTGGAGCATGGCGGTGCCTGGGACATGATCAGGGTTTTGCTTGCTTTGACCATATTTTTTAATTGCATCCCTGGGGTGGGGGCTGGGTCCTGTATTTTCAGACAAAAAGAACAACATGCATCTTTTGTTCTAGAGCGGCAATACTCAAACTTCGGGGATTAGGAGCCAAATTAGCCACCAACATTCCATAGTAGTTTTAATTCAATGTTTCATTTATGATAGTGCTGTATAAAAGTCTCAGAAAGGTAGCCATGTTAGTCTATAATTTTTAAAAACGAGTCATCCTGTGGCACCTTAGGCTATGTCTACACTGCACTCTAAACTCGAAATAAGTTACACAATTTGTGCTATGCAAATTGTGCACTTATTTCGAGTTTATTTTGAAATAGGCTATTTTGAAATTTGGTGCTCTCTACACAGCATCAATTTTTGAAATAAAGTGTTTTCTGAGACATCCCTTAATCCTCATGGAATGAGGGTTACCGGGTGCCAAAATAGCATGCCCGTTATGTCAAAAAATATTTTGAAATAACGGGTGGCTTGTGAAGGTGCGGGGGACCTTTGTCTTTGATGTGTAGACATACCCTTAGAGACTAACAAAAATATATATAATATCATTATATATATATATTGTGGGTCAGACCCACTTCATCAGATGAGTTGGAATGGAAATAACAGAATCCAAGTACTTCTTTTATATATATATATATATAAAGTTTGTATATATACAAAGTTATACATATCTTTAGATTCTTTTATTTCCACTCCAACTCATGGGATGAAGTGGGTCTTACCCACAAAAGCTCATGCTACGATATATATTTTTGTTAGTTTTTAAGGTGCCACAGGATTACTCATTTTTATAGTGCTGTATATTCATATTTAAACCATAGAACAAGGGAAATATTTAGCTTGTATGTATAATTCTCATAGCAAAATGACTGGCCAAATATTATTATGTTATCAACTACAATTGGTTAAGAGCACAATAAAAGCATCCCGATTGGTTAATAATGAAATCATGCAGTGTTGTAATATAATGTGCTTCAAAGAACTGCAGGAGACATGTCAAAGAGCCATTTGAGGATCAGGAGCCTCAGTCATTCAGGGCATCTAGATGATTTTTTTTTTCAGATTAAAGAAAACAAAATGGCAAAGAATTCCAAAGTCACTGTGACATAGGGAACACAGTGACTCACTCTAACATCCTGCATCTGAACTAAGCTAAAACTGACTTCCAATATGGACAGCCTCAAAATGAAACACAAGATGGGTGAGGTCATATCGTTTATTAGGACCAGCTTATTATGTTGCTGAGAGAGACACACGCTTTCGAGCTACACAGAGCTTTTTTTTAGATCTGGGCTATGTACTCAGAGTATTATCACGACACTGCAGATAGCCTTAAAATGGACAACCAAGCTGCTTCCTTAGGGATTTAAAGGGCCATTCACAGAAAAGAGATTCAGCATAATATTAACACAGCAATGTTGCAAACTATAAGAGTGCTTTCCATAAAGTCTCAGCATCCAGATTCATATGATTAGAGAAGAATCTCAGCTTTCATTTAAAAAACAAGATGTTTAGACTGCATGGTTTCAGAGAAAAAACTTAGAAATGTGACCCAAAGTTCATCCTAGAAGCTCTGAAACCAGATGATAAATAGGAAGAAACCCACCTTCTTTGAAAAACCACATTATTTGTAAGCCAATTGCATGATCTTTGAGGACCCAACTCATGATTCTGAACACTTGGCCAACCCATCAACCACCACAGGAAGTGGAGCTGTAGTGCTATCCATATAGTCATGGCATATGCAAAAGCTTTCTCTCTTCTCACCCTAATATTGCAACATCCTTCAGTGCAAAGGGCCTACTGTAGACACTTACATTCAGTTAAATATTCAGTGAACATGGCCCACTAGCTGACTGGCTAAGCCATCAATCCTTTAACTATGTGTTAGTTCTGTATTTGCATGAGGAAAGCCTTCTGGTTTCTCTAGTGTAAGTAGTAACCCTCTATCCCACCAAAGTTCTACCAGCTAGCAGGTACAGGTCTGTTCCATTACAAAAATAAGCACTAGTTCAGAGGCTAGGGCATTTTGTCAGCATTCAGACATGGATATTTACCATGCTGGTCTCTGCAGTTAAACCCTCCAGGGACCCCACACGTTGCAAAGTCTTGTTGGATATTTCCAGGCTGTGGTGATACGCTGCAGGCACAGAGCTGACAGAGAAGCCTTGGCAAGTTTACACAGGGCTGCTCTGAAGGTGCAAGTCCACATGTTCATCTATTCCAAACAGTGCAGAGATAAACAAACTGTCAGGCGCATCCCGTAACAGCTAGCAAAAATCCCCCAAGCCCATCACACAGGTCAGCCGAAGAGGGAACTGAAAGGAAACGTGTGCCACACCACAACCTGACCTAGCTGGGATGGCCTGAGGAGAAGCTAACAGAAAGGGAAGGAGAGAGTTCCACACACTGGAAGGGGTGAGGTGTGAATGCAAAAACAAAAACAAACCAAAAAACACTTCACACCACCCCAAGAACCCAAACACCGCTGTTTTAAAATTCCCTATTTCCTTATTTGATTCCTGTCTGTGGGCCAGCCCAGGTCAGGACTCATCTCATACCTTACACAAGGGGGAGGGGGGGGGGCAGTTTGCAATAGACTCCACTCTTGGCAGGAGCATGTCACCACCCTATCAGGGCAAAGAGGGGTGAAAACCATGTCCCTCCTTTCCTCTGCACTGCCCACTGGAACACAGCAAGTTTACTGGACAGAACAGGCTGTGATCCTGCTCCTGTCTACCAAGCATCTTGGGAAAGATTTGTACAATCCTTCCTAGAGGGGCAGGGTGGCTCTGAACAACCCTTTAGTCAAGGCTGCTGATTAAAGGCACAATCTAGGCCTCTACATTTTATGCCCTCAATAGGCAAATAGAAAGTCAATTTAGCCTTGCCTTGGACAGCTGCTGAGCCTCTAATTGCTTGCAGATGGTTGGTTTTAGTTGTCGCGCACAGCTGCTTCTCGAGCTGGAAAGGCTAAGCATAGCCTGCTTTTGCAGTGAGGCTGAAAGGACTTTACACATCATTTTGCTGGTGGCTGTGTACTAGCTCAGCCCAACCTGTGCTGAGGAGATCTCTGTCCCAATGCCTCTTGCAACATACGTTCTCCTTGAGATGGCCTTGGAGATCAATACTGAACAGCGACAGTAACGCAGACATGGAGAGTAACCACAAGAATTAAATGCAGCGCCACGAGGGGCCATTTCATCCTCATTATAGCGGCTCTAACAGACTGATGACGCAAGTAGCTGTTGTGATACTGCAATATGTCACAGGTGACTACAGCATTATCATGCTAAGTTGGAATCAGTCAAGAAACATGTAACTATCTGTCCTAGGAAAAACTTAAACACTTGGGCAAACAACGCTTCTCTTTCATGCTCTTTCTGCTTCTATGAGCCATTGTTTAAGTGGCACTGAAAGTTCACCTCCAGTCTGTATGGTGGTGGAGTCTTCACTGGCAAATACCTCTCAGATGAGGAATCTGGCCATTGTCTTCGTCGACCATCTTTCTGCATCGAGCCATTTTCCTCACCAATCAAGAGCCTCAGTGATTAGCTGCAAGCCCCAAACTGACACGTGGGCATGCTACGGAAATCAGATTGTGTGTATTTGAGGAGTAGGAGGATGCACCAAGACTTTTCAAACTCTTCTTCAGCATTTTTCATTTCCATCAGAATCAAAGTGTCAAGTTCCAAACACAAAAAGTCTGTGGGTGAATTCCATAATCAGATGCACTTCAGAAGGAGCTGAACTGCACTACAGATGGGCTTCTTGCTGTGGGTTTACATGGGAGCCATCAATGCTTTTCATTGTTCCCAGCCTCTCTATACTGAATACCCTGAAATCTCACCATCCACACAGTGATTTACAAGTACTTGACACTAGCCATTTTAATTTACCTTGATTTCTAAATTCTCCTTCACGTGGGAGTTTAGCAGGGCAGCATTATGTCTCTGTAGCGCTCATTGTCTGCTTTTGTCATGGGCAGTAGGGTATGTCAGCAGGAATGTTCTCAGGAGTAGGTGCTCAACCCCAGTAGCTGCAGGGAATGGTTGGTTCCTAGCCATTCTGGAGTTGACCTCCCTTAGCATGAAGCCCTGTCAGGAGTGGCATGGAAACACACAGAGAACGGTACTTAAGCACAAGCGCTGAGCAGCAAACAGATCCACTCTTCCTAGCTGTCCCCAAATGTTGGGAATGGGGCAGATTTTACTTGAGATGTCCATTGCCCACCATACAGAGCAGGATTCTTTATAAACTTTGCTTCTAGTACATTTTGGGGGGCTTTATGAATTACTTCTCTCTCTGTCCATCTCCTTCTACTCTGTTCCATCTCCCAAACTCCTGTCTTACCTTTGGGTGCTGGGATGATGCTGGCTGTCTCTTGTTGCAGCCTGGCACCTTTCCCCAAGGAAGCTCTGCTGCTTTTCCTGACTCGCTTTGAAACCAACTTGGCTGCTGCAGCCTCCAGGCTTCAAAAGGAAAACCTCATTAACAGAAAGGGATTTCTCTTGCCTCAGAGATGGGCAGAGAATATCTTTAAACACAAGATGTGCTAATTGGCACCATCGTAACCCTGCTTCCTGGGCTAGCTACAGCACACATGACTATTGTTAGGAAAAACCGGCATGAAAAACAGCTTGGCACACCTCTAGCACTCAGAAGAAACACTATGCCAACTTCAACCCTGAACCCAGGGCATGCTCTAGGCCTCAAGTCAGGATACATGGCCAGATGGGGCTACTATAAGGGCTACTATACTAGATGGGGCTACTATAAGGTGGGTGCATAACTGGCTGGATAACCATTCTCAGAGAGTAGTTATTAATGATTCACAATCATGCTGGAAGGGCACAACAGGGGTTCCAGAGGCGTCTGTTTTGGGACTGGTGCTGTCCAATATCTTCATCACTGATTTAGATGATGGAAGGAAATACACTTATTAAGTTTGCAGATGATACGAAGCTGGGAGGGGTTGCTTTGGATGATAGGGTCATAATTCAAAATGATCTGGACAAACCAGAGAAATGGTCTGAGGTTAATAGGATGAAGTTTAAGAAGGACAAATGCAAAGTATTCCACTTAAAAAGGAACAATCAGTTTCTCACATACAGAACAGGAAGTGATTGTCTAGGAAGGAGTACTACAGAAATGGATCAAGGGGTCATAGTGGACCACAAGCTACCTATGAGTCAACAGTGTGACACTGTTGCAAAAAAAGCAAACATGATTCTGGGATGCATTAATAAGTGTGTTGTGAGCAAGACACGAGAAGTTCATTCTTCCGCTCTATTCTGTGATGATTAGGCCTCACTTGGAGTACTGTGTCTAGTTCTAGGTACCATATTTGAAGAGAGATATGGAAAAATTGGAGAAGGTCCAGAGAAGAGCAACAAAAATGATTAAAGGCCTAGAAAACATGAGCTATAAGGGAAGACTGAAATAATTGGGCTTGTTTAGTTTGGAAAGGAGAAGACTGAAAGGGGACATGATAGCAGTTTTCAGGTATGTAGAAGGGTGTTACAAGGAGGAGGGAGAAAAATTGTTCTCCTTGGCTTCTGATGATAGGACAAGAAGCCACGGTCTTAAACTGTAGCAAGGGAGGTTTAGATTGGACATTAGGAAAAACTTCCTAACTGTCAGGGTGGTTAAATAGGATTAAATTGCTTAGGGATGCTGTGGAATCTCCATCACGGGAGATATTTAACAGCAGGCTAGATAGACATCTATCAGGGATCATCTAGATGGTGCTTGGTCCTGCCGTGAGGGCAGGGGACTGGACTTGGTTATCTCCCAAGGTCGCTTCCAGTTCTAGTATTCTGTGATTCTATGATTAATAAATTCCTCTCTGTGTGGCTCTGGCACACCTACACTTGGAATACTGAATTCATTTGTGGCCATTTAATTACTAGAAAGATATTGAAGGATGTTTAGAGAAGAGCAATAGCAGTGATTAAAGTGCTGTAAGTATTGATTTATAAGCTGAGACTTTCAAAAAGCCTAAGGAAGTTGGGCTATTAATTCCCATCAAAATTCAATGGTGTTGGGTACCTAACACCTTTAGTCCTTTGTAAAAATCTCAGCCTAAATGCCTGATCTAACTCCCACTGTAGTTAGTGGGAGACATCCCATTGATTTGAATGGGAGGTGGATTGGGTTCTCATGTCTACACTAGGAAATTATTTTGAAATAAATTATTTTGAAATAATAATCCATGAAATAACAATTTTGAAATAAGCTTATTCCCGAGGAGTACAGATTTCGAAATAACCAGCCCATTATTTTGAAATAACGGGCTTGGTAGTGTGGACGCCCTAATTATTATTTCAAAATAAGGAAGGTTATTTTGAAATAACTCCCTAGTGTAGACCAGGTCTAAGTGTGCTAAGTACGCAGGGTGATATATTAGCTCCTGCTGGCCCCTCATCCATTAGGCAGTCATGTCTGCTTCTGAGGGGAGCAGTGCTCACCCATCCTCCTGAACAGATAATGCCTCCTGCATTTTGCCCCACTTTGTGCTTGGTTTCTGATCGGATACATGCCCTGCTGCCTAAATCCCAGACAGTTCCTTCTGCATTCCTTCTCCAAAATCCACCTTGGATTTTGTATTCTATATTCTAGCAAAAGCCTCTCTCTACTTCTGGGCGCTGCCCAAGCTTTGTTCCCCTTTGGAGTTTGAATGGGGCTATATTTCCAGACTCCACCCTGCTAGCTCCAGTGAGCTGGACTGGTTTCCAAAGTGAGAGCAATAAACCTCTGTGAGGAGGAAGAACTATAGAAACTAAGAGCGTAATACCAAAGATGTGAGGAGGCGTCTCTGTGCTGCCATATGCTGTGGCATTGCCAAAAAAGGGAAGAATTACCTACAGCCCTGTCCCCAGATGATCACTCTTTCCATGCTCTCTTGCTCACTTGCAGTATCTTGTTCTCTTTTTCCTACAGTCAGATTAGCAGCAGCACATCAGTCACTCTCTGACTCAGTTTGTCATGATAGTTTCACCCTTCCCATTATTTTACCCTTTATTGGTTTCTTGTATCCTGGATGTTATTCTGTTCCCATAACCACATGGCAGGCATAGCATAGGCATGTACAGACTGGGAGAGCAAGAGCAGAACAAATGTGGATGAAAGCCACTTTTGTCCCGTCTGGGTTCAGGGCTGGCTGGCATGTGATGCAGGCTTTGGAGCTGCTTTAATTCACAGCAGCCTTACAGGCTATGCCTACTGGCTGTGATACAGCCCAGGACTTTTGTAGCAATAGACACTACTCAGACTCCCCCACTCCCGCCCCTGGCTCTGCACCATCCCCCCTACACTGAGGTTAGCAAGGGGTTTGATAGAGGACCAATTCTTCCCCAACCATTTGTAGTGCCTTTACAATCTCTACATCCCTGATGCAGCATACATGGGCTGGAACAAGTGTTTGGGGTGGGGAATCTCTAACACTTGATTCTCAGAGCTGATGAGCGCTGGCAGCTCCCACTGAGTTTTAAACTTTAATATTTTAGTAGGAATAGAAGTTACCCCTCTCCCACATCCAACTTCACCTCCCCATTACCCACCTACTGCCGTATCCAATTCAGATATAGCTCACTCACACACACATCCACTGTAGCGTCTTGCTGAATCTTTGGGGGGAGGAGGGGCTCAAAGTACCTGACAGCAGCAATTCAATTTTTAACTTTTGTCCCTCATTAAAATTCCCCCAAGGGAACTTCGTAAACAAACACAAAATTAAAGAATTCAGGATGAAATTGCATTTCAGTGGATTTCAGCTACCTCCTGAAAAGCCACGATGGCTTCTCTACAAAAATTCTAAGCCTTCAAAAACCACCCACCTTTCAGAAAGCCTGGAGAAACCTGAGTGAGGCAATACGTCAGCTGGAGAGAAAAAGGAGTTGAAAGCATAGTACAATAGATGCCATGAACATGTCACTCCAACCGCTTTGTACTGGTATGCTACAACTTCAAGTTACATAACAGAGCACAAGGCTCTGATGAAGCTCTGGAATGATTAGTGACAAAGTTATGATTGCTGACTAAGGATTGTACATTTATGGATGTGGATGAAATTATTCAGGGCAGGAAGTGTTTAGGACAAATGTATCATAATAAGCAGAAACCTGAGCTTGATTTAACTGAAACTGTGCACACTGCTAGATCGGCCCAGACCCATCTCCAAATCTGTGGGTAAAGAATAAATAGTATGTGCAGCAGCTAGCTAACTGGGCAGCTGTCTTCAGGACCCTTGAATGTAAACACTGATGGTTTGTTCTAATCACATTTTTTTCCCCTATTCAGATAGCACTAAAAATGATTGATAGACTTAATTGCTGACAGGCATTCCCAGCAGGAGTGGTAATAATTCTCTGCACAGCAACACAGACTGTTGCTGTAATAACCTACCACTTTTTCAATGCTTTCTGGTGTTGTGCCAATGCTGCCCCTAATCTGCAAGATCTAGCATGGGCATCCAACATCAAAGGAGGTTGAAACACAGGTTAAGGCTGAATCTGTCATTGCAAAACATTTGTTTACCCAAAAATGCCAGACCAGACTCTTGCACCCAGGGCAATGGTTTTCATTTCTTATCCAGCCCATGCTGTTGCTTCCTTCTCTTGGCAAATCAAAAATTTCCCATTCACTAACAGATGCTTGGTGAGTTAGAGCTTGCCTTTTCCAGGCTTGGATTCTGCAGCTGGCTGCTTGATGGTGATGCTTCTTTTCCACCGCCTCACTAGTTTGAATGTGTCCAGATGGATCCAGTTGCAGGAAAGAGGATTTAGCAAGAACTCCCAGGTGTTCAGTTTTCTATGAGCATGCCTAAGCTTAATCAAAGCCCATCTGATAAGGCCTCAGTCCTCAATCAAAAGTTTGAGCTTGGATCAGGTGACATTTTTTAAGTAGAATAGTTGAGAGAGGCATGTCAGGCAAATACCCTTGCCATACATTCTCAAAGGGGGCAAGGGAAGTACACAAAGCAAAAGTCTGGTAAAAGTCCCTCTATCACAGAACTCATCGGCCTGTAAGATCTTAAGAAATCAATGGGATGGTCTCCTAGGACTTCAGTTGACATGAGATCAGGCCCCAAAAATATTCTTCCCTCTGCCCTTTTGCCAATACCTTCTTTTAAGGACTGAGGCAAAGAATAAGAATCCTTCAAGTAACTTCATTCTGTTTCTTAAAAACTCAAGCCAAACCCAGTGCAGCCATCTTCTTTGCTTAGCCAAAGCTATGCTGGAGGCCTATACACTGGCTCTTCAAATTCTTCTCTTTCATCACACCTAGTTCAAACATCTCACCACTGCCTTTGAAGTCCAGCTTCACTTTGTTCCTCCCAACTTATCCACCTACTTCCTGGCTCAGCATCTGCCCCCACCATGACAGCGAGGATCTTTGCCGCTAATCACAGCTGCCTGGTTTCTCAGTTTCTCACACATCTGTGCCTTCTTCAGCGCTCCCCTCTGTCCTTCAGAGAGTCTTTCCTCAGCAAGGTCAGGTCACCTGCTTGTACATATCCACCGTGGCAACACTGGGAAAACTGGCTGACTCAAGGTATGTCTACACTGCCATCAGAGATGTGCTTGCAGCTCAGGTTGCCATAGCTGTCATTGAACTAGCATAGCTAAAAATAGCAGTGAAGAAATGGCAGCACGGGCGTCAGAGCAAGCTGTCAATCTGACCACCTGTCCAGAGTCCCTAGTGAGCTTGTACAGTTCACGTCACTGTGTCGTCAATGCTATTTGCAGTCCCGGTAGCTAGATTAAAACGGGAGCACGGGCCTGCCAACCGCCACCACAATCACACCTCTGACTGCAATAGACAAAGGCCTGGTCTGCACTATGAAGTTAGGCTGATGTATAATGCCTCATGTCAAGCTAGTTGCACATATGTTTATGCTTAAATTTGTCTCCTACCAATGCATCTTGTGAACTCCAGTGCCCAGAGGCCAGGGAGACGAGAAACTCTCCTGCCTAGTGTTAAAATCTCACATGTTCTTGAAATGCCTTTTCCGGATTGGTCAGTTTGATGAGCCCACCTCAGGTTGCCAACTTTCTGATTGCAGAACCAAATATCCTGCCCTGCCCTGAGGACCCGCCCCTTGCTCACTCGTTTTCACCAGGCTGGGGTAGGAGATTCAGATGTGGGAGAGGATAAAGGATCTGACAGGGTGGGATCAGAAATGAAGGGTTTGAGGTGTGGAAGGGAGCTCCAGGATGCCTACCCCCCACAGACACCACCCTTGCACCTTCCCTTGGCTATGGTTCCCAGCCCACGGGAGCTGTGGAGCTGGTGCTTGGGGCAGAGGCAGCATGCAGAGCCTCTCTGGCTGCCTCTGAGCCTGCAGGCCACAGGGAGATGCCAGTCACTTCCGGGAGCCATGCTGAGCCAGGGTAGACAAGGAGCTTGCTGTAGCCCTACAGAGTCACTGACTGGATTTTTAATAGCTCAGTCAGCAGTGCTGACTGGAGCCACCAGCGTCCTTTTTTGACCAGGCATGCCAGTCAAAAACCAGACACTTGGCTACCCTAAGCACATCTAGCAGCTCTTTGTTGGTGGTATTGGATCTCCTGTGGGGAGAAGAGGCTGTGCAGGCACAGCTATGGACCAGCTATAGAAATATGGACCTCTGTCAACCGATAACATGGGGGAAGCAGGAGAAGGGATACAAGAGGGAGGCAATCAGTTGTGATGCTGCATGAAGTAAAGAAACCGAGGCAGGCATACTAGGCGGCCAGGGAGGCAAACATGAAATACGGTCTTGAGCTTCAGACTTGCCACTTTTATAAAGAGCTGCATGCACCACCATGGATACCTCTGAGAAACCTGAGTTGCAGGCCCTTGACATGAACATGGTAAGGATGAGGATGACAACAGGGGACATGCAACCAGTGAGTCTAGCTATGCCTCTGTGTGCTTTATTTATGACTGCTGCCACTGTACTGTTGAGAGGTTCCATCTCCACAATTGCAGAATGCCCATCCAGTTAGAGAGGAGAAAGAAGAGGATTTGGGATGACGTGTTCAGCAAGATTGTGCAAGCTGGGATGTGTTGCATCAGACCATGTTGCACCAGGGGTTTCATGGCCAGGGGAGTCAACATACTGCATGGGCCCCTGGGCAAGGTGAAGGGGGCAGCTCTGGGCTCCCAGAAGGGGTGAGGCCTCAGGAAGAAGGGCTGGGGCTGATGGCAACCAGCCCTCCACACTACCTGAGCCATGGCATGCTTCCCTAGTCCTCAGAATCGCATGGAGCAAGCAGCCCAGAGTTCTGCAGCATGCTGCGTGGCCCTCCAACAGCAACTTTAAGAGCCCAAGGCTCCAACTGCCACTGCTGCTGAAAGGCCCGGGCCCCTTTGAATCTCTGGGCCCTGGGGCAACTGCCTGTTGGTGGGCCTGTGCATGCCTACCCCACTTCCCCACACTGGGAGACATTAAGGAAAACCACAGCTTCACATACACTGAACTGAAACAAAAGACAGGACTACGCAGCACTTTAAAGACTAACAAGATGGTTTATTAGGTGATGAGCTTTCGTGGGCCAGACCCACTTCCTCAGATCAAATTGTGGAAGAAAATTGGCATGACCATATATACCAAAGGGATACAATCAAAAAAAGTGAACACATATAAAATAGACAAATCAGATTTTAGAACAGAGGGGGGATGAGAGGAGGAGGTTAATGTCTATGAGATAATGATATTAGAGGTGATAATTGGGGAAGCTATCTTTGTAATGGGTAAGATAATTAGCATCTTTGTTAAGCCCCATTCATAAAGTGTCAAATTTAATCATGACTGACAGTTCAGAGGCTTCTCTTTGAAGTCTTGTGTTAAAATCTCTTTGAAGCAGAATGCAGGTAATCAAGTCATTGAGACAATGCCCATTCTGGTTGAAATGGCAAGAAACTGTTTTTTCTTTGTGAAATTGTCTGATGTCTGTTTTGTGTGCATTGATTTTCTGGCAAAGTGTCTGAGAAGTTTGTCCAATATACATAGCAGACGGATGGTGTCAAAGGATACATAGCAGACGGACACTGTTATCAAAGGATAACTGCAGAAAGCTCCCAAGATTAACATAACAAGGACTTCAGCATGACTCAGCAAAACCCATAGACACAAATGGGATCTCACAAGTATAAGATGGAGTGTTCTTGCCATGACACTCTGGATTCTGTCCTGTAAGCTAAGCCTTAGAGGAGGCTTGAATCACGATCGATAAACCCCAACTTTGTCACTCATGCTCAATCTTACTTGGCCAATAAAACTGATTTGAGCCACAATAGACTGGTAACTATAAATTGTCTACAAGATGCGTGTGTGTGTGTGTGTATAAATACATACGTTACTTTTCAGTCTGTATTTTTTAATAAACGCTGTGTATTGTCTTTCCCCCTGAAAATGATCCTATGTGCTTATTACAATAATAACACAGTGCTCATTTCTCAGCCCCAGAAGTGGAGCTCCCGCATCCACATCTGCTTTGGGAACACCACGAACAGCCTTGAACTGGTTTTCACTATGTCCCACAGTAATCTGTCCTGCACAAAATAGTGCTGGTCACCGCTGATTCAGTTCTTGCAGCTCTGCAAATACTGGAGGATTGTGCATGCTCATGAGAGTAGTGCAGAACTGTGCAGGCTCCATTCTTCTGTCAGAGGTGATTGACAGCAAGAAGGGCTGGATGGGTTTGTGGGATATTTTAGAAAGGCACAAATATTATATGATCTAAATATGATGTGAGGTGATGGAGAAGGATCTGTGCTGACGTCTTGCTCCCAATCATCCTTGCTCCCAATCATCCTTGCGTGACTCAGGTATTGCTAAAACTTTGCAAAAGACAGCATGCTGGATGGTGGAAAGTAACAAACTGGGGTACCTACCCATAATTCACTGTGCTCTGCATTGGCACAAGCACTCCTGGTATCCACGTGCCACACAATACAAAGAGCTTAGCACATATGTGCAACAGTGATATACTAATTGTGGCAGCTTTATGCTAATGTAACTTGAGTGAGCAAAAGTTTGATGACATGCCTTACATTGATAATCTTTAAGAGTAAATTTGGGATAACTGCTATATAATCTACATAATCCAATCCTCCTCCCTGGCCTCCTACACTCAGGAATACAATCCTCTGTGTTAACGTCAATATAATCTTATTTTACCATTTTATGACTAGTTACCACTGTGATTCCTTTCCTGATCTGCTGGGCTCTTCCTCTTAATATGTGTTTTTAGATTGTGAGCTCCTTGGGACAGAGACTATTTTTCAATCCAAGACATCATGGGCTGCACCCAGAATGGAACTAACAATAAACAGCTAAACCAAAGATAGCACCAATGGGAATTTCTGAACAATTGCCTATTGTTGACATAGCCTGACAGCAAGAATTTGACATCTGGAAGTCCAAAAAGTAGAAATCAAATCCTTAGATTCTGTCTAGTTTAAAGGTGAAACCAAATTAAGTGTACCTGGTCTCTGATACACTTACTTGAGATGAAGTGAACACATTTCAGTATGTTTACATAGCTTTCTCTTGAGACAAATGTGGATACGATTCTTCCCTCATTTAAAAGGTATGAGTCCTCACTGAAATTAACAGGTGTTGCTCTGTGCAAGCAAAGGCAGAATCAAGAACCCTCTCTTGCTTTTGTCTTACTCTGAGGCTACGTCTAGACTGGCATGATTTTCCGAAAATGCTTTTAACGG
>CM057845.1:85579978-85606434 GCA_030068395.1 Apalone spinifera
TTTGCGGAAAAGCAGATGATTTTCCGCAAAAACTGGCCAGTCTAGACGCAGTCCGAGGCTTTTATAGCTACTGTCCTAGGCACGGGGTAGAGCTCAGACCATTCACAGGTGAGCCTAGTTTGCCTCACCATTACACCTCAATTAGTCTTAATAGAACCTCCTGTCCCCAAGTAAATCAAAATGTTCTTTTAGGCCTCTTTCACTCATAAATGGTTTCTCTAGAAGAGGATTGAAACACAGCACTTCCACGTGGTTAAAAACCACATGTTAACCAGAGTGTACGGGCACGCATGGGAGATAGAGTCAACCATACTACAGATATGGTAAAAAGTTGGAGTACAGAAGGGATCTTGGATTACCCTGAAATGTTGTTTTCCACATGCACTAGTACATGCATTTCTAATGTAAATAAATGTGACTCCTGTTCCTGCTTATACACTTGGATCAAGACTCTGATCTCTCTGGGAAACTTAGAACTGGGATTTGGCTGTTATCAAATGAAAATAAATATAGGGGTTTGATGGATGGAACAGCTCTGTCCAGTGTTGGTTTAGTTTGTCTGTTGAGGAAGGATGAAAAAAACCTATCAGCTAAACAGCACAGTACATTTACTTCTTTGGATTTTGTAGGATTTCACATGGGGATCAGTAGTGAAGGGATGGATGGAGTGGGAAAGTCATGATTTTAGGGCAGCATGACGTTGCAGTCAGTACTTCTTGGAGTTCTATCACAGAGCCAGCCAATTGGGACTGGCTTCTCAGCTTTGGAAGAAATACAATTAGCAACAGTTTATCCTGTGTGTGCTACTATATGAGAGCCAAAACAAGAGGTTATTTTCAAAGCAGCAGCTGAGCCAGCATCAGGGGTAGCTAAACAGGTGGCCAACTACAACACTTTATTTTTAGAAGTGGCCCTGCTCCTCTGACACCAGCTTACAGAATTTGGGGATGGTGGACTGTCCTTTAAGGTGGCCCATCTCACCACCATTTGGAGCAGCAGCAGGAGTAGATGGAACAATTTGTGAGGGAGACACGGGTCTACCCTGTTAAGGATGCTCCCCTGACCTCAACCAATAGCTAGTAGTGGTTTAATCCACCAGAGCGTCTAGTCTTAGCCTTTGGTAGCAGAATTCTCCCCCACTTCCATTCATTATTCCCAGGGATCAACCGCTCTTCCCATTTGGAAACAGGCAAGTTTCCATATTCCATGTTGTTCGTAAAATGTGGCTTGATAAAAGCTGTTGTCTACGTCCATACAGCTCCTGAGATCTAACTGGAGTGCGGAAGTGGAATATCCATCCAATTCCTCTACCATGGAGAATCCTCCTGGTGGGGAGATAACAGGAATTCCCAGGCATTCCCACTCTGTAGAATACTTAGGAAATCTATGTGACATTCATACTAGCTGCTGTTGACGGCTACTTAGTACATTGGAGAACAATGTGACTAATTGGCATCTTTGCAGATCTATTCACACTCTGAGCAGACTGAAATTGACTTTGAAAGTAACTTCAAAATAACAACCAGGGGTGAAAGGAACTTAAATTTCTTATAGGTACTGTCCTGTCACAGCCCAGGTCTCTGCCAGCTTTTAAAATAGCTCCCTGCTAGCTTTTGCTGCAGCTTAGCCAATTCTCTCAATCCCATCTTATTGCCCCTAATCACTGGACTGTTCTGTGATGCTGCCTGGGGGAGATAAGGACAGGGCTGTGGGTACTTTGCTACCACTTGTGCTTAATGAGAAGAACCTGTGTCTCTGAGGGCTGTGAATTTGCTCCCAAACACCACCAGTCCCTTGCAACACAAGCACTCCCCTCTAGGCTTCTGACGGCCCTGCTCTCTCCAGCTTACCAATAGGCGCACTCCATTTACTGGTCCTCCAGTCATCTCCTTGGAATGTCTAGCCCCAGTCTGTGGGATACTCACAGAATTCTCAGATCTTCTGTTCCCAGAGGGATGGTGCAGCTCAGCTTACTGCTTTTGCAGAACACAGCTCCACTTAGATTTGATTGTAGAAAAAGCACATCTAAATTCATTTAACAAAGAGCAGAGATTCAAATGACAGCAAGCAGAAATATTGGAAACAAAGGGTTACTTACAACAGGCCTAATCTCAACTGACAAGACATTGTCCTATCATACAGAACAATAGCTCATGTAACATGCTTTTGGCATATTACAGTCAGGATTGGCTATGACCTTCCATTCACAAAGCAAGCCCAGTGTTCACTTGCTTCCTAGATGAAAGAGAAGCACAGAGTCTCTGTACCTACAGTTATACTTTCAAACATCCATTATTTCCACTTGCAAACAGATAACACCTGTCTTCTTGTGGGTTTTGCTATGCCACATCTTCCTCTACTGAGAACTCTGTTTCTGATTTACATAAGGCAAATCACTCAGTTACCATTTGTGTTTCACTGTCAACCAGTCTGAGGCAGATATTCAGAAGCAAATTAGCTCACCAAAGTAAAATCACATGACAATTTTCCTGCATCTCTATTTTCTGCAGTAGTATAAATATGCATGGGGAATTTTAGGTGATGGGAAACTGATTGTCATGAAGAGCCTGCACCTGCCTCACTGAAATCCTATTGGGGGCTTAACAACTGACTTCACTGAGCCAGGATCAAGCCCAAACCCCTAGTAAATGAAATAAAACAGCATTAACAGAGGAGAATATCAAACCTACCTACAAAAAGCAATCAAGGTTGAGTAGCATTTTCAGCTGTATGTTTTAACTCCTTTACATTGAAGGGAATATACTGGAAATTCTTTACAAAGAACAGACCCAACCTACATATCTGTTCCAACATAGTTCAGGTCCTCAAACCATCTGTGCTGCCATTGAGTTGAAAGGGAATTAATGAGAGGAAGTTATTTCAGTCATCTGCAGTGCTTTTATGTCTTGCTTAGGTCCCAGAACAAAACGTATTTTGCCTTTGGGCTGAATCCTGAGGTTTGTAGGAAACAGGGCTGCAACCCCAATGTTTTCACCTAATGGGCTATATGTATGAACCTTGATCCTCCAAGACCTGGTTTGGTACATAGCTAGGAGTATAAGCACAGGTTATGGATGGATAGAAATACACTCAGGTGCTGGGCTTAGTCAACCTTCCTGAACAGAAGCAAGTCTCCCTTGCACACATGCTCTTTACACTCAGGAACATTGAGGACATGTCTACACTGTTGAGCTATTTCAGGATACCAGAAGTATCTTGGAAATAGCTATTCTACATCTATTGAAGCAGCTCGTTATTTTAAAATAGATTTTGAAATAATGGGCAGCTTATTCTGACATCCTTGTAACTCTCATTCCATAAGGGCTAAGGGGAATTTCGGAATAGCAAGTTATTTCGAAATGTGGCGCTCTGTCTTTCCCCATGAATTGGAGAAGAATTTGCCTGCCTTTTGGGGCACATGGGGGAACTGGCGGAAAAAAACTGGAGGACTAGCAGCACTGGCATGATTTAGCCTGTGTTTTCACTGCAAAGTGGGTGGGTTACGAATCTGAGTGAAAACAGTATTAAGCTTTAGTTTGTATCCGTAGCTGTCCTTGGTTTAAAAGCACCACCACACTCAAGTGAGAGGTTTTAGATGAGGATGAGAGACAGGGTTAGGGGCAACACCTGAGTAAAATCCTGGGTAAACTCTGTGGTGAAGACATACCTTAAAGCACGGGTGGGCAATAATTTTTTGCCGGGGGCCACTTCAGAAATTTTTGAAGTGGCCCTGGGCCACACAGGAAGGGACGGGACATCAAGTGGAAGTGGCAGGGCATCAAACGGAAGGGGCGGGGCCAAGGTATTTCTGGGTTCCCCATCATTCCCCACAACGACTGGTCTGGGGGTGAGGGAATGCCTTTGTCCCCCCCTCATGTTCTCACTTGGTGCCCATGCCCCTGGCATGGGAGGAGACTTCCTGCGCTCCCCTGCCCCTAGGCCAAATAGGGCCTGGGGGTGGGGGAGCATGCAAAGCCTCCTCTGCTCTGCCCCTGCCTTGCGAGCAGCGAACTGCACTTCAAAGTGCCTTGTGCTCCTGGCAGGATGGAAGGAGGCTTCGTGCGCTCCCCCGCCCCCAGGCCCTAATTGGCCTGGGGGCAGGGGAACAGCAGGGCCTCTAAGGGCTGGATCACCCACTTGGTGGGCCGGATTTGGCCTGCGGAGGCCCTTTTGCGTACCCCGCCTTAAATTATGATCCATGGTTTACAAATGATGCATTAAACACCACACTTCCCTATTTGGCATTGCTGCTGTTGTAAGGCAAGAATTAATTGTTGCTTTCAGTCATACAGTATTGGATTCCCTCACACTACCTTGGCCATATACGTGTTACACTCTGTCCCTGTTTATGTTATTATGTCTTGTTGCCTCGGTACTTGGTTCCAAGACAAGAAATGTAAAAATTGTAGAGGTTCTGAATGTAGTCTTTTTGGGGCATCAGTTCTTTGCTGTATTTTGGGGAGCTATTTCTGCAAAAAAAAATGAACCCATATCTTCCTCTCTCTGCCATTGTTTCTGCAAAAAATGATTCCAGATCTTCCTCTCCATCCTTGTTCAATAAACCAAAGATCTGTACAATGTGGATTCTAAATTGATTTTTAAGTGCAGCAGCTGCTTTATAATGTAGCATTTTATTTTCTTTGATCCTGCAGCTAAGTAAGCTAGAAAGAATTGTATTTTTGTCTTCATGCTCTTAGAGGTCTGATCTGATTTGCTAGAACAGTGTAAAGTGGCATTAATGTAAATGAGAATCAGGTCCATTAATGTTTATCAAGAATATTAAGATCCTCAGAGAGAAAATACTGTGGAAATGCATTCTGTATATCTCTCTCCATTATTACTATTGGAGGATAAAGAAAGGCAGGTCTGGCTTTAGGCCATTCTGGCTGGCTCAATGCTGCTCCTTCTTGGCCATCCCTTGGCGCAACTTGGTTGGTACTACTGTGTTTTCTGCATCTTTCACCTGAGACTAATGTAGCAGCATAAGTCTGCTTCCTTTTCCAGCAAGAGAAATTTCTGAATCAGCCCAAAATCTTAGCATGGTGCTTTACCTTCTTTCATCTCATGTGTCTCACTGTCCATAATAGCCTCCTCAGTGTCACAGCCAGGGAGGCCCCCTTTTTGCTGGTTATTTGGTGCATCCACCATCTCTAATAGTCTCCTTGATCAGCCATTGTCATGGAGCATGGATGCAAGTCTCACCCACCTTTCTTATAGTTACACTATGTATCTTAGCAAAATTATTCCACAATGGCATGCCTCCCGCAATGCATTTCCTCCGTCCTTGGTGCTGCCCACTGAAAATACAGCCAGCTCCAAAGCTACACAGAAATGCAACAAAATAAACTTTGAAATGAATCCTTGTGAAGGGATGAAATCTGGGGCCTGATCAATCTTTAGGTCCAGATCTTCAAAAGTAGGTAGGTGTCGGACTTTAAATCAATGGCAGTTAGGCACCTCGATACAGTTGAGGATCTGGCCTTAGTCGCCACTTCTGATCTAGCCCTGGTAGCTAGTTACGGGGAGTGGTGAGCTATGCAAATGGAGAGAGGGAGTGAATCTTGATCCTAATGTTAATGAATAGGTGGCCACATCAAAAGCCACTGTAGCATTTGGCACCCCTGTCGGTATGCTCAGCAGAGAGCCCAAGGAGTAAATGGACTGTAAAGAGTGAATTCCCTTTACACATCATTATGTGTGTTTTCTCCAAGGCAGGTTGAAACTGGAGTAGCAGCTGCTGCCTCAAACGTCAGTCTTGGGTGCACGAATAGAGGGTTTCTTTCTTTGGAGCAGTCAGTCGGGCACCTTTCATAAATACCGGTGTCACACGAAACATTAAAATGAGAAACAACCTTTTATGAGGTCCTTTTCATAGGGCACTAACAGCAGTTTGGGATGGGAATACAGATTTGTCTTCCTTGTTAAAGCATTTACAGATGGAATAGAATAACTTTCAAAAGGTTAAGATTTATTAAGATTCTTGTTTCCTGTTTAAACAAACAATCTGAGAAATGTCTCGCTGTGTACAACTTCTGGCATTCTGTTTTAATGTTTCTCTTTTTTATCAACTTCCGCTCAGAGCATTAATAAAAATTACTGGTGGTTTTTTTTAGCGCGGTGCTGATTCATGAGAGAAAGGGAGTCATTAGTTTAACATTTCCTCTGCTGCTTAGAGCAGCTATTGAATTTAGTGATTCAGATGGGAAAATAGAAGACATTTGGGTATCTGGAAACTTCCCGAACTACAGATCAGACATAAAACCAAGATCCTAATCCTAGCCACTTATGGTCATTGAAGAACCAACAGCACTTTCTGAAAGAGGAGTGGCCTGAACTTCTGGTATCCTGACCAAATTCCAATCTGGCTAATTATAATCTTTTTTACGTATTTTTTTCCTGCGGTTTGGGATGTGGCATTCGCCTTCACTTTCTGTCCTAACCCACTATTTAACATTGCCTCATGCTGTAAAATGGATGCCACATTTCACCCCAAATTTGGATCCCCATTTTCAATGGGTGAAGTAATTCCTGCTGGATAGGCCTGATCTAAAGCCCATTAAAGTCAACGGCAAAATTTGTCATTGATTTTGGAACATGGATTGTATGGACTGTAATACTATTTGCAAGCCTTTGGGATAAAACACCGGATGGAGAAGCTGGACCTTATTGCTGCTTTTCAGAAAAGCATGTTGTTGTTTTTTAGGATAGGGATTTCCTCTTGGCTTTTTCTAAAATAGAAGATGTACCTCAAGTTACTCTAAGCTAGAGCTGTTGGGAAGGTACAGCCTTGGCCAGCATGGTTTCGGACCTTGGATTGATCACTTTATCTTGTATTTACGTGGTGTGCACCAGACCACAGAAAACTGACTTTTGATATGAGGCTCAGATGCTCAAAAGGAAATAAAATTCTACTTCAAATAAACAACCATAACTGCTCCGTTTCCGATTGGGGGAAAGGTGTCATGAGGCACAAGGGCTTGTGCCTTTGAGGGTCTATTTCAGGAGTCAGGCTTTAGGAAACTGTCAGAGATCATCATTCCAAATAAGGCTGCTCTTGAACACTGGGCTTGCTACAGGAAACTATTACCCCAGTACAAGAGGAAAAAAAGAATACACGTTGGATTATCTGGCAGGGGTAGGAAAGATGCCACTGTCAATGCCACCACACCCTCTAGCCGCCTCCTTCACCGGCTCCATGACGTGCCATTTCAGGATTTGGATGGCAAAGTTACACCAGATCCCCTCCAGAACAAACTGTACCCTGACACAATCAGACTAGTGATCATCTGATTACAGGACTCGTAATTTGGAAGGGTTTTTTTTTGGTTGAGATTATTGCTTAGTATTTGTATTGCTCTGGCACCTAGAGGCACTGAGCTCAGCACCCCATTGAAATAGGCACTGAGCAAATACTGACAGACAGTCACTGTTCCAAAGAGCTTACAGTCTAAACAGATAATATAGACAAAGGATGACAGGAGAAACAGAGGTCAAAAGGCTTGTAACACCATCCTAGGGCTTGTCTTCACCACACCTGCAGCAATCGATCCACTGGCGGTTGATTTATCATGTCTGCTTAGACACAATAAATCGAACTGTGAGAGCTCACCCGTCAACTCCAGAACTCTGTTAAGGTGAGAAGAGTAGCTGGAGTTGATGGGGGAGCAGCCCCTCTGCCAATCTCACTGTGCAAAAGACACCGCGATCAATATGTCAGCTTCAGCTGCGCTATTTGTGTAGCTAAAATTGCACAGGTTAGATTGACAGGTGGGTTTAGTGTAGACAATGCCTTAATCTAGTTCCCCGGCTGATTACGCTGCTCTAGTGGGTGACCACCCACTGACCCCAAGGGGGAGGAGCCTCTCCCTGAGCCTTGGTGGGCAGCACCTGGCCCTAGCAACTCACGTGGGCGGAAGCCAGGAGGCGGGGCCAGGGATATAAAAGGCCTGCCCGAAAGGCCAGTCAGGTCCCAGCCAGCAAGGAAGCCTCCCCAGCACCACCAAGTAAGGAACTAGACTCTGAGGAAGCTGACGACTGGCCTGGGCCACCAGGCCCACTACTGGAGGACTGCCTGGAGAGTTTGTTTATCTGGCTGGAGGACTCCAAACTACGCTGTCCAGAGGACCTGCCCTGGATCCTGGTACAACCTGAGGTGGGAAATGGAAACAACCCAGGGATAGCTGACCTGGGTCTAGCAGAAGGACAGCGGGTTGCGATATGGACCCACGCTGACCCAGTAGCAGCAGGTCAGTGTGTTTCGGCATGGATCCCTGCTGACCCAGCAGCCATCTATTCTGCTGCTGTTAAGGCCCTTGGCTAGGATTCAGTGGAGTGGGTGGGCCTGAGTCCCCCCTGCCACCTGAGCAAAGGGACCCGGCTGGAGCTGTTGGAAACGGGCCTTGAGCTACTTATACACTGCTTTACTGCTAGTCCTGCCCTGAACTAGGTCTTGGGCATACAAACTGTTTCCCTGCAGCCCTGTTCTGAACCAGGGCTCCGACTTACAACTGCTTCCCGGTGCTAACTGTTTAGTTGCCTGTTACCCCTCTTTGACGTAGGGTTGGGCCTGAGAACAATTCTTGGGATATATTGTCAGCCTCCCATCCTGCCAGGAGCATGTGGCGCTTTACTATAGATGGGGTGCTGTGTAGTGGGTTGGAGTGGCCACCCACTGACCCTGACAGGGAGGAGCCCCCCACTTTTTGCACCCCACAGGAAACAGCTGCCTCCTCAGTTTGCAACCTTGAAGGCTCTACAAGTGATTCCCTTCCCTGTTTGTCCCAGTTCCATCTCAGCAAGATTTTTATCTGTATGTAACAAGCAAATCACATGGTTAATAACCTGCATTGCTTTCAATTTACAAAAGTCTTCAAAGACTCAGTGAGGAAATGGAGAGTTAATGGAATGGGGAGAAAGTTCAAGACTATGCACAGGCACCTTTTTTTTTTTAAAAAGAAATTGCTTCAGAGATTTTCTAAAGAAGTGTTTCCAAGGATAGAGGCTAGGAGAAATGCTAGTCATGGCTTTCATTAGAAAATGCTTTTGGATTTCAAAAGTGGAAATGTTTGCCAAACAAAATTGATTTGCTTCTTGCTTCATGTGCCCAGAAGCTACCAGTCAGATTGTGGGTTTTGGGGGGCCATTAAACTCACTATTATTTATGTACACCACTGATGTTGATATTCGTTATCCATGTATGCTAATTATTTTCTGTACTGTATCCTAACAATAGAACGGCTTAATAAGATTCATTATTTATCTGTAGTTCTAGTGCTGAGTCACAATGATAAGATATTGTCTAACCTCAGAGCTAGATCTCCAAGTGTGCGAGCTATCTGAGGTATTTCAATGGCCCATGTTACTGCAGTATTGAAGCAGCTTACAATGTGGAGTGTATTTATCCTCACAGCACCCCTCTAAGGTAAGGCAGTGCTTCTATGCCCATTTTACAGATGGGGGACTGAGGCATAGAAATATTAGGAGCTAGATTCACAACGAGGATTGAGGCATTAGAGCGCTTCACTGGAACAGCAGCTGGAACCTAGCTCTCCTCTCTCCCAAGTAAGGCCCTGAGCTGCTGTGCTACCGAATCATTCTCACATGTTCTCCAGCTCACCAAATATGTAATTATACAAAGTGGAACAGCTTCAACAGAGGAGCTAGCGACACCAAATGTAGAATGCTGTACTCCTAAGGGCTATGGAGTTTGCTGGGGAGGATGGAGTTGCACATTAGGCTGAGGCAGGATTCGAACCTAGATCTCCTACAGCCTGGGTTAAAAAGGGAGAGGGTACAACCTCCTCCTCTTTTGCGCAGGGTGAGGTGTGCTCTGAGTACACCTATCAGGTTAGATGCGTGGGGGAAAGCATCTACTTTGTGATTTTCTAAGTAAGGAATCCTTATGAGTAAGTGAGGCACCAAGCAGCCCCTCTGTAACATCAAGACTGATCTGTCTACGTGCATGCTGAAATGTAGGCACCTCAGGAGCTTCACCAATGGAAACAGGGGATTTAGATGCCCAAGTCCAACAATTAGGCAGCACTGGAATTCATAAACTGCTACTCAGTAGCAACATAAATGACTTACAGTCACACAAGAAGTCTGTAGTAGAGCAGAGACTTGAGCTCAGCTCAATCCACCAGTTTGGTAGTGCCCTAACCACTGGACCATCCTTCCTCTCAGATTAGCTCAGAAGGCTCTTTATTTTCCCTATGCACACATGTCATTGCACTGTCCCTCTGTCGAATTAAAACAGCCAGTGAGAGCCAATTGGGCAAGTGGGAAGTCTATGGAAGTTACGAACTCCCTAAGAAAACTGTGAGAGCCACTGGGTCCAGGGCATCAGCAGGGATTTATACAGGCAGGTTGTGATCCCACTTGAAACCCGGGAAGTTACTCTGGGTTTATAGGAAGGTAGCTGAGATGAGACGGTGGCCCATAGTTAGTTGACTTATTACATAAATTGAGCCAGATCCTCAGCTGGAGTACATCAGCATAGCTTCAAGTTTACATTTAAAACGCAGCATCCAGCTGCACCACTGTAGCCCCTAAATGAAGATGCTCGAAGTTGATGAGCGGGAACTTTCCCGTGACACATGGTGTAGTTAACCTACCTCCCTGAGAGGCCTTAGCTATATCCTTGGGAGAAGCTCTCCTGTCGACACAGCACTGTCCATGCAGGAGGGTTAGTACTATATAACTGTCATTCAGGGGTGTGGATTTTTCATGCCCCTTAGGTGTTGTAATTGCTCCAGTATGTCTGCAGTTAAAACGTCAGACCTTATTTACCCCAACTTATCTGCCTTATTATTTCTTCTTAGAGAAAAATATTTCTTAGATGTAGTTCTCCCTTCTATTTCCTGTGGGGAGACAGGGAGGCATTTGCTGTTCTTTAAACAGAAGCCTCTCTCCTGCTTTCATCCCTCTCCCCCCATCTGATGTGTTGCGCCCCTAGAATTCCTAAGCTCTGCAGGCTTTCTCTAGATCCAGAGGCTCTTACAGCTCTGTGGAGCATTTAAACTTCGTGGGCTCCCCCTGGTATCCTGGCAGCTCTCTGCTGCCAAAGCCTGTTTTCTATGGAAATATATCTGCAACTAGAATAGCACAGAATAAAGCAAACGTGAAACAAACAGATCTACAGTAATTTATAATAAAAGCTAGTCTGATTGCTGAATAATTGGTGGGAAGACAAGGCTCCACTGGGCTCCTTCAATTCTTTAGCATTTGGCTTGGTGTTTTTCATTGGTACATGCCAACATTACACTCAGTGCTGTTTGATCCCATGAAGGAGACACTGCCTCTGACCCACTGATTTTACAAGTTACAAAGAAAGACAAGCTGAAAGAAAATAATGCAGGTGGAACAAACAATGTGTTTTATTTGGACTGTATTTTTTCCCCCCACAGCACCTTCCTGTCATTTCTGATCTTTGTGTTTCACAATTCTCTCTCTCCCTCCCTTGCAGTGAAGCATCCCCCTTTCCCTTCCAATATCATATTCTGCTGCCATGGAAATGATTGAAATGTCATAGATCCAGCATTGTGACCTCACTGCAGGAAGGCATAGGAGAAGAAAGGCTGAGATGGAACCACGCCAGTGTTTGAACAAAAAGGTTTTATCAATAAGCAGCATGTGATGAAAGGGGAATGGATGTATGTTTACATCCCATACTTTTTTATAATGTTCGTCCTTGATCATCATGAAGGGAAGTTGGAATTTCCCACTGCACATTGTAGAAAAATGAAGCTCAGCTTTTGGATCAAGGATGGAGCAGCTTGTCACAATGAAATGTACTTTAATTGTAGGGACATTACTAGGGCCTAGTTGAATTGCCAATGGAATTTAGAGATCATTTAACAGATACATTTATTCATTATTCAGCCAGCTCTCTTCAACACAGAGCAATTTTTGGCCCTTTCCTGTCTGCTGCTGCTTGCCATCTCTTCATCTCCTCACTGTGGTCTTGTTCCTGTTCCAGTTTCTAGCAGTTTATCCAAGGTGCAATTTTAAACTGACCGAGTTAAATCAGTGTAAAACTCTGTGTAGATGCTCTTAATTTGATTTAAACATGCCTTACATCAATGCTGTTTAACTCAGCTCCCTATTGAGTTAAGCTAAATCAATATAGGGCTTGTCTTCACTAGAGACCTTAATATTTGTCTTGACTATTCCACCCCATGTCTTTGTCCAGATTCAAACCCCCCACAAACTGTGCCTTAGTTGTGGCACACAATCAGGCAGCTATCTTGCACAGGCAAGAGTGTGACTTAGTTCGCCTCAGTGTTTGTTCACCTGAGGTGTCCCCTTCCCAGTCAGAACACTGGCCTGGGACCCCATCCACCAGTCAATTGTTGCTGGTCCTCCAATGCTGTTCTACAACTCCATACAGCACTTCAGCCTATGATCTTATCTTGCCATCTATCCATTCTCTGTATGCTGACTGGTGTAGCCTGGGGGAGAAGTATGTGGGTAAGGCTCACCAATCTGACTAGAAGGTTCTAGGTTTTCGTCCTCCTTACCCTAGGTCACATAAGTGGAAAACTATAAAGCTATTTCTGGAGGTGGATTTGGGGGCCCACAACAGCAGCCACGCTCACAATGAGGACAGTACCAAATTAAAACAATTTTTGTTATGACAAGTGTTAAGATGGCAAACAAAACAAAGCGCACAGCACCGATTACACAGATTGATTCAATCACCTCTGAGGGTAACATTAACACAATTTGGTTATATGAATTGTACTTAAGTACACAGATACAATTACCTAGTATAATGCCATACTCACATCCCCCTTCTCCCAGAAGACTGGGCATGGAAGGACCAGCCTCCCTCTGCTTGTGGGACTCTGGTGCAAGGTGAAGTATGGAAAATTTAGAAACAGATTTAGAAAGAATAAGTAAAGTGAAGCAAAGAGCTTAAATGAAAGAAAGTTGATGAGGAAGTAGATAGAGCATGTGCCCGAGCCCCGAGCTTCCTTATTCCCACAGCTTTTATCCCTCTTTTTGAGTCATAATACCCAGCCTCTGATGACCAAAAACCAGATTTTGTACCCACAAAATCTCAGGGTGCAGAATATGCATGAATAAAATCACCCAAATTCCCCCCTTGGACTTGTTCCTGAACATGGAAAAAGTGGGAACTTTGCAGTAGAGACAAGAAGCCTGTTTCTTCCTGTTTCCTTAATCCACAATGTCCGTTAACTGGGTCTTGTTTGGACTTATTTTAGGTCTCATGAAGCCCTGAGTCACAGACCCCAACTGAAAATTTTGCCACAAGGTCTTTCAGAATTTCTAAAAAGATATTAAGAATATATATATATATAATTTCTAACGGATGATTAACCCTCACTTATCACACTACTCTACTGCTAAAGCCAGCTCATACAGGCTAACTCAAGTCCTGCAGGCCTTGCATTACTGGCATTTCTATTAACATATAGAAAAAGGGATAGAATAGGAAAAGATATAATTTGGCAGGCTACACGGGATGTCACCTCCTTTAGATACTGTTGCTTAAAATGCTTGGTCCCATACAGGTTTTGCATCAGTTTAATTTAAAATAGTTTTTTAAACCCCAATTTAAAGTTCACCTGGCAGAACTTTAAATATGGGCAAGAACACAGACCGCAAATCTTAGTAAATCATATTTATTCCATAAAACAACATGGATGGCTCTCATTGGGACCCCAAATTTAAATTCCCAGGTCGGTCATTTATTCACCATGACCCTCGCTTCTCAACAAAGCCAAAGTCAGCAAAAAATGTTCCCAGCTGTGGAAAAAAGTAAGATTTTTATGTATTGTATAAAATATATTTCCATTATGCAGTACGTTTTTTTTCATGGAAATTCTGAGAGCACTTGGGAGACAGCCCAGAAAAGAAAGACAAATTTTGTATGTTTTATGGGAATGTTGGAAGACATGATCCCATGAATCATTAGGATGGCTGTGTGCCATAGGTCCTGGCTGATGTCAGCTCTAGTAGCCTTCTGGCTATTTAGTGCCAGACTCTCAGTTCCCTATGGTCACATTTTCTTTTAGCAACATTTTGTATGCAATATCTTCAAAAAGCGTAAATTCCCCTTAGAGGAAATTTATCGTCATCATTTGATAGTTAACGTGCCAATTGATAAAAGAATGTTCTAAATGACTGAAGTTCTGCAAAAGGAGTTTCAATTAAAACACACAATGCACATAATCATTTTACAGTCCTTAGCTCTTTATAGTAACAGATATAAGTTGTAAAAATATGTAATGAGCAAAATTATGCAACTTGTTCTGTCAATCAGCACCTAGAATTCTCTCAGCATTCTGAATTACCCTGTCTCCAATCAATCAACCTCAATGATCTATCATGGGCCTCCTTCCAACCAACTGGCACACAGGATCATCTGACTTTTTTAAAATACATCCTCATCCAATTAACACTCACAAATCTCCAGGCTTCTCTCTGAGAGGAAAAGACTTCCAATCAACATCAGCAATCTCTCAGTATGCTGAAGTATTTGCTCCCAACCAATCAGCATTTGGGCTTCTCCAAGTGTTGTGAAGTTCATATTTTGCTGTGCATGGAGATGACTGCATCTTCCAAGAAACCACCAAGAAATCGACAGAGTCCACAATTTAAAAACATCACACAAACACAAAAATATCTACTATTTTTGTAGGACCTACTGAAACATACTATTTTATCCCAAGAGCACACTTCTGGAACACACTACTGAAAACAAATGGCAAAATTATAAAGCCACCTTGAACTGCATTGTGATTTGTGACAGAGAAAACATCTGGGGAGTACTGTCTGTTCTCTAGCTGACTGAACGAAGTCATCTAACCCACAGAAGCCATAATAATGTAACCACAATATCCAGAGTACAGTAGCAGCAACAGTAGTGTATAAAAGAAAATTCCAGAATTGTCACTCCGTCTATGTGTCACTATGGCTATATCTACACTGCACATCAATTTTGAAATAAGCTATTCTGGAATAGTTGTTCCGAAATAGCTTATTTCAAAATAGCACTTCTACACTGCAGGGAAGCCTCAAAATTAGTCCAAAGCAGGCTTCGCTAATATAAACGCACTATCTCAATTTAGAGTGCCAGGAGGCACTGGGGAGGAATAACTTAGCTCCTCACCAGAGCCATTTTATTTTGAAATAGCAGCAGAGGAGCATCTACACGTGCCTTACTTTGAAATAGCTATTTTGGAATAGACGTTACTCTTTGTAGAATGAGGTTTACAGATTTCGGAATAAGCTGCCTGTTATTCTTAAATAACTTTGCTGTGTAGACATATCCTACGAGGCCTAGAATCTCTGTTGAGTCAGTGTGAAATGCTGGAAAGGACTACAAGCTTAGTTGAAAGCATTTTGTTCATAATATCACCATGGTCAATCACCACTTGATTCAATGTCTCTTACAGTCCAAAATTAAATTCCCAGACATTACAAATTATATCTGTGCAGTGTTCAGCTACAACAAGGCTGCATCTACACCAAGAGTTTTAAACCACTCCAGTATTAGAGGTAACTCAGCCAATCACCACACTTACTCTAAAGCTAATTTGCATGCTACAATTTTATTGTTTGAATGAGGGAGCATGAACAGAAAGCACATTACTTGAACCAGCTGTGATACCGGGGCAGTCAAGTACTAGTTTATTATAAAGCACATACAAAAGTTAACAGTAGGGTTCTACTAAAAGCCCACCCAGACAGTGGCTTTATTATGCTTTCACTTTCGGCCCTTGTTGTACATTCTCTTCCCTAAAAGTCGCTCTCCATTTTTAACTCAGTCTCCAATTGTGAAATGCACTGGCCTACAAATAGGCTTGCTACACATATTTCTTCATATCCATTAATTATTCTATTGATTGCACTTCTGGGCTTACCTTGCTCAGGTCTGAATTATCTCATGAAGACTGTTTAACCGGGGCAGGTTGAACCTATGTGAAACCTGTTGGGCAACATTTTAACTTGCCTGGACACTCATTAATGGGTTTAAAATTTAGCTATTCTATTGCAAAGTGATTTCAGGAACCAAGTAGAGCAGTGGTCACCAATCAGTAGGTTCGGATCTATCGGTAGATCTTGGAGCCTCTGATAGGTGATCCTGACTGGTTTGGCCATGAAGCTATCAAGCTCTGGCACTTCAGTTGCCCCTCCACCCACTGTTATGCTGCTCCTGCCCTCTGCCTTGGATCTGCCCTTGGGGAGCCTCCTGTTTGCTGTGCAGGGTGTGGCAGGAAGAAGGGGGAGGGGTACTGATGTCAGTGTACCCACTTCTGTAATCTATTTCCACACAGAGAGAAGGGGATGGAGAGATCTTGGCAATGCAAATCTCTGTCATTCTCACATGCTGTGTCTCTGTCTCTCTCACAAACACACACTGTCCTTCACTCTCATCTCCCCACCCAGCACATACTTGGGGGGTTGTGGTTACTACTTTTACTGCCTGCAAAGTGTGTAATTTTTGGTTTTTGACTGGTCTGTGCAATTCATAATATTCTTTTCTCTCTTATGCTTAAATGTAGTTCTTTGGAGGAGTGAGTTCTAAAATGCCTAACCTGTCGTGGCTGGAGTCATTATCTCTATGTTAACTGCTGCTCCTGGAAGTGGCTGGCATGTCCCTGCAGCCCCTGAGAAAGGCAAAGCAGGGGGTCTCCACATGCTGTCCTTGCCTGTAGACACTACTCCTGCAGTTCCCATTGATCAACAATGGGGAACCGTGGCTAGTAGAAGCTGTGGGCTCAGTGCCTGTAGATAAGGGGCAGCACATGGCACCATGGCTGTACATGCCAGCTGTTTTCAGGAGTGGTGCAGGGACAGTGCAGGAGTAAGTCTGCCTTAACACCACTGCTCCACCACTTGGAAGCCGTCTCAGTTAAACGGTGCCCAGCCAGAGCCTGCTTCCTGAACCCCTGTCCCAGCCCTGAACCACCTCCTACACCCAACCTCCTGCAGATGTGAGTTCTCCTGTACTCAAACTTCATCCCAGAGCTTGCACCCCTAAAACCCTCCTGGACTCCAATCCCCCATTCTGGGCTAAGCCCAAAGCCCCTTCTACACTCTGAACCATTTAGCCTAAGACCAGAACCTGCACCCCAACCCCCTACCCCAACCTGGTGAAAGTGAGCAAGGAAGGGGGGGAGGGGGGTTGAGTGAGCAGGGTGAGGCTTTGGAGAAGGGGTAGAGTAGGGACAGGGCCTCAAAGAAAGGGCAAGAAGGAAGTGGGGCGAGGGTATTTGGGTACGAGGTAGATCTTACATTGCACTTAAATTGAAAAAAAAGGATCTCATGGTTAATAAGGTTGGAGACCATTGAACAAGAGACACTGCAGAACTGGCCTTCATATGCAAATTTGACATGTTTACCCAGGGACTGAACAAAGACATTAACTGGATGGGCCATTATATTCAAACACCCAAATGATATCTAAAGCTAAGTATTGGACCCTTACAACCTACTCTATTGGCCTTACTTAGCACTGACACTATAATTGACAGGTTTTTTTTCTCCTCCCCCTCTCCCTGCTTCATATTTTGGGATTTTGTGCTGCCTCTCCATGTTCTGTTCATTAAGTTCATTGCTTATGACACTGAACCAACTTCTATCAGCATGAGTGGAAGGACTCCCACTTACTTCAGTGAGAGTAGGATAGGAACACGTTAGAGACAGGTAAACCTCATAGGCCAACAAAGGTTATATCAATGGCAGAGTTTTCCTTAGGTTGGGTTGGGACAGTCCATAAAGAAGATCTCTCTACATAGGTTATTGTGGGTGATATTGTTTAATGCATAGGCTGCTTTTTACATATGTTGTGCCTAGATACCATGGCTGTGTAAATTAAAAAAAAAATCACTTAAATAATCGCCTTGCCATCTGTTTCTGCAGATGGCATAACCAGTTTAATTATTTTTGTAAGTTTCCATTAATCCTAGCAATCACATTTGTTTGCTATTGTACCAATATCTATGATGAAACTCATTTTTTTTTACTTTTCATAAACTGAAAAGTTAATGAAAAGAAATGTGCATTTCCCACCCCCTCTTTCTTCCTCATTTCTTTGTTCATTTTTCTCTTTTCTTCCTATTCCTCTAACTTTAATTTTCTCTTCCTCTATTGTCCATAGAATTAAATTTCAGAAATGAAGGAAACACTATCTAGAGCTGTTTGTAAAAAAAGTAAATTTGATTTTGGTGGTAAATGTTCATCTCTTTCTGAATTTGCTTTAAACATTTTGTTCTTTTGATGAGAAAAGCTGAAACAAACAATTTTTGAAAAATATTGCCACCTGAAAGGGGTGGGGGAGTAAAATGGAGAGAAAGAAGGGAAACTGAAAAAACCAAAAAAACAAATTATGTTGAGGGGTTGATTTTTCATTTAAAAAGAATGACAAATGAAAATTCTCTGCAAAATTCAGGAAGCCATTTTCTAGCAAAAGATTTGGTGGAAAGATTTCATCCAGCATGATCCTTACCTGTCCTTTCTTCTGACCTCAACCTTTTAGAAATCATAATATGCTCCTCTTAACTAGTCTGGAGCACCAGCTCCTTTCCCCTGTTGCATCCCTTCCTCGTACAGAATCATATGTCTGTCCACATATCCCCTACACATGCACACCTTGAATCTCCTCCCTTGTTAATTCAGTTCTGTTCTCTCTTCCACTCTGTTCTTGAAAAGCCTCATGTCACCCCAGTCCTCTGTGCACATATGTTTGGGAAACATGGATTTCAAACAAATTGTTCGAAGCAGGAGGCCATCACTGGACAGTCCAGTGAGGTGACCAGAAAATTCTCTCAACATTGCACAGATCTGTTTATGTGCAGCATCTTAATCCTCAGTTTCTGTTTATTTAAAGTGTGTTGAAAAGACAGAGCTCTGACAAGGCTGAAGTTGAATTTCCATTCTTCTGGAAATGTTTAACTCCTAGAACACCAAGCGCCTCCATAAAATGCACTGAAGAACAAAGATAAGACTAAATCTCCCCCTGACCCTTTCTCCTCCTATTTCCTTCAACTTCCAGCTCTTCTCTTACAATGCACAGGAACTCCTTCTAGGTCTTCCAGTCTACAACATCCTCAGTAGCAGTGCTAGTTGGGAAATTTTTGACAGGTTGTTTTTCCACTGAGAAACACTGATTTGTTGACAGTCACTTTTACAGGAAAGGGTCAGTTTCAACTAATATCTTGAGTTAAAAATATGCTTGGAAGAAAGTTCTGAAATAATCAAAAGCTCCTGTTTTGACATTTTTAAATACAATTTTTGGTTTCCCCATTCAAAATAAATGTTTACTTAGAATTTGAAAATGTCAAAATGAAAAGTTTTGATTGACCCAAACTGATATATATATATATTATAGTTCATTGGCCTGCAAACATTTTTGAAATTCTGACCTTTCCTCCTGATTCAGAAGGAGAATTGCTTAAAAAAAAAAGTCACAAATATTTTCCCAGGACAGAGAAAACATTTCCTGCCCAGCTCTACTCAACACCTCTGTATTGCCAACCTCAAGCCTTCAAAAATCATGAAAAAGCCCTCACTTCTCCCTCCCCCCCCAATAATGATTTTAAGTCAATTAATAAATGTTGGATTCTTATTTATTTTTGTATTTGAGCCTTTAAGATGCACTTGAGTCATATTTTCAGGCTTTTCCCTGCAACCACAAAGGTTGGAACTTGTTTTTTAATAAAAGAAAGCTGAGATGCTTCTATAAACCACTTGCCTCCAGCCACTGGGGCTTTAAGACAACCCCAAATATTGCAATGCACGTGATAAAAAAGTCATGCACTGGCAACAGTGATATCCAGCATGCTCTTCCCTTACCTCTGCTGCCACTTAATCATCTTTCCGTGCTGTTAACTATCTTTCTTAACACCACCCCCACAATATAGGCCCCTCAGCTGTGGGACCCACAATGAGCATAGATGTGTGTGAGATGGGAGAGTTTTTGGCACCAGGAAAGCAGAGTGGATCAGGACTCATTCCAAGGGAGAATCCCACACAAGTTCCTTATCCCAGCTGCCAGAAACACCAAGACTTGCACTGATGACCTTACCAAGCTGGCAAACCCTAATAACTCCAGCTGTGCATTGTTTCCTCAAATTTTTCCATGAGTGGACAAATAAACTTTGTTATGTGCACCAAGGCATGTGTGGATATGCACCACCAGTAGAAACACATGGTGCTGGCTGTGGGAAGCTGTGGGCACTCTGCTAATCAGTTGGGCGGCACTTGAATCTATCTCCCCAGGGTGAATGCCCAAGCGCTCAACATATAGGAACTCTGGCTGCCAAGTGTCCTTTTCCTGACACTGCTTAGCATTCTAAGAGTTAAAATGTTTCTTTTGAGTTATATTCCCATTTTATCTGCATATCACCCTCCCACTTCCCCATCCCCACAGGATTTTATAACCTCCATGCCCTATTTTGGCTGGTGATGTCAGAAGCAGAGCGGTTACCATGGAGAGGAGAGGGACAGGCTCCACTGAGAGAGACACAAACATAGCCTAAAACTAAAACAAACTTCTGATTCATCAGCCAAATTGTGTGTCATTGTTAACGGATTTCAAAATGGTCATCAATAGTTTCCCAGATGGATGTGTGTGGTGGGAGAGAAGCACACTAAAGCCTTATATAAGACCTTGGATAACATTTATGTACGAACGTCCCAGAACACGCATTACAAATTAAATCGGTGGAATGGAGGGTCATCTTATGCATGGCCATGGATGAGAGCATATTGAAACCAAAATGTGCAGATGTGGCTCTTCTCATAGAAGAAACAGAATTTCTCACTGATACCAAAAAGGATGGCTCTCATACTGCAAACAAGATAGGCAAGGAGCAGATTATATACAACAGCAATAATAATATGGTGCAGACACCATAAGGAAGATCTTTAATGGCTCCTTTAGAGCAAATAAAACGCTGCACAGAGACCATAAGGAGCCTGTCTGAAGGGAAGCAGTTATTTATTACCAATTATATCTATATTAGCAGATGCAATTCAATGTTGATAAGTGCAAAGTAATTCACATTGGAAAAAATCCCAACTGTACATACAAAACAATGAAGTGTAAATAAGCTGTTACCACTCAAGAAAGAGATCTTGGAATCATGGGCAGTCCTCTGAAAACATCTGCTCAGTGTGCCCCAGTGATCAAAAAAGCTAATAGATTGTTAGGAACCAAATTAGGAAAGGGATAACTCATATGACAGAAAATATCATAATACTTTATGTAAATCTATGGTGTGCCCACAATTTGGATACCGCATGCAGTTCTGGTCACCCCATCTCAAAAAAGATCTATTGGAATTGGAAAAGGTGCAGAGAAGGACAATGAAAATGGTTCAGGGCATGGGACAACTTCCATATGAAGAAAGATTGCAAAGACTGGGATGGTTAGTCTTGGAAAAAGAGACCACTAAGAGAGCATATGATAGAGGTCTATAAAATCATGAATGGTGCAGAGAACCTGAACAAGGAAGTGTTATTTATCCCTTCACATAACACAAGAACTAGGAATCACCCAATGCAATTAATAGGCAGCAAGTTTAAAACAAACAAACAGGAAGTGCTTGTCAGGAGAATGAGTTGTAGGTGGTCTGGCCTGGTGACTGGAGCAGGAATCAAGCCAAGTAATCACAGCAAGGGTCAGAACTGGAGTCAGAGTCCAAATGCCAGAGTCAGAACCAGGAGTCAAAAGCTGAGGATCAGATCTGGATTACTTGGAGACAGGGAGGGCAGGAGCAAAACTGTGAGAGGACTCAAATAAGGCTGGGTACAGGGCGGGGATCGAAGCTGGACTTGAAGTAAGGCCAGCACAGGAAGGCAGAAAATCCACAGGCATGTGTGTTGGGCAGCTGCTTATCCGCTCTAGTTGATGGACTTTAAGAACAAGTCACCTGACTGCCTTGACCAATCAGGTGGCTCTGCTGTGGCTCAGCTTTGGTCACTTGGTAACTGGGCAGGCACTACTGCAGGCCTTCATTCCTGACAGTGCTTCCTTCACACAACACACAGTCAACCTGTGGAACTCTTTGCCATAGGATGTTGTGAAGGCCAAAAGTATAAATTGGTCCAAAATGAATTAGATTGTTCATGAAGGATAGATCTTTCAGTGGCTATTAGCCAAGATGTCAGGGGCAAAAACGTTCTTCAGGTGTCTCTAAACCTTCAGCCGATAGAAGCATCTGTCAGTGGTCCCTCTCAGGGGCAGGATACCTGGCTAAATGGAACAATTGGTCTAACCCCGTATGTCCGTTCTTACATTTCTTTATACTGACAGGTATCAGAGAGGTACCTGTGTGAGTCTGTTTCAGCAAAAACAAGAAAGAGGCCCGTGGCACTTTAAAAACTAACAAAATTATTAAGGTATTAGAGCCTCAGGCTTATTATCTGCAATGTTTAATTTATAAAATTGTGTTAAGGTAGAGAAGAACATTCCATCATTAGCAAACATTCTCTCTCAATTGTCTGGCTCCATCACTTAAAACTAGATATAACTGTCCCTGAATAATGTCAAAGCTACAGTGCCCCAATAAGTCTGCACTGCTGGGCAGACATCCTTGAGGAATTGGTCTGGGTATTGTTTGCCTTCAGAATCCTGTGGACAACTAGGTGTTGATTGCCTGATGAGTGTCTAAGATTCTTGTATGTTGACTGGACTTGGGAGGAGGGTTCAGAAATGCTGAGGAATCCAGGATGCTTTTTGGTGTTTGTTGAGGTCCCTTCACGATTACAATGTTACTCTAGAAATAAAAACCGCATGGTGTTCAGTATTTATTGTCTTCCAGGGATTCTGCTTCAATTTTTCTCAATTTACGAGTAAAAAGGATTGTTTCGTTAACTCCAAACCTGGCAAACTCAACCTGGATTCTGTCTAGCTCATGGCTCAATCAGCAGTAATAAGGCTGTTACAACTGGAACTAAGTTCACAATTCTGACACAATAGAATCCAGATAGTTCTCTCATATCTGAGTTTGCTCTCCATGACTAAAAATAACAACAATCAACAAAAAAACAGCAGCACTCTAATCTGTGGCCAGGATATTTTTTTTAAAAAAATAGATGCTTAAAGTTGGGCTTCTAAATAAGTGTCCTAATTTTCAAAAGTTCTGAGTACTTTGCAGCTCCCGCTGACTTCAGCATAGTTTTAGGAACTTAACGTTAAGTGCCTATATTTGAAAGTCTTGATTTATTTTTGTCACTGAAGTCAGCAGATGTACTTGCATACACACAGGGATCAGATCTGTTTGTCCTTTCCCCCTGCCTATGGACACTGTTTTGATTATAACTGCAGTTTAACAGGTTGCATATTGTATGTTGTTCAAATTTTATTAACCCTTTTTATGCATTGTTGGATATGATTGTACACCTGTAAGGCACCTGTCTTCCATTCCCCCATATGGCTGGACAAATTGCACATGCTGCAGTCATTCTCTTGGACAAAAATGACCACAGCATACCAGCAAAGAGCTGAGAGTAATGCATGGAACTTGCTGTGGTGTAGTTTAAAAACAACGTGTTTGTTTAATATGCAATGACAGTCTTATTTAGCCTATGTAGTAGGGAGCCTTCATTTAAAGGGTTACTTGTAATATTAGCTGGGCTTCTTTTGAATCCAGGCTTGCTGCAGTGGGATGATCTTTCCTCAAAGCCCCTGGCTCCTCAAGTAGAGAGGGCAAGTCCTAAAATTGTTAAGACCTGCTATGGCAAGAGACAAGCATGGTAGGAAGCACTTCCAACTACAATAAGATGAAAAACCTGGACTTCATGATGACACAGCAAGAAGAAATAGCTTACTCTGTTTGAATTTGGTAATGGGCACGAGAATACTAACATAAATAGATTGGCTTATAAATGTTAACTTGAGTCAAACAGCACGAAGGCTAACAGGCCCGTGCAGAAACGGTCCTCCACAACACTGCCAATTATAAAAAAAAAAAAAACAGACATATGTCTCACCTTTGTTTTTATTCCTCTTTCCCTTCTTCCTTCCTCTGCCCATCCCACACCTGGGGATAAGTGCAAAGGGAGTTGTACTAAGGAGTGTTTTTCATTAAATGATATCCATTTGTTTAACTGAGGGAACTCGGAGAAGCAGGAATAAACATTCCACATGAAGCGCCAATGTAAATATTTAAGTCTGGAAGTTCATGACCAAACTGCATTCTGGACTCAAAGAATTATATAACCAGGTTGAGAACAACCAGAAGCTTCTTGGGAGGCTGATTTTAGAAGAAGACCCTATAAGAAATATTTTGCTCTCTTACTGGGGCTGGCATTGCTATGGAGTAGCTCACACCACTGAAGTACTGGGTTGTCAGACACAAGACAACCTGTGAGGAAGCTCCAAGTCTTTGAGTTCTGGGGCGTACACTGGCAAAATGCTGCTATGAAGAGGCTCACAGTTAGAGCTTATTATGAACAAAAAGTTTCAATGTTTATGCATGAAAAATGGCTTTTTTGTCAAAATGCAATTTTCCACAGGAACTATCCATTAGCAGGGACATTTTGGGGAGGGTTGTCAAAAATCTAAAAGATGGGAAATGTCTATTTTTCTGTTCCCCCAAAAGCCATTAAACTCCGAAAAGCCAAGAATCTTTAAAGTAAAATTTTAACCAAAATGAAACTTTAGTTTGTTTTGCTGAAGTTTTTCCGTGGGAGCAAAAGCCACTTCCTAACCAGTGATTCACAGCACTGAATTCCCTGCTGGCATTGCTGCTCCTTCAGTCCCTACAATTTGGCTTCCACCCTCACCATTCCACTGAACCAACCCTTGCTATGGTACCAATGACCACCTCAAAGCCGCTGTTCTTATTCCCACTCTGCTTGAGAGAGGTGTTCCAGTCAAGAAAACCTCCACTCCCAGTCACTCTAGAGATCAGGACCAATCTTAGCCATAGGCAGAATAGGCAGTTGCCTAGGGCACCAGTATTTCTAGGGCACCAATGCTGTAAGCTTATGTTTGTGTTGCTAAGAGCAAGTCAGGTATAGGGGCACCAGTTTAATAATCCCGCTTAGGGCACCATAAATCCTAAGGACGGCCCTGCTAGAGATTATGGCTTTCCCCATTTTCTTCCGCCCCATCAAGCCATTTCCTCACGGTCTCTTTTTGAGGCTCTCCTTGCTATATACCCTCTCACTATATCTGTGTCTTTGTGGTGGGGCTCACTCACCCTTGGAGTGCCCCTTTGTGTCAGTGCAGGATGTTATCAGCAATTTTGGAACAGCCTACTGGCTGTTTGCCTCTGATCTCAGCTCTTCTGTGACTAAGCTCTCTACTCAAGTCATCTAAGTTCAGACTCACCCTGGGTACCATAAGCAAGTATAACCAGCACTGAATAGTTCTTCTGCCCTCTTGGACTGCTAAAGTCTTCTCTGCTTAAAAGCCTATATCAGGGCTTCCTTGCCCCTGAACCTTCTCTGCAACCTGTGAGGGTCCCTCCATAAGCAGAGTCCTGCACTGTCTCTCCCTAAATCCACCATGCAGCCTGCCTGCCTGCCCAGGCCTTTCCCCTTCCTCCTCTCTCCTAGATCTTCCCTTCATAAATGAGCTCCTTCAGTCTACTCATAAGACCTACCTCTGCCTCTTTTTGCCAGGAGGCAATGAGTTATCAACCCCCATCCTCCCAGGTGTGGAGCATGACTAATAGGGGGATGTTTCTTGCCTTGCAGGGAATGGGAGTTAAAACCTGACAAGGTCCTACAAGGGTCTGTACTCTGTCTTCCCTTATCTTCCTCAACTCTGTCAGTGGGCCACCTCATCCATTCTCATGGCTTTAATTACCATCCCACACCAATGTCTCTCTGATTTGTCTTTCTAATCCTGACCTCTATCCTTCTCCTCAGATTTGTATTTCCAATTGCATCTCATATACATCTCCTCCTAGACCAGTGTTCCCAAACTTTTCGGCTTCATGGCCCCTTTTTGATTTTTGAGAAATCAGCCCCCCCAATAGCAGCAAAACTTGAGGAAAAAAAAAGGAACCGACCGGGGCTGAAAAACAAAAATAGCAGCAAAACTTGGGGGTGGGGAGGTTTGATCGGGGGCGGAGGTGAGGGGGGAGGGAAAGGGAGACAGACTGGGTTGCCTTGCATGCCCCCAGAATTTCTTCACACCTCCCAGTGTGGGAACCTATGTCCTAGACAGTCCTCTGCAACCTATCAAGTATATATTATTATTAAATAAATAATAATTATTATTACTGCCACAGCACTTAGGGTCCCTAGTCACAGGCCAGGAGCCTATTGTGCTAGGTGTTATACAAATACAGAACAGAGCCAGTCCCTGCCCAAAGGAACTTTCAATTTAAGTATAGACAAGACACAGATGGATACAGGCAGATGAGGGAATACAATAAGACAGTATTGGTCAGAACTACAGGCTGTGGTCTCAGCACACCAGCAGCCTAAGGCTGCGTCTAGACTGGCAAGTTTTTGCGCAAAAGCGG
>CM057845.1:85606534-85616843 GCA_030068395.1 Apalone spinifera
CCATGCCAATCTAGATGCTCTTTTCCGCAAATACTTTTAACAGAAAAACTTTCCCGTTAAAAGCACGTGCGGAAAATCATGCCAGTCTAGATGTAGCCTAACTGTTTTCAAATGTTTTGTAGGCAAAGGAGAGTTTGGAGGAGGGGTTTGATGGAGGATAATGAGGCAGCTCTGTAAAAGTTTGCAGGAAGCTACTCCTGTGTTGGGAGGAGCAGCCTGGGAGAAAGCACGAAGCTGCTTGTTTGACAATTTAACAAGTGAGCAATGGAGGATGGCATCATGGATTGATTAGAGGTGGGAATCATCATCAGGCCTGGCCTTAGGGCAGGGTAAGCAAGGCAGTTGCCTTGGGATCTGTGCCTTCAGGGCCCCATGGCTGCCTGCCCCCACCTGCCTGGCTGCTCGCTGCCCTGGCTGGGACCTGCCTGGCCACATGGTGCAGCCAACCACAACATGCTGCCTTGGGCCCCTCAAACTCTTTGGCCAGGCCTGATCATCATTTCAATAGTGAATAGGAGCCAATACGGAGTGTGAGGACAGATTAAGGGCCTTGAAAATGCAGCTTACTCAAAAACTGAACTCATCATTCCTCCTTAATCTTCACCTCCTTTGTCTGGAACTGTTAGCTATGCCGCTGTCTTCCCTGTCCCATGGGCCCCAAATCCTGGGGTCATCTTCAACTCCTCTCTCTTTCTCTCCTCCCACGGAGGATCTATAATTAAACCCTACCAGTTTCAGCTCAACAGCATCTCAGACAGGAATGTCAAACACCCAGTCTGTAGGCTGGATCCAACCTGTTTCATGTAGCGATCTAGTCCCTGTGACAAATTCCACTTTTGCAAATCCTAATTTTCATTTAAAAGGGAGGTGTGTGTTACCCTTCTACCAGGTGCCAACAGAATCAATGCGGGCTTGGTTCAGTCAGTGCAGGGGCGTTTTCTAAAATAAGTTGAATGATGTCTTACGCCTCCACCTAACAGCCATGTGGACTCTGGGATTTGGGAAATTAAAATCCAACATCTTGTGTCACCATTGCAGAGACTCTTACCCACCTGTGGGTGCTCAGAAGTCCTCTGGATCATGGAAGCACGAGTACTTTTTATTTATGGGGAGAAGGAAAAAATCCAAGCAAACAATATGTATGTATACACAACCAACCTATATGTCAGGAGTTTGGTCAGGCCCACAGTTCCTATGTCTGAGTTATCTGGCTTGTTGAGTCCAGAACTTTTAATCACATAGCATCCCCTCCACCACTAAAGCTCTTGTCACAGGTCCAATTAGATGCAAGAGTGTGAGGGACCAACTCACTGCCACAGCACCACCACCCAGCTGTCCTGGGAATTAGCTCTTCTTGCCTTGCTGGATGCCTCTCTCTAGGTGGTGTTGCCCCATGTTTCTCCTCGTGTCACAGCATCCTCTTCCAGACACTGCCCTCTGGCCGTGCCCACACCAGTGTCCAAGCCCCCCTGCTGGGGGTTGTTGTTGTTTGCTCTGCTCACACCTCAGGGTCCTCTCTTTTCCAGAGCACCCTATTCTCCTGCTTGGGCACTGCAGCCTGGGAACTTGCTTGGCCAGAGCTCCCCGAGCCCCTGCGGCCTCGGCCCTGGCCTTCACTGCTTTGTTCCCAGAGCAGCTGTCAGTTCCCCCTTATATAGCTCCCAGCTGGACCCTCATCACTAGAACTGCCTCAGCTGGGGCTTTGCTCCCAGTCCCTGCTCTGGCCGGGGTTTTGCCCTTAAAGGGCCAGTGCAGGGCAAGCACCCTGTCATAAGGAGTAACAAGGGATATCAGGGGATTGGCTCTCTTCCACCAGCTGCTCCAGAGCAGAGAAGGCCACACCCCTTGGTCCAGCCCTATAACATCAATTCTATTGTAGCAGAACTGATCAGTCCTAGATGAAGGAAACTCTACAGTGATGCCTGGTGAAACACTGTGGAGTCACCCGTGTCTTGCCACCACTGATCCAGTTGGGCCTCACTGCAGGGAAGCATAGAAATGTAGGGCTAGAAGGGACCTCAAGAGATCATCCAGCTCAGCCCTTGTGCTGAGATAGGAACAAAACCTAGCTGCCATGGTCCAGGCAAGCTCTGTAGCAAGGCCAGCTTTGCACCACGCCCGGCACTTCAGCCTGGTCTAGTCCCACAGAACCACTCCATGCAGGAATCTCCAAAAGCAGAACCCAGAGCAATACTGGACCGTCACCCAGGGATTAAGGGCCTGCAGTAGAACCCGGATTCCTATTGCAAAAACCTTCCACCCTCTCCTGGTGAAGTTGAATCCTATTCCCAAACAAGAGCCCACTGCGGCTAGAGTCAAGGGGACACACTTATTCCATGGCACGTCTTACACCACATTTCCACTTACCTTTCAGGATTAACAGTCACTATAGTAACAATCACGTATATGGCAGCAGAACAGGCACATTCCAGCTAAAGCAGCAACATACAGTATGTGGAATTATAAGAAAGTAACATTTTATTTTATGCAAAGGACATGGGCCAGAGCAGGTTTTTCTTTTTCCCACCCCTCACAGGGGCAGCAGGGGGTTCTATTTCCTAGAACCCCTGAAACTTAAATGTGGTCATAATTATGAGGGCTAGATGCACATTATCTCAGTGTCCTCTCCATTCTCCTGCCTGTCTCTGGACTACCATCTCCTCCTCTTGGTCTTGCCTTAATTTAGGGTTGTTTATTGTTTGTTTGCAGGGGCAGTGGGAGAAGATAGGGCTGAGGGAGGGCAAGCCCCCAACCCCACCCCTTCTGCCCAGGCCCAATCCCCCAGTATCACAGGGAGGTGGGGCAGCATGTGGCCCCAGCCTCTCTGGCCCTGAAGCACGGGGAGGGCAGGCAATGCACAGCCCCAACCCCCTCAGCCGGGGCAGGAATACTCTGCCCCTGTATGCCTACAGCAGGTGTTCTGGGCTGGAGTATGAGTGGGGCCAGATTGGCAGGGCAATGTCTTCCCCTGCCTACCATACCCACTGCCCATGTTTGTCTGGTAGTAGACCCTAGAGGCCCCAATTAGAATGGCAAGCTGTATGAGCCAGGGAGGCCATCTTCACTTCTGTTGTAAGTTCCATACATTTCTAGGGTGCTTTGTAAGCCATGAATTATCAGCAGAGTAGTCAGGCAGACAGCAGCTCAGATTACAAGAGGTCCAATAGCCACTGACAACACTACTGTTGGAAGAGCTCATATTCTTGAGTCTGGGGCTGGCATGACGCAGCAGGGCCTTCTCAGGCAGCTCAGTGCACCAGAGGCTGGAGCAGGATGGACAGGCCACTGATAGGAGGAAGCTCAGCTGATTGTAGAATCCAAGGCTGGTGCTGAAAGAGAATGACTCTGAGGAAGCCTGCAGTGCAAGCCTATGAAACAGTAGAACCTGTACCCTCTCATTGCTCTGTCACAGAATTGACCCACCCCACCTCTCTACCTTCAGGGCATCCTTTATTCTGCTTTCCTATTGCGGGAGCCAGCTCCATCCCTGAGGCAGGCTGTGTTGGCTGCCCCAGGGTGGGCAAGATTGAGCCCACTACCCTGTGCTACCCAGGCGAATGTCCTATCCACTCCAGAACCCAGCCCACCTCCCTACCTTCAGAGGGTCCCTTATCCTATGTTGGCTGAAGACAGTAAAAACAAAAGTTAAGGTTGGGGGAAAGGAGGGAGCACAGCTGAGATGACTAGAGCAGAACACAATGTATCTTTATGAAATACTTAACATTTTCTTTTAGCCCATCTGTCTCCTCAGAGCCAACTCAATGTTTTGCATAAGCCAATCTCTGTTGACCTACTTGAGATAAAACCTCAAGTTCTATTGTAAACGCTTGCACAGAGGCAGAAAAGAGAGCCCAGAGGGGGAAAAATATTTCCATAATAAAACTGTCAAGGGGGAAAAAAAGAGACTAGACTAGAAACTATTGCAAGGAAACATAATTAAGTTAAGAATTTAATAGTGACGTCCATTCTAAACCCCTGGACACAAATTGCATCCTTAGTTCTCTAATTAGAGAGGAACATTTCAGGGAGAGGTGTGCACTGAGCACTGAATAGGAGCAACTAGGAAACCCTCCATCCCAAGAAAAGCTGCTCCTCTGAATTCTAAAGCCAGGGAGGAAGATTTGGGAGCCAGAAGTAACTGGGTCCTACCTACTTGGTCTCAACCCATTCCAAGAAGCTACAGAAATCTATATATCCCTTACCTCTGGGGTTTCCCTCCCTCCCCCCTTCGTTCCTCAGGATCTCTCCTACTTCAAATCCCTTCTGCAGACTTACCTCTACAGCAACTAGAATGACATGGAGGTAGGGTAATCTAATGCATTTACTCTGCAAGAACAGTGTAAGCAGATCCTGTATCCTGCTATATGGAATTAGTTGAAGCAGCTTAAGTGTGGTTCATGGTAAACTGTATTAAAATCATAATGTATCACTTGAAATGCAATGTGTTTTGCCCTCATATTTCTAGTAGGCTAAGGGTCTCTGTAGGGAAGTGAATAATCTGGAGGAGAGCCAGCCTTGAGCTTGTTGGTCCTTGTGTCATAGAGAGCAGCCTGCTTCGTTTCTCTCTTGTTTTGGTTCTAGTGTGCTGAAAGTTCTGGGTTTTAAGAGAGAAAGTAGTGTTCCTTGGCAGCTTTCCTGAAAGAGTACTTTATGCCTTTTATCTAACTTCTGTCTGTTTGCCATGTAGAACACTAAGACCATCTATCCATTAACCAGCATTCTTCTTGCTATGCCATTAAAATTTCATCTTAGTGTGATGTGGCTAACCATCTTCAGGACACTTTTTTGTATGTTGCAGCCCTTTTCTTATCAGCTTTGCAGTTTTTTGAGTGTTCATGCTCAGAGGCAGAGACACTTCCTTTTGTGTTTGAAAATTCTGTTGTGGGTATTATCAGAAGCACAAAGTAAATTCATTCATGAAGAACAGGATTCAAAAAATCCAGTAAAAGGTCTCTCTTCCATTGGTTGCAATAGGAAGCAACTCTAGGTAGATGCAGAAAGCCAGTTTAGAGCCAAGTTTTCCAAGAGGTGGCAATGAGTTTATTCCAGGACACACAGTTGCAGTTCAGGATCTTCTTCCAGAATCCATTCCAGCTGGTCACAGGAATCCAATTTAGGCTTCTTCCTTCCTCTCTAAGGGCTGCACCCTTGCATGGGACACAGGATTCCAGTGTAGACTGGTTTTGCCACTGCCTCCTTTCAGATGAGTTAAGATATATTTATAGATAGTGCGGGAAAGGTGTCTCTGGATAAATATGATGAGCTGAATGAAACAGGGCCAGGATCTTAAAACTAGCCACATACCCAATGTTCAAAAACTACGGTATAATTTACTAGTGAGCAAGTGAAAAATCCAGATCTTTTGAACAAATTTCCAGGTGTTTTAAGTCTTCCAATCTTCTGCAAGGAAAACATAATGGGTAACTTAAAGCAAAACCGCCACAAGTAAGGAATCAGAATACTAGAACTGGAAGGGTCCTTGGGAGGTCATCAAGTCCAGTCCTTTGCCCTCACAGCAGAACCAAGCACCATCTAGGTCATCCCTGATAGATGTCTGTCTAACCTGGTCTTAAATATCTCCAGTGATGGAGAGTCCACAACCCACCTAGGCAATTTATTCCAGTGTTTAATCACCCTGACAGTTAGGAAGTTTTCCTAATGTCCAACCTAAACCTCCCTTGCTGCAGTTTAAGTCCATTGTTTCTTGTCCTATCATCAGAGGCCAAGGAGAACAGTCCTCCCTCCCCCCCATGACACCCTTTTAGATACCCGAAAACCACTATCATGCCCCGTCTGTCTTCTCTTTTTCAAATTTAAACAAGCCCAATTCCTTCAGCCTTCCCTCATGTTTTCTAGGGCTTTAATAATTTTTGTTGCTCTTCTGTGGACCATCTCCAGTTTCTCCACATCTTGCTTGAAATGTGGTGCCCAGAACTGGACACAATACTCCAACTGAGGCCTAATCAGCACAGAGTAGAGCAGAAGAATGACTTCTCGTGTCTTGCTCACAACGCTCCTGTTAATGCATTCCAGAATCATGTCTGGTTTTTTTGCAACAGTGTCACACTGTTGACCAGGGGTGGGCAAAAGCCTCTCAGCAGGCCAGATCCAGCCTGTCTTTGGCTTTGATCCAGCCCACAAGGCAATTACAGGCCCCGCCCCCATGGGCATGAGTGGGGTGTGTGTGTGTTGAAGGAGCTCAGCCCCACCCATCCACCTCCACACAACTGCTGCAAAGGAGGCAGCGTTGGGGCTGAGGCTCCTCAACAGGGTCAGCCCCAGAGGCATGGCTACTGAGGTCACGCGGCCTAGGGCTGGCCCCATAAGATGAAGTTGCTGCTCCCACAGCACTTCCAGGGCAGCCCCGGGATGCCTGGCTGTGGTAGCAGCACCTCCAGAGCCAGTCCCAAGTTGCGTAGCTGCATCAGTGGGATCTCTGGGGCCAGCCCTGGGCCACAGCGCTTCTGGGACAGCCTGTGGTCCCTGGCCCCAGAGGCCGGCCTCATGGCCATGGAGAGGAGCCTCTGGGGTAGCCTGTGGCCATGATGCCTTGGGGCTGGCCCTTGATTGCGTGGCTGCGGCAGCGGCGCCTCTGGCCTCCAGGGCAGCCTGTGGCCATGGTGCTGGCCCTGGACTGTGGCTGCAGCAGCAGTGTCTCCGGCCTCCAGGACCACATGGCTGTGGCAGCAGGGCCTCCCTCTGGGGTGGTTGTGACAGCGTGGCTGCAGCTGTTGCTGCAAGGGGACACAAAGCCAGGTAAGGTTTCCTCCTGATGCCAAGACCCCCCCCCCAATCCTATCACTTCCCTCCTCCCCTAAGACTCAGCACCCCCAGCTTGCTCCCACACACTCCCTTGTTCTTGCACCCTCTCTTCTGGCCACACATGGCACCTTCCCTTGTTCCTGCTCCCTCCACCTGGCCAGACTCCCTACTCCCAGCCTGCTTCTGCACTCCAACTCCCTCCCAGATCTTGCACCCCATCCCTATCCTACTTGCTGGCAGCTCTGTCTCGCACATTGTATCCCTCATTTTTGTCCCTACCCCAGAGCCTACGAAGGTCCATAAAATCCATTAGCTCCAGAAAAGTATATTTGGTCTATGGGAAGCCCTGAACCTCAGTTTCCTCCTTCCCCTTACCTCGTGAGGCTGGGGCACCAGAGGAGTGAGGTGTGTCAGTTGGGGCTATATCAGTAAGTGTTGGGATTTTTTGGAGATTTTGCTTCTCAATTGTGGGGTCCCCAACTGAGTTTTTTGTGGGTCAGTGACCCCTGATCCAAAAAGGATTCCCCACCCCTGCCATAAATAAAGAAAACATTGAAACCTTTTGTGTTGGACATAATATTTTACTTTATTTAAAATGAAGTTTGATAAACTAACATAAGAAAGTTAAAATGCTTAATCTGTTTCATAATTTAAATTAAACTGCTCTTTCTAGCTGCAACTGGTTCAAAAAAATAAGGTCACCGTACCCAGAAGGGTAGTTCTCAACCCTGCCCCTTCTGCCCAAGGCCTTGCCCCTTCCAGGTCAGCCTGCGGCCACATCCAAAATTTGTGAAGTGGTCCCCCTTCCAAAATTATTGCCCACCCCTGCAATTGACTCATAGGTGGTTTGTGGTCCACTATGACCCCTAGATCCCTTTCTGTAGTACTCCTTCTTAGATAATCACTTCCCATTCTCTGTGTGTGAAATGGATTGTTCCTTTCAAGTGGAGTACTTTGAATTTGTCCTTATTAAACTTCATCCTATTTACCTATTTCTTCAGTTTGTCCAGATAATTTTGAATTATGGTCCTATCCTCCAAAGCACTTGCAACTCCTCCCAGCTTGCTATCAAGGACCCTCAAAGAAGGGAAGGTGGAACTGCCAAAACCCAGAGCAATAAAACTAGAGAGCATCTAACAGAAACTGCAATCTTATTAATCTGGCATATGGCTAAATGAAAGTGGCCTGCAACATTTAGGAAGTGCTATGCTCAGTGTCAAGCCATGTTTAACAAATAAATGTCATGTGGCTGGCATTATTCAGCTACCAGGAAAAGCTATAAAGTTTGTTAGACTTGCTTTAAGCAGAATCTTTTTATATTTTCGACACACCACGTTCCACTTAAGTATTCTGGCTGCCATAGCAACATGGCACATTCATTCCGAGTGTCATTTTCCATCACAATCGGTTTGTTCGGAACTCTTCCCTGACTTCAAAACTTTTGTTACCGAGGTAACAACATTTCGTTTCCCATGGAAGTGCTTAGCTGTGTGCATATGTGGAGAGATGAGGTCTGTCCTCTGTAGGAGCTCAGAGTACAATGGGATGAAACATCAAGAATACTAAAAATATATATAATAAAAGAAGGGTGGGATGAAGGAACTGTAAGAGGTGCAGTGGCAGGCGGTCCAGTATGACAGACGACACAGCGGGATCCCAATGGGTGGCACCACAATTAGACATGCGGAAAAAAAAATCTAACATATCATAAAGACTAAGGCATACAGTAATAAAAATATAATACTTTGCCCTTTTAGGGACCCTTTCATATAAGGGTCCTCCGACAGTTGAAACATTTCCTTTTCTTTTCTTTCCAATGAAAGCTCACCAGAATTGATCTGCATTCATGAATTGTTTCAGTCAACCTGAATCTGCATTTTTTCAAACTTTTGAATGAGAAAAAATGTTGCCCAGGTCTGCTAAGAACCATCAGTAGCATAGCAGTCCCTGCACAAGCTTTCCTCACCTACCTCCGCAAAAGCTCTCCATAGAATCAGAAAAAGTTAAGGTTGGAAGAGACTTCAGGAGGTCACCAAGTTCAATTCCTTGCTCAAAACTGGGCCAATCCCAATTAAATCATTCTAACTGGGGCTCTCTCAGGCCTGGCCTGAAAAAGCTCTAGAAGTGGAGATTTTACCACCTACCTAGGCAACCCATTCCAGTGCTTCATCACCTTCCTAGTGCCTCACTGCTGCCATTCCAGTCTTGTCCATGCCCTGCAGTTTTACCCAATGAACCTCAACCTTGACCTGCAGCATCCCCTGCTAGGTTAGTCTTAGTCTAATTCCCTACCCCCACTGGTGTCATGGCATCTCAGTTTTCACCTGCAGCACCCCCTGACTCTTCCAATTCTGAGCTCCAGAAGCCATCCTCCAAACTTTCATTTTCAGAATATGGAGCCACCAAATCTGCTATTTGTATCTATCCTATTGAAAGGGCTGGTAGATAAGGAAGTGCTGGTGAAGCTCACAGTGAGAGAACATGAAATACAGTAGGATCTGGCATACATGAGGCATGATTACAGAAAATGCCTACTCCCAGCTAATTCATCAACCGCCCTTTTGCAAAACCAAGCATGAGCAGTTGATGCTTGACAGAGACATTCCAGACTGTGTGTGGTAAGATATCCCTGTGAGTCCCTAATCTCGCACAGCTGGGGGAGGCTGTGCATAGCAGAAGCTATTGGAAAATAAGGTTGATTAATAGACTGCAAATCAGGGCTAGCTCTGGTTTGTCTGCAGATTGCAATTGATTCATTTGGATGGCTAAACACATTTTCTGTTTACACTCTGTATCTTGGTGCACTAATGCTAGGCTGCTGCTGACTCTTGGGGCCATGTGTGGGTCACTGGGGGAGTCAGGCTTTGATTTTTATTCCATTGTAGTAATTCAGACAACTGTGCAAGCAATGTCATGTACAAATCTGTCGCCTGGACCACTGGCCACCATTACTTCTGAATCTGGGTCAGTGTGGCATTTGGAAAGAAACAATAAGCCCAAAGAACACAGGCCTTTTAGGCAAGGGGAGGGAGTGGAAGTATTTGTGAGATATACCTTGATGTGAGAAGTGAGGCAGTGTGACATCTGAGGCTGCAGGCCCATCTCCCTCCTGCACACCACACAGTTGATTCTCTGCTGCCAGACAGCAGTGTCTTTCAAATGTACATTTCTTGTTTACACCCTGGAAAGAGAGCTGGGGAAGGATATATACACATCCCTGAATCCCAGTTGATCCCCACCCCAGAACTGGACTCTATGTAAAAGAAACAGTGAGAGGCAAAAAGGTATCCTTTAAAAAGTGGAAGTTAAATCCTATTGAGGGAAATAGAAAGGAGCATAAATTCTGGCAAGTGAAGTTTAAAAATAATTCGAATGGCCAAAAAGAGAATTTGAAGAACTGCTAGCCATTCTCCAATTGGAGAACATTTCTGCTTGCCTAACCACACTCTAACAACCTGCAGGTGGCAATCTTGACACAAGCCAGCTCTTCAAGCAAAATCTACAGGGAAAGCTTGGAATTATAGTACATCCACAAATTCAATTCCCA
>CM057845.1:85616943-85631258 GCA_030068395.1 Apalone spinifera
GGGTGGAAGCTCTCTCGCAGGGCCTCCTGGGTACTGACAGCCCCCTGATGGACTTCCGGGATGGCAGCCTGCAGAAAGTGCAGCCAGGCTTGCAGCAATGTATCCATGAGAAGCACCAGAGTGCCCAGGGGCAGATCTGGCTCCATGTTGCAGAGTGCTGTGGTGTCCCGAGTGAGGGCAAACAGAGCACGCAGAGACAAAATGCTTTGCTGTCCCTCATTGAGGTAGGCAAGTAAGCAGGGAAAGCTGAGAACCGGCTGTCCGGGGCATCCCTTTAAGCACAGGCCTCAGATAGCCTCAGGCAGCAGCCACACAAAGTAACTCCTGACCGGATGCCCTGCCAGACCTGGTTCTGGCTGGCCTTAAATGCGATTCAGCATCCACTCAGCGTGGACGCACTATTTTGAAATAGCAAAACGCTATTTCAAAATGCATTGTGTGTGTAGATAGTGTTATTCGAAATAACCTGTCATGTAGACATACCCTAACAGACTAACTTGGCTACCCCCTGAAGCTCAACAACAACAACAACAACAACAATTCATCAGAACTTCAGAAAGCCCAACCAACCAACGGTGCCACTGGACAATTGAGAAGCTAAAGGAGCACAATAAAGCCATTGCAGAAAAACAACTGATTCTTTGCATCAGTCTTCACAGCTGATGATAGGAGGGCAATTTCCAAACCCATGCCATTCTTTTTAGGTGAAAAATCTGAGGAGCTGTCTCAGTTTGAGGTATCATTAGAAGAGGTTTGTGAACAAAGTGACAAACTAAACAGTAATAAGTTACCAGGGCCAGATTATGTTTACCCAACAGGTCTAAAGGAGCTCAAAAGTGAAGTTGCACAAAGATGGTAACCTCTCATTTACATCAGCTTTTGATTTGAGGACAGCTAATGTGACACCCTCAAAAAAGAGGTGATCCCAGTAATTACAGGTCAATAAATCTAACTTCATTACTGGGCGAACTGGTTGAAACAATGGTAAAGAACAGAATAATCAGCCATAACGATTAACATGATTTGTGGGGAAAGAGCCAACAGTTTCTGTAAAGAGAAATCATGCCTCACCAATCTACTAAAATTCTCTGAGAGGGTCAACAAGCCTATGGACAAGGGGGATCCAATGGCTCTAGTGTACTTAGATTTTCACAAAGCCTTTGACAAGTTCCCTCACCAAGGGTTCTTTAGTAAAGTAAGCCGTCATGGGATAAGAGGGAAGGTCCTCTCCTGGACTGGTAACAGATTAAAAGATGGGAAACAAAGTGTAAATGTGCTTGCTCAAGAGATATATTGGAAACAATAAGGTTATGTCTACACTGCAGGCTTCTCGTGCAAGAACGCCTGTTCTGCGTAAAAATCTTGTGGAGCGTCCACACTATAAGCCCGTTCTTGCACAAGAAAGTTTACAGTAAATTGTCAGAAGAGAGGGTTTTTTGCACAAGAGTTATACTTCTCCCCATAAGGAATAAGCCTTTTTGCACAAGAGCTGTTGCGCAAAAAGGCTAGTGTGGATGGGAACAGGGTTTTTTTGCACAAGAAACCCCTATGGCTAAAAGGGCCATCAGAGCTTTCTTGCACAAGAGAGCATTCACACTGCCGTGGACGCTCTTGCACAAAAGTACATGGCAGTGTGGACATGCTTTTGCAGAAGAACTCTTGTTTCTAAAAAACTTTTTGCACAAGAAGCCTGCAATTTAGACAGAGCCCAAAAGTACAAAGAAGGGTAGCAAAAATTATTAGGGGCATAAAACTACTTTCCATATAAGGAAAGATTAATAAGACTGGGACTTTTCAGAATAGCAAAGAGATGACTGGTGGGCGGGGGGAAGTGTCTATAAAAAATATGTTTGAGGTCTATAAAATCATGATGGGTGCAGATAAAGTAAATAAGGAAGTGTTATTTGTGCCTTGTCTAACACAAGAACTAGGGGTCACCAAATGAAATTACTAGGCAGCAGGTTTAAAAACAAACAAAAGGAAGTATGTTTTCACATAATACAGTCAACCTGTGGAACTCTTTGCCAGAGGATGCTGGGAAGGCCAAGACTATAACAAGGTTAAAATAAGAACTGGATATATTCATGGAAGTTAGGTCCATCAATGGCTATTAGCCAGGATGGGCAGGGATGGTGTTAGAAGCTGGGAATGGGCAACATGGGACAAATCAGTCAATGGTCGCCTGTTCTGTTCATTTCCTCTGAATTACCTGGCATTAGCCACAGTCAGAAGATAGGCTACTAGGCTAGATGGACCTTTGGTTTGACCCAATATGGCTGTTCCCATGTAGGTGGCAGGGGCAAAGATTATTTTAAGTCACTTTTATACCTCCCCTAACCTGAGCTAGCTGAGAACCACTTTGGTTTCTGGTGCAGGTTACAGCAGCCTTCAATTGCACTCTGCTGCCACAGACCCAAGGGGCAATTGCAGCCATGGGGAATATCTGGAGTGAAGTAGCTTTTGGCTTCATTTTCTCCTATCCTGCATGCCAAAGCATTATTCCAAAAAGGCCTTTATCATACTGACGAGGTATTGGCCCAAGAGGCCTCTGAGAGCACAGGGTAATGCTACTGTGAAAGACCCTTGCACAGGCTACAGAAGCCTAGGGAGGCGCCTCAGATGTGGCTACATTCCTGCACAACCACTTATCTGCTTTGGGCCCATAGAGTCTGCCTCTGCTCTGAGGAGTTTCCTTAACAGACTGGTGATCAGGCTGAGGGGACAGTGAGTGTTTAATGGGGACCCAGGTGTCCAAGAGCTGTCTGGGAGCTCCAAGTTCTCAAAGGGATAAATTTCAACAGCTGCTGAAAGCCCAGCTGAACAAACAATCTGTAAAAAACAACTCCAAGCAGCAGCCCTGGCGGTTACAGTGCACCAGCTCTCCCCTCTGAGTGCACAGCTGTCCCCAGAATAAACAGGAAGCAGTTTTATCCTCTGAGGACCAAGGAGGTGAAAGGGTCAATTCTTTAGATTGTCCCCCCCCAGGCAAACAGCGCAAGCCCCAGACAAACGCATTTTCTATTTTTCCTTATAGATGAGGGACCCAACCATGGAGTTCCTGTCCCTGGGTCTATTTGTTGCCCTGAAAACACTCTTTCCAGGGCAGGGCAGGCCAGTTGGTGGGGGGGGGAGAGGGAGGATAATGAGAGCAGCTGCTCCAGGGCCCGGCAATTCTAAAGGGCCTGGAGCTCCTGACTGCTGCCACTTCAGTAGTGCCCCAGACCCTTTAAATTGCCACCCCAGTGTGGTGCTCTGGGCAGTTCTCAGGGCCAGGGGGAAGGGGGCCAGCATGGCACACTCTGGGCAGTGCGGAGGACTAGCTGGCCACAGCCCCATCCCTTCCACCCGAGTCCCTGCCTATTCCGTTCTCTTGGCGCTGGATAATTGGTGACAAGTTTTACCCATAAGGCTTCAAAAGTGAAGTGAACTCACAGAGGTGCTGGAATTAGGGGCTTCCCTCTGGTTTGAAGTGGTTTCCCCTCACATAAGGTTTACAGTTTGGTTCAATGGCTTTCTGCACACACAGCCTCCCCACACACACACTCGCCAATTATTGCTGCGCCCCGGAAGTCATGGCAGGAAGAAAGCCAAGTAACGTGACAAGAGGAAGAGCCCTTGCCCTGCAGATGCCTTTCCAATGGGCTTGTGGCTCACAGGCACCAGGTTCACATGGGATCCTAGAAATGTGTCTGTCCTGTTTGATTATGAGTGATCTTGCATGTTAATTTCATGCTAGTGTTACTGGGCAAGAATCCTGGCTAAGGATGTACAGTAAAGTCTTGGTTATCCGACCAAAACAGGACCGGAGGATGGTCGGATAACCAGAAATGTCAAATAGGGAAGGCAGCTGGCGGGGGGAGGAAGCCTCAAAGAAGCTGGTGGGGGGAGGAAGCCTCAAAACCCCACTTGGGTTTTGGGGGCGGTTGGCGCTGCCCCCTCCGTGGATTCCAGACGCCGTGTCCTCCCCCTTCCTCCCTCCTCCCCTGGGCCGCCCAGACACGCCCAAGGCCCCGGCACTCCTGCCTCTCCTCAGCCCGGTGGTGGCCCCTCCCCTCACCCCCCCCCCAACCTTTCTGCCTCAGCTTGGACTCCGGGCCGCCTGGACATGCCCAGGGCCCCGGTGCTCCTGCCTCCCCTCGCCACACCCCCTCCCCTTCCATTCCTGCCTCAGCACGGACTCCCTGCTTGCTCCGGCCGTGTCCGGGCCCGCTCCTAAAAGTGGAGCCGCTAACGCGGCAGGACGGCCAGGATTGGGCCCAGCATATCTGAGCGCCAGGTGAGTCCGCAGCATGGGCGTGAGCTGCCCCATGCGTGGAGTGGAGTGGTAGGGTTGCCGAGCCTGCGCTGCGTGCCATTGTGGTATGAAGTGTCCCTGGAGCCCCGTGCAGTCACGTGACAGCCGACACGGTCGGCTAAAACCGAAGGTCGGATTAGTGAAAGTTGGATAACCGAGTCTTTCATCCAAACCGGCAATGTTATGGTGTTTGCCAGGAAAACTTTATCCCTTTGATGCAATTTCTTATGCTCATTCTAAGTTCAAAGATAAGTAATTTGGTCATTTTTCCCCCTATTTTGTCCTTTGGGGAGAGGAGAAACATTAATGTTTTGGTCTTTTTTCCCCTCAACCAGGCAATTCACTGAAAAAGAAAAACTAGTGCCCCGTGAAGGCTGAAAAATTGCACAGGGTGCACTCTTGTTTATTTTGTGACCACATGGTGATGGCAATGCCCTTGTGACTTAGAGGCTCTGTTTTTGGAATTCCCAGTATCCTGCTCTGTCACTTGGGTCTTCAGAATGCAGCAACTTGGTTGCTAATGTGTTGCAGTTCTCATGATCATATTCAGTCCTTATGGCTTTCTTTCTATTGGCTGACTAGTCAGTGGCGGATTTGGTATACATGAGCCTCATTGGTCTATAAAGTTCTGTATAGGAGTGGCCTAACCTTATTGTTTTGAAATGTTGTTGAAAGACTTGCCCATTGCTGTTGTTCCATTGTCTGATTTGAAATTTTCTTTTATTAATGAAGGAGAAATTATTATTCAACACCTTGGCTGTGTCTACACTGGGCCACTTATTCCGGAAAAGTCAGCCGCTTTTCCGGAATAAGCTGCGAGCTGTCTACACTGGCCCCTTGAATTTCTGGAAAAGCACTGATGATCTACTGTAAGAAATCAGCTGCTTTTCCGGAAAAACTATGCTGCTCCCGCTCGGGCAAAAGTCCTTTTTCCGGAAAACTGTTCCGGAAAAGGGCCACTAGACAGCACAGTAGTGTTTTCCGCAAAAAAGCCCCGATCGCAAAAATGACGATCGGGGCTTTTTTCCGGAAAAGCGCGTCTACATTGGCCACAGACGCTTTTCTGGGAAAAGGGCTTTTCCGGAAGAGCATCCTGCCAATGTAGACGCTCTTTTTCTGGAAATACTTATAATGGAAAACTGTTCCGTTTTAAGCATTTCCGGAAAATCATGCCAGTGTAGACGTAGCCCTGGAGTGCTTTTGCAAGGGGGGATTGCAATATAAGTACAATTTTATTATTACAAATGTGCACACACAAGTCAGGAGTATTCAGAAATTATTGGGCCAGATTCAGGAGTCCCTGAATGAGACTTTGTGGGCTTGGGCTCGAAGGATAAGCAGCAGTGTGCATGCACATAATATTTATGTTGCCATGTATGCTGTTTTTGTACCCAAATGCAGAACAGGATGGTGCAGCGTGGCAATGTTAGCACTGTGGGGGAACAGTGTGTTAATTGTCTGATTCTAGAAATAAAAGGACCAGAAGCCAAGCAAATCCAACATTAGTGTTCCCATAGCAACATTAACGTTACTACTCACGGCACCGGCCTTGGAATCAGGAGAGCTGGGGTCTATTCCCAATGGTGCCACTGATCTGTTGGCAGAACCAGATGAATGCAGGCACAAACTAGGCATGTGTCTAAGGTCAATTCTCAAATTTGGACCAACCTGATTAGGGCTGTGACCCTCTGCTGCCAGATTACAATGCTGCCTGCTGAAATTGGACTTGGCTGCCCTGCTATCAGGATCGAGAAGGGGCTGGGCCAAACCTGAGTGGTATTGCAGCACTGTGCACCAGGTTGCAATGCCACTCACCAAAGTCTGATCTACCTCCCACTCCCTCAAGCCCCATTCAGTTTCACCAGTAATAGGTGAAGCCAGTTTGGCCTGCTGGGAAACCTTAGGCAATTTGTGACTCAGTTTCCCCTCACACTCTTTGTCTTCTCTATTTGGAGAGTGAGCTCTCCAGGGCTGCATTGTTCGTTGTTTTGTCCAATGCATACTACAATGGGTCCCAGTTTCAGTCAGGGCTTGGAGGTGCTACCAGAATTCAAATGCAATTATTTTTATTAATAATAATTTACCTATGGCATGGAAAGCACAGTTGTAACTGTTTGTACAGGGACATGAATATTACAAGGCCACAAGATGATACAACAGAGGGCAGAGGGGACAATTGTCCCACGCTCCCAGTTTCTACAGGAGCGGTGGCAATGGCCAGAGCCCTTTAGAATTATCACTGGAGCACGGTGCTGTGCACCCCAGAGCCCTATGCCGTGCACCCAGCCAGCTGTGAGAGCTGGGGGATGAGAGAGGAACCTGACAATCTGGGCAGTGTTGAGGGTGGGCTGCCCCAGCCCCACCCCTTCTACTTGAGGGCCTGCTCCTTCCAGGAACATGGAGCCGCTCCCCCTGCCCACCGTTGCCAAGGGATCCTGTCAGCTCCCCTGCTTTCCAGGCACACTGTCAAAGCTGATTTGCCTCTGCTGATGGACTCTAAGGGGCACACTCACAATAGATCGTGCAGATGTGGTGGAGATCTGTGGCCTAATGGTGGTGGGTATAAATATAACACTAACGCTGGATAGCCCCATTTTTCACAGAGCAAATGGGATACACATATTAAGAAATGCTCAAGAACGAGCAAGCTAATGTGCCTCCTTGAATTTTGAGGGCCTGGGATTACCACAGGAATAACCATCAGGTTTATTGAGCATGTGCCCGCCAGTGAGACGTCCACAATGAGCCAGTCAAAAAACTCACAGCTATTTCCAAACATGCCCTGAATCCTGCGTGAAACTACAGACCAGTCAGTTTAACTTCTGTGCCAAGGTGGTTTCTAGTCCCTGTGACACAGTGGGTATGTCTGTATCAGATGGGGAGCTCCATTTTGTGGGGTATCAAACGCATCTGAATTTGCCTAGGAACCGTGCTTGACCTTTGTTGTAGGGCTCTCGTGGAGAAGACACCAAGTCAAAAGTCTGGAGCTCTCAGCTATGCTTGTCTCAGCAGCTGACTCATAGAACAAGAGGATCCACAAGGGAGGCAAACAGCTGGAATTTTCCATCTGACTACACGGCAATGAGGCCGATACTCCATTTATGAGTTGGGTCAGGTTCCTGCCTGCAGAGCCTATTAACACAGAATTGAAGAGCTTATTGGAACAGGAGGGCCTCTGCCCAGCCTGAAATGCGAATATATCTTGGACTCATGGAAGGGGGCAGCTCAGACCAACGGAGAGGTCAACCTAGGACTTGCATCATTTTCAAAGATCTGTAACTTTTGAATGCTTTAACAGTCTCTGTGGCAAAGAAATTCTTCTGCTAAGCCTGCAGTTTTTACTTTCCTGCCACTTTTCTCCCAAAGGGGTTAAACTAGAAGCCCAGAGTGACCAGTCTTGGTGGAGCCTGGAGAATTATATACATGTGAGCAGGGGGCTTAGGAAGTCTCAGATACCAGTTTTAGGGTTAGGGCTGATGAACAATGATGCACGCTGTCCTAAGGAAAGGTGTCAGCAGAAACCTATGGAGAGGCGGAGCTGCCGGTGGACCGCGTAAGGTGTATCAACCCCTGCCCCCTCCATTGCACCCAGGTTGGGATGGTAAAACCCTGCCAGGTGAACTTTTGAACTCTGGGGCGGCACTGACTCAGGGCAGAGACTTTTAGGGTGTCAGACTTTGGGTGATTTTGGGGTTGCTGGACTCGAGAGACTTTGGGGTGTTGGACTTTTGGGGACCTTGGGTGATTTATGGCGGGGGGGGGGTCTTTGCTCATGTCTGGTTTATGAATCTGAGTTGTGGTGTTTTCCCACTTCAGTGCTGATGTCAGTTACCTTGTATTATTAAGGATTTGCTGCTATACCAAAGCTCTGTGCTTGCGAGGGGGGGAAGACTTGCCTCTGAGGCACCGAGGGGTGCGTAAGATTTCCCAGGTCACCAGGTGGGGGCTCGAGCCGCCGTTGTATTATGTTGTTGGGAGGAGACCCCTAGATATTGAACCCGGCCCTTGCTGCAGTTAACTTGTCCTGGCAGAAGGGTTACACCAATATAAAATGGTGAGGTTCTGCATATCTCCCACTGAGGCAGGTACTGAAGGAAAGAAACCAGACCATGCCAAGGGAAAGAATGCAGAATGTGTTAAAAATTAAGAAGCAGAGACAAAAGTCAGGATTAAGGCACAGGATTAAGGAGGGATGGCTGTGCTAAGTCAGAGATGGGAGTGAGCATAAGGTTGGAGGAGGGCAGGCTCAGACCTGTGTTTCTTGGCCTGCGACGGACTTCCTAATAACCAGCTGTGACAATCAATACAGAGCATTCCATTCCATTGTCCTGCCCCTGGACAAACCCCACAGGTCTGGGCATAGAAGCTACAGGCTGTGTAGGGAACTCTGCAAGGCAGCCAGAGGTTGGAAGCCAAATTTGGAAAGGTGTGTGGGAGGGCACCTGACCCAAGGCAGGTTAATGGGAACCTGGCACAAGGCAAACATTGGGGTGGAGGAGGGGAAAAAACCATATGAAGCAGGAATAATGGCGCTTGTTGGGAGAGCACTGCTGGAACAAGGAAATAGTTCTTACTGTGTTCCCATCCTTCAGTAACGGGAGCACTGAAGAGGAAGAGAGGGAGAAAGTGTGCATCTGTAGAGCTAGGCTAGATCTGAAGTTGAGGGAAATAGACCTAGAATTAGTGGATCACAGGGAGGCCGTTGTGGGAGTTAGTGCTGAAAACAAAGTTGGTAACTAGGTCAGGTTCTGTTCTTGGCTTTCAGTTAGTCAGCCCTGACTCCAAGTGTATGTCTAAAATTCAACAGCCCCACATTTAACCAGAGGGTCAATACAAACAGCTCCTTGTACTAGAGCCACAGCATAATGCCACTGAGGGCCAGGCTGTGGTTTATTACTTTTTACTCTACAATCCCTATGGTTCAGTCCCCACAGAGGTCTTCCAGTTTCTCATTGCTGGCACTTTACAAAGGAAGAAAAAGTCACTCAGCTTCCCAGAGTCCTGCTGTGATGAGATGAAGGGATCTCCCACTGCTTGTTACAATGAGCGCTGAAGTAGGGCCCCTGAATGTGCTGCTGTTATTTATTGTTTGTATTCCCATCACACCTAGATCTCTGCTGGGATCAGAGCCCCCTTGGGCCAGGCATGTGCAAACATGCAGTGATTAAGAGGTGGTCCCCGCTGTGAAGATGTTACAATCTACACAGCCAACTAAGGCAAAGACAAGCAGCAGGAGGGGAAATGGAGGCAGAGCAAAGTGAAGTAACTAGCTCATGGTCCCAGAGCTGCAGAGCTGGAAGCAGAACCCATCTCTCCAAAGTCCTTGTCCTGTTCCTGGCCCACTGGATCATGCTGCCTGTGGAAGCATCAGCACTTCCTCTTCCATTGTTTGTCTCACCGCCTGCAGCGATAGCTTTCTGGATTCCAGGGTTTATATACTTGTTTTAATTAAATGACACTGAAGTTGCCTGCAGAGGTCACCTCACCACATTTCACAGGGTGCTTGGTGAAAGCATGCAGCTGAGTGATGCAAAGATGATGACTCAGCCACTCTGAGTCTTTTCCCCACTATGCTGATTTTACAGCAGTGTAGCTCCACCGCCATTTCAGCTGAGACACTTCTGATTGACCATAAGAACGGCCAGACTGGGTCAGACCAAAGGTCCATCTAGCCCAGTATCCTGTCTGCCAACAGTGGCCAATGCCAGGTGCCCCAGAGGGAGTAAACAAGAACAGGGAATCACCAAGTGATCTGTCCCCTGCCTTTCATTCACAGCTTCTGACAAACAGAGGCTTGAGTAAGCATGAGAAGAAGTCAAAGCTAGTGAGTTTCCTCGAGCCTCACATCAGGCTGTTGTGGCTAATGGTCACTGCCACCTTCTAGGATCATTGTGGCCCAAAGAGATGACCAGTCTTTGCATTCAGGGCCCCATATTGATCCAAACAGACTGGTACAACTTTGTATGCTGACACCTGGGGTATTCGGGTAGCACTCCTCTGCTTGAACCCTACAGGCACCTGCTTCATTTTTAAACAAATCAGGCCACTCCTCAGCTAATTGGTACCATGGCCCTCCCTATGACAATATGGGTGTTCTTGTTAGAGCACAAACATGTAAAAGTAGCAATCTGTGGCTGCAGGATAGCTCTCAAGCTTGCACTCTCTGGCTTTGACTGTCCTATTCCTCTAGTAGCACAATCCTAAAAGAGCAACCCATTCTTATCTAGGAACAACATGAACTGGGTGCAGCTACACCACCCTATAATCGTGTTGTAGCAAATCCATGGCCATCCGAGAACTCCAGAATTGTCACAATGCTGCAAGCCACAGCATCCTGGAACTCCAGGGCTGATGAAAGGTGTCCCAGCCATGAGTCACCCCCATGCTCTGAAAAAACAGAACAAAAACCCCCAAGACTTCTTTACAATGTCAAGCTTTGCATCTAAAAATGGAGGCCCCGCAAACACTTTTGAATTGACCTTCACTTTTAAGTTCTTTAGGTAGGGATCATCTTCCTATTGTGCTAGTAGCTGAGCAGCTCACAAATGTTAATGTGCATGTGGGGAAGGGAAGCATTAGACAACTCATTTTACAAATGGGGAACTGAGGCACAGGGAAGCTAAGTGACATGCCTAAAGTCCCCCAGGAAATCTGGTGGAGGAGGGACTTGAAGCCAGATCTCCTAAGTTCTAGGATACTGTTCTAACCACTGGTCAGGCTCTCTCTTAATAGTGCTACAGCACTAACGTAGTCAGTGTCCCACCCAGTCTTAATTTGACCCCTGCTCAAATTTGCCCCTAAAGTGCAATGCTCAAAAGAACAAATGACTAAAGCTAGAATTCCATTTGCAAGACAGAATAACAGTACTGAACACCCCAGCATGACTTATTCCAACCAAACTCCATGCAATAGTTGCTAGAGAATAATAGTCACACTTACATAACCCAGCACCCTATAATCAACACATCATATAACCCCCCAAAGACATCAATCATTCCACCCCAGTCACAGGAATACTCTCCTGCTCTTCCAACGCATCACGCAAGAAGAGAGCCCATCGCGGGCTGCCTTATAACCTGGGACTGCCTCCTTACAACCTGAACTGCACATTCAACAAACAATGTTTCAAGTCACCAGGAGAAATTGAACCACACTTTGTGATCACAGCACAAAGCAAGTGACAAAGGAAGGTTGAGTGGGTAGGGTGAGTCGGGGGGGGGGGGGGGGGGGGGAGGGGAGAAGGGAAGCGTGAGTGAGAAACTGATGGGTTCCATTCATTTCTAGACATCATGATGCTTAAGATCAGGGGTGGCCAACCAGTTAGAGATGAAGAGCCAAAATAGGAATGGATAGAGTGCAAAGAGCCACGTATTCTATATATATTTATTTTATATATCTATATAGAAAGATATAGTACACAAAACTTAGTGATAAAAACAACATTACAGGAGGCCCTCAACTTGCAAAGCAATTGGTTCTGGGGGAAGCGTCGCAAGCGTGTCATAAATGCGGGCCGAGGACGTTAGTCGGGAGTTTCCGGCCCCTTCTGCACTTACAAAAATGGTTTTAAGTGCAGGGGGTCGGAACTTGTTTTGGACAAAAACCAATAAAAAGTCTCAAATAGTCACTTAAATTCATTGCCAGTTCATACATCAGAGAACTTGACAAGGAACAAACATCAAACTAAAACAAAACAAAACAAAACCCAAAAAACCCTTTAAAAATACAGTAATATTCTCACACTAAAAAAAGAAGCATCCCCACCATGTATTTTAAACTTAACATGACTGCCCTAATATGTCCTGTGAGTTTTTTAAAATTAACTGAACTTAGAAGAAAATTAGCCAAAATTTGAAGTGCCTGTCCCAGACTGCAAATATGAGAGAGTTTCAAAAATAATAGCAGAGACTCATCTCAGAATTGCTTCAGCCTGGCAAGCAATAGCCTTTGAATTTTCTTTAAAGAAACAGTGTAAATCAGGTATATGCTGATTTTTTTTTACCCTGGAATTTGAGTGTTACATCTGTGTTGGCTGCCTTATTCTGCATCCACAAAAACTTTGAGTTTAAGGTGCTTCAGCCCCCGCCCCAACCCAATGACCCCCTTTCCACAGAGCCAGGCACTCCCAGCTAGCTGCCAACCCAATGCCCTCCCTCTCCCCCAAAGCCAGACAGCCCCCCCCACTCTATTCCAATCCCCCTTCCCTCCCCCAGTCAGCCACCTCCAGGCTCGCCCCCCCCCCACTAACCCAATCCTCCTCCCCTCCCCCAGAGCCAGACCCTCCCCCCCACTCAAACCCAATCCCCCTGCTCTCACCCAGAGCCAGCCACCCCCTCCCCACCCCATTCTAACTCCTACATTAAGTCCAGAGGTCCCAGGTTCAAATCCACCCAGGTGGTGGTTACACCAGGAAGCACTCAATCAGGTACTAATTCTTCTGCCTGGACAGCTCATTTTATCAACCAGAGAGGAGCAGGGCCTCAGGGCTTCCCCAAAACCAGCAAAAGGGAGGGAAGATATAGCTCTGATTATAGACTCACAGACTTTAAGGCCAGAAGGGACCATCATGATTGTCTAGTCTGATCTCTTGCACATCACAGGCCACAGAGCCTCACCCACCTGCCCCGATCATCCGGCTGTACTGAAGTCCTCAAATCCTGGTTTAAAGGCTTCAAGTTACAGAGAATCCACCATTTACACTAGTTTAAATCAGGAAGTGGCTTGTACCCCATGCTGCAGAGGAAGGTTAACCCCCCCCAAAACCCACAACTCCCCCCCACCACAAGGGGTCTGCCAGCCTGAACTGGGAGAAAATTCCTTCCTGACCTCAAACATAGCCATCAGTTAGACCCAGAGCATATGGGCAAGACCCACCAGGCAGACACTTGGGAAAGAATTCTCTGTAGTAACTCGAGCCCACCCCATCTCCAGCCATTGGAGACATTTGCTGCTAGCAGTCACAGATCAGCTACATTAGGCAGTCTATTGCTTCTAGGGAACAGCTTCTGTGCCATCCCTGTTTTTAACCCCCTTTCGCAGCATATGCACATCCCCTCCCTTGGAGTGCAGGTACCAAGGGGCATGGGTGCTACCTGTTCAGCCACCTGACCATCACAACCGCTGTTGGTCCATTGCCTTAAGGCCTATTGGTCTAGGATCAGTTGCATCACCCCTTTTGCTCTCAGGGCAACACAGCACCAGAACTAGAGTCCATAATAATAGCCCTCAGTTCAGGGCAGCACAGCCTAATGGCTAGAGTTATAGGCTTAGGACAGTAGCCCCAGTAGGAGGGCCCAGGCCCACCCACCCTACTCCACCAGACCCTGATCCAGGGCCCTATTAGTGGCAGAGTGCTCTGCCATCCACTCAGCAGGGAATCCAACCAAAACACACTGACATTACTCAGGAGGGAGGTAACACTCACAAACCTTCCCTAGGTCACTTCCTACCAGATCCAGCATAGGGCTGCTCCACATGGTCTCCAGATCCTTTGGTTCTGCAGCATCAGCCTCTCTCTAGGGCTCCTCCAGCACCTTAAGGCAGGTCTCCCAGGTCTCTGGCTGGGATTGCGCTAGAACTCCTGCAACAGATCCTTATCCTCCACTGTCTAGTCCAGACTGAGCTGAGCTGCTCCCTTTTATACTGCTCCAGCACTTGGCCCATGCCCAGTGTGGCGGAGGGGCAGGACTTCCTCTGCCCACAGGATTTTAACCCCTCCTGTCTCATCACAGGGTATGCACACTCTGTCACACCCCTGCTTGCTCCAAGCAGCCCCTAGAACTCTGAGAGCCCTTCAGAAAAGTGCTGTGGCTTCCACATGCTGTCAGCTTTGTGTCAGGGGTCCAGTGGCTTACAGAGAGCACCACACAAGGTTCCCTCATGCGCTCTCCACATGAGAGGAACCTAACTTGGCTCTTTCCTGTATTCTTCCCGCTTTCACATCCAGACATGTCCCTACTGAATCCAGGGCTACGGCTATACTATAGCCTTCTTCTGGAAAAGCTTATGCAAATAAAGTGCG
>CM057845.1:85631358-85651440 GCA_030068395.1 Apalone spinifera
ACCAGTCTAGACACAGCCCTTGGGTTTAACTGCAGTGGCAGCCTTGCAATTAGTTCATTCCCTTTAACTAGGCCGTGACCACCTCAGGGGCTGCAGGCTCTCCAGAAGGGTTTGGGCAATTTGACCCTGCCTTGACCTCTTGTAGACTTAGAACAGGCGGGCGCCAGGCTCTTGCTTGTATCAATTACACACCTCCATTGTGAATGTCAAACCAATTAACCACAGCTCTTTCCCCTCCAGAGCACCAGGGCAGGAGGCTGCCATTTGGGGAAATGTCAGCAACGGCGCCATGTGTGTAATTGGACACTGCGCCTCCACTCCAGCTGAGTGCTACAGCTTATTCTGGGATATGGGCGGCGAGGGGGACAAGAAGGCCATGCACTGTGGGGAGCCAGCCCTTATTTGGGCTGCTTTCTCAGCTCCTCTCCTACACTCTTTTCTTTCTTCCAAGGCTTGGGGCTCAGGGGGCTACTCCTCTGCCTCCAGCAGTCACATGGGTGTAGGTGCCCCCCTGTCTTTTGACTTTCCTTGCCTCACCACATGGAACAGCTGTCCTGGGCAGCAGGTGGCTAGACACTAGGGTGAGCCTGTGATGTAGGCAGACACATGCAGCCCCTCCTACTAGAGAGCCTGGCGAGGCACAAAGACAGCAATTCCACCAGCTGAGTGAATGGGGTGCATTCCTCAACCCTCTCTGGCAGAGCTATGCACAGGTAGGAGCCTGGGTTTCAGGTGCCACGTCTCCAACATCTTCATCACCAGCTGTTAGTGACTGCCCCTGTCCTGGGGAATCATTACTGCAAAGCTGGCCAGGCAGCAGGGCCTTGGGACTGGACTTATTCATGCCACAAAACACAGGTTGCCTTTGCATTACCCTTACCCAGGTAGCAACAATACCAGGTGAAAGGCCACTGCTTGAACCCTCTCAGACTCAAATCCCTCTCGGCACAGTCTCAAGGCTTCATAGGCCTTTGGCTTGCAAAATGGGGAAACCGCTTTCAAAGTTAACCCAAAGAAACACCTGGGTGAGAGCCCAGGGCAAGAATCATTATTAAACCATGGCGAGCAGCACACTCGATGTTCATCTGCTGCCAACTTTCTTCTAGGTGTGCCGCTGAGAGGCGCAGAACAGACACGAGGGGACACAATACACAGACCAAAGCCAACAGGGAGCTGTGCATTTCAAAATGGATCACACCTAAGGCAGTTAAAAATCCTTTTCTATATGCGAGAATCACTGTCCTTGCCTCAGAGAGCTGAGGAGTGCACATAGGAGAGGAAGTAGGCTGCGTGACTGAACAGGAAAGGGAAATGGGCCATGTCACAAGACCTGTTAATATGCTCTCTGTGGAAAATGTTTGGGAGCCTTTAAAGGTTCTCTCTTGTGTGGCATTATGAAGCTCATGTTGCTCCTGTTCAATAGGCAGTGCTTTATGTTGATGTAAGGGAGAGATAGGGCCCATTCCCAGTGCATGTTTCCAGTCTCTCCTTAGCAGCGGGATGAGGGGTGCTGTGGAGAGAGCACACTGTGCTTGTGGGAGAAAGGAGCCGAGTATGCCTGCATGGGCTGGTCCTGCTGACATGGCATATAAAAGAGACTGAGGGGATAAAACTAAGCTAGAGATGTACCCAGAACAGCCCTGCATGCTGGGGCAGTTTGGATCTGTATCAGATCAACATTAGGTCCCAGTTGAACCCAAATCCTGGATCCAAACTCTCCCCACTGTGAGTTGAATCCAGATCCAAACAGACCACCAAACCAACAATGGGCCAGCTTCTCTCTACCTTCGCTACCTCCCGGCATGTGTAATAATATAACTAAGTCAGAATTTCACTACCAAAAAAAGGAATAACTAGGGAAGCTTCCTCTAGCCAAAAGGTGCCATGTGACCAGCCACATGCTAAGAGTTTATGGCCAGCAAGCCTCAAACTGAAGATGATTTACTTTTTTTCATAAACATGCCTTATCTCTCCAACTCCAGTTTTTGCCCACAGCTGTCCTGGGGCTGTAGCATTACAGAATGGTGTTCTTGGATCTCTAGTGGCCTCTCCTGGCCATGAGTATGTATTCCCATGGAAATCCTTCCATACCCCAGACCGTGTGCGTATGTGTGTGTACACTTCTTGATTCTGAAAATGCTACAAGCATCAGTCTCTTCAAGGACTTTAAGTCCTGTACTCAGCATCCTCACCCCTATTTATGCTGGACCTGAGAGCAAATGATATTTAAGTGAAGTGATTGCTAGAAGATCTCAGATGCAGCATCACCATACTGCCTTACTATCTTCCAGGATAGTTTATCTTGTGGATAGGACAGACCTAAGTAAATTTTCCACTGTTGATATTCTCACCTTCTTATCCATAGCTACCCTGATTGAATTAGCTCTGATGTACCACTCCCATCTCTGTAGCCTTCCTGTTTCTTTTTTCTTTCACTTCATACATCTGACGGAGTTACAGCTCATGAAAGCTATGCCCTAATGAAATTGTTAATCTTTAAGGTGCTACCAGCCGCCTTGCTGTTTTTAAGGACAGAGACTAACATGGCTGCCTCCAAAGCCTGTTATTAGGATGTGTGCACAGAATCAGGACACTCCCACAAGTGTAAGGATAGGCAGTGACTCTAGATGTATACACACGGTCTGCAAAAGAAATCCCAGTTAGTTGCCTCTACCCGTGAGCTAATCCTTGCAGAACAGTAACATACATTTAGATGCTTGTTAAGCCCTCTTTCAGTAACATCTTGCTCTTTGTATGAAGCAAGAGATTTGCTTCTTTGCTGTTGGGACAGCACCCCATGGTTAGCTACATACTAATGTGCTCGCCACACGTTTCGGCCCCACACTGCAGACTGCATAATGTGTCGTTGCTCCTGTGCAAAGTGACTCCTTGAACTTACATTTGTATGTGTAACCTCAACTAACAGGGCTGACTGAAGGCCCATCTTGGGAGAGGAAATGTATCCAGTGGCTCAGCTACCAGGGAATGCAAATAGAGGTCCCGCCCTAGCATGAGCAAAGCAGAGCAGGTCCCATGACAATGGAGAATCCTGCAGAATGACAAATGGGACCTGGGAAAAAACTCCTCCCTCCGCTTTCTTTAGAACACCACAAAGCCATTGGTACCTTTTATTTGGAGTTTCAATACAACTAAAAGCTTTACAATATTTTATTAAAATGTCATCATGATGTATCATAGCTTCTCTAGGGAACATGACAAGGAGTCTTTCTTGTCATCAACTCTGGTTAAAACCTGAGGTTCCCTCCCAGTTAGCTGCCCAGCTGGAGGCTTCTTTCATGAACAATAGAGACCAGCACTACAGCGCTTTCACCTTCACTCAGAGCTTGCTGGAACTCAGGAGCATCCTCATCAGCATCAGCTGGCCCACTTCCCCTAGGATGGTTTTGGCCACCAGCAAGAGAGTGAGGAAGTGAAATTACTTGATGCGATAGAGGACTTTGCGCTGCATACGGTGTTGGATCTCACCGCGCCGCATCATGAGCTGCAACACCTTGTAAATAGCATGCTCAGGATATTTCTGGAAAAAAGAGAAGAGTGGGAGAATGGCAATCCCTTATGAGCTTTTCCACAGTACAGACATGAGCTGCGGGTGCTAGGGATGTGCTTGTCCCCCTGCCCTTGCTGCTTCCGTATTAGCTGCCTCTATACTGGGGGAAAAAACGGGAGCCAGTGCTAGGGGGAGCCGGTTTCAAAGCTGATTTCCCCCAGGACCATATCCACAGTGCCCCCTCTCCTGGCTCTATCCCAGTTCCCCATTGGGACCCGCTGCAGACAGGGGCTGCAGGACCCAGCATGAAGTGGGATCAAGCAAGCTGCTCAGTCCTGGTTTGCACCGGGTCCCAACCCGCTGCCTTTAAAATTTAGTAAGAGCCCCACAGCTCTTACTACATTTAAAAGGCAGAGGCACAGCTGTCTGGGACCCAGTGTGAACTGGAACTGCTCAGTCCCAGCTTGTGCCAGATCCCAGACCTACCCCCTCTGGCTCTGCAGTTTAAATATAGTAAGAGCTGCACGCATGGCTCCTACTATATTTAAACTGCAGAGCTATAGCAGGGACCCTTGTCAGCTAATTGCGTACTCAATACAAACTGTATTGAGTACTCAGTTAGTTACCCGCTTTTTAACATCCTTAGTGGGTGCTATGGCCCGCTTGGGAAAAATGTACCCTAGGCCTGTGAGAAACCACACTGATGTCATTTAAGACTGCCAGACATTTACCTTACATAGGGAAGGGCCATGTTGTAATACAGGATGAACTCTATATCTTCGACTGAAATTCTGACTGTTCCAATGTCAGTGGAAACACAGGAAGGAGCTGCAGTGAGGTGTTATGGGTCCCAGGGATGACACAGAATGGAGAACTCCCAATAGCATTCCCTAGACAGTCAGTCACCCACCGCCCTGGTTTCACACCTCTCCCTGGCACTCAGCTGACTGGGAAGACACAGAGGCAGCAGGAGGAGCCCGGCCAGTGCTCGCAGCCATCGGGATCTTGCAGGTTCTCTGTTCACAGTCCTTCAGATTATTCCCCAGGAACAATCCACACCCACTAGGCTCACCTGTTTCATGAAGTCCTGGATGATGCTGTGTTCTGACACTTGGGAGCCGATGGCAAAGCGGCGCTTGAGCTGTTTTTCAATGCGGGACAGCATCTCCTGATCCTCCTGTGTCGTGAAGCCCTCCACTCCTAGACAGGAGACACTGGATGAGAGATCCTTGTTCCCCAGAAGGCCGGCCTCACCCTGCATGAGATCCAATCTGCCCCCTCCCCACAAGAGACACTCAGGACAACCCTGGACTTCCCAACAGGTGACCGAATATCGAACATCCAGGCTGAATCCTCCTCATCTCAACTTCCGACAGTCACACGCTTCTGCAAATCCCCTGGATAAGATTACATCTAAAAGGAACAGTGTAGTCAGGGGCCTACTCCCCTTCCCTGACTACTTCCCTTCCCATCCCTCACACTCCCACCATTCCTAGGCCTGCTGTTCTGAGCTAAAAAAAACCCAGACTTAAGCATCTCCTCTGGGGTTTGGGAATCCATGCTCCCCACCCACTATAGATGGCACTAAACTAATCCTCTGCCTAGAGCAGTGACATAATGACACCTACCCCAGAATGAATGAGGGGCACCTGCAACCCTGCCCCAGGGAAGTCAGCACCACAGCCGCCCAGCAGCACTGAGGTGGCGATTATGTTGCTGAGAGGTTGGGTTTGTTCTTTATACTCGGGTGAGAGGGGAGTGGGCTCTCAAAGGAGAACACGGATACCTCAGGAGGCTTCTGGAGCAAGGGGGTTACACAACTCCTTCAGGGCCTCACCTGACAGGCTGCCTGACATGGCCGCATCGAGCGTGGACACCTGGAAAAGCCGCAAGGCCTCCTCGACATCTGCCTCTGTGGCAAAAGGCTGAAGCTTCATCTTGCTGAGAGACTCTGCAATCCGCACAACGGCCTCCAGCTGCCTGGGAACCACAGAGAAACCTTCTAATAAAGTCACCATGGAACTCCACTTCCTCAGGCCCACTACTCATGGATGGGGAAACCCACAAATATGCAGGGCTCTAAAGATTGGTTGTTTTCCTAAAAGACCAGCTCCAGGAATTATTTTGGGGGATGTTCTATATGGAGGTCAGACTAAATCACCACAAGGGACCTTTCTGGCCTTGGGATCTATGCATCCCAGGTCTCTCCCCACCCAAGGGAAACACCTATCCCAAGGGAGAGCCCTCCCATCTCCAAGCACTGGACATCAGTTAACAGTTATCACTAAGCAGACACACTTCTAGCTCTAGCCATTAAAATTGGAGGAGAAAGGAAATGGGGGACAGGAGGATTCTGACTATAAGGAACATCTTTCCTCCCATCCATCATGAGTGAGAGCCAGGAACAGCCTGGAGACACCCTTGTGTCTGTAGGCCATTACTCTGCCCTAGCCATCTTCCCTTAGGCAGCGAAGCTCTCTCAGGTCTGCATGATGCCACCCCACCTATTAGTGAGGGTCTGCACTGGAGCCTCACAATCCCTACACCAGCAGAAGGCAGTATTGTTAAGGACATCTGGGTGGGCACAGGAGGAGATGGAGGAGAAAGGAGCAGCCATCTTTAGGAGTGCAGGACTTTCAGAAGAGCCAGAGAACGTGTACTTAGTTCTGGTGGCTTTAACAGGGTCCAACTCCATGTAGGTCTGGAGTTACCCCAAGCCTATTCCATTCTCAGGGAGCTTGTGCAGCCGTGGATAGTGGCAAGATACTCTTTATAGTGTCACCCCATGCATTGAGGTTCACATTCTCTGCCTCCCTCCCTGCACCTGGGCAGAGGTGTGCTCTCACCGGACGGTGATGGGGATACTGGACCGGCGGTCACTCTCCCGCTCATGCTGGCGGGCTCCACTGCGCATCAGGACATAGCGGTTCTTCAGCTTCTCTGCAGCCTCTGCTGAGAGGCGTGGGCCGCACTTCCTGAGAGAAGGAAACAGGAAGCACCATGAGCCAGAAGACACATGGGAAAGAGAGACATAATTGCAACCCCCTAGCTATGCAGTGCAATGGTGGAGGGTCTTCCCTGGTAAGTCTAAGTCTGGAGAGAACTTACCCTGCTAGCATCTCGAGCAGAACCCTGGAGGAGACCAGCTCCTCTTTCGAACTAGGGAGGGAAATAACCCAAGACATTGGGGGCTGACTGTAAAGGAGGAGTGTTGAGGGCTCCCACTAAGGAATTAGAAGTCTGGTACCGGGCCCACCTAAATGAAGTCACTTCAAGGAGGTGACCAGTCCAGCAGCAGGTCCCAAATTGCTGAGTGTAACCTTAAGTCCCAGCAGGAGTTTGAGCACAGCAGAAAGCATGTAGCACAGCACCCCACGAGACATGCCCAGCAAGCTTTGCAGCCTGCCCACAGTTCTGCTGCCTGGCCCAATCGTCACAGCACCCCAGAGTCGCTGCAGGCTTACGTTCGACAGTAGGAGATCAGCTTCTTCAGCTTGTTCAGCTCAATCTCGCCCTCCACGGCCTGGGTCTGCGTCAGGGCGCTCACGTGTAGTGACATCACATGTTTGGCCAGCGTCTAGAAGCAGCGGGGAGGTGGATAACAGAATTCCTACCACCCTTTGAATGCTACAGACATTCTGGTCCATTACAAATGCCAGGCAAAACAGAAAAAGCCCTTCTCATCCGGGGCCAGTCAGGAGAACAGATGGGTCTTGTTCTTTGTTCTAAAGCTATGACCTCGATAGGCACCTAGTGCACAGAGTCCAGGACCACAGAAGACACCTTTAACTCTTTCTTCCAGTCCCTGCCAAATTTATTTTCCCTTCCCCAAACCCAAAGTGGCTGTGCTGTATTCAGACCGGCTAAAAAAAGGGCAGCTGGTATAGGTTGAAACTCTGGTCCAGCAACAGCAGTGGTCTAGCATGGATGTTGCAGGACCAGAGAGTCCTACTGGAAGGCCAGCTGCAGGGAGTCCTGCGGGACTGGCATGGCAATGGGCTACCCACAGCAATCTGACAGTAGGGATGTCCAGCACGTGCCGACGATGGCTGCCAAGAGGGATCAGCAGGGCAGCAGGAGGTGGGAAGCTGCCAGGAGACCAGGGGCTGGAAGTGGCGGGAAGGGGGCCAGAAATGACCTCCCCTGGCCTTGCAAAATCCCTCATAAGGACTGGTCAGGCCAGACCAGGGATGCCCAACCTGTAGAAGGTCCACTGCAAGATACTTTAAATCAAATCACCCACTTGGCATTGGACAGACGGAGGTGGTGAGCTGAGTAAACACTTTCCTCCATTGCCCCCTTCCACAAATCCTCTGTCCCAATATGGTCTCCTGTAAATACCCCTGCTGCATGGTGACTGGGGTGGGTAGGACAAGTCACAGCACCCAGCCCACCGCCTGCCCTCACCATGTCTCGCTCTTCATTGTGCTCATCTTTGACGATGAAAATCATGTCGAATCGGGACAAGATTGTGGGCATGAAGTCTATGTTCTCCTCGCCTTTGGTTTCATCCCAGCGCCCGAAGACAGAGTTGGCAGCAGCCAGGACTGAGCAGCGGGAATTCAGAGTGGTTGTGATACCAGCCTGCATGGGAAATAGAAGCGGGGGTGGAGGTCAAAGCCCACATCAACATAATAACCATGTTGCTGGCTCCCAATACAGCCCCTAGAGCAGTGTATGATGTCAGGATCGCACAGAAGCATCTTGGGATGGCAGAGGGCTGGGGTGGGAAAAGTTATTTAACTATTTACCTCTGGTTCTCAGAGCCATGAGGAAACCTCACACACACACCAGCATTTAAATAAGGCTCCACAAGCAGCATCCTGCTGGCTAAGGAAGGGGCAGCTCCCAGCCTTCCAACCCCATATGGTTACCTTCTCCTACTGGTAAGACTGTGCAGCCACGTGAACCTCATTTAAGGAAGACCTCACTGAAGTCACCCTTTGGCGGAAGCCATATTTAATACAGAACAGCATGGGGGGAGTTGCACAGGCAGATCAGTATTGGGAAGTAGTTTGATTTGGCAAGAGCAGAACCCATACGTTTAGGCAGAAGAAAGAGAGAGGAGCCAAAAGTTACCCCTGAGACTGAACCTAAGGAGCAAGGGCCATGGTAGAGTTACTAGTAGTAAGGGCAGCTGGGAAGGAAGACAGGAAGTTTGGTTTTCCTCATGCTGAGCTGGAGGAGGATTTCCCTAGAGGTGCTCTTGGACCCAGAGCAGGACCTGTTGCTCCTATACCAAAGCATTCAAACCCCAGAGACTGGACAATTTATCAAACCAATGATTAGCAGGAAATCCAAGGCAACCCTCGAGGCTCAGCCACCTTCTGGTCCCTCTGTGCCACAAGAAGCCCTGAGCTGGATTCAGGGACCTACCCCTACAGCTCCTCCCTCCCTTTTCTCTCCCCCAGTCTCAGCAGCTGCGCTGCACTTTCACGAACGGTTCAACGCAAGTTAAGAGGCCAATGCTGTTTGCTGGTGGCTCACCTTGGCGATGGAGATGGTCTGCTGTTCCATAGCCTCATGGATGGCCACTCTGTCATCTTCCCGCATCTTGTCAATGGATGGAGAGGGAAAAATAAAACAGTTCACACCCGTTGGATTTCAATTGAACATCCCTCTTGGAGGCGGGGCTCACAGGACAGCCGCATGCAGCCAGTCCTGTTCCCGCCTCCAGGACAGCCACGTTTCACTTGGTTTTGATGCACACAGAGTTCCCTTGCAATTGCCTCCTGATACTAGCTCCTTTTCCTGCCCTCACCCATAGGGCGCAGGACTCCATGCACCACAAACAACCCTCTCCCTTCAACACTGTAGCATAAACCACCACACTTATGGGTAACTCCCTTCCCTTCCAGGAGCAGTGCATACATTTCCCACCATGGCAAGGGAACACTGTTGCCCCCCCATGTACCCCAGGCCCCCCTTTGCATCTCCCTCAGAGCACTGCACAGCATGCTATGTTTGTACCTTGTCAAATTCATCAATGCAGACCACTCCTCCATCTGCCAGAACCATGGCTCCTCCCTCCATGTAGAAGCTCCGCGAAGAGGGGTCTCGAATCACGGAGGCTGTCAAGCCAGCTGCACTGCTGCCTTTCCCTGAGGTATACACCTGAGGGAAGGACAGAAAGAGGACAGTAGATCAGGCATCATGGTAACCTCAAGCCTGCATTGCTCAGCCAGGGAGGGAAGGAAATGCAGCACCGAGCTGTGACCTCAAAACAGTAATAGCTACAGGCTAGCTCAGCAGCTGCTCGGTGCGATTCTGAGCCCAGGGGAGCACCTCCTCATTACAAACACTGAGGCCAGTGCTTGGCAGCCTTCAGGGTATAGAGTAAGGAGCTTTTATTTAGTCAGGGTTTGGGCTAAGTAGTAAGAAAGCATTAGAGGGCTCATAGGCCAATGATGCAGTTATGAAATAGAGAGAGTAATTTATCTGGTCACTTCAGCTGGCTGTGGAGTTATGTTTGTTTCAGTCAAGAGAAAGACAGATAGCTAGATGTAGCATCTATGGCAACAGCAGAAAAAACATGGATGGAAATAAAAGTTCCATACTCAGTTTGGAATTCAGCATCTAAGAGATGCAGTCAACCAAAATTATTTCACCTGATTTTCCAACTTCCCTGTTAGTTCAGTTGGTTACATGCAGCTCAGCCAGCCTGGACAATAGGCTGGGGAAAATATGCCCAGTTAAATATACCAATAAACCATAGCTGCGTTCAGAGAATGACCCTGTAAGAAAGGTCCACTAGTTCTGACTAGGGATGTAATAGTGTAGTCAATTAACTGATAAGCAAAAGCTTATAGGTTAATGCTATCAACTACACGCATTTCCCTCCCACCACCCCTTCCACCAGTAAATTTTTTTGCAGGCTAGCCAGCAGCCCAGCTTAGTCCTGGCTCACGGCCGGTCTGGGACCTACGCCTGCTGTGGCTCTGCATTTAAAGTGCATTAGAAGCCAGGTGGGCAGGCAGCCCAGCTGAGTCCTGGCTCATGCCAGGTCCGGAAGCTCAGACCCCCCCGTGAAGGGGCTGCTGCCACCCTGCAATGCTGCCTCTTTATCAGGTTTTTAAACTGGCTCCCCTTGCAGACCAGCTCCCACCTGCCACCCTGGGCTGCTGCCTCTGTTACAGTATGGAGTGGCAGGGGGCTCCTCGGGAGCAGGGCCGAAGCGCACTGCCTGCCAGCCCCGCCCCTGGAGACTACAGAATGGTCAAGTAACCAGTAAGAATTCATGAGGTTACTTGACTATTCAATTAACCAATATTTAAAATCCCTAGTTCTGACCCATATCTGCCCACTCCTCTGCTGTCTAACTGTGATCAGCTGGTCCAAGGGCTCATCACTACTGTTCTACAAGCACACACTGGCTTCTATTCTACCCATGAACCATCAATGGAGTCATCTACTGGCTCTGATTCTCGTTAACGCATGAAACAGAAAGAAAATTACTTGTTCTGATACAAAGTCTCTGCTGGTGATAAAGAAGTAACCTGGGTAACCCAGGGCACTTACCCCAATGGGTGAACACTGCTCTACAAACTTCAAGAGCTGGGACTTGGCTGTGCCAGGGTCTCCCAGCATAAGCAGGTTAATGTCTCCTCTGCGGGTTAACCCATCTGGAAGCCTGTGGAGAGAGGCAGGAGGGAGCAAGGGAGGGGAGGTGTGTTCTGGTTAGACAAAGCACAAGAAAATACATCACTGAACTGAAACTTTCTGCTTTTAGCAAACAGAAAAGGATCCTGGGGGGAGGGAGGGTTATGCCTTGTATAGCATCTTTCCCCTCCCTCCCTACCCATTGTTCCCAGTCTGACACATTTTTCTGACCTCTTGCGGGAGCCACCGAACAGCAGGCAGGCGATGGCCTTCTTGATATCACTGCTGCCATAGATAGAGGGCGCAATGCTCTTGGCAATAGTCTCATAGATGTTGGGCATGGAAGTGAGATGGCGAAGTTCTTCCTCTTCCTGTGGAGTCACAGAGCCGGCAAAACTGCGGCCTAGAAAGGGTGGAGGCAGTATACTGATGACTGAACTGTCATCAGAAGAGATGAACCTCGATCAAGCCTGGCTGGCCACCGGTTTTCCTCAGAATCTAGCTGCGGCGATGGTCACTACTGTAGTAAAGCAGTTACACGTTCACAATGAAAGGATAGTGGAGTTAATTATACACAGCAGGGACTGGAGTTTGCTATGAAAACCTGACAGTGCAGTTTTAAAGAGAAGACTGTAAGGGTACATCTACGCTGCAGAGAAAGATCGAAGCTGCTGCTGTTGATCTTCCAGGATTTGAATTAGCAGTTGAGTTAAGACAGCTAATTCAAACTCAGAGGGGTGCTTTTGTGGATGTCGGTAACCCTCATTTCACAAGGAATAAGGGAATTAGAAGGCAGAGTGTTCTTCCTTCCACTCCCTGCAGTGTAGACAGTGCCAAAAGCTGAGCTAAGCTACTTAGACTTCAGCTACGCAATTAACATAGCTGAAGTTACATATCTTATTTCAACTTTGTCCTGTAGTGCAGATGTGCCCCAAGGCATTTATTTTATTCTGCAATAAAGAGGCAAGACTTAAAAGTTGGCTCAGCTGACAGCAACCAAACTTGGAAAGGTGCTGCTGATGTCAAGAGGAAAGTGACATGCCTGCTGTGGGGAGAAGGATCAAGAGGCCTGATTGATGCTAGGGAGAGGAAAACAGGGACCTTGAGGAAGTTATGCCTGAGGCTTTGGGGGTGCTTGAATTGGGAGCAGAACAAAAACCGTGCGTGCTTTTGAAATAGGAGCTGGATTTTTCTAAAGCTGATGAAGTCTCCTGTTGAATTTTTACTGAGCATAAGCAGCACAGATCTCTATAGAAAAGCAGAAGTGCATACACACAGGGAACCTGGGACTCATGCCTATGTCAACCCTAGCTGGAGGTCACAGGTAAAGGCTGCTCAGAATGGAGGATTTTCTAACACAATGTCATAACTGAGCCAGAAAGGAAGTCAATGTAAAATTTTACCTGAGCCATCCGTGTCCACCTGTATCCCCACCACACGGATATAAGAACTTCGGATCCCCACTCCCACGTTATCCCGGCCTTTGCTTTTGGTCTGGGCAGATTTCTTGATGGAATAGATGCCCATGATGGTAACTCTGTTTCCAGGGACGACTTTGTCACATAGATATCTGAAAAGAGGAAGGGGAGAGGAGTGTTATTTCTGTATAAGAAAGGAACAAGATGGAAGACTATCAGAGATGGAAAACCTGCTTCTTCTCTTCCTTTACTTCCCATCTGAACTTAGACAACTTGTATAGATTCCTGGCCCCTGGAGAACCGAAGAAGCTGGCACTCAAGCTAAAGAACCTCAAACCAAAATTCATCATTTTCACTTCAAGCTCAACAAGAAAAGAAAAACCTCTTCTGCTCCAGTTTGGTTCTCCTTTCAACTTTGCACACATGATCCAAGGATATTAAAGCACTTAGCGAACCATTAAGCCTCACAGAATTGTGAGGTAGGTATGTAAGTATGGACCAAGTAAGTTTCCAAAATCTTGTTTGTAACCATTCCTCACCAAACCCAATCTTCCCCGCCCTGCAAAAAGCTAGGAAGACGAGAGAGGCCTCCCCGCCCCATACATCCAAACCCAGCAAATGGCTGGATCTGCCACTGATTCTCCTTGAATCAGCTCTCAGAACAGGCTGCAAGGGATTACCTTACTGGCATTACCTGTCGCAGTACAGCTGCATGTGCCGGGGCATCTCCCCATGCGGTACGGCATCCGGAGACTCCTGGAGCTTCAGGGTCTGGAAGTCCACACACTTGCACTTGTCCGGCATGATGAAGTACGGATCCAGGGGACACTTTGGGCGGCCAGCCTGTTCCCTGAACAAAGGAGGAATGTTAAAAGAAACAGGTCATTCAAAGCTAGTCAGTGACATCTGAACTCAGGAGAGACCACCAGGAAGATCTATTTGCATCCAGTGATGCTACAGAGAATAATGCCCTGTAAACTGACAAGGCTGAGTTTTGCTTTTATTTAGCATTGCCTAACGATCCATAAGTGAAGCAGGCAGCAAGGCATGCTGGGATTCCCTACTTCCTCCTCCCAGAAGTTTCCCTTGGAACTCCAAAAATGGGCAGATTTGGCAAGTGAAAAGCCACCTCATCCTAGACTGGAGGCCGGCAACCTTTTCAAACCAAAGAGCCAAACTACATAAAAAATCAGAACAAGTGGTTAACAAAGAGCCATATAAGAATGCCCATTTGCATGTCTAAAAATATACAATTTAACATTACTGATAACTGACATAATGATTAATAATAGCATAAATTAAACATTGCACTCAAGGACTTTTTATAATGGGACTTCTGCTGCTGCATCTTTTGCACATTTATTTGAAGTTTATAATGGTCAAATCTAGCTTCATGAACGCATTCGGGCTATCTTCTGTAAATCTTATAGCAGAGGCTGGGGATGTGGGAGTGCAGGAGTTTGGGTTGGGGTGTATGAAGGGCTTAGGACAGGGGGCTTAGGTGTATGATGGGCTCAGGGCACAGGTTTGGGATGTGTGGGTGGGGCAGGAGAGTTATGGCACTGGGGATGTGGGGGTATGGGGTTCAGGGCAGAGGGTTCAGGTATATGATGGGCTGAGGATTGGTGTTTGCAAGGGGGGTGCAGGAGTGTTATGACCTTGTGGCCAGATTGGGGCTGAGCCCCATTTGGGGGCTTACTGAACAGGCTTCATTTTTAATTAAAGTAAAATATTATGTTCAACACAAAAGGTTTCAACTTTTTTTTTTTATGGCACGGATGGGAAACTTTTTTTGGGTCAGGGGCCACTGTCTCTCCGAAAAAATCAGCAGGGGGCCACACAAGTGAGAAGCAAAAAAAATAACTCTTCCAAAAAACCCCAACCCTCACTGATGTGACCCCCAACTGAAACACCTCATTCCCCTAGTACTCCAGCCCCATGGTTGGGCGAGGGTAGGAAGTGCAGGGAGGACTGAGGTTCAAGGTCTCATGCCAGATTAACTCTTCTGGCGTTCTAGGGTTAGTGGATTTTGTGAGCCCCCCTAGGCTCTGAGGTGGGGCCAAAAATGAGGGGTCCAGTGTGCGGGACAGAGTTGTCACTGAGTGGGATATGGATGGGGGTGCAGAATCTGGGTGGGAGATAGGGTGTAGGAGCAAGCTGGGTATAGGTGTCTGGCCAGAGGGGAGGGGGGCAGGAGCAGGGTATGGGTGGATGTCTAGCCATGGAGGAGGCAGGAGCAGCTTGGCCGGTACCTGCTGGTTTCCAGGAATGAGTATCTCTTGGGCAGGGTCTGCAGGCAGTGCTGGAAGAAGTGTACATGCCACTCCTTCAAGAAATCCAGCCACTCCTCATCCCCAATGTCTAGATCCTCTGCTGCCATCTTAACCTCCCCCTACTCCCAGCACCTGCAAGCTCAATGTGTATCACCCCCATATCGGTGCAGCTGGGTGTGCTCTCTGGTGGTTATCAGGCAGGGGAGGCCACACAGCTCCTGTGTCCTGCCTCCCTGGAGCATGGGGGAAAGGTACAGTGTATAAGGAAGCGTGCGTGCGCTTCCCTGCAAGCTGGATCTGGCATGCAAGAAGCCGGCACTGGCTCCAATCTTGCTGGGGGGCGCAATGCTGGATCGCCATTGTGGGATCCCTGTTGCGGGAGGAGGCCGGGGGCTGAACTCAAGCTGCGAGCCATATTTGGCTCCTAAGTGAGCCATAGGTTGCCAACCCCTGTCCTAGACTGTGAGAAATTGGAGGAGGCTATTTGTACATGAGTAATGCTACAGGGCCCAATGGAAATTAAAGCAGCTGGGTGCTGTTTAGATGCACATTAAGAGCCATTCCCCATTCCAAAGAGTTAGACAAAGGAACACAAACTGGAAAGTTCAGAGTAAAGAAATAAAATAGGTTAAGGGAAAAGGGATTGACCAATGGGGAAAGATTTTAGACATTTAAATAGTTATGTACCAAACTAAGCCTAAGTGGGGACAAAAGTCTAAGAGGTTATAATACAAAGGAAGAGAAAACCTATTTACATATGAATACAGAGGTTTAGTGGAAAACTAAAAAAGGAAAAGTGTAGGCTGAATAGCAGGGAAAGCATCCTGATGCAGATTTATTAGCCTGTGTCCCTTGGGAGACTACAGACCAGAAGTCATTTTCAACCAAAGCTCAGATTTCCAAAGACATGTAAGAGACTGGCACATGCTGCTCCTGTGCTTTTCTAATGGAAACTGGGCATCCAAATCCCTTGGAATGGCAGCTTTAGGGAGCCCACCCTACGTGCTTAGAGGAAGGTATTACTCAGAGCCTGCCTACATGTATAGTGCTGCATTGCATCTGATAAAGACGCTCTATGCCTGATAGGAGAGAGCTCTCCTATAGGCAAAGTAAAACCACCTCCGTGAGCAGCAGAAGCAGCTCTCCTATGACATAACACTCGCCACACTCGCATTTATATCAGTGTAACTTGTTTCACTCAGTGGGGTGGTTTATTCACACCCCGGACTGACAGAACTTCTGTCAAACAAACAGTAGTGAAGACACAGCCTCAGTGTGAGAAAATGTATCATGACATGGCTCACTGGGAGGAGCAATGCACTTACTGGGGGACAGAGGAGGGTAATAAATTAAATGGACTAGATGACCAGGAATGTATTTGTATTTGATTTCTCCCCCCCCACAGAGTAAGTGTTGTCTGTGACTGAACAATTGAAAGTATTAGTCAAAAGCAGTCTTCTTCAACTGGAAGCTCCCGGAGACAAGACCATCTATTTTTAAGGCTCAGGCCATGCAGCACACCCCAGTGGCACTCAGTGACTCAGCAGTGCTTAAGGACTTCTGTGATGGTAAGGAGGGCATTTTGAGAAGCATGAGTGTGACTGTCCCCTTTAAGCTCCAGGGTGCAGGGAGGAGACTGCTTCAGTTACACTATTCTGGTCATTAACATTTGGCCTTAACCACCCTTGCCCTCAACCAATGTGGACCTGGCAAGGCCTTCAACTCACAGATAAATTAAAAGTTATCACAGACTAATTCATGAGCACAGAAGACTCTCCATCCTGCAGAGGGCTGGATGATTGTCCTCTAGATCCCGGCACAGGACACCCAGTGAGACCTAACTTGGTCTTCCCACCCTAGCCACGACCCCTGAAAGGATTCCCATTGCTTACGTATTACACTTCCTGGGCAGTGCATAACCCTCCAGGCCGGGGCGCACAGCGATGTTGTTGATGGTGTTACGGCAGCTGCGGCACTGAATGGCAATCTTGGTGGCTTTGGCTCTCACAGCAGTTGCAGCAATTATAATCCCGGGGATCTTCACCAGATGGGACATCTGTTCAGACTGTGAGAGGGGAGGTTGGGAAAGGTAAGGAAACATCTTACACATGGAGAAGGCAAACCTCATCATGGCAGAGGGAAAGGAAAGCACAGCAGCCTTTACGCACAGAGTTGCCAGGATCATGGTTATGATGCGTTGTGGGCAGCTTTCCCTGTGTTGCCCACAGAGGGAACCGAGAAGAAGTGTTTGGAATTAACGTGTACACCCCTCTAAACACACCTTCCTGCAGCATATTTTTGCTCAGTAGTTTGGATCCACACAATAGCCTGCCAGGTGAGTTTAGAATGTGCTACGAGTGTCACCTTAATAACGGTGCTCTGCTGTATCTTGGCCCAAAGGTCTGTTCTCTCTCCAAGCCCTTCTCCCGAAATGCATTAAGGCTCCAAGCCATGGCGTGCATCTCAGGGAAGCAGACTCATGCAGACAAGGCAGGTAGCACTGCACAGCCTCACAACAGAGGGAAGGGACTGTGGCTTTTTTAACAAGATGCTTCATTATTCTATAGCTACGTCTCTTCTTGCTACATTTTGCACTGATCAGAGAAGTTTGTGATGAAGAATATAGTGTTCCCCAGTAAAACCCTCAGACACATAAAAATAATTCTCACCATCTAATAGACAGATGAGAATACCCATCCACTGACACCCCCAAAATTGTCAACAGAGCTATTAAGATCTGATGTACACAGTTCTGGAATCAATTTAACTATTTCAGATAGGCAGAATATTTTACTGAAGTCGTTACAGAGATATGAATATACCTGCACAAAGGTGCTAAACTTATGGGACTAAGCTATAGCAGTCCAAGCACCTTTATTAATGTAGCTACACTAGGAGGCTTTAGCTATGCTGGCTCATACCAATGTTCAAATGGCACAATGTTCAAGTGTGTGTAGCACAAGCCTAAAGTTAGCAAGTCCCATCAAATGTAGTTAGTTGAATACTTGCTGTCTGGTGCAGTTTCATCATGGTAAGCAGAGATGGATCAATCCCCAAACCATTTATCCAACTCACTCCTTGATCTGAGCCTTGAGTAAGTCATCGGGCAACCTAGGCTAGTAAATGGGCTAAATGAGAGGCTCTTCATATCAGTAGACTGCAAGATTTTTGTTACCAATATGGTCTTCTAGGATAGGGTAGTTTTGCTAAGGTGCTTGTGTACTTAGAATTTGCAGAATGTGCCAACTGAACCACAGCAATGCTTTGAATGGATGCAGAGGGAGCACACAACTCTCCCAGTCAATGTTGTGTGATATCAGCACCCACCTCACTTCACATGCCCTTGCTTTAAATGCATGTCATTTCAGTAATACCGGTAGGAAAAAAAAAGCCTAAGCAAATAGAAACCAGCAAAACTGTAGGCAACAATAAAAATGTCTTGTGGGCTACACAAAGAACCCTGATGGACTGTGTGTGGCCCTCAGGCTGCAGTTGGCCACCACTGTTCTAACAGCTCTCACCACAATCAAACTCACCAGCGGACAACTCCTGCCCCCACTGCTCCACAGCATGGGTGGATTCAGCTCACCTTCAGACTACGGATATTGGCTGGATTGGCATCTGATCTCAACATGACTTGGACATCTTGAAGTGTCTCCTCTCCTGCTGGGCGAGGACGGGTGACCTCATCTGCCACTTCCTTTGCTGCTTCCTCTAGCTGGGGAGAGAGAGGGAACATCACAGCTCAGGTTATCACTCTCACAAAGAATTATCAGGGCTACTGGTGTCAGCTGACTGCCCATGATTAGCTGGCAACTTGCCAGTTCTAAGGCTACTCCTACAGTAGTTCTCCATGTCCCATGGTATTCTCCCATTCTTACCAACTGCAAGTGCTCTGCAGGCTGCTTATACAGGTAATCTGCCAGGTCCTCATCAAAGCTGGCCAGGTCCTCCATCTCCACCTCAAGCCAGTACTGGCCAAGGTTGTAATGCCGTTTGAGCTCATCCCTGTGAGGCAACAAGGAGTTAAGACTTGACGAGCAGAAAGCACAATGCAATTCTTAACAAATGCAAGTAAATCAGCAGGACCAGGGCAGTGAATCAGCATAAAGGGGACCCTATAAATTGTTTGAAGTGACTTGATTAAGTTGGAAGCAGAGCAGATAAGTTTTGTAAGGATGCTGCTGGGCAGATTTTTCACAGGGCATCCAAATTCGCTTTCTAAAACTGCCCAGTTCTAGTCCGGATATGCTCAGTGTCATTGTGCTATCAGAGTTACAAAGACAGTTTACATACTTCTAAGCATAAGTAATCAGGTCTATCACACCCAAAGTTTGAATTTTAAAAATGCATGATATAACAACAGTTATTGACATTCACTTTAAAAAATCAGAATGCAGGGAAATAAAAGATGGAAGGTTGGCCTATTTCTCAATCTCTGGGTGATTTGCGCTCATTTTTATTTCCATGCATTCTGCAGATAATTAAGTACTTATTCAATGTTTTATAAAACAAAAGAATCACAAACCTTACAGTTCAAAAATATACATAGGAAGTAGAAAAATATTTAATCCACAGAAGGATCTTCACAGATTTCAGAAGGCATTGGATGAAAAACAGTTACATCCTTACATTAAAGAGAAACTCAAACCAAACCCTGGATCTAAACATTCTGAAACATCAAACTCGGAACTTGAAATTCAGAGCTAGAGCCACCCTTGCAGTGCGGGCCCATGGAAGGCAGCTTAGTACTGTGAATGGAGCACAGGACAGGGAGTCAGACAACCAGTTTTCATTCCCTGATCTGTGATCCTGGTGAAATCACTGCGCCACTCAAGGACTCAGTTTCCCCAAACAGTGATGATGACACTGACCATTCTGTGAAAAGCTGTTTGGGATCTGTAGTTGAAAGTGCTCTGTGAGAGCCTGTGCACAGCTACAAGGAAAGCAAACAGCTGTCCCTTCAAAGAGAAAGGAGAAGGTAGATGGCTAAACACAAAGTTGGTTAGAAGGGCTCCTTCTCTGCCTCAGCAGCACCTGTATTTGAAGGTGAAGCCAGACCGGTCTGTGCCCACCCGGTACTGCCTCAGGAACTCCTTGAGCCGCCTCTGCAGTTGGGATTTCCGGACCTGGCCCTCATCTGCCGCCGGGTCACCCCCAAAGCTGTCGCTGTAGTAAATGCCGGGATCGTCAAAGCCGGACATGGCGAAAATCGGCTCCGCCGCCCTGGGCAACCTGCAGAAAGAGGGAAACGATCAGCCCAGCTCCTCAGAGAGCACCCCCC
>CM057845.1:85651540-85664884 GCA_030068395.1 Apalone spinifera
TGAGCCTCATTTGCATCGCTCTGGCGCAAGATCACGCCAGTCTAGACACAGCCATGAATTGTATTTGCTTTGTTGGTAGGCACTTGCTCTACTATTTAGTCATTGTCTGTATTGACTGTCCTAGTACTCTTTCCAGTGCAGTAGGTTTGACTATAAGGTAGATCCTCTGTCTGTGCTGTATCTCTTCTGTTGATTTTCAGTGAGGCTAAGGCTATCAAACTGAGGCCTTTTATCAAATCTAGCTTTTACCAGATCTAACTCTACTGGAATAGGGCCTTTTACCAGAACTTAAGTCACTTTTTAAAAGTAAGAAAAGAAAGAGCTCTCATAATATCCTCCCACACATACACTCTGCATAAGTAATTAATAAGTATGTCTGTGGAACTTCTATGTATTTCAAATTAGAACACATTTTAAAAGTGCCCAGCCAGAGCCCTACCTCTTAGCCAAAAATTAAAATAATAAAAAAACCCAGAAATACAATCATACAAAAAGACCACCTCCACACCATGCCACCAAGACAAAAAAAAAAAAAAAACCACCCCAGCTGCAATAAATCAAATCCAACCAATATCCAAACATCAGTCCTCATTATTGTGACTCTCTCCCCTCAGAACTCGGTCTATAGAGATTGATCTCATAATATGCCCTGAATATCAACATCCAAGGTACATAAATAGTTTATTTTCTCTAATATCTCTCAGAACTTTAGTCAACTTGATTATATTAGACAAGTTAAGAGTTGCATAACTGCTTGGAAGTAGCATGGTCTAATGGATTAAATGTTAGTCTGGAAACCAGGAATTCCTGACTTCAAAATGGGTACAGTTGCCAGATATCCTGTTTTCAACCAGAATAGTCAGTTGAAAAGAGACCCTGTTTGGCTTTGGTCAGCGCCACTGACTGGGCTGTTAAAAAATCCAGTTGGCACAAGGCTGCAGACTCCCTACCTGGCTCCATTCAGCTCCCAGGGAGTGTCTGGCATATCCCTTTGGCTCTTAGACGTAGGGGCGGCCAGAGAGTTTCTGTATACTGCCTCTGCCTTGAGCATTGAGTCTGCAGCTCCTATTGGCTGGGAACCATGGCCAATGAGTGCTGCAGGGGCAGTGCTCACAATTACCTGGCTGTGCCTCTGCCTAGGAGCTGAGGAACAGGCCAGGAGGAGCCCCTCAGGTCAGAGCTACCCAAAGCCTGCACCCCACACCTTTTCCTGAACCCCAGTCCTCTGCCCCATCCTGGAGCCTCCTCTTGCACCCGCGGTGAGGAGTCCTGTGGCACCTTATAGACTAACCAAAGTGTTGGAGCATAAGCATAAGCATAAGCGTCATGCATCTGATGAAGTGGGTCTTTGCCCACGAAAGCTTATGCTCCAACACTTTGGTTCCTCTATAAGGTGCCACAGGACTCTTCGCCGCTCTTGCACCTGTTATTTCTGGCCCTGCTCCAAAACTCACATTCCCAACCCATACCCCCCTCTTACATTTCAACTTTCTGCCTCAGCCTGAAACCCTTTCTCACACTGACAGCAGGGACTGTTAGGTAGGAAGAGGGACGGGACCTGCAGTTGAAAAAGGCTGACCAAAGGTTCTCAAACCTTCTGTTTTATATCAGATCTAAAAAACAGTACCTTCCTCAAGTGCTTGTTTATATTAAGAAGACAATCTGAAGTGATATAGCCTGCAACTACAATAGCTGCTAGCCAGGCATCCAAATTCTGTCCAGTGAAAGGGGAGGTGGATAGAGAACACTTTGCATAATTGTTACTGTCTCTTTTTGGTCTGCTCTAGGGGTGGGCAATAATTTTTGACGGGAGGCCACTCCAAGATTTTGGTAAGCGGTTGAGGGCTGCACTCTTCCATGATATTAGTGGAGCATATGTGAGATCTGGGATGGAGGCTGGGTGCAGAGGGGAGACTGGGGTGCAGGAGGGAGAATGGAGTCTGGGAATGGAGTCTGGGAGGGTGAAGGAGGCAGTTGTGATCTAGGGTAGGGGACTGAGATACAGGAGTTTGGGATGTGACACGGGTAAAAGGGGATTGTGATTTGGGGCAGGTGATTGGGGTGCTAGATCTGGGAGGGGGTATGGCTGCAAGAGGAGGACAGAGGGTTTGGGTATGCTGTGTGGGTGGGTGGGTGGGTGGGTGAGTGAGTGAGTGGGGCAGGGAGGTGCTGGGGTGCCAGAGGCAGGCTGTGGCCAGGAGACTTACCATCCAGCAGCCAACCCAGCCTGCCTAGCTAAGGCTTACAGAGCTTAAAACGTTTCCCAGCCAGCCATCCTGCCTGGCCATGTGCTTCAGTGAATAACTGACCCAAGTAGAGGGGGCATGGTTCTTCTTGGCTGCTTGTTATTCAAACAAGCAGCTGCCATTGGCTGGTTTCTCGCCAGAAACTAGCCATTGGGATTATGCTGGGAGTGGGGTGGCTCCTGAAGCTTCCTCCTTCCCCTCAGGTTTTGAAACAGAAAGGAAGCCTGGCAGCCACATTTCTGCACAGTGCAGGGCAAGCAGGGGAGCTTGCCTGGGGCTCCCCACTGCCTCAGAGGGCCGGATCTGGTGGCTTGGTGGGCCAGATCCAGCCTGTGGGCTGTATTTTGCCCAGGCTTGGTCTACTCTGTATAATTAAAAGTCAGCCTGTTGTTATCATCAGGACTAACTTCTTGGTTTTTAAATATACCTGTTTTTCCCGAAACCACAGTGAAATTCTCAACCAGGTAGTATGAATGGATTTGTGATGGGCCAGGCCCTCATGAGTGGTGTAGGTCAGCACAGCTACACTGAAGTCAACCGAGTGGCATCATTTTACACCAGCTGAGGCTCAGGCCCAGGAAATGTGGAGGGGTTTTGACTCACCAGCTGTTTACTTTAATGTCAGAGACATTTTATAATTACCAGTACCCTGCTCTTACATAGAGCTTTTCATCCATAGATCTCAGTGTGTTATGCAGATGGAGAAGTGTAGTTACCATAGAAAGTCTCTTAACCTACAGTCACACAAAGAATTGGCATCAGAGCTGGGAACAGAGCCCAGATCTGCTTACCCTCCATTCTATGCTTCATGTCAGTTTTATGAGCATGCAGCAAGCCCCTCCCAAAGCATAATAGAATCAGCAAAAGGCTTCCTCCCCCAGATCAGACAGGCACTAATCCCAGGAAACACAGCAGAGTCACCTCACATTGAAGTTTATTGTTAGTGTATAAATTGTACAGACAGGACACAAGGACAACACTGTTCAACAACTGCATTCTGCTATCTAAAAATGAAATTGACCTGAGTCATGATTGGGAAAAATAGGCTAGAAGGGGCTAATAGTGTCATATAAAAGAGTCTGTAATCCAAGGGGAGCCCGAGAACTCCACAGAAGCAATCTTTGCAGCACCAGCCAGCTGTACAAAACACTGACAGAACAAAGCACCAGTAAGGCTTTTTTCCCAGGCAGCAGGGAAGTTACCAAACCTATATTTTATATCTGGGGCTCTTTGCAGGAACTGTCTGAAGCAAGGCCAGGGGCCAGCCTTGCCTTTCAGGATTTTTTTTGCCTCAGCTTTTTGGCAAAGTTCAGTCTGCGGGTTCAGAAATGCTTTCAGCACAGGTTGGAGAGAATTCGCATTAGCCTTTAGAGTCCTCTTAATCCACTAGCAAAGTGTTAGTGGCACAGCCAAGATCAGAATGTCCAGGCAGAGGGTTGGTTGGGTGGTATTGCTCATATCACACAGGAAAGGTGTGTTAGGTTGAGGAGGAGAGGCAGGAGGGCAAAGCCAAAGTCCTTTCTCTTCACATGGCAAACAAGCCCACAGCAACCGTTGTCACTAGGAAGCTGAAGGCAAGAATCCACCGTACCAATGGAGTGCTAGGCAGCATACTAGTGTGCTTCAGTGATGTCTTTTCACCTTCTTTCACAGGAACTGGCCCTAAAATCAACAGAAATCAAATATGTCAGAGCAGGAATCAGACTAGGAAGGGTTTGCTTCTAGGTTAGTTTTAAATCATTTCCAAAAGTGCACTGCCCCTGGCATATGAACTGAAGCCAAAGTGAGAAATAGCACAGGATAATGGTGGAGGATTACACCAAACGTACACCCCAAGTGGGTGGCTACTGAGGCACAAGATCAGTGGTCAAGGGCCTTCAGCTAGTTCAGAAGGCTGGGTTTGTGGTTTAAAAATCTCACGTCCCTCCCAGGTGTGTGGTATAATAACCCTCACTGCCCTGCAGGTGTACTCTATAATCCTTTTTCTCCATGCTAGATGTGCAGGGTAGCCGTCCATTGCTGTAACTTAATGCGTTTTGGTTCCTTTTGCTTTTTGTAAAGTCTCAAATTTAGTACAATGCCAGGCTCCTGCTGCTTCATAGGAACAGCTTAATGCACTGTGTGGAGAAAGCCTGAGTGTTGGTTAAAGCTTTCTTGAGGAGATGTGAAAAGATTTTCCTGGGACACATAAAAGATTATTTCATCTCCTCCCTGGCCTTGCTTCCAGAACAAAGCCAAACCTTTTAGATAGTCTCCAGCTTTGTTTTCTCCAGCTAGCCTTCATTCCCTGGCTACAGCCCTACTTCATGGCACAATATTGGTTCTGCCTCAGAAATCAGACCTTGCTCCCACTATACCTTCCCCAGTACACCCTATTCCTTCTTAGATCTGCGTGAGAGCAGTATATAAAGTCTGCTGAAGCAGGGCTCCTTTATCAGATCTTAGCAGCGCTGCCAGCTGCCAAAAGAACCTGCCCAAGAATAATGGGTGCCTCCTTCTCTTTCTGGATCTCTCGTATCCCTGGCCTCTCTGAACCTCACACGCTCATTCAATAAGCTCCTTCAACAACTCCTAGCAGTTGTAGAGTGCAGGTAAGCATTTGAAACATTAAAAAAAAAAAAAAAAAAAACCACACCACCACCTTTAGGGTGGGAAGATGCATTAAAATTTCCCATGCCATTTGTGAAAATTACCCCATGCTTGAACGTGTAGAAACCTACAAGGGTGAAGTTGAGAGTAACGTTTCTCATGCTGAAATGAAGCTGACCCAACTGAATACCTATGAAAGTGCTGCTTGCTTGTTTCAAACTCTTAGGTTCCCAGGAGAACTTTATCTTAACTACACAGTCTCAGATAAGTCACTTTCTCCAGTAGAAATCTGGAAGCAACCTTTGCTATGGAATAATTACTCTGACCCTGCAATAATGACATGGTTTGCAATACCTTTGAACCATGTCATTCCTGCAATCGCAACACTTTGTCAGTAGATGGAGCCATGTCATTCTAAAGTTAGACTAGAATGCTGAGCATTTGAAAAATAGCTGACCCCGGAAACTGCAGCCGCAAGATCTCAAGCCCAGGGATGAGTAGTTCTGACTGTGCTATATTTCATAGCAAGGAAATGCAGCAGACACCACATAAAAGCACTTGCCCAACACTCAGAAGAAGAAAGAATTTTCTCTTGCTTTCCAGAAATATTCACGGACAACAAGCATGAAACATTTCAATCCACAAGACGGATCTTTGGATAGGTCTTCATGTCAACAGGCTTATAATGCAAGTGCTTTCTCAGTCAGGACTGTGGCACTGATCATTACTGTGCTACACTGGGGCCAAACCATCAGCTTTTAGTCCTGGATGCAGTCTCAGTTGGACCTAATTCTCCTGTTGCTTACACAGGTGTCTCTCCAGTGAAGCCAATGGAATTATATCATTGTAAAACCAGTGAGGAGAGGAGACTCAGGCCCATTAATTGTTAACTTTCTTAACTGTCCGTTTTCCCATCTGCAAAATGAGGATATTGATACCTCCCTCCTTTGTAAAGCACCTTGAGAACTACTGGTGAAAAGCACTATATAACAGTGGCACATTTTTATTATTTCTGCAGAGCTCACAAGCCCCGACATGTTCTGGCCTCCTTTCATGGCTCTCGGTAGCAGTTTCCTCACACACATTGCTGCCACACTAGCCAGCACTAGGGGAGTGTAAATAGAGAAGCCCCAGGAGAGCCGGAGCAGCCTCCTCACCACTCAGCAAGGGAGAGGGCAGGGAAGGAGAAGGACAAAACTCCGACAACTGGCTTTAGGAAGGTTCTTACCATGCTCATGTGTTCTGCTGGTGCCTCTTGTGCGAAGCTCTGGCTTCTGTTGTGCAGCAGGGTGACCGTTCTCATGTGGCTGGGATACCAGTTTCTGCAGCTCCTCAAACACCTTGACAGCAAGAACCATACAGTTCCCTCATTACTTGGAAATGTGGCCTTCTCTCCTCCATGAGCTCCTTCTTACAGCACAAAACATTTTGGGAACTAGAGGACGGATCTAACCACTAATCCTTTGTGTCTTTCCTTCTCCAGAAAGGAGACTGCCTAAGGGTCTCTTGTAAACTCGTTGCTTGTTTAATAGTATAAAGTGGGTGAAATGCTTTCCCAGGGCAATTCCATAGGAAGTTGAGCCCCATTGTTCAGCCTTTAGATCAGAGGGAAATCTGGGTGTGTGCATTAGTATGGAAAAGAGTGGTAAGGGAGGGAGGGGATACATGGAAATACTAGGGTTGGTGGGCTCTAATTCCTGTCCCCTCCCCTCTCCCCAATAAATGCCCATGTTTGAACAAGAGCAACAAAAAGCCTGCAATCAAATCCTGGAGAGGATCTGTTGCCCAGAGGGGAAAAAAGGGCATTCTAGTATCCAGTCTCTTGGGAGGCTCATAAAAGCAGCTGTCACATAAGAGAAGTTCAATACTGGCTCCTTTCAACTTACAGCTTCCCTTCAGCTATTCAGTACAAATACCACCTGGCCTATGCTCAGATAGCAGCTGTACCTTAGGTGGGAGAGGCGGGGGGAGGGGGAAGGGAGAATGCAGACTACTTACTCACCTGTATATTCAGCAAGAATGCCCGCTTGGCTTCCTCCAAGACTCTGTTCTTCGTGGTTGGATCCATCTCGATGGAGTTCATCCGGGAGCGGTACAGCTGCTTGAACTTTGTGGCATTGGACACCCCTTCAAAGGTGAAGAACTCCAGCCCTTCTCCAGTACTTGGCAGGTGGAGAGCTTTCTGGGCAATCTTCTTTAACACCTGCCCACCAGACAGGTCTCCCAGGTACCGAGTATAGGCATGGGCCACCAGGAGTTCTGGTTCATGTTGGCCCACGTAGTGGAGCCTATCCACGTATTTTTGAGTGGCCTCAGGACATGAGATGTCTTCCCTCCACAATGGGCCATAGAAATACTCTAAGTCTTTCTGCAGGGCAGCGTTACGGTGCAGTTCCGATGGGAAGTAAACGGCGATAAAGGCTGGGTGATCCTTGTTACGCTCAATCTCCTCCTCCAGAGCAGAATAGATGTAGTACAGAGAAGCCATAACCATCTGTGGTAAAAGGGAAGGAATAAATCAGCTACAGGATCTCTCTCCTCCCAGCTTCAGGTGCACTTCTTGTCAATACAACATATCTGCATATAAACACTGGGTATGTGTCACTGGTTATTGTACCATATCATCCCATAGCCTCTTCTTTACTAAGGCAGGGTCCTTGGGATCATGGAAATTAGAGGCTGAAGAAACATATTAGGTCACTTCTCAGCTATTCTTCAGCACACAGACCCCTTCCCTTCTTCCTCTCTCCCCCCACACAGGGATGATTCCCAAAGGTACATTCTCCAATGCACTGTTCAGTTCTGATTGTCTCAAGAAACTGGGGATCCTATCCCTTGATAGACTGTGACAACCTTTTTACTTTATGATCTATTCATCCAATGGGCAGACCTCTGCTCAGATATTGGAACTGCAGCCCCTGTCTCTTCATTCAATAAGTAGGGTGGCCACTTTCACGTGCGTTGTCTAAGAAGTCTAGGCAGGAATGTCTTTTCAGAGATAGGCAGCTAGTATTAGGGATGTTAAATTTAGATTAATTGGCTTATTGAATAGCTGATTCAATTTGCATTAACTATTCCATTAGTCCATAAGGGTGCCTCTGCCTTTGAAATGTAGGGCTGTTGCTACACTTCAAAGGCAAAAGCACTGCAGGGAACACGGGGCCAGCAGGGGACTCAAGCTGTCTCCTGCTGGCCCCATGCTCCCCATAGCATTTCAAAGCAGCAGCACCGCATGGAGTCCGGGATCAGCTGGGGATGACTAGTATTCCTAGCTAGTATTCCTCCAAAAACACCCACGTTAGCAGCCAAGGTCACTGCGGCCATAGGAGAGGGACAGCAAGAACAGTTCATCTCTGAAAAGAGACTTTGTGAAAAGAGCATTGTGAGGTTGCGTGTTGGCTGTATCTCTATTGCCATATCTCATTTTCTCCTCTTACAAGCTGCTTTTTCTAACTTCCAACCCTTCAAACTGGGGTTTGGCTGTTAAAACGGGCTCTTTCCTTCTTGTGCATCATCACCAGAAGATTCTGTTGGTCAAATGTTGCCTTCACTGACAGTGGGATTGTACACGTGTTTTTACAATCAAGGGTAACTCAGGAGTAACTAAGGGCAGAATCGGATGGCTATTTGATACAAATAGCTCAGGCTTGATTAAAAATTCTGCTGATGATTAAAAATACAACAGAAAAGAAACCAATTCACTCCCTCTGATCTTCATTGTTTCTACAGGGCTAACTGCAGTAAAAAGCAATCATTCCTACAATTGCCACTTCAGTCAGACAGCACTCTGAATATCCAGAGTGCTATTTCTTAGTCATGTTTCAGAAAAGATCTGCATGTTATAAGGAAGGTAGCAACAAAAATAAAAAGATTCTAACCACTGACCCTATTAGCTAGATTCCTGGAAAGGTGTGGTAATAAAGTAAAGAAGTGTGATAACAAACTAGAGGAAAACTGCATAACAAGTTAAGAAAACTTAGCTTGGAAAATATCAACTATTCTAGTTAACTACAGGCTTTAGTGGGAGTTGTGTAGCTAAATCTGCCAGTTGATTTTGGAAATTTCAGACCGTTTGCATCAACTTTTGGAATCCTAGTCACTTCTGACTCTCCCTGACAAAAGATCACTATCCTCCCAGAAACTCATCTGGATCTTCATTGCAGAGCTAATGTCATCAGGGCTGGTCCTAGCCAATTGGCGGCTCTGGGCAAAAATTAGTCGAGCACAAAAAAAAAAAAAAAAAAAAAAAGGAAGGGTCGGGGAGTAACCAGAGAAACCTGGGGGGAAGAATTAGGTAGGTCAGGCCAAAATGCGGTCATGGCCCGCCCCTAAGACCGGCTCTGTCAGTGGTCCCTTGAAAATGACGGCCCCGGGCAATCGCCTGGCTTGCCAGCCCCTAAGACCAGCTCTGAATGTCATGTCCCTATTTGCTGGACAATCCATGTGAGCTGAGGGCTCTAAGGAATGTGTAGCTCACTTGGCTCTCCTGTTTTTCCTTATGGTTTTGTTTATTATGTGATTCAGCTGTCGGGAACCCCATTATATCTTCAGCATTACACCTAGATACTGTACAATGTAAATTACAGAACTGTATGTATACCTGGGTCCTGCTCAATCTGAGCAAAAAGGGCGCTACAAAGATATTAGCATTTATTTACTCATTCAACTTGGGCAATGATTTGCTCTGGCACAACTGAGAGAGACACTGTTTGCTCAAATCCATGAACCATATAGCCACGTCCAGTGCAAAACCAAGTTACAATTCTAATATTACAGAGGAAATGACAAGGAGCCTTCAGGATTCCTCAGCCTGTCAGATTTCATTTTTAGAACAAGATTTCTAATATCCATGTCCATGGATTTTCCTTGTCTGACTCTCCCACCATTATTTCCAGTTATGCCCACTTATATCATTCTAAATAATTCTTCCCCCTCCTTCAAATACGTGTACACCATTATAGCTTCGGCAATCATTTGGCCATAAGACACTTAGGCATTTAATTGCTTTAACCTTTCCTGGTCAACCCATTTCCTCAGCCCTTTCATGCAGCCTCTGCAAAGCCAGGCACACCACAGCTCAGTGTCACTATCCACCCAGAACTGCACAGTTCCATGCCACATTTTGCAAGAGGAGTTGGCAAGACATTGGGAGAGCCCTGAAGTTACTTGGGGCTGGATGTTGGCATGGTGAGTGACACAATGACACCACGTTGTCATGACCCAAAGATTTCCCATTTAAGAGCTCTGGCTTGGCTGTTCTGAATTAGACACAAGACATTACCTAGAATTCAGTTTTCCCCATCCACCCCAACAGCACTGCAGGGATACCTTAAACTCCCGGAGGGACACCTGCCCCTTCTGAAAATTCTTCATGAACTCTGTGCTCTCTGCCTGCTCATGCACCTCTTTGGTGGCTTCCTTCAGGGCTTCTGACAGGTCTCCAGGCATGCTGGGAAAGCAGAGGGAAAAGCCATCAGTGTCAGAAGCAAAGGAGAAATTAAGCCGGTGTGCCCCAGTGCAGCACACTAGTATGAGACTGGCTGGCTAGGAGCGAGGTTCTGGATGCTGCCGGCACCCTGGGCTACTCATCACAGCATGGGTGGGCAGCCTCCACACAAGCTCCCCAAAGATCTTGAGGCCGGACAGCTCCCTCAAGCTCCTCCCATACCCCACAACCTCCTACCCTGAGCCCCCTGGCCTCCCACAACCCCCTGCCCTGATTCCTGCACATCCCTAACTCCTGTCATGAGCTCCTCACATTCATTTCCCTAGTCCTGAACTCCCCTCTCCTAATCCCCTGAGCCCCAGGTACTCCATCCCACACTTAAATTTCTCATAGATACTGTCCTATTGCAACCCCAGCTACGCCTGCTCTACCCTCCAAAGGGGGAGGAGAGTTGTAAGAAATTTAAGTTACTTTCCCCCCTGGAAGTAGCATCTCACCACCCCCTCCAAAATAAAAGTTCTTTCCCAACAGTGGGGAGGGAAGAAAAAGCATCTCCCGAGGGTGAGGGGCAAGTGGGAAAGAGAAGGAGCATTAGTATCCCAAATACTTCCTGGAGTGGGGGAAAAAATATTGTCATACCCCATCCTCAGCAGAAAGGAGGAGGAAGGGGAAAGGATTCTCCCATTCCCAGAAGAGATGAAGAGAAGCAAGAGGATTCCCAGCCCAAGGAGCGAGAGGGGAGAAATGCCATTCTTTTCTATGGTAATTTCCCTTGAATTCTAGCCCGAGTCTCACCTTTCAGACCCGTGTGCCTTGGAATCTTCCATTTCTCTTGTCTTTCCTTCCTTCCTTCTTTTTTGTGCTCCTCTGTTGTCTTCCTCTCTCCTTCCCTCTTCTGTCAGGGCGCTGCGAAGCCTCGGAGTTAAGCAGCCCTTCTCCTGCATCCTGCTTTATACTTTGCTCTGATCACGTGAGCAGCCAAACAGCTGACCCTGGTGAAAATGTTGCAACACACACACTTTCCTCAGTGGGTTCCCCCTCCCCTCTGCCTGCCTCCCCCTGGGAGGGACAAGTCTCCTGACCAATCTTGACAATGAGGCCCAACAACAGGATGTTGAAAGATTTCCCCTTACAGAATGCTGGGCAGCTTGCCTAGGCTCATTAACCCTTTTTCTGCCCAGTACGGAGAACCAAGAAGCACCAGTGTGGGAATTTGGGAGGATTCACTAAAGTTTAAGGGGGGTTAAATGGGGGAATTAATTCAGATTAAAGCAGGGTGTGAATTTAAAGTGGAGTGTCTAGCCCTGATTGACTTGCGTGCAGAGTGAAGTTTTTCTGATCAGTTTAATCCATTTTTGAAAGTGAATTAACACATTCAGAATAAGGTACTCTTATTCCAGAATATGAGTGTCCGTGTTGGGAGTTGATCAGGAAGAGCTATTCAGAATAACTCCCTGTGTAGACAAGCCCTCACAGTCTGTCTGTATCTGTACAGTCTTTCAGATAACAAGGAGCTCACACTTTAAGGAGGGGGTGAACAGGAATGATGGCTGGGAGATTCAACGGCAAGGTGTACTATGTTCCCACACAGTATTACAGGGCACAAAGCAGGTACATGCCAAGGAGCCGACTAAGGGCATATGCAGGAATAAAAAGATATCTGCTTTTGGGGGGGCATGTTTTGTTCCCCTGATGTGGCTGGCCTAGGTGCCAGAGGGGTTTGCACACTCTCTTTGGCATGGCCTTGGGACCAAAGGAGCTCTGTGCCTGTTGGATATTGTACATATCCCTAGACCTGATGGATGGTGAAATATACCTGGGAAATTCTGGTGGTCGTCTGCAGAGACCTTGCAGCATGAATAGTTTATCTAATCTGGGATTAGAGGCAAAAGAGCAACTGGACTGTCTAGAGACTGGTTTCCTGACAGTAGTTAATGGGCACTTGCCTTTCTGTTGTCATAACTGGTGAATAATTAGGAACTCGTAGGGACATGTTGGAGTTTTCTTCAGGCTTTAGATGAGTGAGAAGCTCAGCCTGCTAGTGGGAGGCTGGGTATGGAAAATGCATCTGTTGACTTTAATTTTGGCAAAAGAGTGCTTGCCTTCAACCAGAAAACAGAGTATAGGGCATCCCTGCTATAAATTGCCCCAGTATACATCCGTTCTGCACTAAAGTTGTTGATGCTTGTAGGGACTGATGCGTTATAAGTCCTCCCATTCCCTGTTCTTAAGTCACACAAAAAACAAAACAAAACCAAACCCATACAATTTGAGCAAATGGAAGTCAGTCATGGGGGGGGGGGGGGAATCCCTGCTTTAAATTGTTTGCTATAAATCCAAGTTTTTCTGAATGTATCTTGGACATAAAGCGAGGACGGCCTGTATGGTGAAAAATGGGATCAGGACGCTGCTGAGAGCACTGTGATATGAGCCTCTCACCCCAGATCTCTGGCCTGGACTCATGCCACTGACTGGGGACCACATCAGTACTGTGATATAGAAGATGGCTGGCAGGATTTGTGTATCTACACATTTTTTCACCTCTGTCAGACATTTGGAGTTAAGAGGCTGAGTGTTCAGGAAAGATGACACAGCACTTCTGCAGCTGACTCAGCTGGGCTCCCTGCCTTCCCTTTTTCTCTTAAAGCAATGAGGGAGGGCACTTCAGAATGTTCCTGCGTATCCTCTACTTCCCTTCCTCCCACACACCCCATGTGCCATTGTGCTCGGGATGCTGCTGCCACTGTTCTGCATTTATACTTCAGAGTGAAATAACAATGTCACATTTGAGTTATGCAATGATATTGCATCCTCATATCATGATCTGACATCATGAGACCTAAAATATACTTGTCACATAGGGGTCCTGAAGGGTGACCTGACCTCCAATATGCAGGTCTGCACATGCAGTAACCTTCTGTCACCTCATGGAGAACAGAAAGGTGGCCTCTAATCCCCCGGAGCACCTTGGGACTCATACTTCTGCATCCTTAGGCTGTGTCTAGACTGGCCCCCCTTTGCTGGAAAAGTCATGCAAAGGAGGCCAGTCGGAATTGCAAATGG
>CM057845.1:85729779-85756126 GCA_030068395.1 Apalone spinifera
CCCTCCCCCTTCCCCAGACACCTCCCCTCCCTAATCCAATACCCCTCCCCCACTAACCTTATGCCCAGGTCCCAGAGCTGCCGCACCTGGAGCCGCTGCCTGAGCTCAGCAGCCAGCTGCCAGGACGTGCAGGCTGGGATGCTGTGTGCAACCCGGCCTGCACATGCAGGATATGATGTAGTGCGCTGGGGGCCGTGAGCAGAACAGCGCATGTGGCTCACAGGGGCCCGGCCGTGAGAACGGCTGACCTGAGTGGTTCCGGGTTCCATCCCAGTTCCATCAGGAGCCGCAATTTTTTTCTTCATGAGGTGGCTTGCAAGCTGCGGGTTGGCCACCCTGATCTGGGCAGTGTTTGGTCCTGCCATGAGGGCAGGACTTAATGACCTCTCGAGGTCCCTTCCAGTTCTAGGAGTCTATGTGAGGTATTTCATGTGCATATATCACTGATTCAGTTTACAACAGGATCTCAATGGGCAATGTTCAAATATAGGAAAAAGATGTAGGGGATTGCACAACAGAAAACAAAGTCATAGAATATTGGAATAAATAAATCTTGTTGGGGCCACAATTTTAGTGATTTAAGAAATAATCACTTTCGATCATCTACTGTGATAAAACTACACTTGATCTTAGCCAACCTAAACCCAGAAATAGGAAGCACAGTGAAGATAACTCCTTGAATCCACAGAGGTATAAAAACTGAAGTTAAGCTTATCCTAAAATGACATATTTTTCAGAGTGGAGAATTACTTTTTCACATTATACTGCGAAGGAAGAGATTTTCACCTTTATAATGGCTGGAACTATACAAAATCCCAATTGGGACACTGGGAAAAAGTTCAAATATGTTTGTTATTGGTGATAAAGCATATAGTGTGCAGGAAAGTCTTACCCCTTAAACTCAATGCAATTTAGAGTACAGATTACACACATGCTATGTTGGGATTACATATGACAGCTTCCCTGATTTGGCACTGGCTCTGTACCCACCTCTGTCTCTTGCAGCCGATGTCCGATGAGGCTCAGAGATTCACCCAGCAATTGTAGATGTGCAGCTACATCAATGGGATCTGTATCAGGAACTTTGGCTGGTGAGGAGGATAAAACCACTGTGCTGGAGGGGGACTTCTTATGAGGTGAAAGCATACCTGCTGGGGAAGCTTAAAATAGATGTATATAAAAATTTGTTATCACCTCTCTCTCCTTTACTGACAAGTCTGATGGAAATTGTAAGTTCTTTGGGATTGAGACAATATGCAAAATCACCAACCCCACTTCTTGGCACTGTAAAAACAACTAATATTAATATAGAAGTGATGGGAGATTCTCTCAAACAGAGATGCTAAACTAACCATATTTATGTTTAAATTCTAGCCCCTAGTACCCACCTAAACTTCTGTTTATTCTTGCTTTATATCCCCCATCATCAAGGTGCTGCTTGAATGATATCATTTTTATATAGTCAGGGCTGGAAAGGATGCTCTTTTGAAACCTATCAACACCATTCCTCAATCATGAGGGACCATTTTTGAGTAAGAGAATAATCAGACATCAAAACTCTTGGTGAAGGAGGGAAGAGCAGGAGATGTTTTCTCTATTCCCTAAAGCATAAGTAATACTCTCTCCTTTTCCCCAAAGCCTTGAACAAATGGGGTGGGGCTATTACCTTTCACTTTTGGGGCACCCTCCGATGAGGCTGCCTTCCTCTTCACTGTTGTGGCCTCTGCTTTATTCTGCTTATGCTGCAGATATTGAGCTTTCTGCTTCCATACCTGCACAGAATATGGAAAGAAAAGTAGAATTCAGACCATTAGGCAAACCTGCTGCCAGGATTTGAGGGGTGGATAGTAGATGGCTAAATAACTCTCAGAAGCAGAAACATTTTTGTTAGAATGGGGCTGAGAACATCCAATTCCTTTACTGTAGGGGACTGCACACAAGGCAGTGCTGGCAGTGTGAAAGGATACAGGCTAGTAATTTGGAGAACTTATTCTACAAAAAAATATATACAGGTGCATACGTACCAGTTTATCCTTCTCAGGCAGCTGCTTCCACACTTCTGCCAGTTTTTTGCTCAACTCCCCAAAATCTAGGAGGAAAAGGGGAAGTAGCAGTAAGAGGAAAGGTTAATAAAAAAATTAAATATAAAAATGAACCAAGAGAAGATAAAGGAAAGTTTGCATAAATACCAAAAGTTCAGGAAATGGACCCATACATATGCTGTTAGTGAAGATTCTGTACCACAGCAAGAACCACCTATAATTTGGAGATGATTTTCTGTAGTCTCAATCTAAAAGGAACAGTCTCAGAGGGGTAGTAGCCCTGTTAGTTTGTAACATTAAAACAACTTTTAAAAATAACAAGCAGTCCTGTGGCACCTTAGAGACTAACACATTTTTTATATGTACATACACACAGCTCATGATACTATGCATATATTTTTGTTATGTGGATGCTGGGCACATACACCTGAATGGAGGAACATTGTATATATAAAAGGCTGCACAACACACTATCGGAGACAGTTTCAAAGTAAAAGGAATTTATTCAAATTCACAGCTGAGTTGAAACACTATGACATTAGATCATGGAAGCCTCTCCTTTTCACTTTGCTGTCACTTATTTAAAGCATCTTGGCAGACTCTTTGCACTCCAGCATCAATAGCGGGTGTTGGGACAAAACAAGGCTATAACTTGGCAACCTGATGGGACTGTCTCAATGATCAATGTATATGAACAGAAGAAGCTAGGTTATTCTCTTACCTATCCCTGGATGCTCTGCCACAATGGTCACCCGATATTCCTTACAGAACACTTGGTAGGCAGACATGTTTTTCTTCTTTGGCTAGTCACAAGGAGAAAAGAAAATACCTCTTTACATTTAAATTTGGCTTACTCCTGCAAGATCTTTGCCAATACATTTAATTTCTGATCTGAGGCAACCCCTGCTATTCTAGTTTAGGAACAACATCCAATTCTGCTGACACACCTCAGTTTTGACATGCAGCACCTTTCTGATCCCATTTCTAGGGTTATGTCTAACACATGAGCCAGGGATACAATTCCCCTGCTAGAGAACACAGACTTGCACTAACTATCACTGAGTAATGTGAGTAAGAAAAGCAGCATGGCCTCAGAAATAAAACAGTGGTAGTGGAGGCAAGGCTGAGCTGCTCCGAGTAAACCCCAAGATTGTGGTGCAAACGAAGGCTAGGACGTAATGCAGATATGCCAATTCACTCAGTCCCGACAAACAACATCCTCTTATTCCAGTCCTAGGATTTCTAAGGGATTAAGACACTAGAAGTACAGCAACTGTGGTGGCAGAGGTGATTGCCAATCTGTGCTCAAAGAAAATCTACATTTAATCTTAGATCTTATTTTATTAAGTGAAGGTATGTATATGCTGGTTCACTTGGGTTATTCCTGCTTAATTCCTGACACAATACTGCTCACCCTGTGTCCAATCTGTTGTTCTCACCTGTATACAGCAAGATGGCATTGTTCTAATTATTACCATATCACTCATATTGTATTACATTTTTCCCCACTCCCAGTTTTATAAATTAGCCATGGATACCCGATGTTCTAGATTCTCAGCATAGATTGGAACCGAGAACATGGTCCCGCTACAAAATTAATATATTATTTTTCTTTAATTTAGGAGATAATGGACAAATACTCCAACTTCAGCATAGACTTCTTTTCCCTTGCCATATTTTACCAAATCAGTGGCCATTCTGGTCCAGTAATCTGCCTGGAAATAGCCAAAATCAGATGTTTCGGGAAAAAAAGTGTGAGAAACTCCCAAATAAGAAATTATGGTACAACTTGTTAACAGAAATTTCTTACTTTTTGTTTTAGATAAAGTTAGAGGATGGTTTATTCTCTGAAATATCACATAACAGATCTTTTGCAAAAATGTTTCAACAGGGAAACAATATTGGATAGTTAATTTTTTTCTTCTTTAAGTTTCAGGGTGGACAGGACAGCTCTTGCCTCAAAGACCTACTGTTTTAGTTTATACTTGGATCACATTTTGAAGCTTATTTTCATAAAAATGGGAATTAGTATTTTTTGTAAACAAAGACTCTGCTCTGGAACAATGGCAATGGTTTTGTGGAAATTCTGCTGCCAAAATACAAGGCATCTTATCTAGTGTTACCCATTATAGAGGAGTTACAATTTGTGCTGCCTATTTATCTACCACTCTCTACCTTTTCTTTATCCCTTTCTGTTCTCTCAGCTTTTTCTTTCTCCTTCTCTTCTTTTTTCTTTTTCTTCTCACTTTGCCCATCTGTGTGGAAAACAGGAGGTGGGGGGAGAGGCACAGGAAGGACGAATGGGGTGGTGGGTGGAGGGGGTGGAGGTGGTGTCGCAATAATTTCTGCCACTGCCACAGAGGCAGAGTGTCCAGAACTCTTCTTAGACTTAGAGTGCTTTTTCTCCTTGTGTTTCTCCTTGTCCTTCTTTTTTTTGCTCTTCTTTGACTTCTTCTTCTTCTTGATCTCCCGGTAGGAGTCATCTATCACTAGCTCTCCAGCCTCCAACTCCCCACCTGATGATGAACCAGATTCCAGGGGGGGCTCCATACTGGAAAGATCATAGTCACTCCCATGGCCTTCTGAGAACAGAGACGTGTCAGGGCCAAATCCTTCAGGGATTGGAGGTGGATGTGGGTCTGGTGGTGGTTTATGCTTCTTCCGGGCTGATTTCAGGAAGCTTTGAAGCTCATGACCCAGGAGGAAAGAGCCTTGTTCATCCCGAGCTGATTTCTTGGAGGATTTTTTTGCTGCTGCTGGAGGCGAAGAGTATGGGAATGACTCTTCATCTACTGTGCTGCCCCCTTTCTCTTTAGGTGAAAGGATGAGTTTCATTTTCAAGCCATCAGGCTCACGCAAGGTCAGTGTCTCTGTGTTTACATAGAGAGGCTTCATCTTTTTGGATTTGCGGAAGCTGTCATCGTCCAGTGAGAGCTCACCACTGCTACTACTCAGCTTCTTCTTATGGTGCTCCTTCTTGCTCTCTGAATAGCCAGTGGCAGCAAAGGAAGAGAAGGATGATTTTTCAGATGTCTTTTTTGAGGTCTTGGAACCCGTGGGAAGAGGTGAGGTGATAGCTTTGAGAAGATCCATGGCTGAGTCAGAAGAGGTTGGGCTTGACACTGTTTTTTTCTTCTTTGATGGCAACTCCAAAGGTGAAAGGTCTGAAAAAGACCAAAATAAATTAAACTGAGGGGAAGCAATACATGACACATTTCCTTCTATGTCAGCTTGAAGAAGAGGAGTGATAAATCCCCCAGTGCTTCTGGTACTCAGAGATAAATGGTTGCCTTTCTGCCTTATAGAGAAGTCCTCTGATTTTGTTGCAAAGGAAACCTGATCATAAGAAACAAGACTACCGAGAAACAGAAGCTGGGGGCTTCTGGCTAGTTATAAGCATGAACTGTTAGGATAATTCTGTGGTCATATTAAAATGCAGAGAGACAGGTATGACCATCCCAAGACACAAATATAGAACTGAAAATTCAGAGGAGCCAGTATTACCTTGAGTATTATGAATATTGTTATTATGTATTATTTATACTACGGTAGCATAAGCTTTCCAGTCAATGACCAGGATCCCATTGTGATAGACACTGTATAAACAGAAGAAAAAGACAATCTGTGTCCCAAAGACCTTATGTTCTAAGAAAACCCATAGCTTGATCTTTCAGAGAGAAACAAGCACAAATGTCACACAGAGAGATGTGTAGTATTACCAACTTCAAGAGATCAAAAATCATGAGTCAAACCTCCAAAAATTATGAAACTGTCCTTCCAAAAAATCAAGAGATTAAAAAAGGAGATTATATTGAGTTTTTAGGTCAGTCTTTTGATTTTTGCACATTACCAGGGGTGTTTGCATGTGACAATTAGTATTGCCCACTCTCCCAGCTGCAGGAGCTCTCAACTCACACATCTGCCTATCTCCAGCAATTAATCTGTGCTCCTGTCCTCATCATCAACCCCCCTTCAGGTCAGTCCCATACCCCAACAATCCATATTGCCCCTCAGTTCACCCCCTCTGCTCAGTACCTACCATCAATACAGACCATCCTCCCCCCGCTGCTCATCAGCACTCAACCTCTTCACTTTAGCTCCCCTCAACCCCCAAGTCATAATTTGCTCTCCCAGCCTAATATCTGTTCTTCTTAAGATTCTTCACTCTCCTCAGGTCTGTGGGGGCTGCAGTGATGTCCCCTCTCCCACTTCCCAGGCTGTCAGGGAGCTGCCTGGGGTTGACAACCAGAGCCCACAAAAAGTGGCTCCTGCTGTCAGTTGCAGGTGATGGGGAGAGGGGAGGTTGATAATAGAAGCCCCATCAGCCCAGGGCTGACAGTGATTTCCATGTGAAATTAAGCCTCACTCATGATCTTGGGATAGAAATCTCAAACATCTGGAGAGCAGCAGCTGCTTGCCAGGCACCTAGCTCTGAACACAGACCCCCTTCCCCCGTTGTGTCAGGACCTCTACTTATAACATTGTGAATTTTCAGATTTAAATATCTGAAATCATAAAATATATAATTTGTAAAGTCCTATGACTGAAAATGACCAAAATGGTCAGTAAATTTAGTAGGGCCCTACCAATCAGACTTCCTGCTCCACAGCCTCAATCTTGCATTCTTTCTATCCTTACCTCTGTAGAAGAACTCATCAGAGGAATGCTTCCTCTTCTTCTTATGAGATTCTGTGGCCAAGAAGAAAAGGTCGCTGTCCTGGAATCAGAGAAGAAAAGGAGCTGAAAAAACAGTAGGAAAACAAAAACAAATTCATACTGACAGTTGACACAGATAATCTGGAAACTACATTTGACACTAAATACACTCTCTGTTCATTCAGCAGTTTAAAAATTAAGTTTGGGTAATTCCATGAGTGACGGAAAATGTTTAAAAAATGCAAATTATATATATATATTTTTTACTACACTTGCAAAGGTCTTAACTCTCCCAACTTTAAACTAGTTCCCTCCGGGATGACAATAGGTGGCACAAATTTCAGCTCAAAATGGTTACTATTAGGTTTCAGTATTAACATGCTCAGGTGTTTAATAGTGAAGTTTACACCTCTCAGAATTACCATTTCAGGCTGTCTGCAGAATCAGGACAATAACACTGTATCGGTTTACATTCTGAAGATTATCTATGCAACCATAAGATTTAGAACTTTTTATAGGAAAGTTTGAAATTCCTGCTTTCCAGCTAGGAGTATTTCCCTACTCATCCACCCTGAGGGCACAAATCAAATAACAATTGATGACAATCTTCACAGCAAAGCAATGGCACTCTTTGAAGGATTGTATGCTGCTAGAGTGAAACATTCTTGCTGTTTTCCATAGAACATCATTGGTCATTTTCACAAAAGGGAAACTGCAAACTCTCCCAATTCAATCCCAGCAGAAGATTTTAAGTGCATTTTCTCACCTTCAACCTTTTTTTTGAGGTCTTTCTGACCTGAGCTGCTATTTCCTCCTCTTCCCGTAGTAGATCCTTGTAAGAGCGTTTTTTCTCTCGTTGGGTTCTACCTGCTGCCAGCCCCACGTCATCAATGCTTCGGTCACCCTCTAAGCACTCTATATTTGAGAGTGTGGTGAGAAAAGGAAGGATTGAGACACCCCATTAAGGAACAATGGAAGCAAATTCATTCCACATAAAATGCATCATAATCACAGAGGTCAAATTTGAAACAGATCGATGTACAAAAGAATACTTGGGAGTAGGAATTAGTGTGCTGTACTGCCCCACCAGCAGGGAAAAGGCTCAATACTGTGCAATAACCTACAAGAGATAAGGTTCCGTTCCTGGTCTTGGTTTCTTTCTCTCCAAAGTCACAAGGAGCTGGGGATGCTGCTGAGACTAAAACCAAGGTCTAGAGATTACTATGCTGCTGTGAAGATTTAAATGCTATTCCCCATTCCTGTTCTATTGACAGGAAAAATAAAATGGTACAAGGGCAGAGTTCAATAATGAACGTGTTAGAAGTCTGAGATGCTATGTGCAAAACCCATGTTCTAGTCCCAGCATCTCACTTCCTGATGCCATGAGAGACTTGGAATGCTGCAGAAACCCAGCCTGATGCCCTAGGCTTTGCATTCTGTACTGCCATGCAGGAGACCGGCTTCCTTTCCCTCTCTCCACTCCAAGGGCTTGCAGGGCCTGTAGAGGGTACCCATTTTGAACACCCTCTCAGATTATGAAGCAGTCATACCTTCTTTTTTCTTGGAGTCATCATAAGCCATGGTGGTCCTGCAGGAGCCTGAGAATGTGTTGCCACGTCTGGGCTCTTTCCCCCGTTCCCGTTTACAGGACAAGGTCTAAGAAACAGAGAATGAGAATAACCCTCCCATAAAGTGGAATCATAATGGAGAAAAGGGAACTTCCTATTGAGAACTGGAGGCTCACAGGAAGAATGTGGCAAATTAAGTGTGCCTCCTTGTCTGCTCATGCTCACAACTGAGGGATGGGAGGATTAGTAGAAAACACACCAAACTTCAGGGTAGCTTGCTTTTGCTGATTCCCCTGTTAAAAGTTTGGAGGAGTTTGATTGTATAGGGAGGGAGAGAACAAGCCTCCTTTCTTTCTGATGAAGCCTTAAATTTGGAAATATCCTGTAATTTAAAATGTAAAATGAGTGAGCAAATGGTTTGTTTTGGCTTCTATGTTGGCATTATGCCTCCTCGTCAACACTGTAGCAAAGAGTGGGGTCTTTAAAGAGACAAATTCTAATCCTGTGACTCTCAGATGAAGAATTTGAAGGGTGAAAAGCCCGCAGCTGGATACCAGCCCTGTCCAAGGTCCAATGACCTAAGATCTACTATATTAATTGAAGATTTTGGAGTGGAGGTGTGCATCTTTTCTGAAATTCTTGCATTCTCCCACTCTGCTACTGTAGCAATTCTGACAGCCAATTTGGGTGATGGAAGAATAAGTAGAAGGGGAAAAAAGCCCCATTTCCTTTTCCTAAGGGTTCTGCAGCACTCCCAGCCTCTGGCAGCTCAGGAAGTTCCATGTCTTTCTTTAATGAATCATTTACTCTCAGATGTTGGTGCAGGTGAGAGGAGACATGCACCTTTTGCCATTGCGGAATAGCTGGATTCAGATTAGCTCTCAGAAAACAACTTGTGTTCTTCAGTCAGCGACCAGCTTCTTGGTAGAAGTTCAACTTTTAAAAGTCAAGTTATCCTTCCATATTATTTAGCTCCCATCTGGCTGCAGTTACTCCCCCCCCTCCCCCATCTGTGAATAAGAGACCAAGCAGCCGATATTATGAATGGCTGAGACACAGCCATGACACTATATTGGAGTTAAGAGTTTAAGCTTTTGGGGTAGAGAACTTGTCTTGTGTGTTTTGCACAGCTCTGTGTCTACCTGCAAGTTTCAGAAGCAATTGGTTGACACTACAGTATATTTATTCATGCTTTACCAGTATTCAAAAAAACCCTCCTCACACCTAACACCCACCACTACCATCCCAACTAAGTAGAAAACATTTTTGTTACAATTCATGTGGGGTAGAGGTTAATCTGCATTAATTTTAATATGTTAGAAAAATCATCCACCATAGAAATTAAAGTTTTACAAAAATGTTTACAATGCCATTCATAGGCATGGCATTTCACAAACAGAATTTATTTACAACAGCATAGCCATTTACAGAAAAAATAAAAGAACAAATTCCTTCCCTACAATTATCTTACAATATTAAAGACCACATATTGACATTTTTACAAGGCATGATGTTTATTTCTGTGATCTGCCCCATTGACTTCAATAGGATCACTCATAATAACAGGCAATATGCATGATCCTAAATGTTTGTAGGGCCAGCATCTAACAGATACAGCTCAAGAAATGACAGAAAGGGTGTAGGGTGGGAAAGTGAGAGGTTACACCAAGAAAACAGATTTGCTTATGGTCATGTTCACCCATTATTAGTCCCTTTTAAAGTCAGGAAAAGACAGACTCAAAGAATAGAGGTTACAACACAAAGTCCCCACCCAAAAGAGCTCACAAACAGCCCCGATGCTGCAAATATTTAAGCATGTGCTTAACTAAGTACAAGCAGTCCTATCGATTTTGAGGGGACTCATACATGTGAAGAGCCTTGAGGCCCTCTTCTCCCATGCAAAGCATGCCACTGAGCCCAAGGGATTACCCGTGTGACTTCGGAATTTTTAGGCCCCTAGCGGATGCAGGATCAGGCCCTCGCTCAATGAATTCACAGCAGCCCATGGGGGAGAGGAGGGAGTGTAAGGAACAATGAGGACAACAGAAGCTTCCTGGGCGGCCCCCGGCCTAGACAGAGCCTGGTGCCTTCTCCCCTTCCCCGGGCAGTCCCGTGCCTGGCCCAGCAGTGAGGGGCGCTCCAGGGCGCGATTGCTTTACAGGATTATTGCCATTAGCGCTGTTCCAAGGGCGGGTGAGCGGCCCCGCGCTGCCGCTGCAGCCAGCCTCCGAGGCGGCGGCGGCGGCAGCAGCAGCAGCAGGCTGGCGTTTCGGTGGGGCACACAGCAACCCAAGCGCGCGCGCCTCCTGCGGGCTCGCCCCGCACCTGCCTCCAGCGCATGCGCACCGCCCTGCTCGGCGTGGCTTCGCGGCCCCCCCATCCCTTTCCCGCCTCTTCGATTTGAACCAGCCCGGCCGCTCCACCGCCCCTGGCCCGCGTCTCCTCTCACCCCGGCGGGCTCCAGCCTCGCTCCAGCCCGCGGCCCTGCCCTCGAGCACGCCCCGGGGTAGCCCGCGGCGGCGGCCCAGGCCGAAGCCCCCTGCCGAGCGGTGGCCCCGCTCAGGGGAGGAGGGCTCCGCGGGGGTGGGGAGGGACGGGGGGGCGGTCACTGCGATGCGCCGCTTCCCGCCTCGCCGCCGCTGTTGCCTGCGGCCGCCATCTTGCAAAGGGAAAAAGAAACGTCCGCCCGCCGCCGGCGGCCAGGAAGAGCCAGTCGAGTGCCGAGCGCCTCCAACGTAGGAGGCAGGGCACGCGGCCTGCAGCAGAACGCCGAGCCGATCGATTGACAGGCACTGTCTCGGCGGAGAGAGGCCCGAGGCCCGCTGGAACAGGGCGGAGCTCTGACCGCTCTTATTCCCCCCTCTCCCAACTCAAGCTACCACTGCATGGCCCCCACCCACCCCTCACCTCTTTTGAGGCAGGTGCATTTCTTAGAGCTTTTTCTGCATGCAGTGCATGCAGATTAACTGCTGGCAGAGGTGCCTGTTACATTAAGGAAGCCAGCATTATTTCTAATCACAGCAGAGAGCAGCTTCCACACACACAGCTATTCCAGGATCCGGCATCAGGACTAGCGCATGATGGAGCTGGGATGTATTCCCATGCTAGAAAACCACAAATACTGGAGTTACAAACACTTGGCTGATCTTCACATTCAAAACCTCCGCCTGAGATAGCATGATACTAATCGCCTCTTACAAAACACTTGTCCTGTAGAAAAAGCATTTCCTGGCTTTCCTACTTCATCCCCATATAGGAACTGCCTTTAATTCTTACCTCCACCCTCATTTTCCCTAAGCGATTAGGGACTCTGCAGCCTTCCTTTATATAGGTTCCAGCATGCAGTCACATGATGATAGTCAGAGGCCTTCTTGAGCATGTACTGTCTAGAGACTACAATTCCCAGCAATCTTTGGGCTTAAAGGGGCTCTGTCCTGCATAGGTATGCTGGATGCACGTGCACTTACGTGCCTTAACTGTGTTAGTCACCCTTTCATTTGTAAGTTCTCATCCAAGCACATTTATTTATTAATTATTAATATATTAATTATAACTATTATTAGTAGTAGTATTGTTTTGTTATTATTATTATTATTACATCTGGAGATTAAGGGGCTCGCTATACTACCTTATTTAAACACATGCTAAGAGCTAATGCTTGCCCTGAAGACATTTAATCATTAGCCCTGGGGGAATTCCGTGCCAAAATTTTAAAAATTCTGTATGCAATTTTTAAAAATTCTGCAAAATTCTGCATATTTTATCATGCCATTTTCATTTATTGTTGCGCTTTATTTAAAAATACCTGTCAGCAAGTATGTTTGTAACAATACAGAGAACAAAAAAGATTCAAGAAATGTCATTCTTTCTTCTGTGCTACTGCTGGCAGTGGTGCTGCCTTCAGAGCTGGGCACCTAACCAGCTGCCACCACTTTCCTCCACTCTGCCTTTAGAGCTGGGAGATTGGAGATGAGGTTTCATGAGGGAGACCAGATTTTGCGATTTCTGATGCGATTTTCATAACCGCAAATTTGGTAGACCCTAAGTATGAGGGAATATCGTGCTGCTAAGATCAGATGCAAAACTGGAAGAAGGAAGCATTTTGATGAAAATCACAAATTCTGCGTGTAAAAATAAAATTCTGCAAAAAACATTATTTCCGTATGCATGGTTTTTTTCCTACTGGTGTTAGTAAAGTGACATGCATGAAAAGCAAGGGCACCTGAAGTGAGGTGCGTGCTGATTACACACAACATTGACTGTGAGAGTCATGCTCTCCTTCTGCATTCAATCAAAATACAGCTACAGTTCAATCAGCACACCTTGCAAATTCTAGTTACACATGCATAGTTAGCAAAACTACTCTATCCTGTGAGATCATCTTGGTTACAATAATTTTGTGGCCCACTGAAATGGAGGATCACTCATGCAGCCCACTCACTAGCCTAGGTTGCCCATCATTGATCTACAGCATTCCGAAATTGTGGCATTTCTACATTTCCTGAAGAACTCATTCTAGAGAAGTTCCCTAATTTTTAGACCCCCTTTGAAAACCTCCATGCTAATAAACTAAAATGCTAATAAATTAAAGTATAGAACTATAGTAAATACAATAAAAGACACCTCTTCAGGTTGCTTAAACACAACCCTAACATTTTGAGGTTGGTCTTGCTTTGAGGAGAGGTTTGGAATAGATGACTTCCTGAGGTCTCTCCCAATCCTAATCTTCTATGATTCTATAGAACCTGGCGGGCTCTTAATACATTTAAAGTTCAGAGCCACAGCAGTCCTGGGGGTGGCGTGAGCCAGAACTATTCAGTCCTGCCTTGTGCCGCCCCGGGGAACTAACCCCGGAGCCTATACGTATCGGGTAGTCAATTACTCGACTAGTCGCTTACATCCCTAATGTCTTGATCAGCCTCTTAAATTATTTCAGCAATCTTTCTGATCTGCTATATTGCAAAACCTCTCTAGTTAAATCCTTGTCTGTTTGGTCAATAACAGGATCCAAGCTGTCAGGTGTTTTGAGCATATGCTTATGATTCCTTCACAAAATTATGCCTTTGTCACAGTTTCCAGGTAACTGCTACCATATTATCTCCCTCTGAATCTGTTCCTCTCCAGTTATGCCTCAGACTTCCAGACTCACCTGTCTCTTGACAGGGACACTGTTCTAGGGGGAGGAGGGTACCTTCTGACCGGATCTGGGAGTTACTCAATTAAACTGGTCTGCCTAAAGACCAGCATTTGGGCTGTGCTTTCTCTTCAAAGGCTATAAACAATGGAGTGCCAGCAGTTACAAGTTACCGCACAGCTCTTCTGGAAAAAAGTATATTTATTCTTAGGGAAAAAGCATTATAGAGAAAACATATAAAAAGAATAAAATTCCTACATGCTTACTTAAAGTTTACCAGAGGTCACACTGAATTCCAGTATAGTTAGGTTCATCCAGGGGTGACATGAGAGGGGGCACAAAGGGTCACTGCCCCCGAATGCCATGGGGGAGGGGCAAAGGACCAACAGCTGTCATGCAGAATTGTCTCGTCCATTGGACAATTCAGAGCAACTGCCCGAGCCCTGTAATATGCGGGCCCCCGTGGAGCCCAGCATAGCCTGACGGACTTTCAGTCAAGGATGCCATTTCAAACCCTCCCAATTTTGAATCAATATATGCAAAGCACTTCAGGAGGTGGAGGTTCTCTGCAATTGTTTGCAATCCTATCGACCGGTGTTTCCCAAATGGGGGTCCGCGAAGTGAAAATAAGAGTTCCGCGAGAAAATTCCATTACAGTAACATGTTATGATTAAAAAATAATTAATATTTAAGCATTTATGAATTTTATTAAAAACAATTTGCATTTGTGTTTGCCATGATAAGTGTCCCTGTGTGATGCCAGCTTAGCCAAAGAGTGGGGATGATGATGTCACTACTCAGTGCTGTGCGCACAATCAGTCCGTGGTGCGATCCCATGTTATATATCACCATAAATCCCCATACTCACTCTCAGGGAGCGTGGATCACGTGGGTGACTGAATATGAATATACTGGCACCGCGTCAGACAAAATTGAAGCTTTGTGATTTTTGTTTTTAAATATGTGCAATTAAACTAAATGTTGATCTCATGACTTTGTTTAGCATTTGTTTATGATATCCTTATCTATTTGTGGTCTACTTTTTCAGCTCCATATATAAGACTGTTATTAGGGGTTCCGCAAAATTCTTTCGAGGTTAAAAGGGTTCCATGGCCAAATGAAATTGGGAAACACTGATGGACAATCACTCCCCACTCTTTTTAGTTCCTGGAGAAGATGTGGTAACCCTCCTGTGACTGGTTCCTCTCTCATAAATATGCATAGCTCAAAGATGCTTTAGACAAAATACCTCATGTAACCTGTCAGTTTTACTGTAACAGTCTGCTGGATCTGTGTATCCTATTTTGGTGTATGTATCTTTGGTGTATGTACATGAAGTTAGAAATATGAAGCATAAGTCTGCTTATAGCTTTAAATGTGCTAATGAGATCCATTATCAGTGCCCTGGAAGCCTAATGACTTGGTGATCAACTTAATGACTTGTAATTTTTTTAAACAACAAATAGTCCTGCAACACCTTAGAAACTAACAAAACATGTAGATGGTATCATGAGCTTTCATGGGCACAACCCACTTCTTCAGCTGAATGGAGTTGAGGGGTCTAGGATACAAATAAATAGCTGAGAAAGAGAGGGGATGGGGAGGGAAAGATAAGGAAAAAATGCTGAAAAATATTGTCAATTAGAGTGTCTGTGCTAAATGATGCTAATAGAGTGGGCTCTAAGTACCCAGTGCTTAGCTTTTAATGTCATTAAGGAGTGGAATGTAGCAGCCCATCCAGTTCAGATCTCAATTTCAGGTGTCAAACTTGTAAATGAAACCAAGTTCTGCAGCTTCTCTCTCAAGCTGTTTTTTGAAATTGCTTTTTAACTCACTAATGGATCTAAAAGTGACTATATTATTACAAAGTAATTTCAAAAAACAGCTTGAGAGAGAAGCTGCACTGGGGAACCTGTGCTGGTGAGGGTTGGAGTTTTTTTGTTTCTCACTTTTGTGCAGTCCCTGAATGATTTTTCTGTAGGTCAGTGGCCCCTGACCCAAAAATAGTTCCCCACTCCTGCCTTAAAAGGATACAAAGAGGGCTGGAGACCCAAGTCAGAGTAAAAGAGTTTGTCTCTGACTTGAAGATTATGCCTGAAATGAGAGCAACTATTTAGGATATGAATCTGCTTGTAATAAGTTTCTTAGTGAATTAGAACTAGCATTTTCTTTCCATTTTAATTGAGTAACTCATTTTGATCTGTCTGTTTTCATTTGCAACCACTTAAATCCTACTGTTTGTACTTAATAAAACACTTTTATTTACTATCAGGCCCAGTGTAAATAATTGTTATCTGGGGGGAACAACCAGGGTGCCTCTTTCTCATTGATAAGAAGAGTGAACATCCTCATGAGTTTTCCTTGTGTAAAACTTTAACACAGAGAAATATGAATGTATTTGGGGGTTTGATCGCTTTTGGGGATTGTTTTCCTGGGTGCTGTGCCCCAGAACTGCATTCTCTCAAAGCTGTAGTGGTTCAGTGTCTGCATTACTCTGCTGGGGGCAGTTACCCCAACTCTGTGCCTGGTCTGGGGGAGACCAGAGGATCTGGTGCAGCAGGACAGGGTGGTGGGGAGCCCAGAGAGCAGGAAGGTTGTACATTTTAGCAAAGTCCAAGAATTCCCTATTATTGACCTGCGGTTTATTATCAGTTCTTGCTACAGGTTGAAACTCTCTTAACTGGGATTCCATGGTCCAACACAGATGTTGCAGGACAAGAAAGTCTCAGTGGAGGGCCAGTGGCAAAGATCCCTGCGGGGCTGGCAGGGCAGTGGGCTGCCCGCAGCGAGCCCACCATCAGTGAGTGGCAGCAGGTCTGCCCAGCAGGGTTGGGAGACATGCTCATGGCTACCTGGAGGGGCTGGGAGCTGTGGTAGCTCAATGGGGCAGGGATCCACAGTACACAGATGCCCAGTGAGTCCCAGATCCCCAGTGCGGCACTTGCGCCTGGCCTGTGGGTCCTGGAGCCCCAGTGCAGTGCGCTTGGGTGCTCAGCAGTTTCCAGAGCTAGGGCAGCCATGGCTGGCCAGCAGGATTGGCAGGGCAGTGGAGTCCGCAGGAAGTGAAGAGCTGGCCAGGAGGCCAGTGGGTCAAGCGGGGGGTGGGTAGGCCAGTACCTGGGGGTTCAGAAATGACCTTCCTGGGTCTAGCAAAATCCCACATCTGGGACTGGTTGGGTCCCGAGAGTGCTGGACCAGGGAGATCTAACCTGTATTCTTGGAATTACATGATGCGAAAATATGAATTTAATGTGCCTCACAACTGTTGCTGCTGTGGTGTCTTGAAGTGTGATTACTTCTGAGAACTTGGTAAAGTTATATCCTGGTGATCACACCTTCCCAAGTCTAACATGTCAACTCCTGTTTTGTGCTGTGGAATTGCAAGTTATTTGTTCACTATCATGGCAGCATCTTGCAGTTCGTTCTGCTAGAAATCTCTGTAATTCGCACACGTTCCCCAATACTAACATTTCTTAGATATCACTATTCATGTAGGCCAGGATACAACTTTTCTAGCTCTCTTTTTTTTATTTGCTCATTTCCAGATGCCCTTTGTGTATTTGTTCCATTATTTTTCTTCTTATCACTGTGGGACCCTTGATCAAAGTTCCCCTGCCATCACTGAGAGCTCACTTTTATAGTGAGAGCAGCAAGGTGGACCAGCTTGCTTTTTTTCCTCTTTTAGGGCACATCTACACAGCAGGGCTAAAACCAAAATAAGCTACGCAATGTAAGGTACGTCAATTCTGTAGCTTAAGTCGAAATAGCTTATTTTGGCTTGTGGTGCTGTCTAGACAGCAAGAAGTCTGAGAAAGAGCACTCTTCCTCCAACTTCCCGTACTCCTCGTACAATGAGGGATACAAGAGTCAGAGTAAGACGTCGTCCAGCTCGACATTATTTAGACATTCTTTCGAAATAATTGCTTGTAGTGTGGACATGGACTTTATTATTTTGGAATAACATCAGTTGTTCCAAAATACACTGCTGTGTACACATAGCCTTACTTATTGCATTACTTTTTGCTGCATTTCATCTTTAGCTGTTTCTGTCTCCAGTTCATTCCATGTGTTTGGAGATACAGCACATGACACTTCTATCATATTAAAATATATGTTGATTACTTGTTCCAGATTATCAGTCTGCATATTGTCAGACAGAGCACAGGCTCTCGAGAGAGTGTCTGTCATTACAACGTGGTGTCCTGGTTGGAAATCCAGGGTCACATCATATCTCTGTATCTTCAAAAGTGATCACTGTGTTCTTTGGGGTGCTTCTTCAAGTCTCTTTTTGTGTGTTGCAATCAGTGATGTGAGATCAGTTTCTACTTTGGAGCTATACTCATAGAGAAAGCCATGAAATCTTGTACCCCAGACAAAATGTCTCATTTTCAATTTGTGCATACATCTTTTCTGTGGCTATTGTAGACCAGATGCAGATGAGACTGGCAATCAATTATTTATATGACATTATAAGAATACTACTTCCAGTCCTCCTTTTGAGGCATCTGTGGTGAATTAGATGTTTTTCAGTGGGTCAAAAAATTGCAGCATGGAAACTGATGTGCCAGAAAGTGTTTTAAATCACTGAACTCTCTTTTGTGGTCAGGCATCCTTGCATTTGGTGACCTTGTGGAGGACATGTCTTCAGTGAGTTGTACAAGCTAGGTATGAAGACACTGACATCATTAACATGCTTAGCAGTCGCTGAATTCCCTTTTTATTTTCGGGTCTGTTCATCTTCAGTATTGCTCAGATTTTTGGTTCACTGGGCAAGAGTCCCTTGGAGGGCAGACTTTCTGTCAAGTGTGTTATTTCTGTTGTTTTAAATTGGCATTTGACCTTATTAAGGTTGTTAGCGCTCACAATTTCCAGTATTCTCCTTGTTTGTGATGTTCAATGGCAGTATTGCACCAGATTATTATGCCATCAGTGTACACTTTCATGCCTGGTAGACCATCTGGCTCTGTGTATGGTGAAATACTTCTGAAGCCAAACATATTCCAAAAGACAGTCTTAGGAAACAGTATCTGCCAAATGGCGTGTTGAAAATGCAGCTCTTGAAGCTCTCAATGTCAAGGGAAGTTGCCAAAATCTAGGTGATGCAACTAATTTACTAAAGAACTTGTCTCCAGCCTTCTTAGCCAACAGTTCACTTCTTATTGGCAAATGGAACTGTTCTCTTTGTATGGTTTTGTTCAGTGCCTGAGGATCCATACACAGCTGTAGTTCCCTTCCTTCTTCTCTGCTACAGTATTACTAAGAAGTGAACCCAATCCATTAGTTCTTCTAATTTTTGAATGTTATCAGGTGCTGTCATGTTTTGCAACTCTTCTTCACCCTGTTCCTTAAGACTTGTGCAACTTTATGTGTTGCATGCAACACAGGTTCAGAATAGTCTAATGAGTATATTTTATATGGAAGGTACCTATTTCCTGTGAATATATCATCATAGGATGCTATTAATACTTTCATATCTGGTTCTATGCTATCTTTCTATCTGCAGTATACATCTTAATAAGACCAAGCACCTCACATGTATGTAGTTCAGGCCTGTGCAAAATCTGGCCTGTGGGCTGAATCCGGCCAACCAAGCCACCAGATCCAGCCCATGGACTCTGCGGAGAGCCCCAGGCAGGCTCTCTGTTTGCCTTGCCCCACCTGCATGCGGCTCTGAAATGAGGCTGCAGGGTGGTTTTTCTTTAAAAACTGTGAGTCCAGAGGGAAGGGGGGAAAGCTTTAGGAGCTGAGCCCACCCCCAGCACAGTCCCATTGGCTAATTTCTGGCCAGAAACTGGCCAATGCGAGCTGCCTGTTTCAATAAAAGGCAGCCACGAAGCACAAGGGGCTCCAGAGCACATGGCTGCAGCCTGTGCAGGGGGAGGGCAGGGAGCAGTGTTCCCTCTAAGCTGCTCCATAGCCCAGCTTCACAGGTGATTAATCAGCCTTGCCCAGTCAGAGGCTCAAGGCTCTGTGCATGGAGTTGACTGACTGGGCAGGGCAGGGATGATTAATCACCTGTGAAGCTGTGCTGCGGGGAAGTTCAGAGGGAATACTGGCTGGCATGGAGGCTGATTCAGGAACAGGCTTCTGGCTGGTAAGTCTCCTGGCCAAACCCTGCCTCTGGCACCCCAGTCCTTCCTTTCCCAACCATCTGTCCCCCCTCCACATACCCAAATTCTCTGCCCCCCATATCCCCTCCCAGATCTGGCACCCCAGTCTCCTGCCCCAGATCATAGTCCCCTCCTGCTCTAGCTCACAACCCAAATCCCTGCCCTAGATCACAATTCAACCCCCTGCATCCCAGTCCAGTGCCCCAGGCCACAACTGCCTCCTTCACTCAAACTCCCTCCCTTGCTTCAAGCTCCCTTCTGCACCCAACCTCCATCCCAGACCCCCGCACCTCCTCCATTAATATCATGGAAGAGTGCGGCACTCAACCACTTTCCAAATTCTTGGAGTGGCCCCCCATCAAAAATTATTGCTCACCCCTAGGGTAGATGGAGATTCTGTAGGGAACTTCTGGGCATCCCGTGGTCACTAATCCTCCCTGCCAAGGGCTCTGTGCTGGCTCCTGCAGCCAGTCCCATCCCCCAGCCACCTCTCTAACTTGTGGACTGCACCTAGGCCACACGCACCAGCAGGCAGCAAGTTGCATGAGCGTGAGCGGGAGTACTCTGGAGGAGCAGAGGGTGGCCATGCAGCTGCCGGCTGGAGAGAAATGGCAGTTTCCTCTTCAAAATGCCACTTCTCTCCAGCTGCTGGCTGCACAACTGCCCCTGCTCCTCCAGAGTCCTCCAGCCAACCCTTTATTACTTGCCATGACCTGTACCTCTTGCCCAGGAGGGAGGAAAATAAATTAAATTTCTTACAGGTACTGTCCTATCACAGTCTGGCTCCCCTGGGGGTGGGGGCTTAGGGCAACAGGAGTGTGGATTGTGATACAACAGCACCTGTAGGAAATTTAAGTGTGAGATGTAGTGTGGGGGGGGGAGGAGGGCTGAGGGAAGAATCTTGGGGTGTCTGAAGGGGTGCAGAAGTCAGGGCGGGGCCTGGAGATGCAGTGGGGGTGCAGGAGTCAGGGTTGGGGTATATGAGGGGCTCAGAGCAGAGGGCTGGGTTGTGGGGGGAGTCAAGGCAGAGGACATGGTGTGGGGGAGCCAAAGGGCAGCCCCCGTGGTGACCCTGCCCTGCGCTGCTCCTGTTCCCAGGGAAATGGGAGTTGTGGGGGTAGTGCTAGTAGGCACTGGAAGGGGGCTAAGGTTCAGCAGGGTGCTGCAGCACTCCTGGGATCCTGGCCCAGTGCCTGGGGTCCTGGATGTTGGCCCTGCCTCCCCCTGGGTCTCTCCAGTCACCAGCCTTGCCCCTCCCCTAGGATTCTCCAGCAATTGGCCCTGCATTTCCCTGGGACTCTACAGCCACTGGCCCTGCCTCTCCCCAGGCTCTACAGCCTCCGGCCCTGCCCTGTGCCCTGCTCCTGTCTGCTGCCAGTTCTGTGCAACTGGGGCTTTCCTGGCTGCTGGCCCTGCATGCTAGGGTGGCTGCTATCCATACATGCCTGGGGCTTTCCTGGCTCCAGCCTCAACTTTGGGCGGGGTAGAGGAGAAAGACAGGATTAAAGCCCCACCCCCAGTTGGCCACTTTCTTACTGGTTCGCTGCACTGTGACACTCTGGCTTACTTTCCCTTCTGCTCTTGCTTTCTCCCCTGATGCTCCAGGTGAGCTTTGTTTGTATGTGTGCGGATGTTTGTAAGTCAGATGTTTATAACTCGGGGAGTGCCTGTATTATGAAGAAGAACCATGTTCAGAAATAAAGTACAAAGACCTTTCTACTATCCTGCATAGCTGGAGCTTGTGACTGCCCTGTCTTGGTCATCTTTGTTTCTGCTCCAGCAAGACATGTCCCAGGACAGAAACCAAGATCGGACAGGAAGTCTGGCATCACCCCACCCAAAACCTTGACATATTTGACTAGTTAGAGCACAATACTGGTGGACAAGCTTTACCTTCACCACATTGATTATTTGTATTACTGTCATCCCTAGGGGTCTCAGGCTATGTCTACAAAACCAGGTTATTTCATTTCAAAATAATCACTCCCAAAATAAATAGTTCAAAATAAGCTTATTCCTCTTCAAAGCGGGAGTTATTTTGAAATAACAAACCCATCATTTCAAAATAGCAGGCTTGTAGTGTGGATGCTCATCTTGTTATTGCAAAATAACTCCCCTTATTTCAAAATAACTCCCCAGCGTAGACATGCCCTCAGTCATGGATCAGTGTCCCATTCTACTGGCTAGGCAGTGTACAAACACAGAACAAAAAATTGGCCCCTGTCCTAAATAAGCTTACAATCTAAGCAAGCACTTTTTCCTGCTGCACACTGCAGAGAAACATCACTTATTTCACAAGTATTTGCTGTAAACTCATGGACATAAGATCAGAGAGGCAGGATGCTGATGGAATGTGAAGGAATGGGGAGGAGGCAGTGTTTTCAAAATTAGAGTGGTTATTTAGAATAGGATTTGAAGGTGACAAGGAAGCCATTAGAACAGCTAGTGAACAGGTATAGAGGGTGAGTTTGATCTTGTTTTGTTCCCTAGAATGAGACATAAGATTCCCTGCAGTTTAATGATTTTAGCAGCTGATGGGTTAGAGGTATTAGGTTGTGTCTGTGATTGCCTGGGAAGAATGGAGGAAATGTATATTTTCTATTTAGTCAGTCACAGAAATGAGCTGCTCTGTTGAGGCAAATCACTTTATTTATTAGTATTCAAGCCACTAAAGCATGATATTTGTACATAGCACTAACAGCATTCAAACCTCCCCAGGTGACATCCATCCACATTTCTCTCCCCCTCCCATAAAAGTATTCTGAAAAAAAAAATTTAAATCACTCCCTCTTTTCAGAACCAATACGTGAAGCTAGTTGGCACAGACCACCATTTACTGTGTCCATTCAAACAACATAGCATTGCTGTCTTTGGAAAAATCCTATCATCCCATTAGGATGCACATCTGGGGAATATAAATCATGAGGAGAAATTGCACAGGAACTAGTGTGATAGAAAGTTGAGACCACTCAGGGCTAGATCCACTAAGGGATTTAGAAGTTTACCTGACACTTGGGGTATCCATCCAAAATTGAGAACCTCAAAATCCCTGCTCATGTGAGGCCTAACCCAGTTAAGCACCTAAAGATCTTATGGTCCAGATCCTAAAAGCTATTTAGGTTCTAAGTCCCACTGATTTCCATGTGAGTTATTTGCCTAAATACACGATAAATCAACGGATCAATTGATTGCTGCAGTATCGATTCACCATGTAGTGAAGACAAGTCCTAAGACATTCTTTGGGCTGGTGAAAGTAAGAGCATGGCTGACCTCCCCGGTGTCTGGAGCGGCGCTGCCTCAGACTGGGTGAAATCGCACACCACACTACAACAGCAGGAAGTCTCTCCAGTCCATTTTATTACTGCAGAAAGCATATCCCAGTACATTTACTGACTGTCCCTCCCTCTGTGTCAAGTAGGCATGCAGAATCCTCTGTACCCACTAATACCTTTCCTAGACTCCTTCCCTAGTTCGCTCACTTTCAATATGGAACCACTGCCCCAGACAACTGCTGCTTTCACCAGAGGCCTTCCTGTACTGAGCACTGGGAGCTATTATAGCCTCCTTCTCCCCAACAAGCCTTGCTCATTCCCTGCCAGATGCTCCCTCTGGGTACCACAATTGCCCAGGACACCTGTTGTTAAGGGGCCCAACATCCTGTAACAGTTCTGCTGGACCACCTCTGCCTTTACAGCATCAGCACATGGCATTACAGGGTCTATTGTTAGAATTTTTAGGCTCCAAAAGTGATGCAAATGTAAAATTTATAATCAGGCATGAGTCAGTGGTGAACTGGGAACAGAACCTAAATCCCTGACTCCCTGAAATTTTATCTAAGGAATCCCATCTCTGTAGTCTCTGAGTGCTCCCATATTAGGGTGGAGATCTCTTCCTGCTGTCATATGCACAGTGTTCCTCCTAAAAGACTCCACACCTAGCTGTGGCTCTCCTGCTGAATCAACAGACGTGTTCTACGTACAGAGGATCTGGAGCACAAGTCAAGGGTTTTTTTTCCACTGGTCACCATCTGAGGATATTGCCAGCATTTCAGTAACAGTGCCTTAAGATCAGGTTTGGCCAATGAGCCACAGACCTAGCTTGATTCTTGTGTGATCTTAAGCAAGTCACTTGACTTCCTTCTGCCTCAGGAATAAAAGATTTAAAAAGCAGGGCACTCACTAAAAACCAAACCCTGTGCAGGATCATAGGGCCAGATTCCATCATCCTTACTGCTGTCAAAGAGCAGTGCCTTACTCCATGAATACACTTAACGATGTCAGTGTGCGGAAGGGTGGCAAAATCTTGTCCATAAAGCTTGCAAAAACTGTTTACATCATCTAGGCCATTCCCCTGCCACTCTGGGATTGTTCACTGCACTATTGTTAAACTGAAAAATGCTAAGGCTTGCCAACAGGTGTGGTTTGGATCAAGGAAAAATCACAAACCTAGTTAAAGTCAATGGGTGTGTGAGGCATGCTTTCAGACTCAAAGGAAGGCACAATTAAGCCCAGGTCTGTGGATGGGGGGCGGGGCGGACAAAGAGGGTAGTTGCTTCAGGGCCTGGAGATTTAAAAGGATCCATATCCTTTACATTGTCACCGGAGTGCTGTGTGGTGTGGTCCAGGTGGAGCTGAGGGTTTGCTGGGGGGAGGCGTGGCAAAGTCTGGGTGGTGGTGAGAACCAGTTCCTGTTAGTCCCATCCCTTCTGTCTGAGGTCCTGACCTTTCCAGGGCCCTGGAGCCAAGCCTCCCCCACATTGCCCATGGCCTGTCGCCAGCCCTGGTTAAGTCCATTTATGTGCAAGACACAGTTACAAACAATAGTGGGACTACCCAAGGCAAATCAGAGAGAACGTGTGTGGGGTGAGGGATTGCTTCTCTGATTACAGACTTTAGGGGAAACATTTCTGAGGCAGGCTATGATATTCTGTTAAGAACCCCTATTTTTAAGTCTGGAATAGGCCTACAAACACATATGTCAAAGGCACAGCTTAGTAGAAGGTTATCCCCCCACTACTTAGCCCATTGGAGGAAGGTCAGCCTAGAGACAACTACCCAGACAATCACATTCTAGAGAAAGGCCCTATCAGTGAGAGACAGGACATAGCACATTCAGTGGTCTAGGAACAAATGTGCAATTGTCATGTATTCTTACTGATTTCTGCTTTAATTCCCCTGGTACAATACTAATGGATCACATCCGTGCAAGATACCATCCTAACAGATGCTAACAGACACATCGCCACATAACACAGATTGACAATTGATATCTGCTTTATTTAAGTACATGTTTAACTAGATATAAGGTATTCTGTAAGCTATGGGTGGAAAACACTATCTACTCTCATTTTCCCTCACAGTTAGCACCTATCCAGGGGGTCCGGGATCTCCCCCTCTCTCCCCAATCACTTCATCCACCCATCAGAATCTTATATAATCAGTTATAACCTATTGTCTGCAGGGCTGGCCCTACCATGAGGGGAACTGAGGCGGCCGCCTCAGGTGCCAGACTGTGGGGGGGTGCCACTAGGACCCAGAGTGTAGAAAATTGTGTCTGTTGCTGGTGCATATGTAGGTAGCAGAGCAGTCCCATGAGAGGAGTAGAACAGGAAGAAGGCAGAATTGAGACCTTTCCAAGTTTTGGCCCAAGTGAGAGGGCATGGAGGCATCATTTGAGCTCCCCGCCCTGGGTGCCAAAATGTTGTGGGCCAGCCCTGATTGTCTGGCAGTGTTCACCAAGCCTAACAAGCAAAGGGACACTCCACCAGCGTTGTGTGTTAATAAACCCTCGTGCTTGCTTCAGACACAGTGTCCAGACTCTGTTCCAACACAGACACAGAGGCAGGGACACTGGTTTTGTAGCTTTCATGTGTTACAGGAAGAAAGCCAGCAGAAGCAGATAGGAGTGTGGCACTGACAGCATGCAGAGGGCAAGGCTTCTTGGCCAGAGAGCTCACTGGAGTGGCAGACTTACTGCCAAGCAGGAAAAGAGCTGGTTCTTCATTTCTACTGCGATCAGGGAAATAGGACTTTGTGTACAGTTTTTATAAATCAGCAACAACAGACAATTCATATTGTTGTTTTCTCCTCTTAATGGAAACAGCCTGCAAGACCCTGAACTGCTTGGGCCAAAGGGACAGATTTCCTAGTGCTTAGTCTAATGTAAATGTAAATGTCTCAAGCGGTGGGAGTTTCTATCGCTTTGTTTGGGAGACTGTCCCAGAGTCTAGGGATCTCACTGTCAGGGAATATCTTTTTATTCAGCTGAGCTGCTAGGTTTTTTTCAGAGGAAATAAACTGAACAAATAAAAAATCTCCCCCATTGAGTTTATTTCAGTTGTTGCTGTTTTCTTCAGATCTATTTTTTCCATATCCCATTAGTTTCCAGTTGAAGAAACCTCAAGAAAAGATGATTACCACCAAGAAAACCCTTCATAAAACCATTTCAGTAAAATTAGTAGGGATGGGCTAAAACTGTTCAATCTTTATTCAGATTATACCAGATTGGGAGGTCCCATTACTCAGACAAAATGTGGGACTATTTGGATACATTTATATTGGAATAATAGGAGTAAAATAAGAACTTTCATGGGAGAGAAAATGAGGACAGCATTAGAGCCCAAGAGTGGGCAGAAAGTAAAGTGAGAAGAAAACAAATGTTCTTGTATTATGGACGTTTACACAGCCTTCATGAGTTGTATACAACAACCAAGAATAGCTTTAAGAATGGGTGGCAGTCCGTGGTGTCCAGGAAATGGACCTCCCGTGTAGGGGGACACCACGATGCAAATAAGTGACGGTCACATAAACACCACCCTATACCGAAAGCCTACCGACT
>CM057845.1:85764851-85788501 GCA_030068395.1 Apalone spinifera
ACGCTTAGCCTCATTTGCATATTACTCGCGCAAGAAGCTGCGAGTGTAGATATATCTCTGTTAGGCTGGGGGGTTATTAGCTGCGGGACAAGGAACAGGGATGGGACAGTTCCAGTGCATCAGCTAAAGAAGTTTCTCTGCCGAATGGGTATCCTAAGGGCTCTAACTTGTGTATTTCCTGCAAGAGGCTGCGTGTCAGGCTTGTTCTGTGCCTTTGCTTTCTGGCTTGGGCAATTGTATGGTAAAATAGGCTGTGACCAGCACACCCAGCATTCTCATCTTGTTATTAGTATGACTAGCCACTAAAAGCCCATGAGGTCACATGGATGTGGCAGTTGGGCCAGGGAATCTGCCACCATTTCTCAAAACAAGGCAAGAGCAGCCAGACGAGAGAACCAGCAAGACACAGAAGCTCTGGGCTGGATTTATACCCATACCCTAAGTGAAAAGCTCCCTGCAGCCCACTATGAATCTGCAGGGCTTTTGATACAATGGTCAAAGTTTCTATTGTCTGTGGTTTCAGTGAGGTTGCCACTGAGCTCCTGACTATCTAGTGTATTAGTCTTAACAGAGCTATACTTGGTTTTGGTGTCACCAGAATGACTCTCTCAGCTACTTAGTGAAAGATTAAGTCTACAGTGCAATCAAAGGCCCATGGCACAGCTGTGGCTGGCCTGAGTCAGCTGATTTGGGCTCTCTGGACTTGAGCTATTGGGCTATAAAATTACATTGTAGATATTCAGGGTAAGGCTGGAGCCTGGACTCTGAAACCCTGTGAGGGGGAAAGAGCTCAGAGCCCCGGCTCCATCTGAAACTTGAATGTCTAGCCCCAAAGCCTGAGCCAGTTGACCAAAGCTCTGAAAGTTGGTGCTGTGGATATTTTATTGCTGTGTGGATATACCCTAAAGGGCTGGCTAGTTCTATATTGCTGACTCTGCAGCTAAGTTTCTCTGGGGGCTTCTTTTATAACAAATGCTTGTCTCTCACCTTGTTGGCATTGGCCATCAGGCTATGGAACCCTCTCAAAAGGGCTGTGAGTTGGATCTGGGTCTTTCATCCTTTTCCGTAGCTTACTGGGTTATGTTTCTTCTGGCCACCCTGGGAGAGAGAAGCAGAAAAGACAAACAGCAAATGAGAAAGATAGCATAGATACATACATCCTTGGGTGAAAGGGAATCTCCCCATTTTGTTAAGCAGGTGGAGACCATGGAGATGGACCATGAGAACTGAAACAGTAGCCCTTGTTTCCCCATTCCTCACAGCCACTCCTGAGTCTCTTCTCTGCCATGGAGGTATGCAGGTGTCAGTTCACAGCCTTATACCAGTATTGGGAGAAACTAGGTCTGACCTACTCTCTTGAACATCTTGGGTTCCTTCTCAGTTCTTGAATGAGTCTTACCTGAATATGGAAAACAGCTGGTGTCAGGATGTGCTTCTCACCCCTCAACTGCAAAAGGGGAAGAGACCACCGGAGGGAAGAGACCTCATGCTTAACCACAGCTCTGAAACACAAAAAGCATAACAGCCTTTGTAGCCTGGAGAAAACTTCTTGCAGAAACCTAGAAACTAGGCAAAGTTAAGCTGTAAAGACAATCCAATTGGCACGTCCCTCCAATCACGTATCTTGCATGTAGACATGCTGCATCGCAGCAAGTTTCTAGACTTGCCAGCAGCTCCCATCTCTGTTCTTTCCCCATAGCACTAAATTCTTGACAATCTCCTGCATTTGACACTTCCACTAGAGTTCCAGTTACTCTCTGGGCTGTATAGTTATGTGCCTAATTCTCCAGAGTGGAAGTCCCAAAGAACCAGACCCTTGTGTACGATTACAGTAGCACCAGGAGATCCCAGCTGAGATGGTGCAAGATGCTGTCCACACACAAGCAGTCTCCCTTGAAAGAGTTTACAGTGCTGTAGACCCTGTACCAATCTCTGGAAGCACAAGAGACACATTATCTATCTCAATAACAGTAACATTAATTACAAGACTTCACAGGGCTACACAAGTTGGCCTATCCTGCAGCTCTGCTGCACTCTCAGAGCCATTTTTCTTCTTTAGGCTCTTTGCAACACTGGGATGGACCTGCACAAGCAGAACCATCAACAGTTGAGTAAACAGACCATTCTCAGCAGAGCCAACAGCCTTTGCGGGCTCCCAGGCAAAGTGCGGAGGCAGGGGCAAGGGTGGGAAGTGGCGGGGCCAACGGCAGCTGACCCTCAGCACTGCATGGAGCATGGCACACCTCCCTCAGCCCTTAGCACTGCCCAGAGTGCATTCTGGCACACCCTGGCAGTGATTCAAAGGGCCCAGGGCTCAGCCCACCACTGCTGCTACTTTGGCAATGGCAGAAGCCAGGAGCCCCGGGACCTTTGAATTACCAGGCCCTGGGACAACTGCCCCCTTTACCCTCTCTGTTGGCAGGTCTGCTGCTCCCCATCTCTGACCCTGTGTTTCTCAATGTATCAACCCCTTACCACCCTGCCTCACTACTCAGTACAGAGCTGTCTAGCCTTGATATAAATTCTATCTGGGGGGGGGCTCACCCAGGACCTAAAACACATGTTTAAGATACGAGCACATAGCCAATATTCATAACTTCAAATAGAAAGATGATACCTGCATATAACCGGATAATCATACTTGGCAAATCATGTTTCCTCTTGTACCTTACTCGGCATACTTTGTGCAAGCACATAACAGTCATAATATCCTTGATATAACTGGTCATAATCCATCCATCCAATATCGCAGTGGGTCAAAAGGGAATTCTTAGCAAAGGACACCAGGACAGGGCCTGTCTCTTCCCACAGCGCATAAGATCTTAACTGATGAGCTGCATGTGGCAGGAGTAGAGCTGCCGCTCAGAAACACATGGTTCATGTGTAACCAGTAGCTAGAGCCACATCTGAGCTAAGATGGGTGTTTGCTCTGAAAATCCATGACCTTCCCCCTTGATTTCCATGGGAATTACATCCAGCTCTTGTATATTTGGTCTGAAATTCCTAATGGAAAGCTTGAAAGATTGCTTCACCGGCTGGTACCTTAGGCTGTATTTGCCAGTTACAACACATCAGGACTAGCAAAAAAAACAACAACAAAAAAAACAAAAACCCCGACCACCTGCCATCACAAAGCAAGTGTATTACCTTGGTGTGCTGAGCATCTGCGATGCTGCCTCACTATTGTTTAATGGCGATGAAGACAAACTGCTTTGAGAGACAGCCTGATTTCACAGGAAAGGCCATTATGACATGCTGTTTGCTGCTAAAAGCAAGAAGAGGTTGGACTTTACAATGCTGGAGCCTAAATTACGCTTTAACATTGGCATCACATTGGAAGGAAATAGCTGCCTAAGAGGGGCTTATGCTTGGGGAATCTTTCTAATGAAAGACTGGACAGACCTCAGGAATGCGACTATTGGGTCCATGTAGGATGATGGCTAGTAGAGCTATTTTTATAGCTTTCATTAGGGATTCACTGGCTTGAAGCTCTTTATTTTGAGGCATATTTGCCTTTGAGTTTTGCCTTTGATGGGTCCAAGGTACAAATTTTGTTTTCCTGTTCAATTTTGCAATCCACCCATCCCAAGTTTTGATTCAGGCCCATTGTTGGCTAAACATGAGTCTGATTTTAATTGGGATGATATCAATAGTCCAATAATGAAGAAGTTAATGTTGGCTCTCCTTCCCCAAAGTAATATTGAAAAACTAAAGGCAAAGCCACAGTCAATTGGCACTAGCAGAGCAGCTGTAGTTTGCAGCTCTGATCCGGGAAGCATTGATTTAAAAACAACGGTGGGTGTGAAGATTGCATAAGTGAATGAAATGTTGGAATAGCTCAGGTCAGTTATGTGGATCATGGCCTGCAATCAGATGGTGCTGGACATTGAATGCACTGCTTCTTTCTTAATCAGTGGCTGCGCAACACAGGCAATGATAGATAGCAAAGATTCAATTGTTTCCTTTCCCAGTCTACAACTGTCCAGGGCAAGAGATAGTAAACACCAAGGCTGCTGATGGTGGGGAAGAAGGGGCAAATGGGATCTGTTGCCTGGGGCCTGGTGATTTAAAAGGGCCTGGGGCTCCAAGCCACTACCATGGCAGCAGCAGTGGCTGGAGCCTGGGGCCCTTTAAATCACCACTGGAGCCCTGCACAACATGACCTGGTGACACTGGGGGAGGCTAGCCCCTGGCTCCATCTCATCCTCCTGAGGCTCCACCCCTTCTGGGCCCCAGAGGCAAGCTCTTCCCCTCTTCGCCCAGAGCCCCTGCAAGTCTGTCACCAGCCATGGTAAACACCATTACAATTTCACTGCACATATGAGAGGTCTCTGGTGGGGAGACACAGAATGTCTGGGCTAATCCAGAATCCTAAAGATTCCCCAACTAAAACCAACAAGAAAACACACATTTTGAACACTTTACCCAAACCCTGGGAGTTTCCTCCATTATTTATGGGGTTTCTGGTCTCAGCTGCTCGTTTGCAGGCCAATTATAGCTTATCACTAGAAATAAAAATGTTTTAATTGGTATTTGAAAAGTGACTTTCCTAGAATAATAATACAAATTTTCCCCCTCCAAGCCCTGCATACCCTGAGACCATCTTTCAGCAATGGTGGCTCTTTAGAGTCCCTGCAGTCCATTAAACCAAGGATTTTAATGTTGCAAAAATGAGAGCTTGAGGTAATTCAGTAGTTATTTTTTATCAAACAACAACACATGTCCAGATATTTTTCTCCTCTTACCCTAAAAATACACTTCACAGCTCAATATTCTCCAATGTTTTGGAAACTGCTAATTGCTCCTGATTATTGACATGATCTCTGTGTAAATTTTACTCACTGTTATGTACTCAACAATCACCAACACTTTTGTCCATGAAATACTCTGCATCCTTACTCCGGATGAAACTGGAGAAGACTGCTATGAACTTCTTATTCTCCTCCTAAACCCAACAGAAATAAAATGTGATCATATTTATGCATATTTTAGAGTGCAACACATTTAAAGCACATTAATGTTATTTTAGTCAGAAGAATTTCTGAATAAATGTTTTTCTGGGAGCTAAGACACTTTTATTGTAAGAAAAGATGAAAGTACCAAGTGTTGGTTAATTGTCAATTTTCTATGTTAAGGCACCCAGATCCCCATTTAGGAATAAATATTTTTATTCCTAAATATTTTTTTAGCACTAAATATTTTTTCACCAACTATGAAAAATATCCCTTTTGCCTTAAGATTGTTCTATCCTGCTGACACAATCAGAAACTAGGGAAAGTATTAGTGAAGTGATGGGACATGCTAAGTAAGGACAGAGAGAAGGACTAGCTAATATAAGACAATTGGCCCAAGAGGGACAGGATCCTTTTCCATCATGCCCTTGGTTCTGCATCATGCCTGGAGTCCCTCAGTGGGGAGGTAGTTGTGGGACCCTATATTGTGTAGGGAAGGATATTGATCCTCCACTTCCGAATAGAAGATTGCCCTCCTCCTAGGACAGTCTAAGGACTGAGCTTTCTCCCCCCTCTTTGTGTAGTGTGAACAGAAAGTCCTTCTGCATTCAAGTAAGAGAAAGTTGTGTTTCAGTTTCATGGGTCCTATTGAGGAGATTATGGTTTCCATGCTATGAGAGACCAGTGATGCAAGTGGGCTAGCACGGTCTGGTGCGTTGTACCAGCAAGTTATTTTCAGCCAGTACATTGTATTGGAAAGACTCCCTGTTGGCCACCCCCAGCTCCTCCTCTGGCTGCTGCATTTCTGTGTACAGGTCTGGGACCAGAGGGATACGTCTCAGAGTATGATAGCAAGTGGAGGAGCTGCTGGCATTCTGCTCCTTTCCCTGCTATCTCTCCCACTGGGGAAAGGAGCAGAACTCCCAGCCCTGCCCCCAGCTTCTCCACAGAGCTCTGTCTCTATGTAGAGGGCTGTGGGGCAGGGAGGAGGCTAGCAATTCTGTTCCTTTTCCTGCTGCCCCTCCCAGCAGGGAAAGAAGTAGAACTCCCAGCCCTGTAGACGAGTATGGTAGCTCCATGAAGGGGCAGGGGCTGGGCGGGGACAACAGGGGAAGGGCCAGAACTACCAGCAGCTCCTCGAACTGCTGTAGCACCCCCAGCTCCATCCCAGGTAACATGGGATGGGGAGGGGAGGAGCAGAACATGGTAATCCTGGGCTGGGGGTGGGGCAGAGTCATGTGGAAAGGTCACATGGGGAATTCACATGGGCTCACTTTAGCTGGTATACCCTCCCTCCCGTACCAATAAAAATGTTGCACACTTGCACCACCGAGGAAGACTCCCCATGCATACATTACACATTTAACAATAAAAATCAACCAATCAAGACTTTTCCCCTAAATACAAAAACTGCATACAACTAACAACAGCAAGGGCTGGACAAAAACTCACTGTCATACTTACACAGCTAGCTGCACCTCTGACCCCCTTCTGTTTTCTGAGTACTCTTAGGTGTCATGCCTTGTTCCTTCACCTATTCAGGGTCAGGATCCCACAATTATCTCAGTCACAGACCAGGCCTTGGGCTACAGTGCCTTGTGTCTACAGTGCGCTTGAGTGAATGTTTTCTGACTCCTGTGCTTCTTTCCTTTTGGAGGGATGTATACAGTGACCAGACAACCTGCTTTCTGACACCAAAGTATTGTTTGTTTTGCAATAGGAATAGAACATGTGGGGAAAAAAAGGATTTCAAAACAGCCTATATGCACGTCTATCTTATCTAATGGCTTTCTATCCCCTGACAGTAACTTAAGCAAGCCTAACTTATTCAGATAGCAGGTGCCTGTGTCAGTCTAGGTCTCGAGAGAGTTTTTCTTTTTAAACTGTCTAGAGTACTGCTGATCTTCTATGTGTGTGAGCTTTGTCCTGTCATAGCATTGTCTCTTAACAGCCCTCAAGTGTTTGTGACTTTTGTTACTCCCCCTCCTCCCTGCTTGTTTTCCTTTCATTCCCCTATTAAATTAAACCAACATATTCATACAGTCAATGTCCAATTTGGTCTATAGAGGTAAGAATCTCTGATTTGTGCACACAAATGGTCACTCACATGGACAAATCACCGTTGTGGAATCAGGCTGAAAATCTGGTCCTTAAAGTCATTTTGACAGTTTGTGGAATGGCACTGAGTATATTATTCATTAGCTGTTACTATTCCTGCAGCAGCTGGAAGCTACAATTAGTTAATGTGTTAGATACTGTACTCACAAATAATAATAAAAAGATGAGATTCCTTTTAAGAATGGAGTTTAACCAAGGCCTTGGAAATAAAACTCATCCCACTCTTACATAAATATAAAATGCCAAGAGACAATTAAAAGATGCCCATCTCTAACTGTAATCTATGGCTTGTGCCATAAGTGGCTGAGTTCCTCTCCTTCTTCTGTTGTTGTGTGGTCTCTTGTTTATCTTGAAATACATATGCGCTAGTTACAGAACAAGTTTCATTTTGCTTCAGTATTTCTTCCAATACACTCTCATTGTATTTCTTTGGAAATGCCTGACTGATGGGATTCTCTGCGCTCTGTACAGTTATACCATATATAGTTTAATGAAGGGCATCATTCAGCCTGCCCATAAAGAACTGAAATTATATAAATTCACTAGATTCTCAGCCTCTTGGTCAGGGATTCGCAAAGCACAGGCTTGTGCTGGTTTGGTATGCCTGAGAATCTAACCCTTTATCTCAAGTACAAAAATTCAGAATATTAAAGGGACTCATTATCGATACTAATTATTAAAAAAAATGTCAGAGGAAGCTGCTGCTTCTGTGGCTTGAGGGTATGGCTACACTTGCTCTTTCTTGACAAAAACTTCATGAGAAATAACTGCCCCCACCCCCTCCAAATGACAAAATGTCACCACGGCAAGTGAAAGTGTGAATGCTGCTCTCCTGCCAACAGAGCAAGACCCCCTCAGGGGAGTGGAAGTATTTTGTTGGCAAAAGTGCTGACAAATAGCATTCACACAAGCTGACTTTTAGCGACAGCCTTGTCACTAATGGCTGCTTAGTATCCCTGGATTTTAACCCCTGAAATAGAAAAAGCCTGAAAGTCTGTAAGGTTTCCTTCATCTTGATGGGAACAGAAGAGTTTTAATCCACCACTCTGGAGTGAAATACCATCCACTATTCCAGAGTGACTCCCAAGTGAGTCTGATATGTCAAAAGTAGTGAAGGCAATGCCTAGACATGCTCATTTCTAATAGGATGCCAGGATACATCCTCTCCATCAGTGGAGCAAATCACCGGATCCTTCTCTGCTCTGCTGAACTGAAAAAACTTCTTTCGCCATTTCTGTCTTATTGTTTAACAGTGACTGCATGCCTTTCCTTGTCATCTTTCAGTGACAATAGCAACTGATTCCTTGGGCAGTGGGAACTAAATGCTCTGACAAGAAACTTAAGGAAATCTACTGAGAAAGAAAATCTGTCCAAGTGAGGATGATTGCCCCTCAGTCTTGCAGGACATCACCTGACACTTCTGCCACATAACACAGTTGATTTTTTTTCTATTTTCTGTTAACACATCCCTGCCTCTCTCAGATGGGGTTTGAAGAGGTGCATTTATACTCTAAAATGAAACTAATCCGATCCAGAATCTACTTGCCAGATGACAGGTGACTCTGCTTTCCTGCATCCCAGTAATCAGTTCACCTTACTTTTGTGGTGGTTTATTTGGGTGGTGGGCCATAACCTCTCTCTATTGTCAGCTTCAACATTTTGGAAGTCAAATGTAAATTCAAAGGCAGCATTAATCAATAAAAATCTACTATCTCGCTTCTTGCAAAACATATAGCAAGTCAGCACTTGGCATCAAGTGGACAGTATAGATATGTGAAACAAGTTAAGTGACTCTCAGCCCATGTCACTATACAAGAAAACCAGGCAATGGGTATTAAGAGATTACCGTGCCAAGTCACAACAAAAAGTTTTCCAAAATGGATTTGCTCAGAGGTCTAGCATTTCCCTAAGGAACTCCATTGTAGGATTCCTTTGCATGAGGATTTCCTGGAAACTGAGTGCTAGAGTAGCTGAATCCTCTTTATGAAAGAAATATTAAAGCTTACATGGTTTCTAGAGACCAACCCTTTGATACTGTTTTATCTGTGGATTGAAAGAACCCAACAAACTAATTGTTATTGTGGTTGGTGACTGATTCTTCTGACAACCTCTAGCATGGAATAGGACTTCAGAAACATTATTTTTCCTTCTGAAAAGTTGATGGACTGGGAGCAGGTGGGTTCTATTATCTGCTACTGTATACATCCACACACCTGACTCTCGGTCATCCACAGCTATGAACTTTTGTTGATTGTTATTTTAAGAAGGTATGCATAGGGTAGTAGCCCATAATGAAAATGCCAAGGTCAAGGTAGGTTGCAAAAAGGACAGCAGATTTATCCTGGTGGTTAACATGGTAGTTAAACTGGTGGTTAACATTGTAGTTAAAATCACCAACCAGTTACAAACCCTGCTCCTGATCTCCCACTCTGGTTATCAGGAAGCCAAAAACTGCCCAAACCCACAACCCAACAATAACTCCCTGCACCCCACAAACACATAGTCCCCTTTATTGCATTCCAGACTGAGACTCCCATTCAACAAATAGGCCGAGCAAAGTAAGAACTCTATTCACTATACAAAATGTTCTTCTGATCCCACATTGCCAGATCTATATGAGTTTGGCTCTTACCTAAAATATCATACTGCCTGCCAATCCTTTAGTATCTACTACTAAAGGTTTATTATGAAAGAAATTAAAGAGAAGAGAATTGTTAAATCGTCAAAGCAATCAGATACCTACATATATGACAATAGCATCTATATGCCAGGTTCTTAGTACTAATGGTGAGTTTGCTGGCTTGTAAAGTCCCACTGGAACACATCCAAAGCCAGGTTGGGTTATCAGTCCTTTCTTTAAAGCTTCAGTTTTTAAAGAAGTTACCCCATGGGGGAGAAGCAGGATTGAAGACAAAATTAAGAAGCTGCAGCTGGTTTTTTATATCCTTTGCCATGGGCATGGGCATGGAAAAGGACTCGGAGTCTCCTGTCCCTTAAATGTCCTGCTGCCTCACAGTTGTAGCCCTTGCCTACTGTCATTGTACAGCTGAGTGCCTTTGATGGACCATCAAACAGGCTAGATAATGTTGATGCCAATGTGTCCAGGGTATCACTCAGAAACACAACACACATGCGAGGTACAAATATATCACACATATTTATAACTAATAGTACAAAGACAATATAGACATCTAAACAAGATGACCATACTTAGCAAATCACAGTTTTTCCACTGATACCTTACATGGCATATCTTGTAAAATTCATTTCAGTTTTGTAACATTGGTAGCAATAATATACGGTGTAACATATAGTGTCATAGCTATGTCTTTGTCACTAAAGATTTCTTTTTCAGCTCTTGTGATATAAAGCATCTTCTTATGTGGGAGATGGGCATACATTTTGTCCGGCTGAAAAATAATACTTTGTATTCAATTAGACTTGCTTTCTTTTATGAACAACAGGAAGTGTGAGTCTCAACAAACAGCCTCCCTACATACCTCAAGAAGTAATGGTCAACTGAACAATGCCCTTCTTGTCTGGTGAAAGAGAATCATGAGCAGCTGCTATCTCTCATGAGCTACATAATTAATTCCTAATTCAGGGAAGGAATCTTTCCTTTTCCCTTCAAACATGCAATACCTCAACAAACACCGAACGACCCCATTCCAGTTACATCAGTTCTAGCTAACTACTGCCCAATCTTAAATCTCTGTTCCCAAGCATAGAAAAACTAGCCAAAGACCAACTCCAAAATTTAATTAATGCCTATGCTAGTTCAGGGACATAATGTAGTTTCAAACCAGAACATGGCTTGAAATAGGTTTAGTCCTGACAGATGATCTCTTGCTATAAATGGAAGGAGAACAAACATTGATTTTCATCCTTCCTTATGCAACATTTGACACTGTCAACCATGAGTTACTGCTGTTCCACCTCAGAGTGGTGGCAGGGGACTGCACTAAAATTATAGTTTTAATAATTTTAAACTATAGCTCAGTGGTTTGAGCATTGGCCTGCTAAACCCAGGGTTGTGAGCTCAATCATTGAGGGGGCCACCTGGGGTAAATCTGTCAGGGATGGTACTTGGTTCTGCTGTGAGGGCAGGGGACTGGACTCAAAGACCTCTCAAGGTCCCTTCCAGCTCTATGAGATAAATACAATGTATGGAGATATACCTATTTAAATCCTTCTTGGAACAACACACCTAACAAACAGTGATGAGAACTGCTCCTCCATTGCAAGACTCCCCTCACTTGTGGAGTCCAACAAGGATCATATCTCCCTCCTGGAGTATTTGCATATAATGGGGGAAGCAGAACAAATTGTAAAGCATTTGCAAACAAATGATTGCATGAGAGGCATATCATCTAATAGATAGTGCCCTGCTGTGTGACACTGGGGAAGTCACCTCATTTTCATTCCCCATGCACCCTTTGTCTGCCTGATTTAGTTAGATGATAAGCACTTAGGAAAAGAGAGAGTTCCCTACCATACATTGATCCAGTGCCCAACACAATGGGGCCTCAGTCTCATCTGGAGCCTTTATTCACCACCACAATGCCTCTTTCAGTAGTGCACATGGGACACACCCTCTTTGAAGCTCTATTTTCAAGAGCAGAGCTTCATGGCTCCTGCTGATTTCAATCCTAGTTACCCGTGTGGAGGGGGACACACCGGCTCATTACATGAATCCCAAATACCAAGCCCCATGCCTGAGAGCACTCTGCTTGCCTACCTCCCAGGCCTAAGCCACTTAGCTTCCTTTAAGGAGGCAGCAATTAAACCACAAATAAATGCTGCCCTTTGATGTAAGCCAACACTTCCATCTGGGCAGAGACACAAACTGAATTAGTAGAAGGAACCATTCAGTGGCCTCCCAAAGGAGCCATACATACCCCCTTCCACAGCAGTAATCCATTCTACTGAGCCCCAATACCTAAACATACAGATTAATATTTTCTAACCCAAGAGAGAGACCAAACAGCTCTAGTGTCTTTATCCCAAACAGGTACCATCTTTCCCTTGTGTTAGCGCCTGGTGCTTGGGCACAGTGTAAGTTCTGAGGGTGAATCTCAGCCTCTGCTGCATTGCTGTGTGTCCATCACCACAATGGTCATGGCTTTTCTGCTGGCTCTTAGATGCTCCTTTAGTCTGGCTGCAGCCAGACTCCCAGCCTGCTTCCTTCGTTGATCCATCAGCCCTCGGCTCAGGCTGCATTAGATCCAGCAGCAGCTACAGCCAAGGGGCGCTCACATCAGCTGTGTGGCTCTTCCCCTTGCCCCACCCAATGCCAGCCAAATGTCCCAGAGCCAACCTGATGGCCTGAAACCACTTCCTTGTCCCCATTTGGGCAGGGCTGAGCTCCAACAAGGAGGCAAGCTGGTGATGGGAAGTGTAACATTAGGGTGCAATCTGGACTGTTGAATATCTGTGTCCCCTCAATTCTCCAGCTTAGGTGCCTTTTACACAGCTTCACTGTGAGAGCAACCACTTCTGGTTTGCTCACATAGTCTCTTGCATGTAAATTACTCCCAACTATACTGTATGAATGCTATAACCAGCCTCTCTTGAAATACACTGCGGAGTAACAGCAGCAAATTCCCAGTCCCAGACTTTCTCTCGCAAATGTGCATCTTGTACTGTCCAGCCCCCCCGGACAACACAAGCTTATACAAAAATCCATCATTTTATTATTAGAAAATAACATGCCCGGGTCCTATTATCTCAAATTGAAGTTTCTCAAATATTTCAATCCAAGCACACTGGATTAGACAGAACAAATTTATTAACTACAGAAAGAAAGATGTTAAGTGATTACAAATAATGATTCATGAAAGTCAGAACTGGTTTCATGAAAATGAAAGGTAAAATACCATTAATTTCTAACTTAACGAGCTAAATCAATTCAAAGCAAAGGTCTCTCTCACCACATGCTTCATCAGTGTTAGAGTCTGGATTCATTTCAGCCAGGACTCCTACCTCTGTACTATCTTACTTTCCTTGTCTTTCTGGTGGTGTTGATGCTATGGGCAGAGAGTAAAGAAGGAATAACTAGGGGGTGTCTGTTCCCCATTATTATACCTTTTCTTCTTTCTTAAGAAGCTTCTCCAGATAGTGCTCAGGCCGGGGGACTGAAAATCTGGGGATAGGAACCTCTAGCTGTTTCTTTGCCAAGATGTAAATTTCTTGCTCACACCTTTTCCTTCCAAAGAATGGTCACTTAACCAGGAGATGACCCATTTGATTTCATTGACACCTGGCTGAGGCATTAGTTTGCCTTTTGCCTCTGAGGAACTGGTTCGTGGCGGCTTTCCCATATTTTCTTCTTCTTACTTTATATTTTAGAAATGTGCCTCTGTCTGTCTGTGAGTCCATTTGTTCAAGAACTCCTTGTTCACTCTAACAGCTAGGACCACCAAATTTGGTATGCAGCTTCCCTTTATCATAACTTACAGTCAGGTCAGGGGTTGGCTATGCCACAAAAATGGGATCTATGTGGAATGTGATTGTTTTGCATCAAATGGAAAGGGAGGGGTGTGATTGCAGGGACAATTATATTCATGAATGACTACAGGGGGCAGCAAGTGCCCCACCAATCAGCTGCTGATTGGCAGCATGCCCCCTGCTATCCCTGCCTGTCTCTGGGAACAGCCACGGGTGACCATGCAGCCCCTGCCACTCCGGGCTGGCTCCAGGGAGTGCCAGTGAGTGGCCTGCGCGCCATCCCTGCACCTGGGCCACCCCTGGGGAATGCTGGTCTGCAGGCTCCCACTGCCCACGGGTCGACCCTGGGGAGAAGCCGATGGGTGGCCCCTGCTGGCCCCTCCATCCTGGGCCAGCCCCACGGCCTGAACCCCTCCCCCAACCCTGACTCCCACAACCTCCCCATCCCCAGCTCCCTGCCCAATGCCCCTCCTCAACCCTTAACCATGACTCCTACATCCCCCACACTCCCAGGCTCCTTCTCTGAGCCCCTCACATCCCCAAGCTCCTGCCCTGACTTCTGCACCCCTCACACTGCCAGCCTCCTGCCCTGAAGGAACCAAGACATACTGGAGAAGTCTGCTAGTTTGGAATATGTGTTAGTAAAATCATATAGTAGAACCTTATAGCTTTACATGTCATGTGGCCACACATTTTATCAGGACAATAATGCTCAGCAGATCATGAGTTTTCAAACGATAACTCATAAAGCATAATTTGTATAAAATGTATCATAGTCTTGAAAAAGGGATGGACACAGGATTGCAGACTGTCTCAGGGGGTCAGGTCAGGGATGGGATTTCCAAGGAGTCTAAAGCCCGTTCCCTTCTCTGTTCCAGTTAGTTAATCAAGTCTATGGAGGCAGGAAAGATCCTCTCCCACCGTAGCCATGTGCATGATGTATTGTATGGCACCACATATGGTTGAAAGCCCACACAATGCTTAGGAAATGCAGAGGTTAACAACTGTTGCTATTGCTACAATTCTCCTTCATTTGCACAATCTTCACTCTAAATTCCTGTTTGCTAGAGCTGAGAAGACAATGCATTAATTTGCTTCATCACTCATTCTTCACTTTCACTTCAAAAAAACTGCTGCGTTTTGCTGCTGCAGAACGGCTGACCTGTTCAACCTCAGAGTCGGCTGTAATTTAGCAAAAACAACAAGGAGTCTGGCGACACCTTAAAGACCAACAGTTTTATTATGCCATAAGCTTTTGTGAGTTGCAATTCACTTTGTCAGATGCATGAAGTAAAAGAAAAAGAAACGGATAGCAGGGATACAGAGATCAGAGCTAATTCAATCAGAGGAGCTGTGAATAAGAAGGTGAGAATACCCAATGTGGAAAATTACTTATTAAAATGAGAAAACTATTTCCAGTCCCTGTTCAGCCCCATTCTGATGGTGTCACATTTGCATATGAATTCCAGGTCAGCAGTTTCACTGAGAGGCCTGTTTTTGATTTTTTTTTTTGCTTGAGGATTGCAACTTTCAAGTCTGTAATGGTGTGTCCAATATGTTCTCCCACTATTTTTTGTATGTTACCATTCTTGATGTCTGATTTATGTCCATTTAATCTGTTGTGCGAGGCAGTCCAGTTTGTCCAATGTACATGGCAGAGGGGCATTGCTGGCACATGATGGCAAATCTCACATTAGCAGATGTGCAGGTGAATGAGCCTATGATAGTGACACCATCATAGGACCAAATTACATCAGCCATACCATCAAAGACTCCTTCACCTGCACATCTACTAATGTGATATATACCATCATGTGCCAGCAATGCCCCTCTGCCATATACATTAGACAAACTGGACTGTCCTTATGAAGCAGAATAAATGGACACAAATCAGACATCATGAATGGTAACATGCACAAACCAGTGGGAGAACATTTTAACCTCCCTGGATTCACAGTTTAAGACTTGAAAGTTGCTATCCTCAAGCAAAAAACTTCAAAACAAACTGCAATTTGAAACTGCTGAGCTGGAATTCATATGCAAATTTGACACCATCGGAATGGTTCAGAACAGGGACTGGGAATGGCTGAATCATTACAACTAATTTTCAACATTAGGTATTCTCCCCTTCTTATCCATTTCTGCCCTTATTGAATTAGCTTTATGTAACATTCCCATCTCTGTATCCTTACTATCTGTTCCTTTTTCTTTCTCTTCATACATCTGATGAAGTGAGTTGCAACTCACTAAAGCGTATGCCATAATAAAATTGTTAGTCTTTAAGGTTTCACTGGACTCCTTGTTTTTGCTAAACCAGACGAACACTGTTACCTCTCTAAAACCTGTAATTTAGCTGTGGGTAGAGCAATCCCTAAATAATCAAAAGCTGTTGCCTGTATGTCACATTCCTCAGCTGGATCATAGGCTGGTGTTTTAAGAGATACAACTGCATGATTTACCCCCCAGCCCAGTGATCAGAATCAGGGCTGGAAATATTCCCTCCGAGGATTAAGGATGAAGCCCAGAAGCTTGAAGAGGAACAAAGAGTGGCTTCTCCATCCTCTTGTACCTAGAGGGGAGGGAGGAGAGAGAGGAAAATGGAGTAGCCAGAAGGATGTGGGGAAAGAAAGTGGAGTTCTGACTCTCAGCAATGCAGAGTGGGGGAGAGGGAAAGTGTGGAGCTGATGTGACACAGGAAGTGGCACAAAGGATTCTGGGATGTTGTGGGGGAGTTGTGGTCATAAGAGAAAAAAAATATAGCTCATGGGGAATCAGAAGCAGATGATTGAGAGCCACTGAACAAAAATACACTGAGATCCTGTGGGGGTGAAAAGCATGGTATGAATGTAAGGTACAGTCTCCTTATTGCCGAACTCCTTTTATTGTTCATGTGAGTAGTGAGCAGAAATGTCAAACAAGATGCTGAAAATCTCTTGCCAGCATCTACTTCCAGCTGCTCCCTTGCAATTATCTGCTAAATGGGAGAAAATTATTTTCTGCATTTTCTCTCTCTTGCCTCTCCCAACCCCCAAATACCATGAAAACACCATGGGAAAGAGGGAGTGATTAATTAAGAAGCTTATATTCCAGTTTCAGGCTTCCATGATGATTAGAAACTGCTCGAGTGGTGCTTTCAGGGGTTTGTAATATGAACAGACTCTCTGGACAGGGAAACAGCTCTGTAATTAATTTCTCCCTGCAATATTATTACAGATACAAATAGCAAAACAAAACCAGTCAAAGCATCAGCATAGGTGCCCAAGTTACATGTGCCTCATGGCAACATTCCTCAATTCCAGGTTATTTTCATCTGCAAGGTCAGTGGGTTTCCAAAAGTGGGCCATGAAATAGAAGGGAAACACCAGAAGGTCTTATAGGGGGGTCACTGGCTTGTTTCCTGTTCTTTGCTAACCCTTCTGATAGGCATTCGATTAGCTTTTCCTGGCCTCTGGCACAGTGAGAGAAGTTCTGATCACAGGAGCACCATGCCTTGTACTGTATTTGTGTGTCAGGCAGCATAGAAAGTGGTACAACTATCATAGGAGAGGCACTTCAGAATACAGTTTCTGCCCTATCTCACAAAGCAAAAGAGAGGAGAACAGCATGAGAGCTTCTATTCCTCTAAGCAGCCAGAGGTGGGAAATAATAAGACTCCCCTCCGCAAGTAGCCAGGATAAAAGAGGGTACCTGACATTTCCCCAATTTCACTTTCAAGCATTTCTGTATCTTCTGCTGTCAATACGCTGATGGCCATGTGGACTATTGGTTAGAGCAAAGGGTCAGGCACCAGGAATGTGTTGCATTTGGGGGAAAGTCCAAACCCACTGAAATTGGATTGAAACAAAGTACAATGAGGCCTCTCTGCTTCACCAACTAGAAAGGAGGGTAATAAAGTGAACTGACAGCCTTGTACCAGTTCTTTGAAGTGCTACTGCGACTGCTCTAAAGGATTCTGGGATATGGGTTGAAGGAGAAAAAAAACCCCAGCTGAATCACAAGGGGAAAAGTTCAGAACCACTTTCTTACAGATGAGCCATAGCCCTGGAGTCACCACCCGCTGCCTTTGTGAGACTCTCCAGTGGAACAATTGTCATTGTGTCCAATTGCCATCTTGTTTTGAAGCAACTTACAATGGAATCCCCAAAAGCGAGTTGGAGCCTCTGTACATGGAGTGGTTACCTTGAGAAATTCTGATCAATACTGGAGAATCTGAGACGGGTAACACTGACAACTCTACACAGTACAAGCTCCAAAACCTACATAGCAGTTGGTTTATAGGCCTGCTGATTTCCCAAAATGTGGGGCACAAAGGAGTAGCTATGCGGAGGGGCCACATAAACAGGTCTTAGTTGCTCTTGAACTCTCAATCTGCATGAAATAAAATGAGGCTAGGTCTGATATGATTGTTAAGCATACCTTGAAATTGAGTGTGTATAACCAATGCCGCATTATCTGCCCGAGTTTGCAAAAAAACCACAATAACTCTGAGATATGAGGTACCCTCCTCCAATGCCAGTGATGGGATGGTAAATGCCAGTATTGTTAACTTTTTCACTGCTCCACAAATAATCTGAAAAAAGTGAGGAAAGGTCAGATGAAGATCTATACAATCTATTCAATGATCAGTGTCTTTGGCCAGTGGAGCCTTACCAGTATATTGACATAGTGAAGGATGTGTGAACGTGCTCTTGGTTTTATTTTCCTGATGGGGAATGGGTGGAAAGTTTCCAAAGTTTGGGAAACACTGGTCTGTTTCTATTGGTTCAGAATAGAGAGGAAGCCCTATCACTTATATGGCACTTTCTAGCAGTAGATCTGAAGGTACTTTACGAAGAAGTGTCATTATTCCCATTTTACAGATAGAAAAACTGATGTGCCGGGAGGTGAAATGGCATGTCCAAGACCACCCAACCAGCTAATGGAAAAACTGGAAACTGATGCCAGCTCTCCTGAGCCCTAGCCCATGGCCTGATCCAGTGGACCTCATTTCCTCCCTTAAAGGCAATTAACTACAGTTGAGCTAGACTCCAAAGGGCTTCCAAAATAACTGGATACCACAACAATGAAATCTGCTTCCTGATTTGTTTCCCTGCTTGACAACGCAATATCAAATTTCAGGTCTGCCAGATGTTAGTAGCAGGAACGAGGGACTAATTCACGTTGAAAGCTTTCTTCTCAGGTTTGTGCAGAGATTTTGCCAGCTCATTCTCCGACTTGACAATCTGACCAAACTAAAAGACTGTGCACTAGAAAAGAGTGTGCTGAGTGGTTAATTTGAAATAACCAAAAGGAAGGCCACAGGCGGGTATTGGCTGGGCAATGCACTTGACCTTCCCTTGGAGAGGAACAGGATTGAGGTGTGCTGTGGGTCAGAGGTGGCCGCTCTTCGAGAGAGGAAAGATGCATAGGATGTTGGAAAGGTCCAGAGCAGGTCAATGAAGATAAATGTGTGACTGAATTAACATCCGATGAGAAAGTGCAAGGACTATTTGTACTCAGAAGATAAAGAGTTAGAGTGAGACTCACCTGAGGCATTCAAGCATAAAGGACATATAGTGAAACCGAAGGGGCCATTCTTTTTACCCTCTCCAGTAACATGAGAACAAGGGGCCACTTGCTGAAATAAAAGGGAAGTCACTTTATAACAGTAAAAGCAAACAGTTCTATATGCAGCATACAGTTCACCTATGGAATGTGTCAGCCCAGAAAGCGCCTCAAGGCAAATGCTGTGGCTAGGGCTTAAAGGGGGATGGCTCATTTTATTGTTGCTTATAGCTTTTGTGGCTATGCCAGCTAAGATGAGGAGGAGGATAATCAAATCACACACTTCAGGGCATAAACTGATAGCCTGTGGAGTAGGAAGGAGTTCCCCATGCAGAGCACTGTGTAATCGGCTCAGTGGGGTTATTTTTCCTTCCTTGGCAGTATCAGGGACAGGCTGCTGCAGCGTATGAACTACCCGCGGTTGGTTCCATTATGGCAAATCTTATGTCCGTCTGTGTTATCACAGCTGTGTCTGGTCCTAAGTGATGTTGCAGGAAGATTGAGTTCCACTCCAGAGCGGTGAGTAGGAGACCTTAGGACTGCAATAGGTGCAGGTCAGGAATGAGAGGCAGTAAGAAGCCAGTGTGTGGGGAAGTTTGCAGAGCCCCTGATCTTCATGAGTCACAAATAAACCAGACAATAAAATAAATAAAAGCCAAATCTGGAATGTGGTGTGAAGCCTGTGAGAATTACTGGAATTTGGGCTCAGAATTTGGGGGGGGGGGAATTGAGCTCTTGCTACAATCTGGGTCTGCCCCCTTTCTGCAGCAGGCAAAAAGTGGTAACAAATGTAATGATGCTTTTGCCCCTTGGAAAGTGATTGTTTTGTTATTCACTGACCATGAACCTCCTGCTGCGTGGGGAAATGGGGAATACGGGACAGGGAATTTAGTAAAGCTGCTGTGACATGCATCCCTGGATGATTCTGCCAAGGATGACGTGCTAACCATTGAGATAGCAGCACCTTAGGGATGAAATTACTGCCTTTTTATGCTATTGCGCTGCTGAGTAACAATGGCAGTTTGAGTAAGTGTGGCTCATTGCTTACATTGACCCAGTGAGGAGACAGGCATGTTGCACATACTCTTCAAGTCTCTCAATACAGCCCCTGACCTGACACTATCACCAGGTCTGACTTTGCCCTTTCCAGTCAGGGCTCCTTGCTTTCTCTGTCTCTTTCTCAGCACCTCCCCACACACAGAAGGTTATTAATAATGCCTCCCTGACTGGGATGATTAGTGATAGGTGGTGGCAGAAAGTGGGAGCTGAGTAAATTCAGATCAATCACCTTGGCAGATAGATAAAACATTACAGTGCATAAGATGGGAGATTTAACCCAGGCTAGTGACCAGATCTAATGAAGTTCATCAAATTCTTTTCTGTTTGGCTTTTTATGCCACACCTTTCATGGTGGTGTCAGCACTCCTTACAGTTGCGCATTAAGCCATATGCCTAGCATCTGTCACATATAGCTCTTTCCTATTTTCTCCTTTCTTTGCCCCAGGAGAGAAGAAATGAGAGAGTCTACATATGTGACTGTACTAAACTGTAGCACCTTAAACTTCCATGGGCAGCCGGGCAGTACTCCTGTGCCAGGCCTGCCAACAAGGAAGTTGGGGGGGAGGGGAGAAAAAGGGACAATGCCCCTTGGGTCTGGAGATTCAAAGGGACTTGGGGCTCCTGTCACTGCTGCAATGGCACCCAGAGCCTCAAGCCTTTAAATTGCCCTCAGAGTGCTGCTGTGGTGCTCCAGGCAGCTCTTAAGGCCGCTAAGGGAGGCGGGGGTGCCATACTGTATGCTTCAGGCTGTGCTGAGGTGGGGGCTCCATGGCTAGGATGCTGCTGAGGGCCAGCTACCCTCAGCCCTGCACCTTCTGCCCTCGGCCCTGTGTCTTCCGGGAGTGTGGAGCTGAGGGTGCCCTCCCCACCTTGCTTAGGAGCCTGGCGTGGCTGTCGGCTTTCCTGTCTGGAGCTAAAGCAATTAATCAAATGTGAAAGACAGGGAGAAGGAGGTATGTGACTGTACTCTGCACAAATAGGACTGCGCTCCTGCGTGCAGGCACCATTACTTATGAGACTGTGACAGGAGAAAACCGAATGTAAAATCTGCTAAACAGCCAATAAATCATGTTTGTGTCTTCCTCCCTCAGTCAGAAAGGAACCAAGCTCAAAATTTGGGTTCCACTTACACAGTCAAATACCATGCTCTTTCTTGTGGACAAGACAAGGTTTGAAATGTTCCTAGGCTTACTTCTCTCCATGCTACTTCACCCTCCCAAAAGTGCTTCTTCCTCACCCTGGCCCTGAAAAAAATCACAGCCGGAATGAGCTTCAATAGCAGCATTCAAATACTGAATACTGCATGCGCACAGAGCTCAGTTTGTGGGCCAGCCACACAGGGTTAAATTTGTTGGCACAAAAATAGTCATCAGGTAATTCTGTGTAACAAGACATGTCTTGTTACAATCTAGCTATGTCTATAGGCATTTCATGATTAGACACCATTGTCTATCATGCTGACCAGTGTTGTCTCACTGTTTACTTGTACTTCCCCATCTGTCCTCACCAGTTGTCTCTTGTCGTATGCTTAGATCGTAAGCTCTATGGGGCAGGGACCATTTCTTGGTTCTGTGTTTATACAGTGCGTAGCACAAGTTGTCCTAGCCAAGGATGCATAGGCACCAATAAATTGGCCAGGTAACAGAAAAATCAATATGCTCTACTCCACTGTTCTGTGCCTGAATATCAGCTACAGGAGATCCCTATACAGCTAGAACAACCTATCTGTACATTTTAACAAGCTGCTACCTTTGTTTTGCCGAGCAAGTCATCTTGCAAATAGACTCAGTGGGACACAGCGTGATTTAGGGAATTGTCAGTGAGACCCCTTTCACCTTTAGTTTGCTAGTTCAAGTTCAGACCAGACCAAAGGTGACTAAAAGTTACTGCCATATAATGAACAGGTGATGGTCTCCATACAGCTTCACAAACACCCAGGCCCCAAAAGCCACAACTGGCTTTTTTTGCTGGAAATTTGTGCAAGAAATCCAAGAACTGAATGCTCCTGGGCTATATCTAGACAAAGTAGAATTTTCGAAAGAGGATATGCAAATTCTACGGGAATTTGCATATCTTCTTCCGATCTCACTTTCAAAAGATCCTCTTTTGAAAGTGAAAGTAGTCTGGATGCAGTTTTTTCGGAAAAAAACCCTTTTTAGAAAAAACCCCGCTCTTCCTTAAAAAAGGAGGTTTATGCGTTTTTTTCATAAAAGGGTTTCTTTCCCGAAAAAAACGTGTGCAGACCACTTTCACTTTCAAAAGATCCTCTTTCAAAAGTGAGATCAGAAGAAGATATGCAAATTCCACGGGAATTTGCATATTCTCTTTCGAAAAAACCCTGTAGTTTAGACATGCCCCTGGAGCGCGAACTGTCCTCTCACTCTCATAGGGCCCCAGCATGCTAAAGTACCTGTTACCTGTTTTTCAGCACTCATGCTGTCTGTCATGTACTGCTATATATTTGTGTTAGTCTCTAGGGTGTCACAGGACTACTCATTGTTTTTAAAGGTACAGACTAATACGGTTACCCTTCTGAGATGTACTGCTAGAGTATACAGAGCACAGGCATAGGCTAGGTCTATGCTAAAAGAGAATGTTGAATCAAGATATGCAATTTCAGATATGTTAATTACATAGCTGGAGTTGATGTACCTTGTTTCGAGTTTCCCCGCTGTCCCCACAGTGGGAGGCCGATGGGATCAAATGCTCCTGTTAGCTTCCCTTACTCCTTGCAAAAGCAGGAGAACCAGTAGCCTGCGTTTGATTTAGTGAGTCTGATTTAGGGTTTGAACCCTCTGAGTTTGATTTAGTGAGTCTTAACTAGACTTGCTAAATTGAACTCTGGAAGATCAATCATGGCAGTGTCTATCTTCCATTTAGTAAAGACATGGCCTTAGATAAGATGATGATCAAAGCACTTTTGGCTGAGTTAGCACTTGTATCCAGGTAGAAAAACAGCCACAAAATGTCCTAGAATAGAAACATCCTCAGTAGTCCTTTGAGGACAGGTTTGAGGCTCATAAATAGAGGAATGTGGGGCAGCTTGTTGTTTGTACTGAACTTGTTTTGTGTAGAAGCCAAGGACTTGCTGTCTCGAGAGCTGTCAATCTGGCACCTTGAAGGAGCACAAATTGCAGATGTAATTATTTAGGCAGGAAAAAACGACTGGGAAAATCAGAATAATTTTGGAAATTGGCTCAGAGACTAAGCTGTTATTTTGGTTGCGGTGAATCTGCCGGTTGGTCTTTGCATCTAAATTACCGTTACGTTCTTTCTGTGCCACTAAGGTGAAGTCATTTTCACTGATTAAGGCAAGGAACCAGCAGACTTGCTCGTCCCTCTTGTTTTCTTCTTTCAAAACCAAATGTAGTGCTGGGGAATGGTGCTGAAATGACAGCTCTGGAACCTGAAGTGTTTTGTCAATTTACAGAACCAGGACCAGTGCATGCTGGGCAGCACACACCTCCCTATGCCCAGTTTGCCTCTCCACAGCCAGGGGCATCAGTGCTGGATGGGAGGGGGGGGGGGGG
>CM057845.1:85794154-85805329 GCA_030068395.1 Apalone spinifera
CAGTGGGGGAGGTCTAGGTTGGATATTAGGAAAAACTATTTCACTGGGAGGGGGTGGGGTGTGTGTGTGTGGATGGTGAAGCTCTGGAATGGGTTACCTGGGGAGGTGGTAGAATCTCCAGCCTAGAGGATTCTCCACTGCTGCTGAAGGTGGTGCCCTGGCTCTGAGATTGAAGGAGCATTACATATTCCAATTAATATTTAGTCCTATGTCCTTAAGTACTTCCTCCAGGGCTGGCCTTACTATGAAGCAAACTGAGGCAGCCACCTCAGGTGCCAAACTCTGTGTGTGTGTGGGGGGGGGGGAAGGGGCCCTAAGACCCAGAGAGTAGAAAATTGTGTCTGCTGCTGGTGCATATGTATTCTCTCTGCTCTAGAAGCACAGAGATGATGGAGTGCCATGAGAGGAGTAGAACAGGAAGAAGGCAGAATTGAGACCTTTCAAAGTTTGGCCCAAATGAGGGGGTATGGGGGCGTTATTTGAGCTCTCTGCCTCAGGTGCCAAAATGTTGTGGGCCGGCCCTGACTTCCTCTTTCAAAATTTGTTCCAAGACTATGCATACAAGGGAGGTCAAGCTAACAGACCTGTAGTTTTTTGGATCACTTTTTTTCAAAATATGTCCTCTCCATCCCAGCTGACATAGCGGAGCAATGTGGATGGAAGTGTGGTGGGAACAATGAACTGCATGCTGAATTGTGGCTTCCTGTCTGTGAAACCCAAGAAAGTGAAGCCCCAGATCTTCTGGTATGGTCTCCGCAAATGCACAAGTCCACAAGCCTTCCAACCTCCCCCTACATTTTCATGTCATTTGAAAAGTCAATTTTCATCCAAAAAATTTTGATAAAAAACGTGCAACCAGCCCAACACAAAATCTTTAAATCAAGATGGGATGTTTTCCTAAAAGATATGCTTGAGTCAAGCTACAAATTATGGGCTTGATGTAGGAATCAGTGGCTGAAATGTCTATGCTTCTATTATGAAGATGGTCAGACTTGGTGGTTCTTTTTGGCCTTAGCATCTCAGAATTTCACTTGGATCCTGAGAGGAAGATGTTCTGGATGTGCAATTCAAAGCTGTCTGGGAATGGGGTTGCATTCCCAGGAAAGGCTATGCAGCCAAAAGTCCTATTTGAAGACTATAATAGGCCAAAGGGCCATATACGTTTTTTGCTGTCTATCTGCACAGGACTGAATTTCACCTTAGAAGAATAAATCAAAAGGCTGACTCACAATGCCTCTCACCCAACCCAATGCCTATTTCACCATCTGATATATGTCCCCAGGACTCTCATGATATTAGGATAATGAGGCAGTACTGACAATTCTGTCCTCGCCGTCGGACCAGCGTAAGGCCACGATTGGTACTATTCCAATGCTATCTAACAATTAACCTTGACACAAGTCTTTTACTTCCAAAAGCCTGCTGGAGCACTTAGAAATTCAATTTCTCTCTGATAAAAGGAATTCAGATGAGTTTCAAATTATCATAGCTAGGGGAAAATCTCAGTGTCTTAATAAGAGTATAGGTGGTACTAAACCAGACTTGTCTTCTATAGTGAGAGAAAAACCCTGCTGCACATTAAAAAAATTAATTTGCTGATCTGTTTCAGAATCTATTTATACCAGAATCTACAAAGGGAAAATTAGATTGAAAAATGACTCCAGACACTACTTAGTAAAAATTATTTCATGCCAGTATGTGTGAAATTCAATATGTATTCTATTCATGTAGTATATTTTATTGAAATGAACAGCACCTCAAATATGCATTTCTGCATTCAGTTACGTTGGTCTATTCTTGATGGATCTATTAATGCTGAAGGAAGCTAATGCCTTCAGACTGTAAGTGGATTCTCTACCATTGTACTTTATTTTTAAAAATTAAATGTATGAAGCTGTTCTGCAGCTTAAAACTAGCACTGGAAACTAGCCAGCAGGAGCCTTATACCTTTCCTTGAAACATTCAGATATATCAAGTACAAATTAAAAACAAATGCATCGTGTATCTGGGGGGTCGAGCTTGGGTTGGGGGAAAGCACAAGGATCAATTAACATAATGCATGATACATAGTAAACCTAATCCACATGGCCCCAGATTAAGGTGGGTGTGTTTTCCAAAATTCAGTGTATAAATGTCCTCATGTATGCCACCCATAAAGTGTAAAGATACTCAGTCTCCAGTAAAGCTTGTAGGTTTATGGATGGAGTCCTTACTGTCTAGCCATCCATATGGACTTTATCACCATAGACCAGGGGTTGGCTACCTTTTCAAACCAAGGAGCCAAACTACATCAAAATTCAGAACAAGTGGTCAACAAAGGGCCAGTATAAGAATGTCCATTTGCATGACAGAAAATATACAACTTAATATTAATGATAATTGACAGGGCTCAACAAACAATGTAATCTACTCGCCCATGGCGAGTAGATTATACCCTGGAAGAGCCGGCGCAGGGTGATCTGCGCATGCGCAGAACCGCACGTCTGGCAAGCCCTGAGAATCGACATGATTAATAATAGCATAAATGAAACATACTCACAGACTTTATTTAATGGGACTTCTGCTGCTGCATCTTTTCCCACATTTCTTTGAAGTTTACATCATAACTGGTTAAATTCAAAGTCATGCACACATTCAAGCTACATGAGTATCAATTTTTAAAATTTTGAATTTTTTAATTTTAATTTAAAAAGTTGCATGTATTTTGGGAATGACAAAAGAGCCATATTTGTCTCAAGAGCCATAGGTTGCAGGGGTTACACGACTATTCAATTACACGCTACCTAACATTCCTACCTGCCATTCAACTGTAAGTGGCTTGCAGGTCTGTTAAGGAACAGCTTAGTTAGGAACAGAAGTTAGGAACAGCCCAAGATTCATTCTAGGCTAAAACACACATTGTAGGTGGAAAGCTGGTACAGCCCTCAATTCCATAAGTTAGAGTTTTCACTGGGCTGGAGAATATTATAGAGTGAAGAGTCATGACAGGATCACAGAGGTGTGTGTCTAAGCTTCTCTATGGGCATTCCATTTTCATCAGAGTCACAAATTTCCCACCGAGACTCCTTCACTTGGAACCCCATTTTGTTGCACAATGCTAATTGATAATCCCCTATGATAGAATAATATTACCGTCAGCCCATTGAAATTCAAGAACAATGCTGGATCCTATAAATCATCACAATCTTAAAAAGGAGAGTTAAATGAGCATTGCATTATAAACCACACAGCACATTAATCACTCTGCTACAAACCATAAATATGACAAGTCCATCCATCAATCCATCACCTCTCTTTCAGGTCTGTGTACATGGATGTTAGCAATTTAATGGCTTTACAAAGGCTTTTTTTGGGGAAAAAATACCCTGGAGTACAGAGTCTTTTATTTATCATGATTATGGGAATTAGGACCCTGCTTTGGCCTCCTCTGGGACTACTTCAGCACTTTAAGTTACACATGTGCTTAAGGATGTGGTTGAATCAGAACCTTGACTGCGGAAAATATTCACCTCGTCAAAGGCTATTTGTTTGAGCCCTTTCATTATCAACAGTACAGCTGCATGAATGGTAGCAACAGCAGTAACAATAGTGGAAGGACAGTCTTGTGGCAAAGACCCTGGACTCAGAAGGTCTGTGTCACCATTCTCAGATCTGCCACAGATTGTATGTGTGAGATCTTGAGTAAGATACTTCACTCCTCTGTTCTTCAGTTCTGTAAAAGTGGTGGGTAAGGGTACACCCCATATTCTTTATGGAAATATGCTTATGAATATGAATACGGCCTAATTCAAATATGCTTTATTCAAAATATTGCATGTAATCTATCACTGGAAAGCTATTAATCCCCTGAGTGTGTACATCCTATTTGTGTGCATGGACTATGTCCAAAAGTAAGAATATCGACTGTAGATTTATTATCAATGTGTTTATACTGGGAAAAGCCAATTTCCAGCCTATCAGGAACAAAACTGAAGAAGTCAGACACAAAGCTAATAGCCCATTGTCAAGGGACAACTGAGTCGGGGAGAATTGTCTCCATGCAGACGTGCTTCAAATGCATGTGTCCATGTCATCTGGTGATGGAATCCATCTTGAATTTTGTACTTTTTCCACAGGAGAGGGGAATCGAACAAAAGCTTCCCACCCCAGTGAAATTCTACATAAGGCAAGGAAAGTAAACAATGATAGTATTCAGCTGGCTTTACAGACTGCCTTACCCTCTCCCCTCCAGAGAGGTTACATGAAAACACCTGGAAACAAAAGGAATGGAACAACAGGGGTGGAGGTGAACTAGGATCCAGGTCAGAAAGGATATCTCTGGCTTTAGAAGGACTGTACCTGAAATAAGAACTAGGGTGAGAAAGTATGATTTGTAACAAGTTCTTTCAATGTATTGTGCTTAGCTGCTGTGTTTTATCTTCCTTAGTAACTTACTTTGATCTGTCTGCTATCACAACTACTTATATCCTACTTTTTATACTTAATAAAATCACCTTTGTTTATTATTAAACCCAGTGTAAATAATTGTTACCACGGGTGGGGGAAGACAGTTGTGCATGTCTCTCTTTCATTGATAAAGGGGGTGAACATTTTATGAGCTTGCTCTGTGTAAAACTTTTATACAGAGTAAGGTGGATTTGTCTGGGGTTCTGGTCCCACTGGGCCTGTGTCAAATCTCTTTGACTGATCCTTCCCAGCACTAAGCTGCTTTCAGTTTCTCTGTTGCTCTGCTATGGGCTGTGACCCCTCCCCCCCCAATTCTGTGCCATCACTGGAGGAGACAGGAGAATCTGGCCTAGCATGTTGGGGAAGTGGAATGCTTCAGAGGGCAGGTAGGTGGGCTCAGCGGTATTTTCAGCACATCAGTTGAGTGTCACAAGGGGATCTCTGTGACTGAACTAGTCAAGGAGGCCGGTAGGTCAATGGAAGAATTCTGTTAACCTAGCAGTGTCTACACCAGCACTTACCTCAGCTTAATTATATTCCACAGGGTGTAAAACTTTCCCCATCCCTCAGGAATGTAGCTAAGCTGACATACCTCTGTAGTATAGAGCAGCCCTGTGTGTATGTGCAGCTCCTAGCACAGTGGGATCTGTTTGGTTGGAGCATCTAGGTGCTAGTGTAACACCAGCAAGCAGAACCAGACCTGGGACCTCTGGAGCTTAGAGCATAAGCCTCTACTGCATGAGGCTAAACGCCAGCTGGTTCTCAGCTAAGGCTGTAGAGTAAATTCATTTTCTCCCTCTGTAAGTGGTCTAAATGCCACTACATGGGACAGTGAACCACACTCAGGAGGTGTGTGGTTACACTATTGCAATATAAACCATAATAGTAATAAGAATAATGCAGCTAAGGAATTAGTGTTTCCCTCACCTCATCATCTAGACATGTGATAAAAAGATGATGAACACCAGTACCCTTCTACACTAGTGCTTATGATTAGGAAATTGCTGTCCCAAAGGCTAATGTAGACAAGACTAGATTATTCCAGTGGTCAGCTGTTCACTTCTGCCCATGACTTCTCTTCAGCTCCACTCTGCCTTAGCTCAGTGGTTCCTAACTGCCGGTCCATGGACTGGTGCCAGTCTGCGAACTGCTGGCTACCTGGTCATGGTGGTTGCCAGAGTGGGAACTGGTTGTTCATGGCGGCTCAGCTGTGGTGGCTGATTTTACCCGGCGGCGGTTCTGGGGCTGAGCAGGAGGTGCCTCCCTCCCTCCTCCCCCCCAGGTATGATAGCGGCCCGGACGGAGCTTCACACTCTCCCCCATTGCCTCTACCCATGGGGGGCACAAGACATGCTTGGGGAAGGAAGGGGCATGCTGCCAATGGCCACCCCCCCCTGCTGACATGGCAGTTATGGCCACAGTCCCTAGAGGGGGCAGCCTCACTCTGGGAAGTGCAGGGGTGGGGGTGGGTTGAAGGGAAAAGGGGTGTTGGTTGAGGGCGTGATGGGGTCACAGGGTAAAAGGGTGTTGGCATGGGCTGTAGGGGTCAGAGGTTAAAGGGTCAAAGGGCATGGAGCATAGGGGTGGGGGGGCTACAAGGTGTTACATACTGGGGAGCAAGGGGCTGGGTTGGGGTAGGCGGACAGGTAGCATTTTATTTGCAGATTCACATATTCATTATTTGCAAAATGAATATGCAATTATGCAAATAAAATGTTACCAGTCCACCAAAAATCTGTGAATGGGTTTGCTGGTCTGCGGTATAAAAAAGGTTGGGATCCACTGCCTGAGCACAAATGAAAAGAATAGTTAATGCCTTTGTGTGACTTCTCAGAAAAACTGAATTCATATGTGATTTATGGTGCATGTGGAAGTGTACAGGTCTCAGTGTATTAGTCTCTGGCATGTTCACATCCTCAAATCACCACAAATGATTGGTTTCAGAGTAGGATGGGGACAACAGGAGTGCTGTCAATTAGTATTCAGGCATAGTAGGAAAGCTGCGTGGGATGTCAGGGATGGCACTGCTGCAGCTACTGCAGCCTCACGACAAGCTACACTAGTACAGCGAGGTGAGCAAGTTTGCAGAACATCTGCCCACTACAGCTGACTCTTACCAGGGCTGTTAGTCCTGTACTTTCATAAACACCATAGTAACAGAACATGAGTCTCCCTCTCATTCTGCCCATCTGTCATATATTGGTCTGGCATTCAAATGAGGGATAAGTGGGTAGAGTTAAACCTGTTTACATGGCTCACTGCTGGAGAGCTGCCTTTCCAAAATGGCACTTAAAGGTTCCTTTTATTCTGAGTCTCTTTTTTGTTAAAAAAGCAGCATAATGTATCCCAGGGCCTGTGGGATCCTGGTTTTTAAACCTGGCATGCACAAGAACCTTAATGAATGCTTCTGCCTCCTCCATAGTGCACTTTCACACTCTCTCACTTACTGAAAAATAGATTTCACCATCAAATTCCCCACATTTCTTTGCTCCAATGGAGGAAGTAGGGGACAATGCAGAGGTATGCCATCAAAAGATATGCCCCCGAAAGTAGGAGCTCTAGTAAAGTCAGCAAACATCATAATCATTCTGGGCTCCATCTGTATGGCACTGAGCATTTCACATATTTCCAGCACATGCCCAGCTTTATGCATGCAGATAATTTCACTGATGTCCATTGGGAATACTCATGTGCTCAAAGTTAAGCATGTGCCTAAGTGCTTTGCTGGATTGATTCAGCATGCTCCAATGTTGTGCAGGATCAAGCCCTGTCGACATATACGTGGTCATCTGAGGATCTCAAAGGGTGGTACAAACATTAATGAATTTTGGCCTAATCTACACACAGAAATTATACCAATTTAACTAAATCACTGCGAAAGTAATTTAACTAAACCAGTGCAACTGCTTTGTGTGAAGCGACAAATATTGATTCAGCTTAATTCTATGATTGCCTGAGAGCAGGCTAAACTACCCCAGTGCAAATGGCAGCATATCCTGCCTACACTAGGCGTGAATGGGTTCAGGTACACCAGCTGTGAGTTACTGATTGCAAAAACAAGCTGATCCCTAGCATAGACAGGATCTGAGTCAAAGAGATTTTATGTGATTTTCTCCAGGTCAGGCAGGAAATCAATGTCACATGAATAGAATTGTGACAGAATATGCACTGCTTTCATTCCTTTACATACATCTTGACCCTTTATTCTCCCCACTAAACAGCTTCCTACTAATTTACATCCTACATATATGTTTCAGAGGTACTTGTGCTATTTTAAAGCACATAGAAGACATAACCTAGAAGTAGCAGCCAGCGCCACTCCCTCTGTGATGAATAATAAATAGAGTGAGGACCAAATGGAAACCTTGGACTGGGGAAGACTGTAGACATTAGGATGTGGAGTTGAACTTTGTGGCCCCATCATGGGGCACCCTGTCTGCACCCCCTACAGGGTAAATATGGCCCAGCGGCAGCATCTATAGCACCCCCTGCCTGGGGCGAATATGGCTCAGCTGCAGAGTCTATAAGCCACTAGACTTCCGGGGGACAAGGAAAGGGGGGCTCGGGCCCTCCCTCTCTACTGGGCCACAGCCCAGGGCCCTATCAGCGGTGGGCGGTTCCCACCACTGGCTCAGTGAGAAGTTCCTTCCAAAGCCTGCCGAACCTTCAAGGTAGCCTCCTGCTCCCCACCCTGGGCTACTTCCTACCCCTGTCTTGCATCATCTCCACCTGGGCTGGCGAGTGCTGCTGCATTGGTGGCTGCAGCTAGTGCTGTGGTGGCCCTAGCTGGCGTGGTAGCTGCAGCTCTGACTGGGGCGGCAGGGGTACTTGCGCCTGTGCTCCGGCAGGAGCTTCTTCCCCTCCAGTGGCCAGCCCCAACTGAGCTGCTCCACTGGCCTTTATCCTGGCCCTGCAGCCAAAGCATGCCCAGCAGGGCTGCAGGGAAGGGACCTTTTCAGCCCAGCAAGCCTGGTTAACCCCTTCCCTGCCAGTGCAGGATTGGTACACCCTGTCACAGGCCTGGCCACCTCTCTAATGGTAAATAACAAAATGTAGCATTTCCGTTTCCTGAATGCTTAAATAAGACCCAAATAATTGCCAAACCCAGTAGGTCTGACTTCATGAGAAACTGACTGATTTCTGCATATCTTAATCAGCTTCCTATGCTCTGTGAATGAAGGAAGAGACTTCTTAAAATATCTAATCTGAAAGAACTGTTTCCAAATGCCTGACCTGTCAGCAAGTGCATTATATGTTGTGTCACATTCTAAACTAACTCAACCTGGTCTAACACATCTTGACAAGATGCTATAACCTGGTATAGAATTTTGGAAAGGAGTAACAGTCCTTTCAGGATAAAGTAACTTGGCCAAAGCAGTTCTGCAGGCAGATATGAGCAGAGGGGATTCTAAGCTTGTCAGCCAGCCCAACAAATTGCCTTCCTGAGATACACTGGCACATTTTTTTCCACTACAGTGTTGTGTAGCTCACTGCAGGAAATTCTGATTGTTTTTAGTTCTCTTCTATCACTAGATTTTAAATAGATAATATTGCTGGCTTTGAAAAGTCTCTTAAAACAGCAGACACTGAAAATCAATATGTCTTGACTAACATTTACTATATCACTGGCTGTTAAACTGTGGTTCTTGGACTGCTGGGGTCTGCACAGCCATTCCAGGGAATCCATGGAGCTCCTTTTAGTAATAATGGAGAAACTTCTGTCATCTTTTCCAAACATTTACACTTCCTGTTAATGGAGCTCTCTCCAGAGCTGGTCTAGGGTTCCTAGCAGCTTGATTGATTAGCAAAATTAAACAACAACTAGCAGCTGTCAGACACCCAGCTTAGCTACTTTGTGGCTTTCTTTGATTCCAGCAGGTGTTTATTTTTGTGTAAATTGAAAAGTGACTGAAGTTTTGGATGATACCAAAATAGGAGCAGCAATGAATTATGCCCACAGCAGCCTTCATGTGAACGAATCTTTGGCTGGTTAGCTGAGGGAATAGAGGTATTGCATTTTTAGGGCTCCCTTACAGCAGATGGGGAGGGAGCATGGACAAGAAGGGCAGGAAGCCGTTCAGTAAAAGTCACTGCATTGCCTTTCCTGCTGAGTGAAAAGAGTGCGTGTAGGGGGGTATTTATACTCCATGGGCTGTCTCTAGACTGGCAAGCTCTTGCGCCAGAGCTATGCAAATGAGACTCAGCATTGAAATATTGCGGAGCCTCATTTGCATAGATAATCAGCCGCCATTTTCACGGAAGAGGCTCTTGCGCAAGACAGGGCTGTCTACACTGCCCCTTCTTGCTCAAGAAAAACCCTTTTGCGCAAAGCCATTATGCTGATTATTTTCAGGCATAACGGCTTTGCGCAAGAGGGTTTTTCTTGCACAAGAAGGGGCAGTGTAGACAGCCCAGTCTTGCGCAAGAGCCTCTTCTGCAAAAATGGCAGCTGATTATCTATGCAAATGAGGCTCCGCGATATTCCAACGCTGAGCCTCATTTGCATAGCTCTAGCGCAAGATCGCGCCAGTCTAGACGTAGCCCATGCAGTTTCTTTTTTGGGATCGGGCTGGAAGAAAACAACCTCCCACTCACCCGGCAAAAGCACTTGGTTTATTTTTGACCTGCTGTGGCATTACACTAGTAGTTGCCCTTTTCCTTGAGAGGTCGGGAAGGAATGTTTCTCTCAGCTCCAGAGTGGCTGAGGCAGAATGGGTTTGTTCCCCTTCCCCACAGTTGGTCTGAGGCATGGAGCAACTTAATTTGTAACACTTGTGACAGGTGTCCAATGCAGTTATTCAGTATGGAAGGGAAATGGTTATCTATGGAATGGACTGAAAAAGCGTTTGAAGAAAAAGCATCCCTTGAGGGAGCTGAGGAAGGGGGCCTGAACATCTGGAACAACAAGGACTTAACCCTCCTCTCCCGACTCCTCCTGCCCTGTACAGTTTGTTGCTAGCTGCTCCCAGATATTTTAATTGAATAAAACTGTGGCCTAACTAAATCACATCTGTGACTTTCTGTTTTATGGATGGACAGAGATAGTAGCAGCTGATGGCAGTGGAGACTGGTGGTGCGAGGGTCAGACAGAGGTGTCACATGATGGAATTTCTGTACTGGGATATGGAATAATCTGCCAAGGGGAGTGAAAGTTGTATCACTTGAGACATTTAAAATTAGACTACACAAAGCATTGGGGAAATCTACTCAAGGCAGTAAACCTATATTGGTTAGGTGGACATAGACTACAAGGATCTGACACTGTAGACCTGTTGGGCTAACCTGGTGGTGACCCTCACACCTTCCCCAAGCTTTTTTAGGAGTTATGATCACAGAGCCCCCACCTCTGGGACAGTGCTGAAGTGCTATGTCACTCAACAGGGACCCCCTCTGGATAGTTCAAAGTGGCACAACTGATTTCTTAAGCTGTACTCTCTGTTGCTCTGTTAGACAGATGGTAACAACATTTAAATCCATGGAAAAGTAGGAAGACAGAATGTGTACGATAACACTTCAGTCATCATTACATTAGCGATAGAGACAGGAAGAAATAATGATGACTGAAGTGTTATCGTACACTCCTATTGATATCTGTGGAGAGACAAACAGATTAAAACAGAGGTGAGAAACCTCCAGCTTGTAGACTGGGCTCCTGGCCCACAAGGCTTGGGGCTCACTTCCCTCAGCATCAGGGAGCCCACGCTGGTGTTCCAGCCCCATGCCTCCCCC
>CM057845.1:85814526-85825846 GCA_030068395.1 Apalone spinifera
GAAAAACATGCCAATCTAGACGCAGCCCTTATGTGTGGGTGCATTTACACAGCACAGTTATTTCGAAATAACTGATGTTATTTTGAAATAATGATGCAAGTGTAGACACAATAATTCCATTATTTCGAAATAAATTTGAAATAACAGATAGCTTATTCTGACTTCTGTAAACCTCATTACACAAGGAATAATGCCTATTCTGAAATAGCTATTTCGAAATAGCAGTAGCGTGGATGCTTCACTGCTGCTATTTCAAAATAGCTCCTTCTTAGGGCCAAAATAATTACTCGCCAGTGCTTCTTGGGGTTCTAAATCAAAGTAGCGTGTCCACATTAGGGAAGCCTACCTTGGACTAATTTTGAGGCTTCCCTGTATTGTAGATGAGCTATTTCAAAATAAGCTATTTTGGAGTATTTTTTACGGAAGAGCTTATTTCAAAATAAGTGTGCAGTGTAGACGTACCTTCTATGTATAGGGCTGTGCATAACAGGGCTGGTCTCGGCCATGGGCTTTAAGTGCTATTGTAATACATATAGAGGGGATGTTGGGCATTTCGCCATTGAGCAAGAGCAGGGCTATAGGTTCACAGGCCTGAAGAGGAACATGGCCATCTTTCAATTCACTGATGTCAGGGACCCTTGGCATTAACCTCGCTATGTGGTAATGCTGCAATGTTAGGACATTCAGAGGCAGTGTTACAATGTGTCAGTACTACTCACAGAAAATCAGAATATTATAACAATCTGTGAGATTTATCAAACCAGCACAGTCCTGAGAAAAAAACTGATGACAGCTTGGCCTCCTATTAACATTTTTAATATTATAAATGTAGGCTGTTGTGGCCGAGACTAAAATTGGAGATAATTTGAGCATGTATTTCACACTCCTGAAAGAGCTTGTGTCCCAACATAAATAATAAGCTTCATTAATATATTGCCTTCTTGATAACAATGTCAACACATTTTATAAAGTATTATCTCCATTATACAAAACGGGAAACTGAGGCACACAATGGTTAGGTAATTTACCCAAGGTAACACAGTGAATCAGGTGGAGAACTGGAAAGAGAACACAAATCTCCTAGCTCACCTCCCTCCCCAACTCGGACTATTAAGGAATACTGTCTTGTAAGCAAGGCTGAATTCACTACCAGTGTTGTTTACATTTACTTTGCAAAAACGAATCTGTCATAAATTACTACTTGCCATGTCTCTGAAGTAATCAGTTACATGGCACTGAATATTATCTCAGAAGTAATTGAGTACTGATTACTTTTGCAGTGTGCCTGATTGCGGCAGGCAGCTGCACTATATCACACAACATCCGCCCTACATTTAGAAGAGGAATTACGGATTTCCAAGAAAAGTCTCCGCAAGTCATCCATGCAGTTTTCCAGCCCAAAAGTAATCTGATTATTCCTAAAGATGAATTTCTTTGTTTACCAAAGTACTAATCCCTTCACCCTTCCTCAAATTAACCACCTCCATTCACCGCAGGCTTGCTGCTAAATCATCTGAAAGCAGCCACTGCTCTAGCATCTTCGAAACAGGCCACTCGGTGGTGCTGTTTGAGCAAGAACACCACAGATGAAAAAATATGCTAATAATGACTAATGCCTGATTTATGCTTAAAATTAAACCAACCTAGTTATGCCTCTCAGGGCTGTGAAAAAATTCACACCCTGAGTGCCGTAGTTGGTCAGCCTAACCCCCTGTGTCGACCCAGCTTTCAGAGAGATGGATTAACTAAACATCAACAAAAACCTTCTGCTGATGCAGGAAGTGTCTACACTATGGTGGTGTAGCTGTGCCTTTGAAAAGGCTGTAACATTACTAAGCCCCATGGAAAGTACAGGCCATTACATTAATGCTCATTCTCTCCTTATGAACTCAACGAATATGTTCACTGAGATCACAGCATTTGAAGTTGGAATTTGCACATAGGACACGGTAACAATATTTGTTCTCATTGGTTTGGTTTTTGTTTAAATTGGCCAACACTTTCCAAAATGGGAGCCTAATTGTAGCTAGTTATATCAGCAACTCAATGTAAGTATGCTGATTAAAAAAAAATTTTTTTTCAAGGAATACCAGTAGCTCCCAGAATTCTGCACTCTTAAAAAAATCAGGCTGTTCATTCAGGGAACCTAAATATGGCTCCAGAAACCCATGTTTAGGCACCCATGTGTGCAAATCTTGGCTGGCTACATTTTAATGGGACACACATCGGGATAAATTGTGCTGAAAGTTTAGGGATTTGGTAGAGAGAAGCTTTTGCAAATTGCTAGCTCAACAAACAGAGGTAGATTATGGTTTTGTGGGGCCCCGGGACAGATAGGGGTCTCTCTCCACTCTTTTCACCTATGCTCCCCCCCCACCTGGACTCTTGCTGGGGAAATAGGGTCAGGGTACGGGGGAGGGGGGCAAGTCCCTGTGCCCAATCTAGCTCCCAGATAGGAGAGCTGGATGGAGCAGGCAAGCCCCCATGCCTCAACCTTGCTCCTGGGCTGGTTGGAGTGGGTTAGGGCACAAGGGTTGCCCATTTTTCCTTCCCCACCCCAATTGGCCTGGGCCCCTGGGCCCAGGCCCCATTGACCCAGTGACTAGTCCACCACTATCAATAAAGTGCTTCTATTAAAGGTCCCCCATCAAATTTAAAAATATTCTTGTCTGAAACTGACACATGGTTCTGCAATGGGACAACCCCCTCCAGATGCACAGAATCAGAACAAAATCTACTGGGCTCCATGTGCAATTATATAGATTTAGGTTTCTGAACCTGACAGTGTTCTTCAAAGTGATATTCCAATGAACCAAAAAAGCTTATTATCAGCTCTATAAGACCATGTTTCCTAGTGGATAGAGCCCTGGACTGCAATGCAGGAACCCGGACTGCTAGTCCTAGCTCTGCCACTGGTCTCTTAGGTGACCTGGGACACATCATTTCAACTCTCCATGCCTCAATTTCCTACATATAAAACAAGGATAATGATTCTTACCTCCTTTGTGGAGTACTTTGAGATCTACCAATGAAAAATGCTGTATAAGGGCCAGGCATTGTGATAAACAGAGAGATGGCTTTGTACAAGTTAATTTTTTTACAAATTGGGGAAGGAGTCTTTCCAAATAACTCCCTCTAGTCACCACACAGGCCACCAGTGGGGCAGCAACTAGAGCAGGCCAACATGCATCACTTTGCTTACAGATCTCTGCAGAAGGGTATCATTTATCACAGCTGGGCCCAGCCTTCCTGCCCTCAGACTGGCTCCTGACAATCCCAGCACTGGAAGCACACAGCTTTGTTCTCCCTTTGCCTCAGGAAGAGTTAACTCTCTCCCTTCTGCACGAGGAGACTGTTGCATGGGCAACTTTACTTATTGCCCTGTGAGGGAGAGCACGGCACTGCAAAGAGTTCTGCTGAGACAAGTCCCACAGAGGACAGGATGTTAAGGCAGCTGTGGGGATCCCAAGCAGAGTGTTGCTGCAGCAGGGCAATTGGACGTTACCACACAACAAAACTGGCTGTGCCGAATATCCATCCAGGGGTATATTTTGAATGTGCCATGACTTCAAAACCAAACGGCCAGACCTTTTGAAGTTCACTCATAGGGCTTTTCATTATATGACCACCCAGCACTAGGTAGTGTGACATGCCAGTCAACAGATAACACACTATGCTCATATGTACAGTTATATGATCATGATGTAATACAAAGGCAGCTTTGAAAAATGTAGGTGCATTTTGAATTACTGTATGTATGTTGTTGGTTCATGTAATGCAGTGATCACCAACCAGTAGATCGGGATCTACTGGTAAAGCCTGAAGTTTCTGTCAGGTGATCCTGATTGGTTTGGCTAGGAGGCTATCAAATGCCCCTGTCCCAGCTCTGAACCTCCTCTGCACTCTAGCCTCCTGCTCCAGGCCTGATTCCCTCCTGAACCTAAACTCCCCCCCAGAGCCTGCATCCCAAACCCCCTCCAACACCCGAACTCCCTGTCCCAGGCTCAGCCCCTTCCACATGCTGAATCCCTCTGCCCAACACCAGAGCCTGTGTAACCCGCACAACCGCTGGGTGCACAGTACTGTCCCATGTAGTGGCATCAAGACCACTTAGAGAGAGAGGAAGAATGAGGGTGCTCTACGGCCTTAGCTGAGAGTCAGCTGGCTTTTAGCTCAAGTGTAGCAGCTCATGCACTAAGCTCCAGAAGTCCCAGGTTTGGTTCTGCCTGGTGGCATTCTGCCTATACTCCCAACTACCCTGGCCCAGCCTAGTGAAAGTGAGTGAGCATGGAGGAGGGAGGGATGAAGATGGAGGGAACAAGGCGTGGCCTCAGAGAAGGGGTGGGGCAGTGGTGAGGCCGTGGGGAAGGGTGTTGGGCAAGGGTATTTCAGTTTGAGGGAGATCCTGGATTGTATTTAAATTCAAAAAGTGATCTGGTGCTTACAAATGTTGGAGAGCACTCATGTAATGACATTTTTATGCACAACCTTAACTCTGTCCCTTTGGGCTCATGCATTACAATCCACCCCTAACTCTGCCCTTTCCAACTATGTATTATGATGCAATATTTATAATTACACTTTTATGTACTGTCTCCAAACCAGACCAAAGGTCATTTTATGCCATGTGATTGTTCTGAGCATGCTATTGTCTGGAGCACAGAAGTGACCCACAACAGTAGCTAACCAAAAGAGACTGCAGGCTGCCTATCACTGATGGCTGAGGAAGATACTGCATATTTCATGGAAAGACAAAACAGCAAATGTGAGACTAACAGCACTGACAGAGCAGGACATGTTAAAAATATCCTCCAAGAAAGAAGGCTCAAGTGATGGAGACATGTATGCTGTATGGAAGATAGGAAACATGCTATTGAATTGGGGCAGGAAAGGGAGGAAAGGGAAAGCCAGGAAGGCCAACAAAGAACTGGCAGAAAACAGTGGCAGAGGAAGATACCGAATATGCTAGCATTATCTAAGAAGAAATACCACAGCTAGCAAGTGACACAACCAGTGGAGGAACTGGACTGCCTGGTGTGTCAGCACCACAGAAGGAACTAAGATCTAAGTAGCATAAAAATATAAGATACGTTTCCCCTCAGACTGTAACATTCTCTGACTGCAGAATGGTGGCTCTTATAACAAAACCTTGGCCACCCAGGACTGAATGGTTACCACAAAGCTGTGTAGTATGACACAATGGCAGTGACTGAGGGGAGCATGAAGGGGACACGGAGGCCAACATCCATGCTGCTCCGTGAATCAGCTGTGGTATTACACCCTCTGTATACCTAATATAAGTCACTCCCACTGCCTGCACTGAGTTCAGCGCTTCCAAGGTAGCAGCAGTCTGTCTCAGGAACGCCAGATTAAAGTCCAGCCTAGTTTTCCCCTTTCCATACACCCCGGTGTGTGTTAAAGCCAAGCTGCCTGTGTCGCAGCTATAGGAAGAAAAGATGACCTCTGTGAGCAACAGTATGCAAAAGGAGCCATCTTCCCGGGGACAGGGCTCACAGAATGTAAAAAAGGAATGAAACAAATAATAAAACACAATGAATGCTTACTACCAGCAGAGAGCAGTAGCTGTCAGAGACAAATAGGAATAACTCCTTAGAGTCATTAAAGATGAATAACTTTCAGGTGTTCCTTTTCCCACCTTTGTTCTATAGATAAATCACCTCCCTTCTTCTAATAACAACTGCCATAAAAAAACTAATTAGTAGACCTTGATTCAGTAATTATTTGGTTGCTAATAAAAGTTAGATTTGTACCTTTAAAGTAGGCCAAGCAGTGAGGTTTGCAGCATTACAGAGCTGTTCTGCAGGGAAAACACTGTGGTAGGCAGGAGTGCTGGAATGAAGAAGCCAGGAGACCAAGGTCCCCCCGCATTTCAGCGATCACAAGGGGTGAGCGATGGTGGGGAGAGGTCTTGGGGGAAGAGGCAGCATAGGAGAAGGGCCTTGTGGGAAGGGGCAGTGCAAGAGGAGGGGCAGAAGGGATGTGAAAGCAGGGTCTTGGGGGACTGGACAATGTGAGGACAGAGGCTTGGGGAGAGGGGGTGATGTAGGGGCAGGACCTCAGGAGGTAGGGGTGGTGAGGAGGTGGGGCTATAGTTTGAATGTTGTGGATCCCCACTTTAAGGGACCTTCTGCTAGGCTGATGTAAAAGACCACTATCACACTCTTGTTAATGTTAGATTCCAAACTGGAGCTGGGATTCTCATAGAAGCATAGAAATGAAAGGTTGGAAAGGAGCTTGAGTGGTCATCCAGCCCAGCCCAGCCCAGCCCCTGTGCTGAGCCAGGTCCAAGTAAACCTAGCCTATCCCTGATAGATCTGGCTTACAAAGGATATATTTAGGTGTGTTTTCCCTCTTCCCCCAAAATGAATTCCTGGGAGTTTCTGGATTAGTAACAATACTTTGCACTTATCAAGTGCTTTACAAGTTCAAAGTGCTATACAAATATTAACTAATGCATCTAGTAATTGCATAATTAAATCTTATTTTACAGTGCTTGAGCACTGTCTTACACTTTGCACATGGTGGCAGTTACAAAGCCACAGGAAAAAACAGAATATCTGACTAAATTAAATGTTAGATCAAAGCAGAATTAGGAATGAGGAGGTCAGACAACCCTTGTATGTGTGTTCCTTGTTCCTTTCTTTTATGCTAGGATACCAGAGAGCCCAACACGGTGTTCTGAAGCCCATGGCACCTGAACAAATTAGTTCACAGGGAAATGAACTTGGTCAAAACTCTCCAGGCATGTACTTTTGCTTGGGTCTGCTCAGCGCTGTCTGCCTCACTGAACACTCCCTCCTCAGAGGAGTAATTAGAATGCATTTACTGTAAGCATGAAACTCCAGCCAGAGCATATTCACCTGGGACTGTCACAGGTGAGCTGAGTCCACTAATAGAATCTGAACTCAAGCCAGACAGGGAGGACACTCCTCCCCTCAATTCTCCTTCTTCCTCCCCTGTGGAATACAGAATAATTCATTATTGAATATGTTTCACCTGTGACCGTACAGGTAAATCCCAGACTGGAGCTTCCTGGTCCATATGGAGTCTACTTTCCACATCCCATTCATTATTTTAAAGATTAGCTAGAAGGTCAGGCAATGCCTTTGCTGTTTTACTAAAGAACAAATTCTACTGCAAAATACGCCTGCAGGCAGTTCTGGGTGGGGCAAACCACCATATAACCTGATGCATGTCTTACACTACAGCCCTTTGCAGTCAAGAGTGACTTTGGAAAAGAAGGAGATATTCATAGAATCCTATAATACAAGTTTTGGAAGGGACCTCCACAGGTCATCAAGTCCTGTCCCCTGCCCTCATGGCAGAACAAGCACCATCTAGATCATCCCTGATAAATGTCTGTCTAGCCTGTTCTTAAATATCTCCAGTGATGGAGATTCCTCAACCTCCCTAGGCAATTTATTCCAGTGTTTAACCACCTTGACAGTCAGGAAGTTTTTCCTAATGGCCAACCTAAACCTCCCTTGTTGCAACTTAAGCCCATGGCTTCTTGTTCTATCATCAGAGGTTAAGGAGAATATTTTTTCTCCCTCCTCCTTGTAACACCCTTTTAGGTACTTGATGACCAAAAAGACAGGAGATAATGGCCTGGGTCTACACTTAGGTTAACATAGCTATGGCAATCAGGGGTGTGAAAAATACTGCTAGGTCAACAGAAGACTTCTTCCCCTGCTCAGGGATGTGAATTGCTTACAGCGACAGAAACCCCCCTTCCGTTGCTGTAGGAAGCTTCTGCAATACAGTGTTCCAGCTGTACCCCTGCAGTGGTATAGTTGTGCTTCTGTAGTGCCTGTCGTGTAGACATAACCAATATTAGCGGGATGTGGTTTTCTATAGTTTCCTACATCGTGTAATCATTTTTCCTGGAGCCCTTTGTCTAGCTCTGGTGAAAAGGCTTTGCAAAAGACCATCTTGAGCTCACAACACATGTACAATGCCTTCTTTTCCACACAACCACTGTCCCAGGCATTGATGGTACCATTTTGTTCCACCAGATCTCAGTCATGTTTTCCAGAAAGGTGTGGAACATGATTACATCCTATCTCTATCCTAGCCCTTAAACCATTTTCAGCACCAGTTCACGAAAATCTGTTGTTGATGAATGGTCATTAACAGCAGCAGCTCAGTTTCCTGGTGTACATGAAGCCCTGGGAAAAAAGTCTCTAGCTCAGAGCTGGGTGAGCCAATTCTGTCTACTGAAATTTCTACCTAGTGCCGACTGGAAACCCTAAGCACTGGGATTGCACTAGTGTAGCCACTCTTTCTAACTCATCCCATAATGAGTGAATAATGTAGCTGGAGTCAATGTAGCGTAGGCTGACTTAATGCAATTTCTACATCATGCTGGGTCAATGGGAGACCCTTTCCCATCAATTTACCTTACTCTTCTCATTCGGGGGTAGAGTACCTGCTCAATTGACCCCTGGTGCATCAATTGCTTCTGCATCGATCCAGATGTAGTGTTGACGTAGCCTTAGGAACCAGAGACTGACAAGATCTGTCACCAACCTGACTAAGATCCACTCGGAGGCTGAATCTTGGGATGTGTCCAGAATCTTGGTTCTGCCTGGCCAACTTCAGGAGGTCAAAGCAACTGGGCCTTGATGTTACTTTTGCCTTTCCCAGTCCTGTAGCGAATACTGCACTGGCCTGCTCCCTGGCATAAAGCAGCGCTCACAAGGGCTAGTTCCAGCAGCCAGGGATTGCCAGGGCATAGATATTCCCTGTCTTTTCTCTGGGTCACGATCTCTGTGCCAGAGGCCAGGAGGGGTGGCATAGAAATCAACACCGACTGAAGATTTCCCTAGCCAGGAAAAGTCCTCCAGGCGCCAGATCCACCAGCTTTACCACAGTTTTATAGCATCTCAGCATGTACTTCCTCCTCAGATTGGAATTCTTCTCCAGGAGACATTCCCAAGGAGTTGGGCTGGATCCCCTTAGGCAGCAGGTAAGCCCTCTTATGGCGCTTTGTGTAGTCCGTGGTTTAGCAGCCTGCCAGAGCAGCAGCGTGTTTCAGTGTGGTTTACAATTAGTAAACATGGTTATTTGAACCCCACACGGTGTTGGTGCTTCCTGCATCTCGTGCTTGTTGGGTGAGGAGCAAAAGACACGCCACGCATTAAACGGAGATGCTGGGGCCAAGCCCAAGATGGTGAGCTTGTGAAAGAAACAAGATAGAGCGGAGACTGCCCTGGATCCACTAATAGCCATGCAGTCACTACAGGTTGGACCTCCCTCATCCAGCATCCTTGGGACCTGAGCAGTTCTAAACCAGGGAGTTTGCTGGACCAAGGGAGGTCAATGCTCCCCTGTTCTTCTCTTTGGGACTCCCAAGGCTTGGGATCCTACCCTGCTGCCCACTTGCTGCCACCAGAGTTCCCCAGGGTTCTACCTGGCCTGGTCGCTGGTGGCCCTACTGCCTCCGAGGGTTCCCCTGCCAGCCGCCCAGCTACCACCAGCCTTGCTTGGATGCTGCTGGCTCCACTGCTACCAGGGGTTCCTCGGGGTTCTCTGGTCCGGGACTGCCTGGCCACTGGCAGCTACATTGCTTGGGCCAGTCTTTCTCCTTGCTGGGGGTTCACAGGCCTGGGATTGCCCAGCCTCTTCCTCGTGACATTGCCACAGAGATTCCCTGTCTAGGGCAGGGGCTTCCCATTCACCACTTCGTCCCACTGATACTGGGGGTTCCCCAGCCACAGCTCCCCAGCCACCGCCTGACCCAGCTGCTGCTGGCCCAGCCAGAGCTCTCCAATCCTGTGTTCTCCTGGCTGGCTCCCACACTTGGCCTTGGGCTCTTTGGTCCAGCAACACCTGTGGCCTTGCTGGACCATGGATGTTGCCGGACCAGATTGTCCTATATTTGGGAGGTTCAATCTGTATACCTGACTGCATGTGAGATCAGTTAGCTCTCCACTGCATTGGCACTGATAGGAGTTCACCAGTTCACATTACTGAGCCTGTAAGTGGTGAAATGCAGGGGGCCATATTCTCTGCAGTGCAGGAGGGTGGCGCATGAAGGATGGGGCAGATCCCTGGGGTGCTCGCCAGGATTTGGAGTTGGATTTGCTAGCTCCCCGAGTACATACCACACCATGACATTTTAATCTGGCTTTTGTGGAGGAGGTAGGAGCTAGCAAAGCAGATGCTAAAGCTGGCAGGGCTTTTTGCCTTTCCCTTACACACTTAAATCTCGGGTGGCCACGATGCAGCTTTGTGGCTAAAGACAGCTCCCCTATTCTTGCAACAATGCCTGTAACTCGGGAGTGGTCCTGGTTTATTTAATAAGGAGATGCAGTTTTCCAGGATTGCACATCCCCACACAATGCTCCATCTTGAACCACGTAGCCCTTCTGCTTATCTGATGAAGTGGGCTTTGCCCACGAAAGCTCATGATACTATGTATTTTGGTTAATTTCTAAGGTGCTACAGGACTACTCCAGTTTTTAAAGTTACAGACTAACATGGCTACCCCTCTGAGACATTTAAACCCCAGCCCCTGGACATAAAAAGTGAGATTGGAGATGAAAGCAGCTGCAATACACTCCATAGGAGTTAGCAGTTATTATTAGAAAGGCTTGTTCAGCAAACGGCGTGCATTAATACATAAAACACATCTTTGCCTCTTGGCAACTATGGTTCTCAGTTTGACAAAATTTGGGGTACCTGTTGTAGCTAATGTGCCAATCCTGAATGAAAGCCTGATATGATTATTGATGCAGTATGTGTTTAGAGACCAGCTCCTGGTCAGATTCCCTCCTCCTTCCACCTATCTGAACAGCATTATGGAAGCAGGAAAAGATTAAGACAAATCTGGATCACATCTCCAGAGTGTCTCTGATTCCAGATTTAGCTAATAACTCAGACAGCTCCTCTTTTACAGACTAATCTCTCCCCTCGTTTTATCCCACTTCAAAATTTCTGTTGCTGATTCTCAGTCTGTACCTGAGCCTAGAGTAAGGTATTTTGGGTTGGTGATGGAGGTGCAAGAGGGCAGGAATCAAAGGGAGGTTTAAGCCACTGAAACAGAGACCCCCTGTCAAAGAGCCCCCTGTTTGATGCAAACAACTCTCACCCCAGGTCTGACAAACACTATACCAAACACGTCTTACAGGATATGTATCCATAAAGAGTAATATATAAGGTACAGTAAAACTCCAATTGTCCAGCATCCAGTGGTCCGGCACGCCCGATAGTCCAGCACCAACTGGAACCCGGAAGCGCTCCAGCCAGCCGGACAATTGGAGCTGCTGGCAGGGAAGGGCATATCAAGGGACGAACC
>CM057845.1:85825946-85876530 GCA_030068395.1 Apalone spinifera
GACCCGTCACAGCCCTCCGCCGGAGTACCTCCTGATACTCCGGCATATCTGATAATCTGGCACCACTTAGGTCCCAAAGGGGCCGGATTATCGGAAGTCTACTGTACATAGAAAGCTTGTAATTTCTCAAGACTCAGTCTCTCCAAGACACGTGCCTGGGTAATATTTAAGGAATAATGTATTTATATTTATTATGTTTTATGGATTTGGAGGAAAAACTAGTCCTAGGGGATAATGTGGTTCAGGGATGGTCCATTTGGACAGGGGAAAGCTCTCATCCCGCTCTGTTTAAACAGTGATGCAATGTAAGGATCAATTGTTTAGCCTTGGACAATACTCAGCCTTTCTATGGGAAATGACAGAGGCAAATGCAAGTAATCAAAACACCTTGAAGGTGAAAAAAAGAACATTCCAACAAGACAGGTTTGCCCTGGCCATGAAGAGATAGATGCAAAAGGCTGTGTATTGAGTACAATAGGAGGGAGAAGAACTCTGAATCCACTCACTGAGGAAATCAGTTGTGAAGCTGAGGGTAGGGAACACATTTACATGAATGTTTGGATCCTGATTCTTGGGAAACCAGCCACCTTTGCAGTAGACTGAACTTCAGGAGGAAAACCTACTTGAGTAGCTAAAAAAGCTAACCATTAATAAGTGTAGAGCCAGGTTCATGTTTTGTGATCACTCTCTTGTTGCTAGTTAAATCTTTATTGTTTCTGAAATGAACCTCCTTTGAGTTTTTATAAGGACTCACAAGTGCTGTGTGGTTTACAGGAGTGGTGATTTAAGGTGCAACTGATAAATTGGGGTATGTTGCTGCTTTGGGGCAGAAGAGCTGGGATTTCCAACAGTAATCATTGCCGGGGCTGGATATCACTGGGGAATGCTTCAAAGGGACTTAGGTGCACCTGTGGTTAAGCTGCAAGATAGGGCTGGCATAACCTCATGGAGAGTGCTTGATTGACCAAAAGGCTGGTGGTGTCAGGGAGCTGACTGCTGACCCCATCCAGGCACAAGATTCCCTCACATTGCGGGCAGGGGGTAACACATAGTCCTGAGTACCCTGAGGTCCATCACAGGTACATTAATGCTTCTTATATTCTGCGGGCATGCAAGGGTCTAGCCAACTCCTTTGCTGGTGTAAGAGAGATGCACTGACCATACATTCCGGATTTTCTGGGACAAGTCCCGAATTCAAATACTTTGTCCTGTTGTCCCCATAAACCATTGAAATGTCCCAGAAATTCCAATATTTCAGCAAATATTTTGGCAGGGGAGGGGTGGAGGAGAAAGCCCTGAGGCTCCTCCTCCCCCCACTGGGAGAACAGCAGTGCAGGGACACACTTCCTGGAGGCTTTTCCCGCTGCTCTGGAATCTGGCTAATAGGAGCAGTGGGAGGCGGTGCCTGGGGCACAGTGTTGGGAGCCATGTGAAAGCAAGTAAGTGGCCCCCCTTCCCCTCATGCCCCAGACCGTGCACCCCCAGCCTGCTCACTCACTGTCTCCACCAAGATCCCGCACCCCCACCATCCTTACTCACCACCCTGCCGAGACCCCACACCCCCAGCCTGCTCACTCAGTCTCCACCAAGATCCTGCACCCACACCTCCCCTTACTCGCCCTGCCAAGACCCTGCACCCCCAGCCCGCTCACTCACCACCCTGCCGAGACTCTGTACTCCCAGCCTGTTCCCTAACCAAACTGCCGACACCCCGCACCTCCAGCCCGCTCCCAAATCAGAAAACAATTCTGTCAGATCATGTGTCCCAACTTTTGGTTCAGAAAATATAATCACCATAAAGATAGAGCAACCACAGGGTTGCTTTAACTGATGCCTTGCTTCCCTGTTCCACAATGACTATAGAAAGCAGAGAGTATCCATAGCCTTGTGGGCTATGGCCATGCAAGTGACATGCCAGCAGAGCTGCGCTAAGTGATAGGAACAGGGTCAGCAGAGAGCCCTTATGCCCGTTCTACTCCAGATAAGGAGACCAGTTACAGAAGAGGTATTTTCAGGGTGTTTCACCCACTTCAAGGCTCTTTACACTGCCGAAGTGATATGAAGGGGTCTTAGTTTATCTGCGAATCAGTGCCCATATCTTAGTTACACCATGGTACAACAGCCATAGCTAGGTCTATTAACACTGTTCCTGTACTCTTTGATCCAGGCAGCATGCATACTCCAAAGCTGGATAGATGCAGGGTGTTTAACTGGGGATCTGTTCTCACCCATGTAATGCCATGCAGATTAGTGAGATGAGGCCCCTGTAGGGTTCCCACTGTTGGTGGTGGCAGCATAGCAAAATGCAGATCGATTAAGATTTCATGCTGGCATGTCTGATGTCACCACTAGGTGAGAGCATAGCCACACACAGCATGTGCTGATTCCCCTGCAGTGTCTGTGCTCTCGCCAGCATGATGTAACGTGGCAACACACTTACTAGTGTAAATGCCATGACATCAGTAGGTGGGTGAAATGGCAACGAGCATGAATGCAGTTTTCCTGGGAGGGGGTTTTGGTGTCCCTTCCCCCCAAAGGGATGGTGTAATAACAGATGTGTTGGTATAGATTCCACCCCAAAACTCGCCCGTGCTAAAGCAGAAACAAACAGAATGGTCACAGCTTCTTTCTTTTATCTGATTGGTGCAATTCTTGACTCGCTCGCATCTACGGACACTGCACGGTGACGAAACATGGTGACAGTAAACATGAAATTCTGACAGAGGGATAGAGGCACACTCGGCAGCCCTGCGTTACCTCCGTTAATCCCTGGTAGTTTTCTTTTAGTAACATTTTACAGGGTCAAAGTGGGTTAAAAATAGCTGTATAATTATTGTACAGTCTGGGGTGCATGTGTTCTGTTGAGTTAAGGAAGGTGTTTTTTAGCAGGATCACACTGTAATGCCTAGCACAGAGTAGGATAGCAGCTTCGCCAGGGATTATCTAAAGCCCTCCGTTAACTTGCACTAACCCACTGAGAAGATAATAAATAATCAGCCACACTAGGACTTAGTGCATAAACATGTGCCTCTATTCTCCCTAGGTCTCTTTCCTGAAGAGTAGGAATTGTGTATTCCATACCAGGCTAATCACAAGGAGGGAATTTACTACAGACTGCAATCCCATCAAAGCAAATAACAGCTATCTCAGCAAACTGCAAAGACCAAAGTGTCCACTTTAATCACTTGCTTATGCATTTCCTTTAGTAAAATAAAGGACAACTCAACACCTGTAAACATGACCTCTCCTCAATGAGCCATTTAGACCTTGCTCCACTGCTCTCCAATGAAGGAAAGGAATTTTCTCCAAGGGGACAGCCTTGTAGGCACTACAGCAGTGAGGTAGGTGCAAAGCAGTTGTGAAGTACATGTTACATAGCAGCCACTAAATGAATGGTCACAGACAGGTGGTCGTGTTAGTCTGATCTTGGTAAAACAAAAAGCAGTCATGTAGCACTTTAAAGACTAACAAAATAGTTTATGAAGCGAAAGCTCATTGCCTCATAAACTATTGTGTTAGTCTTTAAAGTGCTACATGACTGCTTTTTTTGTTTAGCCACTAAATGGACAATGTGAATGGGGCAGCACCAGAGCTAGTATAAGAGCCTGCTGAACTGCAAGCTGGAAAAGCACAACTTGATGTGGGAATGACTGGACAGTAACTTTGGAAATCAGTGAGCATTTTAGCAGTGCTATGCTGGAACGCAGTCACAGACCTGGTTAGAGTTGATGGATGTGCTAAGCATCCTTCCTACTAAATGGAAGGAGGAATGAAGGGGTTTTGGGCAGGAGATAGCTAGAAACCATGCAAGCCACTGTCCAATGCAGTTGGCTGCATGGTGAGGCCTTAGCAGGCCTAAGTCCGAGGAGTTTCCCTGGGATTGGTTGTAAATTCAGGGGCTAGGGCAGAGGTGGGAAACCTGTGGCCCCTCGGTTTGCCTGGATCCAGCTCCCGAGGCTCAGGACTCCCCCCCCCAGTATTGGCTGCTTTGGCACTTCAGCCTCCCCCCGCCCGCTATCCCACTGTGGGGCTGGCGCACACAAAACCTGGGGGTCAGCGGCCCCCAACCCAGAAAAGGTCCCTCACCCTTGGGCCAGGGGATGGTTTGCAAGCTGCATGTGAGAGAGTAAGGCTAAGTTTGCCCTGGCACTTTACTGATGGATCTTTCTGGCTCAGGGGTTTGAAAAATCACATCCCAAGCACAGCACAGCACTGTAATGTGCCAGTCCTGGCGTTGTTAGCTACTGCCCTCCCAGAGGTGGTTTATGTAGAGCAGTGGGAGAGCTCTCTCCCAGTGCTTGTGCTGTGGCCACACTTTCCATTTAAAGCACTGACTTTGACTTATACATCGAAAGTGCAATTGGTGATGCAAACAAGTCATAAAATATAAATCTAACTGCATGACCAATTCCACTTTTTTCCACCAACAAAACCTGAAAGATTTTAATAACTAAAGCACGAGTCAGACATTTCATTGGAAAAAATAAAAACCTGCTGTTTGCATTGTTCATTCAATTCTTTAGCCCATTTTTAAAAAAAAGTTTTACATTGTTTTATTTTTCAATTGAAAAAAAGTTACTTTCACAATAAAGAGATTGCACTATAGTACTTCTATGAGGTGAATTGAAAAATACTATTTCTTTTGTTTATCTTTTTTATAGTCCAAATATTTATAATAAAAATAATAATATAAAGTGAGTACTGGGCACTTTGTATTCTGTGTTGTAATAGAAATCAATGTATTTGAAAATGTAGAAAAATATCAAAACATTTAATGCATTTCAACTGGTATTCTATTGTTTAACTCAAAAAATTAGTAATTATTAATCACATTATTAATAGAATGATTTCACAGCAATTAATCAACAGAATTAGTATCATGGAATAGTTATTACTACATTCAATAGAAATGTCAAAGAAAAAACAAGTGGGCATCTATAATTTGGCTGGGATACCAGGAATAGTAACTCTAACACTAGTGGGATGTACCCCAAGACCTTGAACAAAAATTCCTCATATTTAAATCTCATCCAAAAGGCATCATGCCCAGCAATGCAGGGACACTTAAGCACACTGTGGCATAGTGCACTGTCCAAGGGTGAAAGCAGTGTTCCCTCTAAGCTGAGCACTTGGGCAGCCACCCAGGAATGATTCAAATGTCACTCAGCTGATGAGCAGAGCACCCAGAGTGCCCGTAGCTAGCAGTATGTGTTTCTCTTGGTGGTGCACGTCTGCATATGCTTCTGTACACATAACAAAATGTATTCCACACATGGGTGGAGAACATTGAAGGGGGTGAAGAGTGCCTCAGACAGGAGCTGATTATATGATTCTTTGGCATAAGTGTTGTGGCAAGAAAAGGTGCTTTAAGGCTGAACAGCATTCCATGGTGCAGCTATGCTGTTTGTTTCTCAGCAGCCAGCTCCATACCTGCACTCCTAAGTCTCTGTTCCCTGACAACTCTATGTCCCTCCTGAGCTCTGATCCACTTTCTTCAGTCCCCCCCCCATCATATTACATCACCAATGCCACTTCCTGCAGCACCTCTGTTCTCATGGGAAATTCCCCATCTATGTACTTTCCCATTTCCCAGTGCTATTGTGCTGAGTTTCTGAGATCTCACAGGGTCACAACACAAGGGATATGGTTCTCCCAGGTCTTATTGAGTTCGCTCATACACTGATAAGACATGCCTACTGAAAACACTGTAGGGGCATGTACAGAAATCAAGGCTTGCAGTTTTATAGCTAAATTGACAGTGTGAACAAAAAGGATCTCACAATGCCTCAGGCACAACAAACTCAACCCTCTCTCTCTCCAAAGAAAATCTCAACCCTATCCCTAACCATTCCCTCCCTTTGTGAAGTGATGAAAGCATATTGTTACTGAGGAAAGTAGCTCCATCTCTTCCAGAGAGCAGAGCTCGAGTAAACAGAGAGGCCATACGCCCGGTCTCAGAACATGGACAAACTGGGCTCTGTCAAGCCAACTGAGGATGCACATCCCAGAGTCAAGAGCTCCCCCAAAAGGCCAGGGCTGTCATTTCATCGCTTCGCTCTGAATGAAGCTGATTTCATGCTGCATTACAATTGTGCGCAGCTGTATTTTTAAGTACCTGTGCTCTTCATTTGGTGCTATGTATGACACACATGTCAGGAAAGAGCTGATTCTGGGGATGGGAGCTGGAAATGCGATGGTTACAGCATACTCACATGTGAGCATAACTCAGGGAATAGGGCTACAATATATGACCAAGCAGCTTGAGCAATTCCTTTTCATTAGTGGGAGTAAATGCTTGGCACTGCATCTATCTTCCTCTCCTTCCCTTCTTCCTTCAGGAGTGCCAAGTCATTTTAAAGACACATTAAATTGCCAGAAGACTCCCAAACAAAGCCAGCCAGCCTGCTGCTCGTTTGGATAAAGTTAATTACAGCGAAGATTAAAATCTGCGGCGCTTGATTAGCGTTGTTGAGACTTACAGAATCACACAGTCCGCTGGGAGCTTCATGCCACCCCTCCCCCCTGTTTTGTCTTTTCTTTGTTGTTCTTGATAATTGTTTTGTTTTTTTTCTATCCCACATATTTGGCAGGGAGACTGAGATTAGCAAGCTGCATTGCCTCAAGACGGAAAAAGCTGCTTTCTCGGTTGAGCTGCTGTGGGTCCAGGCTGAAGAAAGGCCACAAAACTGCACCACTTCTGCTGTGCAGCTGGGTTTGCAAAAGAATTAGAAGTTCCTGGAGCATAGGTCTATCTATGGCTATTTGCCTGGACGACTAAGCTTCTGATTGCCAGATGCAAGGATTGGAAGATGGGGATGGGTCACTTGATAATTACCCTGTTTTGTTCATTCCCTCTGAAGAATCTGGCAGCGGCCACTGTTGGCAGACAGGATACTGGTCTTGATGGACCATTGGGCTGACCCAGTGTGCTGTTCTTATATCTTGAACGCTACCAGAACATATATTTTCTTTAGTGCAGGGGAACCTAAGGCCGGGGGACTGGATGCGGCCCCCCCATCTTTCCTGGATCCAGCCCCTGAGGCTTGGGACTCCCTCCCCAGCACTGGGGAATCTGCATTGGTGCTCCAACCTCTCCCCCCAGCATCCCTCCACGGGACTAGAACACACAAAATCTACTAGCCTGGGGCTCTAAGACTCTGCTGTGTGAGGGGAATGTGGGGAGTGTCTTTCCCCTTCTCAGTCGGGGGCCATGTCACTGCAGGCTTGATTTTGTTTTCTTCTCACTTGTGTGCAGCCCTCAACTGATTTTTCTGTGGGTCAGCGGCCCCCAACTCAAAAAAGGTGCCCTACCCCTGCTTTAGTGCATGTCTGCATTAGGGACGCTGGAGCTTTCAAACCGATCTGAACTCAGATACGCTGGGATTTGGGTGGTGTTTGGATGCGTGTGTGTGTGTGAGGGGGAGGGGGTTCTTTTGTGGAGGGACTATACTTAGGCTATTTATTTATAGAGCACCCAACCCAGTGGGTTCCTGGTCCATGACTGGGGTTCCTAGGTGCTATGGCATCACAAATCAATAAATAATAGGTGCAGGAGGTGGTGCCACAGTCTATGGAAAAGAGGAGACTAAGGGGGGATATGATAGAGGTCTGTAAAATCATGAGTGGTGTGGAGAAAGTGAACAAGGAAAAGTTATTTACTTGTTCCCATAATATAAGCACTAGGGGCCACCAAATGAAACTAATGGGCAGCAGGTTTAAAACAAATAAAAGGAAGTTCTTCTTCACACAGCCCATAGTCAATCTATGGAACTCCTTGCCTGAGGAGGTTTTGAAGGCTAGGACTATAACAGGGTTTAAAAGAGAACTAAATAAATTCATGGCGGTTAAGTCCATTAATGGCTATTAGACAGTATGGATAAGGAATGGTGTCCCTAGCTTCTGTTCAAAGGGTGGAGATGGATGGCAGGAGAGAGATCGCTTGATCATTGCCTGCTCGATTCGCTCCCTCTGGGACACCTGGCATTGGCCACTGTTGGCAGACAGGGTACTGGGCTGGATGGGCCATTGGTATGACCCAGTATGGCCGTTCTTATGTTCCATCACATAGGTGGGGAAGGTGGGCTCGGACACAGGCATGGTCACACCCCTGGCTGGTGGAATTGAAGCAGATTGTGGAAGGGGCTCTAGTGGGAGAAAGCAAAGGGCAGCTCATGCTAAACCAGAATCGCTCCCCCTCAGGCTCTTATGGGATTGCTCAGGCAGGCTTCCAGCATTACAGTGCTTTTGGCAGTGCCAGAGGGGTGAAGGGTGCCAAAAGAGAGGTGAAGAGTCTGGCTGTAAAGAAGACAGTCCTTGAACTTCAGCATCTGGATTTACCTAGAGAAAGGGATTTGTACTTTCTGGGGGTTAAAAAAAATAGTTTGCTTCAAATAAATTGTAGCGCTAAACCCAGGTGTATGAAGGGGCTTGTTAGCCAAAAAGAAAATCTCTTAGGCTTGACATTTTCCCATTGTAGGCAATGTGTCTTAGCTAGGCCTTCTCAGTCAGAGAATTGCCCACCATAACCTAGAATCTTTGAGGGCGGGACAAGAGGAAAAAGTGCAAAGGCAGCATAGTTTAGTGGATGAGACACAGAACTGGAAATCCAGAGACTTGGCTCTGTCTCTAGTTCCGCCACTGATCTGTTGTGTGACCTTAAGCCAGGCACTTTACCCCCATTCCTGTTTCCCCTCCCACTCTTTGATTGTCTTGTCTATTTAGATGATCAAGTCTTCAGGGCTGGGAATTTCTCTCATTCTGTGTCTGTACAGCGCCTAGCACAGTGGGGGCCTAGCTATCACAGTGCTGGAGCATTTCAGCAGTACCATAAAGCAAATAATAAAGGGAGAAATCATATAATGCTTTTATATATACAGGAAAATCTGGATACAATTATATATAAATATATAAAGTGACAGAGGAGTTGGGGCTGTATCAAATGCTGAACCCCAATTCGTAGGTTGACCACCATTTTCGTGCAGGAGTTCCCCTTCTTATTGTAACCTTCATGCTGAGTGCAAACCTCATGTTGTATTGCCACCTCCACTGTGTATTAGCGTATCCAGTGGCTGTAGGGGCTTGGCACCTAGTGGAATGATTCCCTGAAGCTCAAACAGAGCAATCTAACCCCATCAGCACTCACTGTCTCTCACTGACCTGCAAGCCCCTGAGGCAATGACCTCTTGGCACAGCAGCGGGATTGGGGGGAAGAAAGTAGAATTGCCCTGATAGAGCACATGCTGGAAGAGCTGCAGTGTCTCTTGCTGGCCACCTGACCAGAGGGTTCAGAGATGGTATTTAAGAAGGGGAATGGAAGCTGTTCCCCATCATGTGCCAGAAGACCAGGCTAAGGAGAGAGAAGGCAAGGAAGTCTGCTTGGCCTGAAACATATATATATATATATACCAAATCTCAGACTCACAGCCCAGATATGAGCAGGTGTGTGTTGCTCACCTGCCACGTTGCCTTGGAAGGCGTTAATCAAGAAGCGCAGAATGCCCAAAGTAAAGTGGACTCTGAAGGAACCTATATAAGCAACTGGGGGCAGGGACCAGCTCTGCCCCAAGTGCTCTGGCATCCCACTCACAAGCAACCACTGTTTATCCAAACAGGGAGTGTGTGTCAAGTGATGACAACCTATACCCATCAGCTAGTGTGTGTGCAATGTGTCCAGTGGGTTTACCCATTCCAATAAAATGCACTTTACTAATATTCTGTACATTGCCCAGAGGAGACATTTTCTTTATGTGGGGTGATATGACATTTGAACTTTCCTCGCCCAGATGAGCAGCCTGCAAGCTTTTTGTCTCTGCATTTCCCTCAGCCATGTTTGAACTTCAGCTCTTAGGAGGTGACAACGTGCCATTAAAGAGTAAAATTGGAATGTGTGGGTGTGACTGTGTGCAGAAAGGGGCAGCAAGAGAGGGACCAAGGGGGAATGATTTAAAATATGAAGTCAATTTGACGCTGCCTGAAGCCACACCTATGTCTTTATTTAGCCGGGGAGGGGGGAAGGGTTGACTGACTTGCTGAACCCCTGGACAAGGTGGGAGAGGCTGTTCTGTACTCTGGAAGGGGCGTGGCCTCTGGTGGAAGGGGTGTGGCTGGGAGCAGCTGGCCTGAAGCTTGTGGCATTGCCCCCACCATCCCTCAAAGCTGCCCAGAATGCCATGCAGTACTTTGAGGGCAATTTGGGCAACTGTGGCTAGAACTCTGGGCCCTATTGAAGGACTAGGACCCAGGGCAACTGACCCATTTATCCCCACTGTTGGAGGGCCTGGTATTTATCAAACAACATCAAGGGATGCAACATACTTACCAGCATGCTTCTTCAGCCAGCAGATGAAAGAAGACTGCTCAAAATCCCACACGTTGACAGTTATCAAAGGGAAAGGCAGTGTCTAAAAATGGATAGTGGGCTATGCAAGATTCCTTTAAAGCATGACTTAAAGAAGCAAACTTGAAAGTGAGCACTGACACGAAAAGCTGTTTCCTTCACCCGGAGTCCAGACTCCTCTCTTTGAAATTATCTTCAGAGATTTTAAGGTTGCCACTGATTTTCACAGGACAGCCCTCTCCTCAGGGAGTTTGGTGGGCGGAACATTCAGCTGCCCCAAAATAACCCCTCAAGCAGATGCCAGGTCATTAGATCAAGATGCTGCATTGTGGCAAGGTGACCTGAGGTTTTGCAGGGATGATTTGAGCTTCAGGACATTGCCAGGGCTATGAGATGAACCTGCTTCATTCCACACTGATGTCAGGAAGCTGCTCTGCGAAAAGCAAAGCAAAGTTCCCCTTTTCTCCTCAAGAATGATTCTGTGAGTATAACACGGGGCTGGGAGCCAGGAGATCTGTGTTCTGTTCCCACCTCTGATGGAATCCTCGTTCAGCCGATAGCTGTGGGCCAGTTGATCTAAAGGGCTCTCTGCTTCTAAGTGTCTCAGTATTTGTATATACAACTTTAGACCCCTGTTTCCAGAGTTGCCAACAGCCTCCATGGGCCCCTGACAAGGTGTTAGGGGGAGCACTCTGTGCTCCTGGAGGGGGTAGAGCCTCGGGCGGAAAGGGCAGGGCTGGTGGCTGCCAGCTCTCTGCTCTTCCCAGAGCACAGCATGAGCCCCTGAACCCCAGCCTTCAGTGCTGCCGGGAGCATACTGCGTGATGCTCCAGGAGGCGATTTAAAGAGCCTGGGACTCTAGCCTCCTCTACTGCTGCAGTAGCAACGCTGAAGGCTGGGAGCCCCGGGCCTCTTTGAATCACTGGGTCCTGGTAAACTGTCCCCTTTGGCCCCCCTATCAGCGCACCTGCCTATTTCTATAGAGGGTCTTGTACTACCCTAATCACCGTAGTATCGCTTTTTCATTGTGCTTTTGCTGTGTAGATGCTCTTTTTCGAAAAAAGTTTTTCCAGAAGATCTCTTCCAGAAAAGCTTCTTCTGAAAGAAGCCTGCACTCTAGACGTAGCCTGAGATTGTGGGGATAACAACACACAGGAGTGTTGCTGAAGCCAAATTGGAGTTCACAAAGTCTGCCAGGAGAGACCCACAGATGGCTGGTTATATAAGTGCAAAGTCCTGCCATTCTTAAAAGGAACGGACAAGCCATAGCTCAACACAATCTGGTGCTGTGGAAACGCACCGGGCGACACACATTCAGCATGGTGACTTCACCACCAGCGCGTGGAGGGTGGGACTGAATGAGCTTGTTTCAACACAGAATGCCGGGATACTATCTGCTAGCCAATTCAAGAATACTTCTGAAAATGAAGTGAAAAGTAGGCCTAGCTTGTCAGATCCTTTGCTGGTGTAAATTGGTTTGACTCCATTGAAGTTCATGAAGCCACAGCCATTTGCACCAGATGATTCCTCCTCCTCCCCCGTATCAAAGTCCTACTTTAGAAGCAATGTAAGTTTTAAAGGCCGTGGGCCAGATTCTCAGCTGGTGTCCAATAGTACATTGACCCCACCAGAGCAGTGCTGACTTACACCAACTGGGGATTTGGTGCTATTTACATGGGAATTCAGAGATTGAGACTGATGGCTGACTGAAAGCCCTGAAGACGGAAATGCAGCAAAGGGGATCAAGAGGCAATGCAGCTCCCTTTCCTCTCCTCTGCCTGGCTTAGTGCTCCTCCCCTCTTGGGCTGTCCAGTGAAATTCCACCCCCCCTCCCTGCCCTCCTGGTTTAACTGCTGCTGAAGCGCTCTGTCTGCAAAGCAGGCCCAGCAAGGGGTACAGGGGTGCGAGCTTCCCTAACTTGTCCCCCAGCAGAGCTCAGCTCTTACTTGTGGCGGGAGGGCATTGAAAGGAGTTCTCCAAGGCCCACCCAGTCCCTGGTCTCTCTGCAGGGAGTGGGAGGGGGCAGTTGGGGTCTTTTCTGTGATATCGACACATCCCCTGGGAATCGGACCGAGACTGCCAATTCATTTCCCAGTGAGCCCCAAATTGCCAGCTGGGAGTAGCTTTTGGTCACTAGTTACTGTGACGACGCGTCAGGGTCCCCCGCCTCCTGCACCCCCATAGTGGCACGAACAGACTCCACCAGCCAGTAGAATAGAGGGAGTTTATTGCTTCTCCAAGATACAGCACAGCACAGATGTAATCTGGTTACAGGAACTGGGGCTAGGAGGCCTCAGTGTCCCCCTTGAGATGGGGGGGGGGGGGTGGCTGGGCCCTACAATCCCAGCCCCCTCCCTAGCTCCTTCTTCCCTGCTTCCCCGACAGAAACTAAACCTCTTCCAGCCCTGCCCCCCAGCCAGGGGCGGCATTCCACCTTCCTTTGTTTCTCTGCCTGGGGGGTAGCTGATCAGACAGGTTGAGAGACCCTTGCCTAGTGACTCATCCCCTGTCCTGCTGGGCCGTGCTGCAGACAGCAGCCATTGGGGGTCACCCACAGCCCCAGCATAGCAACCAGCAAGGCACCAACACTACGTCACAGTTACCTGGGCCTTATTCAGAGCAAGTGACCGGGAGATTAAAGGTGAATGGATTCCATTCCCAAGCCTATGAGCCAGACAGTCCCATGCCCAGGGTCTTTGAACTGCTTTGGTATTCAAAAGCCTCCTGTTCCTCATACCAGCCTACTCCAGTGTGTCAGGCTCAGGTCACAGTTGGGCGGCCCAGGTTTGCAGCAGACACGTCTCCCAATTTTATGAGAAGAAAGCTTAAAACAGGAGGGCTAGTGGCTTTAAGGCTCATTTCACTGAAACCAGGGCCGGACTAAGGGGTGAGTGGGCCAGGCAGCTGCCCGGGGCGCCAACTGATGGGGGGCACCTGATGGCAGCTGTAAGGGGTGTGCAGCGCCCCTTATAGCTGCCATCAGGTGCCACGTGCCCGGCTCTTGGCGGGCTGCAGTGGCCGCCCGGGGCGGGGCCCGCGTTAACCCCCGCAGTGCCCTTCCCCCCGCAGCCGCAGGGCCCTGTACAGCCAGGCGTGGCCCACCCGGGCGACCCCGGGCTGCGCACTAATGGCAGTGGCCGGGCAGCACATGTGCCGTGTGCCTGCCCGCGCGCCCTTGGGGCAGGCTCGCACGTGCGCCGTGCCCCCGGAGGCGGGCCCACGTGCCCTGGGGGCAGGCCTGCACATGTGCCATGCGCCCGGGGCGGCACCACCCGCCCAGAGTGCCAAAATGGCTCGGGCCAGCCCTGACTGAAATCTCCTAATTGTAGGGAGCTAGAGAGACAATGTCTTCTGAGGGCTGGAATATCCCTCACCTCAGTCTTCTCATGGCCTCTTAGCCTGCTCAGGGATAAGATGGCGTCTGATAAAAGGTGCAGCTGAGTGCTGCAGTAATTGCCACTGCACAACCCAATCCCAGAGCCTCTCTTGTCGCTCAGCACTTGCACAACTCCCCCAGCACTTTGCTCTTGTATGAACTGCTAAGTGGGCTTTGAAGTAGACAGCAGCTCAGCCCAGGCCCTGGGGGCTCAGCCAGAGGGGTGTTTCCTTTTCAAACCCGCTGCCCCTCAGACCTCTGGGATCACCGTTGGTACGTCAGGCACTGGAGCATTCGGGATGTGCGTGCGCTGCTGTAGGACATAAGATCGGCCAGACTGGGTCAGACCAAAGGTCCGTCTGGCCCAGTATCCTGTCTGCCAATGGTGGCCAATGCCAGGTATCCCAGAGGGAATGAACAGAACAGGTCATCATCAAGTGATCCATCCCCAGTCCCCCATTCCCAGCTTCTGACAGACAGACGCTAGGGAGTCGGGACACCAGTGCCAGGTTACTAACTGGCATCACTGGCAGCCCCTCATGTTCATGATATAAAACTTTTACAATTATCTTTTCTACTTCCAGGCCATTAGCCCTTTACCCTGCCTTATCTCCGGCTATGACCTGTGTCAGCACTGCTAGCAGCATGGAACGAGACCTCTGAACCAAAACTCACTCCAGCACCCCACCTCAGGCTTCCAGATCAGGGTAAACCTTCCTGGGGTTCCATTTCCAAGTGCAAAGTAGCTTCAAAATGACCATCTTGCTCAGTGCCCTGAAAGCAAGGACGCTTCCAGGCTGTGATACACTTAATGGCACTGGCGTGTGTGAGGGTACGTCTAAACTACACGGCTCCGTCGACGGAGCCATGTAGGTTAGTGTACTTGAAAAAGGGAACTGAAGTGGCAATTTAAATAATCGCCACTTCATTTACATCAAAATGGCTGCCGCGCTGTGCTGATCAGCTGTTTGGCGGCACAGTGTGGTAGTCTGGGTGCTCCGCAGTCAACAAGGGAAGCCCTTGTCAACTGCCCCGGTAAACCTCATTCCACAAGGCATAACAGGGCGGTCAACAAGGCTTCCCTTGTCGACCGCGGAGCGTCCAGACTACCGTGCTGTGCCGCCAAACAGCTGATCGGCACATCGCGGCAGCCATTTTGATGTAAATGAAGCGGTGATTATTTAAATCGCTGCTTCATTTCCCTATGTCTAGAAACCTCATCTAAATGGCTCCGTCGAGCCATGTAGTCTAGACATACCCTGAGTGTCTAGCTGTGAGCACTGAATTGACTGATGTTGGCAGGAAATCTGACTCTCTCTGTGTACTGTTTGTAGGTGTTTGCTGTAGGTCCTGGAGAGGGAGCTCTTACTTGCATAGTAGTACACACTAGGTGCCCATATGTCCTGTGAAGAGGCAGCCCTACATGGAGCTCCTTGGGGTGGTGCTTGGGAAATTTATTGTGCCATGGGTCTGTGGCAAGGGTCCTATGGTTGAGTGGATGGATGGATGCTCTATGCTTTGCGAAGGGACACTCGCGGCTTTTACAGAAGCAGATCGTCTATCTGGACATTGTGTTGTGCTCTGGAAGAATGCAGCATCAATATATCCAGGGAAGGGCTGCTTCTATGGCTCTGTAGATGTACAGTGTACATGTAATTATGTGTCATGGAAGGGATCTGGAAGGGCACCTTGTTATTGATATTTGCAGTATGTTCAGTAACAAGATATTGGTGCATCCCCTTTGGGTACATGGATGGACACAATCTGCATTCCCAAGAGGCTCTTTTATAGAGAGTCACATTTCCTGTAGAGTACGTAGCCCACATTTCCTATTAAGATATTCTTTTCTCTTATAGGTCTTTGCATAGATACACAGATTGGATGGTGAAGCTCATGTTTCTCATGGCTTTCTGAGCAGAGTCCAAAATTCTTTGGTCCTGTTCTGCTTCCCTCAGCTATGAATGGGCTTTCTTTGGGTGTAACCTTCCATGCCCTGGGAAAGCGTACCACCAAATGTGCTAGTCTGGAGATGTCTCTGGGTGTGGGTGTGGCTGTTCAGAGATGAAGCTGTCTTCCTTACCCCCCAAATTAAAGCTGTAACCTGGTGGAAACAAGTGGAGTGATGTGATGGGTCAGTAAGGATAATTAAGGAACAAACCAGCACTCTTACTGTACATCAGCCTAATTAGGCTAATTAACCTAAGCCATACCTTTTGTATGCTTCAAATTTGGACGCAGTGTTCTCCAACCTCAACATCTGTCTAAAGAAAAGAGGAGGCTTGAGTGAAGTGACTTAAAACACACAATTACCGCAGTTGTTTCCCAAAAAGCAACAACGCGACTGAACAATGCCCATATCACATCCTCTCCCATTGTGTTGCCTATAACCACCATTCAGCTGAACTGAAAAGCAGGGACACTGTTAAGCAAGGCTGGTCAAAAAATGTGACTTATAATACCAGCTGGGGTTTCAGATCACAGCAGGCACACACTGCGGGGAATGCTTCCCCATGCTGCGCTTGCCTGCTTTGTTCCTATCAGCGGGCAGCAAATTGAATTACAAGATGCTTGCTCTCAGAATCTCAGTGTGCTGCTTGTGCACAGGCATTGTGGGGCAGAGAAGATGGGGAACAGCCCCTTCATGCCCCTGTACTTCAAACCTTGTGTCTGCACAGCACTGAGTGATACAGCTTACAGAGATGTAACTGAACCCTTGGGCCTAAAGAAACGGTGTGTTCGCACAGTTAGTCCTACACCAAAGTAAGGAATATTGTCTCCCTCTCTTTCCTTCCATCTTTCCCCCTCTCACCAGAGGGCTACTTGCTTTGGTTTCAAGGGGGTTGGCGGATGTCCACTGAAAGCTCCATAGGCCAGGTACCCAGTGCCCTGAAACCTGGAGCTGAATGCTGTGGAAGTAGGGAAGAAAAGCTTGGGTCTGGGCCCTGCACTGTACACTGGAGTTACTCCCATAGGAGCAACACATTGATTTACCTAGCACAGTGTTTCCCATTTTATTTGGCCACGGAAACTCTAGGGTTGTCTTTAGAAAAAAAAAAAAAAGGCCCCTGCCGCTTTTTCGTTGAGAAAAAAAAAGTCCCTGTCTCCTTAAGAGGGGGCGGGAGAATGCCGGCTCCTTGCAGAACCCGAGGGTTCTGCAGAGCAACAATTGGGAAACACTGACCTAGCACAACAGGAGCACTTTTGTATCAGGGAGGCAGGGTCATGCAACTCTTCTTGTCCCCACTGCTCCTCTCCTTTGCTCTGCAAACTTCTCCCCCCTGGAGTGGTTAGCTCTTCCCATCCCTGACAGCCTCATCCACAGTTTGTGAAAAGCTAACGTAGACAGAACAAAACCATTTCCAGCACTGCTACCAATGTAGCATTATGGGTACCAAGCATCTATCATGTGCTGTGTACCCTCACCGACCCATCACATCACCCCATCATGTGCTCTGCAAGGGCTACCCACTAGCATCCCAGTCATTTCCCAATACCAGCTGGGAGAGGCTGATGCTGGGAGAGAGGAATGGCTGTCAACAATCATCAGCAAAGACTCAGACTCATAGATTTTAAGGTCAGAAGGGACCATTTTGATCATCTAGTCTGACCCCCTGCACAATGCAGGCCACAGAATCTCACCCACCCACTCCTAGAATAATTCTCTCACCTATATCTCAGATATTGAAGTCCTTGAAACGATGGTTCAAAGACCCCAAGATGCAGAGAATCCTCTCGCTAGTGACCCGTGCCCCATGCTACAGAGGAAGGCGAAAAACCTCCAGGGCCTCTGCCAATCTACCCTGGAGGACAATTCCTTCCCGACCCCAGATATGGCGATCAGCTGAACCCTGAGCATGTGGGCAAGACTCACAAGCCTGACACCAAGAAAAAAGTTCTCTATAATAACTCCTATCTTCCCACCATTGGCCTATTTACCACTGATAATGAAAGGTCAATTAATTGCCAAGATCATGTTATCTCATCAAACCATCCCCTTCATAAACCCATCTAGCTTTATCTTGAAGCCAGATAGGTCTTTTGACCCCACTACTTCCCTTGGAAGGCTGTTCCAGAACTTCACTCCTCTGATGGTTAGAAACCTTCGCCTAATTTCGAGTCTAAGCTTCCTAATAGGCAGCTTATATCCATTTGTTTTTGTGTCCACATTGGTATTGAGCTTAAATAATTCTTCTCCCTCCTTCGCATTTATCCCTCTAATATATTTAAAGAGAGCAATCATATCTCCCCTCAGCCTTCTTTTGGTTAAGGTAAACAAGCCAAGTTCCTTGAGTCTCCCTTCAAAGAGTCATGTTCCTATCATAGAGGTGGCCAAATTGTATAGTCCAAAGTTCCACTGACTTTTCTTCCCACCACAGTTCTTTGCATGCTCGGATATAATTTACTGCCCACTATCATTGCTAGGCCAGCTTCAGTTTTACTGCTTTCCAGCTCTCTTCCTGCCCGTATCTGTTTCAGATTATTTGCATCTAGATATTTTAATTTCCACTTTCCCTTCCTTACCAAAGATTAATCTCATGTAACTATTTTCCACCCATGATTGTAGGTCCCTTATTTCAGTCTCCTTACTGCTACTTCTGACGTTCGTTTCTTTAGCACTTTCCACGAATGTAATTACAAAGATTTGTTTATATAGGGTCATTCAGCTGCAGTTTAGTGATTTAATCTTTTCAGATACTTGCCTTTGTAAAAGAAATATCACCAGCTGCAAATGATAACACGGAGCCTGCAAGATTCAGTATGTAGTTCTGACTTCTGGCCTAACAACCTTAACTGTTTCTCTTTAAAAGAAACCCAGTCGTATCCTGCAGAGGCTGGAAACACAGAACAACCATTTTTTTTTAAAAAAAGCTTGGTTTTCTGGCTAGCTGAATCTGCTGCAGACATTTTGGCAGTTCAGCATAAAAGGCTGCATTTGCAAATATCCATGCCGCTGACTCTAAAGAGCTTTTTATATGGAGTGATCTCCTACAAATATTCCCTGCAGGTTATTGTTGACTGGAAATGCTCATGAGCCCAATGCTGGACCTTTTTAAATCCCTCTCTCTCTGGCAATTTCAGACTATTCATTTTGTTGCCCAGCTGTGATGGTGCTTGACTTTGAGGCTACCTCTAAGTTTCAAATCTCCAATTCCAGTTGCATTCCCACTAATTGGAACACAAACAAGCCTTCCAACCACTCTCCAGCCCTAAGTTGCCTAGCAAGCTGGACAAATGCAGCACTAGCTTCCTGACTAGAGTTGCCAATCTTCCAAGATTGTCCTGGAGTCTCCAGGAATCCAATATTCATCTTTAATTAAAAGATTATGCCATGTGACAAAAACGTCCAGCCAAAACTGGTAGCCCAATGCCTGAGTGTAGTTTGGCTCATTTGTAGGGCAGGTGATACCATTTGCTTGAGATGGGTAGTGGGTGGGGGAAGACATAGCGCAACAAAGGGAAAGGTTACGCCAGTTTCTATATCTATAGTCTCAGCCCTAAAGCCCTAGTGAATGGTATGAACGAAAAGGAATAAAAGATGTAAAATGCCTGAAAAATCACCGTATCATTGGGGAAATAGTAAGAGCTGCTAATTAACTGCCACACTTCTTGTGTTTTGTGGATGTAGTTGAACTACCTTGACCAGGATATTATTGTAATGGGCTGAGGTGATTTACGATCCAGTCCTGAAAGATAATGAGTGTCCCCTGAGTGGTGAGAGTCCATGCAACTCTCACTAACATCCTTAGCACTTAGTAGACCCGTATTTACTAGATCCACACAGAGTACATAGAGTATCTAGACCAGTGTTTCTCAATCAGTGGTATAAGTACCCTTAGGGGTACTCGAGAGAAGTCTGGGGAGTACGTCAACACAACAGAAATTTGGAGAAAACAGAATTTTTGTTTTAAGTTTTACATTTTTATTATTTTTGTACTTTTTACACCCAAAAATTTCATCGCCCGCCTAGTTACGATGAAGTTGTTTAAACAAATGTGTTTCAATGGTAGAAAAAATTTGTGTGTGTCTGAAAACTGTTCTTATAATTTTAATTTTTTTTTTTGTAAAAGGGGTACTTATAAAAAAAAAGATTGAGAAACACTGGTCTAGATAACTTACACAAGTATTGTTCTTATCGCTGCCCCAATGATTCACCCACATTTTGCTGGGTTACATTTTTGCCCTTAGGGGCTGCAGCCACACTCCTACTGAGGCTCCCTCTAAAGTCCACCAAAACTGCTCCCTAGATTGGTTAAGAGCAACTCTGCGCTTAACCAATTGGCCAGCTTGAGGCCACCTTATCTTCCACCCACTGTGTGGCAGATGTTCTGCTTCCAGTGAGCTTCCTGCCCAGGAAACATGGTGGGAATTCCACTTGTGCTTTCTATACAGGAGCAGCCCTAGACGAGCTGCCAGCAACTGGCACCCTAAGCGAAACTTGCGATCGGCATGTGATCGGCACCCCCGCCTCCAAAGCTCTCAACGGCCGTTTATCTTGGTGCCCTCGGTGACCGCCTAGTTCGCCTATATTGACGGGCTGCCACTGTTTCTACACAGTGGCTCAGCTCATTACGCATCAGTAATCACATTCTGCCTCTGCGGGAGTGGGTGCAGTGCCCTGTAAACTCCATGGGATGGGGGCTCACTTCTTCTATTCCTCTTGGATTCCAGTATTCTGCACCTTTTTGTAATGAGTGAGGTGGGCCCTTTGCTTTTAGAGATGGAGCTGTCTGGGGAAGCCTGAGTGGAATCATTGATTTCTTAATTAGATGCAATTACTGAGGAGCAGCTGTTGTGGAAAGAAAGAATGAGGGGAAGGGGATTTGTATATAATAAAGAGATGCCCCTTTGGGCAGGTGGTGCCTCAGCTATGGAGGTGAAAATATGTTAGGTTTGTGGCCCTTCAGGCCTCCAGTTGTCGAGGGAAGAGTGGGAAAGGAGGGGATGTTAAAGAGATGAGGACAGATCCTGTTCTCAGCTACATTGGGGTGAATCCAGAGTAACTACTGACTAGTGTAACAGAATCAGGCCCTGGGTTCTCCACTTATCTATGCTGATGTAATTCGGGAATTATGCCACTGACATCAATGCAGTTAAACTGGTGTGAAACTGCTGTGGGAGAACTGACTAAAAGAGACATGTTCTAATACTAGGTCTGCCCTAGACTTGCTTTATGCCTTCCAAAATGTGACCTTCTAAGGGAAAAATGCATGTGTGCCCCCTTCCTTGTGATAGATGAAGAAAGCCTGAATGGGTTTCACAAAAACAAATCAACCCCAGAATATCCTGGGTCAGAGAATAGATCCTATTTTTGTTTCTCCTTGCTGTTTTACATTAGTAATTCTGGTCTCATATAGCTTGTTTTCCCTGCTAGACTTTCTGCATGACTAGAAAACTGGTCAGTTCATGACATCACAGTTTCCAAGGAAGTGAGACCTAGGTAACAGAGGGGAAGTTATTTTTACGTTGAACATTTAAAACCCTCTGATTGTTTCCTTTTGCTAACATCTATTTAACTCACATCTATAATAAGCACCTGGAAAGAAAAAGCTCTCCTCACTAAAGGTTCTCCATTTCTGGACTGTTGGAGGAAGGCTAAGAATGCTTCCTGTCAGGGCCGGCCCACAACATTTTGTCACCTGAGGAGGGGAGCTCAAATGATGCTCCCATGCCCCCTCGCTTGGGCCAAAACTTCAAAAGGTCTCAATTCTCTGGGTCCTAGTGCCACCTCCTCCCCCCCCCCCCCCCCCCCCCCCCCCCCCCCCCCCCGCCGCTCTCCCGCACAGTCTGGCACTTGAGGTGGCCGTTTCAGTTTGCCTCATGGTAAGGCCAGCCCTGCTTCCAGTTGGCTTCTCAGGATCTTTCGGGGCTCTCTAATGAAAACAGTAACATTTGTTCTTTTTCCTGGTATTTCTAAAGTAAAACAAACAAACAAACAAAAAGTGAAAGAAGGATCTTAAAAGCCAACAACTCCCCCCCACTTTCTTTATTGAAGGTCATCCTTAACCTCAGTGTTCTTTAGTATCTTATTTAATTATGTCACATGGCTGCTACTAGTCACCTGTTCTCAGAGGCATTGAGAGAGCTGATTTGCTATGATTTGTACAATACTTTGAGAGCTTTGCGTACAAAGTGTGAAAGAAGGTTGGAGTAGCATTGCACCATTCATGAGCTCTAAGCTGGGCATAGCAATGTACCAGGTGACATTTGAGCACATTTCCTCTGCTTGGGCTCATTGACACCATTTTGGCACTGATGCAAAGACTGAGTGGAGGCAACTTGTGCCTGCCCTATTCAAGGGGTTAGGTCAGACCCCAGTGGGTGTAATGCCACCGACTGCTATAGCCCTCATGGGGCTCACAGCAGTAAAGAACCAGCCAACTTCAGGTCTGTGTTAGCCACCCTCTCTTCCTACCACATATCCACCATGCTTTCTTTTCTGGCCCACTCCTGCCTCCGTTTGATCTAGCTCTCAGCTGGCTCCTAAGAAGGCAGCAAAGAGCCTAGTTTGCTCTGTGCTGGGAAGGTGGCATGTTTTGCTCCAGAGGAGCTTCACTTCCCTTAGCGTCAGCTGTGCTGGTACCAACTGGCCACAGTGCAGGGATCACAAAGAATTCCCCTATCCAAGTCAAAGAGCTAGACAGAGTGAACCTGGTCTGGGGAGAGACTCAGGCCACTTGCATCTGCTCTACAAAATCATTGCACTTCTTTGGAGTTAAACTGCTCCCAGCCTGGATCCTCTGGGTGGCACTCTAATCGTGGCTTAGTGAGCGATAATTAGAAATAGCTGCCTGCAATGGATGTGCAAAGTTTGCATATTGTGTTGTGAAAGCACCAGCTCCAGCCAGGCAAATGCAAGCAGATGTTATGCAAGCGTCCTCTCTGCACAAATCTGCTAATACACCTTGATCCTGACCTGCAGCAACAATAGCTATTCTAATCTTGGTGTCATAGAAATTAGAGCTCAACACCACCTATCAGGTCATATAATCCATTCCCCTCTAGCAGGTGCAGGTGTGTTCTCTACGGTGTATTTGCTAGCGATTTATCCATATTACAGCAGTTTCAAATGTCCCACGTCAAAGGGATCTACTGCTTCCCTGGGGAAAACTATTCCACAGTCTAATAGATACCTCTGCTTCGAAGTGTTTTCCGAGACTCAGCCTAAATTAATGTTTTTCTTTAGTCCTGGTTATATCTAAGCTATTCCTGGCCTGCCTTTGTATTTACCTTCTTTAAACTACTTGTAGACAGTTATTTGTCTTTAGTCACTGTTTACTCAAGTGATACATACAAAGCTCTTTTAACCTTTCCTCATAAATCAATCCCTCCATTATGGTAATCAATTTATATTGTTCTGTCAATATCTTTCTGCTATTGAAGTGCCCAAATGTAACATAATATTTTAGGTGTGGTTTTTCTAGAGTTATGTAAAGAGAGACTATTATTTCCCTCCTGAGTAACATATGTGTTGTTTCTGTGTACGGAGGCCAGCACTGCAAACTCATAGGTAATCTATTCTCTGATATGGCACCTAGCTGCTTTTTCTCTTCCATTTTACATTTTTGTTATGACTTATTTTCCCCTGGATATTACACTGCAATATTTTTTTTAAAATGAGTATCTCATCCTGATCATTTCTATCTGTTACTGTAGGTCCCATTATATTATTTCTAGGAGCTAATAGGGAATCTTTTGAATTTTTTTTTTTTTTTTTTTTTTTTTTTTTTTGCGGGGAGGAGGTGGAAAGAGGGAAGATAACCATTTATAAAAATCTAAGCTTTCTGGGGGAACCTGACAGTTTTGACACCTTTTTGTTTAGAAAAAATATGGAAAACAGTTTTGAAAATGTAAAAATGAGGTGGAATGAAACAGCCTGATTTTTCAGTCTGAAGTGATTGTTTAGAAATTTGTTATTTTTTAAACATAAGAGAATGAAAATAAAAACATTGACTGCTCCATAGCAAATTATATTTTAGATTTCTGTGCACAAAAATCTTCAAGTTTTTGGCTTTTTTGTTCTGATTTGGGGTGGGAAAAATGTTAGTCTTGAAATGTATTGCAAGATGGGAAGCCTGTTTCCTAACCAGCACAATTTTTCCATCTTCAATTGCTGTTGGCAACAGCCTCCAAACCCCCAGCTGGTCCAGATATTTAGTAATAATCTTAATAAAGCCAGAATATTTGAACAATGTCAAATTCACTATAACACTATACTCGACACCTTCCTACTTGGTTGTCACTTATGGTCATCAGCAAATTTTCAGTATTTGTGCCATACTGTGTCCATACCTAATCCAATTTGAATTAATTTTGCATCTTTAAGGATTCATGAGACACTGTAGGAAATGCTTTTCTGAAATCTGGGTATAAAACATCTATTGAATTTCCTTTGTCCATCAACAATGTTAGTAATTCTGTCAGAAAAGTGATGACATTTATCCTGAGATCCAATGTTAATTCACAGTGATGCTGACTCGAAGCATTCCTTCCTGTTCCTGTCTTGGGCATTCCACCCAGCTTTGCTAATGTGCCTCAGCCTTGCTTTATTGAACTTCTTGCATGGGGCTGCCAGTTTTGGTTGGATGTATTCCTGGAGGTTTCAGCATGCCAGTCTTTAATTAAAGAATAATCTTCAATTTCTGGAGACTCCAGCACAGTCCTGGAGATTGGCAACCCTACTTGCAAACTCAGTCCTATTTCCCCACATAGCAGTACAAATGTACTTCATCTACATGCTACCATGCACCCAGCTCTTCCAAGTCCACAGAACTACATTGTTTTACATCAGTCAGCGGAGGATCTGGCACTGATTTTCAAAGGACATTCATGTGTCCCCGCCAGCAGAGTCTTGCAGGGCAATAAATCTCCCTACATGCGTGCAACAGGTGAGGAGCAGTGCAGGCAGGGCCTAAACGTCATGACGGGAAGCTGATGATTAGTTTCCCTATCATAAAGTCTACATCCTGCTGCCAGTGCCAGCCTTTTCCCAGTGCAAGGCTGAGGTGGACCTTAGCCTCCCCATCACTATGAAACCTAGCCACACCTTGCTCCTCCTCTTCTCCCCCAAGGTCCTGGCCTCTGGTCAGATCAGAAGCTAGAGCCAGACTATAGTGAGTGCTGTCTAGGAACTCCAGGTCACTGTGGGGAGCCTGAGGCCTTCCACTTTCTCTGAGTAGGAGATTGGGGGGCTCCAAGAACAGCATTGACAAAGAGCCCTACTGGAGTCAAGTGTTCCTATTTTCATCGGCACCAGAAAAACTTGGTTTGCATCTCACTTTACATTAATCTCAGTAACCACAAAGGAAAATAGAACAAGTGCTCCCCCTGTGCCAAGGTCAGCAAGATCACATCAAATCCTTGTCAGAGAAGGGCAAGTTGGATTCAGCAAGAGACAACTAAAGAGAGACTCCTTGGAGGTAATGAGACAGGGCTGATGAGTCAATCCTTCAATTTCGGATTGAGATGCCTTACAGATTTGCAGAGGGGGACCTTTGCATGTCACTGCTAACCCCTGGATAAGAAACCGTACAATGAACATCAGTGGAAATCTGGCAAGGGGCCTTTACATCTCTCCTCTAAGTGATAGCTCATAGCTGTGATGGAGAAAAACCAGAGTCATTGAATGCACATTCAGAGTGCATTGATACATGCATGTCAGTTATTGGTCAATTGTGCAGGCCCTAAGATGTGTGTATGTGTGATTGGGAGGGTGGGAAATGTGCTTTCCACAACAGATTGATATGGAAACCAGTTGTTCGCGGGGTTTTTTTCCCTCCCTGAGTGCAAAAAGCCTATAAAACAATTAGAGCTTAAAATTGGACTCCTGGCAGAGAATGAGAGTGGGAGTTTATGCCTTGTTAAGTGTAATCAGCCTGGTGATAAGGGGGCTGATCTCAGCTGTGTGAGATATAATTACATCATAAACACCACATTACAAACAGGGCAAGCGGAGGTGAAAAGGTAAAGAGAGTAAGTGATGTGTCGCCTGTCCGGGGACATGGCAAAGGAGACGCCATTTCCCAGAGAAAGGTTTCCCACTGGAATTTTAGCATGTGCTACTGGATGAGCTGGGTCCATAAACATGCTGAAAGGGGGAATTACTGGATGCGTGACAGGCTGTGCTGGCAACACCTGCTGCCCTGTAACTGTGGGAAGGAGCAGGCCAGACATTTAGGCAAGTTAAATGTTAACCACATTAAAAACAAACCAAACTTCTGTTGAAACTGGTGGCTGCAGTCCAACTGAAATGCATTTGCTTTAGAGGCCCCAGCTGAGAAAAGGAGGAAAAGGACATCTGAAAAACAATAAAAAATCATGAAGGAAAAACAGCCTGAGCAGTTGCAGTGCAAAGGGCAGCCTGGTGCTCCCGAGAAGGTCAGAGGACGTGCGTGCAGCCAGCACAAGGATGCATTGATGCTGCTTGCACAGGTGGAATTTTGTGCATGTGGAGAGTCCCGCTGAAGTTAATGGGGCTTTGTACAGGTCCAAGGGTCCACCTGCAAGATCAGATTGAAAGATCAGGGCCTATCACAGGACAAATTGTGATTGGGGAGTTTGTGTGCTAAGGCACAGCAAGAAGCGTCTTTGTGGTACCAGGGATTTTGCCTACCCAGTATTGATCATTACCTGCCTCTGAGAATTAACATAGTGCAAAGTTGTCCAAGACTCTTCATGAAACTTTCCTCACTTTCTTTGGCCCATCTGGTTTTCTGTGTGTAAGTTTTCCACAAGATTCACATGACTAAAACATGCAAAAATTGTCACTGTGAACATGGTTGTTCCCAGCTAAAACAGCTACCCAGCTTCAGTGAGATCATGTGGCAAAATGAGATTAATCTCAAATCTCTGAAAAGGGCAAAAATACTTTGCTTTGGAACATTTCAAATATCGCCATGAATGTTTTGCACTGAGAAGCCATCAAGCCTAGCCCCGAGTAAACCTCAACCATCCCTGACAAGTGTTTGTCTAACTCAGAAGTGAGCAATAATTTTTAAGGGGGGCCACTCCAAGATTTTGGCAAGCGGTCAAGAGCTGCACTTCTATGGAGAGGGTGCAGAGTCTGGGACAGAGGTTGAGTGCTGAAGGGAGCTTGGGGTGGGGAACTGGGGTGAGGAGGAGGTGTAGGGTCTGAGAGGAGTTTGAATGAAGGAGGGGGTTGTGACCTGGGGCAGAGGCTTGAGGTGCAAGGTTGGAGAGGGGGTTTGGGTGCAGGAAAAGATTCTGGCCTGGGAAAGAGGATCCAGGAGGGGGTGCAAGGTCTGAGAGGGAGTTGTGACCTAGGGGAAGAGGGTGCAGGGGTTTGGGTGGTTACCTGGGGAAGGGGGTTGGAGTGCAGGGGTGTAGGATCTGGGAGGGAGTTGTGACCTCGAAAGGGGGGGGGAGAATTTGGATGGTGGCCTGGGGCAGGTAGTTGGAGGGGATAGAGAGGGTGGGGTGCTGGAGGCAGGCTGTGGCTGGAAGGCACTTACTTAGGCATCTCCCAGCCACCAGCTCTGCAGGAACCTGATGCAGGCTGTCTGCTGCAGTCCGAGGCTCATGGGCTGGCTGCACCACATGGCTCTGCTCTGGGCATGGGGGTGGGGAGATAGGGAGGAAGGCTTCACACATTGCCTCTGCCCCAGCAAAATTTCTCAGCTCCTATTGGCCAGAAACTGGCCAATGAGAACTGAAAGATTTTGGTGGCGGGGGGAGGGGGCAGAGTGCAAAACTTCCCTTCTCCCTCCCGAGCGTCCAGAGCAGAGTGTGAGCTGCTCTGTGCCTAAAGATAAAGATAAAGATAATGGAGATTGCCTATCTCCTAGAACTGGAAGGGACCTCAAAAGGTCATCGAGTCCAGTCCCCTGCCTTCACAGCAGGACCAAGTACCATTCCTTACAATTTTTTGCCCCACATCCCTAAACGGCCTCCACAAGGATTGAACTAACAGCCCTGGGTTTAGCAGGCCAATGCTCAAACCACTGAGCCATCCCTCCCCCCTAAGGGTCCCGTGGGCCAGATCCGGTGGCTTGGTGGGCTGGATCTGGCCCACTGGCTGCCTCTTGCTCACTCCTGTCTAACTTGTTCTTAGAAACCTCCAGTGATGGGAATTCCACAGCCTTCCTTGGAAGCCTGTTCCGTGAGATTAGATTTGCCTTTGTGAGAGCCTATTATAACCAGACCCTCTGGGGCAGTCGGAGAGGTTCTCAGTGTGGAGGTCTTGGATCTCTGTTATGTATGCAGTTCAGCTCCACACATCCAGGGGCTGTGTGGGTACCACAGAGAGGAAGTTGGGAGTAGGGGTATTCTAGTTTTCAAGCAAAATGGTTACAAATGTTGAAGGGGCTGGACAGATATTCACAAAACTTCAGGCTAGCCATACCCTCAGTCATGACACCGCAGAATTCCACCCAGCTGCAAGTCACACTTAGCACTTATATTGCACTTCCTATGTTCAAAACCCTGTGCAAATTTAATGCATAAAACAACCCAGTAATCTTGTAAGGGTCGTGACTCCCATTTTAGGGACCAAAAAAACCCAAAACAAAACCAGAGACAGAAAGGTAAACTGACTTGCCAGAGGCCAGAATAAATCAGTAGCTTAGCCAGGACTAGAATTCACAATCCCCTGCCTAGCAGCTGTATGGTTAATGACCAACTTTCCCTGTTTTTGCAGAGAACACCTACAAAACCACCATTTTTTGTGTGAGAAATTCAAAGTGAAGCTGCAAAATGTTTTGGTATTTGCAAAAACCAGTGTATAGCAGTCAGATTGAAGCAGCACAGCTTTTGCCATGAACTTAGCATCAGTCTGAAATTTTAACACTAATGACTGCAAGATTTGGCTGTCTGTACCTTTAAACTGAAACACAGAAAGTGATTGCTTTGTCTCAGTTATTAAGTAATGGGCCTGCACCATAGCATGAAGACACTCTCCTGTCCCATCTTCTCTCAGCATTGCACTCCAAAGGAAGCAAACAAGCCTTCTTAAGTAGCCTGCTGCCTACTGACTGGTCAATGTTTCCTCCTAGCCCTTCTAGCCTCTGAAGGACTAAGTCGTGTTGGCAGCTTGACTTGGGTTTTTTTCATAAGTGTGTGTATGGGATGAGGGGAGATATCAGAGCAATGGCATCTCCTATAGGGGACAGAAAAAGCCCAATTCAAAAAAAATCACATTTTCACTGTGTGATGGGATCTTTTTCGCCATTGTCACTGCTTTTGCTGATGCCACTGTAACATTGCTCGTATTGCCACTCTAGGCCAATGGGAGCAGCTCTCCACTGACATAACTCTGTGCACTCCACCACTTATGCTGACAAAACGTATGTCTCTCTGGGGCATGTTTTTTCTCACACCCCTGAGTGACATGAGTTTTGCCACCATAAGTGGTGGTGTAGACATGGCCTCTGAAGTGGGTGTGGACAGGGGAGTTCCCAAGAGCACTGATGATCTGCAGCTCTGTGTCCATGGTGAAGGCAGATAGTTGTTGCATATCTTAGCCTCCTATGATCAGTCTCTGAAAGAGCACGATAAATGTTAAAATTCAGGGAAGCCAAGGGAAATATGATGACTGGCAGGGGAGTGGCTGGTACCGAGATCAGAGATGCCTATCTCCTGTGCCCCTGACATTGCACTTTGTCCATGGATGTATGGATCAAAAAGACAGAAGAATGTGACAACTGCGGGGAAAGAGCACAAAGTTTAAATCCTCCATCAGCCGGGGACAGGAACAAAGAGAGAAATGATGGAGTGCTTTCAGAATCAATACACACAGCCATTACTTGGCAGAAGATAAGTGTCTGTGCAGTTCAGATAATTTCCCAGAGAACATAAGTGCTAAGAGATGCCAGCAGAAAGGACAGGGGGTGCATGCTGGAAACCCAGATTCCATTCATCCTTTTGAGCTATCCTGGAAACTGATTTATTAATTGCCTAGATATACCCATGTACTCAGATCTCCGACCAGAAGAAGAATTTGTATAGTTCAAAAGCTTGTGTCTCTCACCAACAGAAGTTGGTCCAGTAAAGATTTACCTCACCAACCATATCTCTGCCTACTGACATGCAAAGTACCTACTTGGCATGAGGAGGGTCTATTGTCTTCTAACTCTGCTGTCTCAAGTGACATAATTCACTACTGAAGACAGTGCCAAATCCAACAGTAATGTCACTACTTTAGCCAGTGAAGGCTATTGGACATTGTAATGTTAACATCTGATGCCATGGGTGGGTGAACAACCATAACTTTGTCACTTCCTAACTTCTGTCTTAAGCCATGCATTCTAGATCCATGCAAAATGTTGTTTGTATGTCTTCCTGTGTCCTCTTCACACTAGCCCTACATAAACACGATTACATGCCTCTGGTTCTAGCCCTGCAGAAGAGTTTCCTCCTGGCTGAAATGAAGTCTGAGGCATTTCAGCCTCAATGAAACAGTAGTATAAGAACATGATGAGGAAGGGAAACTGGGGCTTTACAATGTAGTGGCTTTCCCAATTGATTGGTGAGTTAATTGATTGGTAATTAATTACTGGTGCAGTGGTTGCAATTATGTTCCCTCTGGCAGAATAAGGAGGAAATCAGACACCAGAGATTCCCCAAGAAGCTAATTATCTCCAACTTTGTTAAAAGAGAATGATAATTCCATTCAAAAATAGCATCTATGCATATTTTTCTTCTTTTGGAAGCTTGGAAACCAGTTAATTTTCAGGAAAAATCTTATGGAGTCCTACCTGGAATACTTATGCAAAGAAGGTAGATCAAATGAAAGAACAAGGTATAGGCAAATTGTGAAAGACAAGTTCATTACTATTTAGCATAATGGCAATGTTAGTTGATTCTGAATCTAGTCAACAACTTTCCAAAGTTGCAACATACATACTGTCCTCTATTCTATGTTTAGCAGGGGTCCCTCTATCTAGCACTTGATTTTCCTCAGTCTCGGTAAGCCTCTGAGTCACTTATTCTTTTAAAATCTCATTGTATACCCTTTCCTTTTCTACCAGCTTAAAATGTATTATTGGCTGTCTCTATAAAGCACAGTTACTAGGGATGAAGGAATCATTTTAAAGAAAATAAGACACCCTCCCCCCACTTTAACTGTTGCCTATTTCTAGAAGTGGACTTGAATTGAACTGAATAACTTTTTGAAGCTTCTAAAATCTCAGATTAACTCCCTCTTGCCTACTCATTATTTTTCATTTGCCAAAGCAGGAAGCACCAGAAATCTTGTGAGACAGCCAGTCTTGGCAAGATTTCCAGCTAAAAGGTTGCAGATGTGCAAGACTCAGAGTTGGGGTAAGCATCTGAACATGTCATTTTCTCCTCAGTCCCCAATTAGTTCATATAATAAGGCTTTTACTCTGTTTCTAATGTAAATCCACCTCAAAAAAAGATGGAAGGAGAAATAAAGACAAAGTAATTTTCATAGAATTATAGAACTGGAAGGTACCTTGATAGGTCATCATGTCTAGACCCCTGCCCTCCCAGCAGGACCAAGCACCATCTAGATCACTCCTGGTTAGATGTCTGTCTAACCTGCTCTTAAAAATCTCCAATGATGGAGATTCCACAACCTCCTTAGGCAACTTATTCCATCCCGGCAATTAAGAAGTTTTTCCTAATGTTCCACCTAAACCTCCCTTGCTGCAATTTAAGCCCGTCTCTATCATCAGAGATTAAGGAGAAAAAAAATTCTCTCTCTTCCCTGTAGCATACTTTTTGGTACTTAAAAGCTGCTATTGTCCCCTCTCAGTCTTCTCTTTTCCAGACTAAACAAACCCAGTTCTTTCAATCGTTCCTTATAGGTCATGCTTTCTAGACCTTTAATCATTTCTATCTTTAGAGTTCACCTTTGAACACATTTTATGTAGACAGAGGATAGTGGGAATAGCATCACCAATTATCATGACTTTTATTGTGAGTCTTGCAATATTTGGTGTGTTTCTTACAGCCTCAGCTCTTGGAGGCATGTGATTACACCAGCATCTCCATGTTCATTAAAAATGGACATTTGAAGTCATCAGGATGGTGGAAAAAGGCTAGAAATTGTAAGACCCAAATCCACAAAAAACAGAAACACCCAAGAAAGCAAGTAAAAGGAATCCCTTGTCTGTTATTTTGTAAAGACTCATGAATTGTAAACCAATCTCCTGATTTTGGAGGGCTTGCCTCATGATTTTTGAGAGTTTGGTTTGGCAATACTTTGGGAAAGAGAGGGAAATCTCCTGGCTACCTTTTTAAGGCCAAGGATTTCTTTCCTTCCACTACATGGAAGGTACCATAGTCCTGTCTGCCTCATAGGGACACAGAGAAGAGCTGACTACATGCTGACTCCATTGCAGTTGCAACATGGATTCAAATCTAAGAGTGCCCTCAGATCTCTATCTTGCACCATTCTGCATTTCCTCTATCTAATCTACCAATCACTTCGTGTGTAAGTGCGTACACATATTTATACATAAATATAAACCCCAGGCACACATTTTTATCCTCAAGTAATAAAATGTAATGGAAGAATTTACAGTCATGGGCTATAAAGCAATAACAGTCATAAAACCATTTAGCAGGGTTCAGATGCAGGTGAAAGGAGAAGTTCATAAGTTCAGCATCTGAATATATTTCCCTGTAATCTCCCGCACAAACAGCCAGGCCCAGACTGGCATGATGCAAGTGATGAAAGTCCTGGAACAATCTCAATGGCTCATGCATTAGATATTCTAAGACCTGGTTTGCTTTTTCTTTATAAAGAGTATTTTATGTAGTCTAATGTGTCCAGTTAAACAACGCTGCAGATACGAGTTCTCTGCCCACAGAACGGATTCAGCATGGGCAGCCACTGTGAAAGCCTGCTGATGCAGAAGAACATCAGGACAATAAGGACCCTCCCTCCAGTACTAGCAGTGGTAGAATCATAGGACACTAGAACTGGAAGGGCCCTCGAGAGATCATCAAGTCCAGTCCCCTGCCCTTACAGCAGGACCAAGCATGGTCTATATCATCAATGACAGGTGTCTGTCTAACCTGCTCTTAAATATCTCCAGAGATGGAGATTCTACAACCTCCCTAGGCAACTTATTCCAGTGTTTAACCACCCTGACAGTTAGAAGCTGTGGTGGAGACAGGGCTCAGGAGCCCTTTCTTCCCTGAAGTAGAAATAGATGACATGGTAAGTTGTGTCTACGCATAGGTGCTGGATTACCGGGGTGCTGCTGCCCCTGACTTGAAGTGGTTTCCTTTATATACAGGGTTTACAGTTTGGTTCAATGACTCTCAGCAGCCCCACTATACAAATTGTTCCAGAACCCAAGTCTCTACTCCACCATTTCTATCACTAGTAACTACTAGTTGGTAGACATAATGGCTTAGCTGAGTGTGAGGCAGGTCACCATGAAGAAAAATGAGAACACCCATCTCCCACCTAAGGCCTTAGGCACATGGTCCTTGTGTTTACACTGTTTGTTGAGCCAAAAAGCAAAGAATTGTGATCCAGCTCAAATCTAGGCCATCTGTATGGCATGAAAGCTAAGATCACAAGGCTGATTCTAAATTGCAATTTTAACCCAGAGATGGTTCTGTCCTACCCACTCCTTCTCACCCCAAAGACAATGAACAATCACAAATGAACACCTGGAGAATTCAGTGTCATGTTGCTATCAAGTTCCTTGTCTTCATTATTTAATAGTCAAGCTGAACTTTGTCTTGATGCTTTATCAAATAAGTCATATTATTCATTGGATAAGATAATTATGAAATGAAGCATAGGGCAAAGTTATGTTTTAGAAAAGAAATTGTTAGAACATGTGAGAAGTACCCCTATATTTACTGTATCTTTTGGTAACAAGCAAAGTTTCTGGTTCTTCTAGGAGCATAGTTCATTAGATTGGGAAAAAAGGAAAAGGTTATGGTTAAAATGGAGTGAATTTTTTTCAACAAACAAATTTGCCAAAAAAATTCATTTTTTTTGTGTTGGGGGTGGGGCAATGAAGCTATTCTCAAATTTCAGTCAAATCTGGCAAATGATTTTTGTGAAAAACAGAACAGAATCAAAACTGAAAAATTTCAAAAAGTGTCAAACAGTTCATTTAAAACATTCTTTGAATTAACATTCAAAATGTTTTGTTTGGCCAGAATGAATTCCCCCCTCCTCCTCCAGTTTTGTTTTGTTGAGAAATAAGTGGGAAAATGTAGCTAAAGTTTGAAAAGAACTGAATCCCCCCAATGTTGATTTGGCCATCAAACCATCCATTATTCACACAAGTCTGCCTAGGATGGATACCATGTGTGTGCCTTGTCATTCACTAAGACCTCAGCACTTTTTAAGTTTCATCACCTTTATGATCTAAATTTCTTACAGAAAATCAGAACATTGTTTCTGAAGGGACCACAGCTACTTTTTACCAAACCTCTATTGAGCAATTGATCCTTTTTCTGGGAATATAAGATTTGCTTTACCAGAAGAGATTAGTGGCCCATCCAGGCCTTGTCTCTTCTCTCTAACAATAACTCATATTTGACCTATACCAGTTACACATTTCATACCTCACTCTTGAAAGAGGCTGACATTTCATTACCGTCATATGTTCAGCATCCCTGAATCCCCACTGAGCTCCAACAGATATCACAAAAGTTAATTTGTTAACAAAATCCAATTAATCCTCCTGCTCATATATGCACATGATTGTTCCCCACATACTGTTATGCTTCAGAGTGTGACTACTGCTGAAAGCTGCATTCTGATAGACTGGCAAGGTTTTTTTTTTAATGATATCACAGTCTGACAGCAACTCACAATGGTGCATAGTTGAGATCTCATCACTTTATATTTTAAAAGTAACTCTCAGCTCATTGTGTTTAAAGGGTTTTCTTTGTATATACTTCCCATGGTCAACCTTTCTTTTTAAAATGTGAGGAAAAAAAAATCTATGAAGTTTTAGCTGCAAAGGCAAATAAACATATAACTGATTTTCTGTCTTTCTCTTCCTACAGTTGCATTCCTTCCTTCCCCCATATGCTCTGTGTCATCTCTTACTTTGGCTCAATCTCCTGACAGGAGTTGCTTTTCTCTGTTGAGCCATATCTGAGTGGCAGGGCTTTGCAATAGGAGGAGCTGGGTCATATTGTGGGCACAGATAAGGAAAAGAGAATGCATTATTGAGAAGCATCTCAAACTGTCCCTACGTCTCAGCAGCCAGAAAGCCTCTTCTAAAAGCGCTCTCTCTCTCTCTCTCACACGCTCTTTAAAACAACATTGCTAGAAGTGGCAAAATCAAGCACTCAAAAGCTAGGAAATCCAGAATTAAAGTGTCTGTACATTATTCATTTGACACCCTCCAAAACACACATATGCAGTCTTTAATGTCATAATTACACACTATTTTCCCTCCCATTGGACACTTGCTAAATTCTTGACACAAATGGCATTTTCCTGCCAACTTTCAACGTTCCGGTTCCCAACGTCCCGGAGTAGCTAGAACGTTTTAAACAAAAATGTCTCAAGACTTTTGAAACAATAGGGAAAAATATCCCCTCCTTAGCACTGATCTTGGGAACAAATGTGGAAATGCCATTTTGGCTGAAATTTTCCAAAAAGATTAAGCCTCAGACAGAAACCTGACGTGGAAAATTTCAGCCCAAATAGAGTTTCCTAAAGTTATAAGCAACTGAAAACAGTATTGTAATGGGAACTATCAGACAACCTTAATAAATAGGTGGAATGACCAGCCCCACATATAAGACACATCTATAAGCAGCTTGGTTAAATTTGTAGATACAGAACACTTATTGAGAGGAAGTGAGAATTTACTGTAATATTTCTATGACTTCTAGGCACGCCTCAGTTTCCCTTCCTACATTGCATTGAAGCCCAGTTGGTGCAAACACTGCTCCTGGAACAGTGCTGTAATGTATATGGGCCACCTTGCTGTCTAGGGGGTGGGGTGGGGGAATGAATACAGTCTTTAAAGAATTAGCACAAACTGACCCAAATTAACAGACAGTCCAGAAAGACAACAAGGTCCTGATGAGTGAACTATCAATACATAACTGCAGGAAAACTGCAGCAGATGGGACTTGGTAACTAAGCAGGAGAACAAGGTGCCAGGTGATTGGAAGGAGGGGGAGTTTTGGAGGGACTCAGAGGAGCCTGGAGAAAATGGGGAGAACTGCAGATGTGGTACATCGTAGCTTGGCTGGTACCCCAGGACTTGGTCTTAACCAGAATAGACTATGTCTTAACTTTTGCCTCACTTTACTAACCTAAGGACTTTCTTATTCTGTATTTCAAATAATTAATCAAGGCTGGAAGTGTCCCTTTACATACTCTCAGAGCACTGCTTCCCTAAAAGGCTACCATACAAGTCTCCAGCAGGACTATGGATTTGCTACAGGAAGCCCTATAGAGCAGGGTGGGAAACCTAAGACCCAGGGGCTGGATGTGTTCTCCAGCTTGCCTGGATCTGGCCCCTGAGACTCAGGGCTCCCCCAAGCATGGAGGAGCCCATTCTGGTGCTCCACCCAACTCCCCACTGCAGAGCTGGAGCACATAAAATCCATTAGCCTGCCCTCCCAGCCCCAGGTTCTGTTGTGAGAGGAATGTGGGGAGTGTTTTTCTGCTTCTCAAGTGAGAGGGGCACATCAGTGAGGAATTTTTTTTTGCTTCCCACTTATGTATGGCCCCTAACTGATTTTTCTGTGAGTCAGTGGCCCCTAACCCAAAAAGGTTCCCCACCCCTGGTGTAGAGAGACAGGGATGGGAGGCACTCAAGGTCCAATCAGAATCATGGAAGACACAGGCCTGCCTGGTGGAAATGTCAGAGTCCTGACACAATAAAGGGGACTAAATGATTTTTTTTTTTGGCTTAGGGGATGAACCAAAAACAAATACATCATTTGGCGTCAAGTGAAAAATCAATTCCCCTTAACTCCCACCCCCCCAAACCCACAAAGGAACAATAAAAAATCATTTTGGGCTGAACAAAATGCTTTGTTCTAAATTAAACATTTTATTTCTGGACGTTTTTTTAAATGAAAAGTTGAAACATTTTTGTTTTGAAAAACAAACATTCGTGGCTTTTTCAGAATTTCCTCCTCTCCAGCCCCCCCCTTTTTTTGGTCCAAAACTATGTTGCGATTGACTTGAATTATTAAGGTTTCAGTCAACCTAAAACTGCATTTTGGCAAATAAGCTATAATAAGCTATTCCTTGAACATACTTTGCCCAGCTCAATTCCTGAGCACAGCTTAGTCATGAGAATGATTAAAGGATTAGAAAACATTCCTTATAGCGACTGAACTCCTTGAGTCTATCTATTTCACTTAACAAAGAGAAGGTTAAGGACTGACTTGATTACAGTCTGTAAGTACCTACAAGGGGAACAAATATTTAATCATGAGCTCTTTAGTCTACCAGAGAAAGACTAACACAATCCAATGGCTGGAAGTTGAAGCTAGACAAATTCAGACTGGGAATAAGGAACAAGTTTTTGACAGAGAAAGTAATTAACCACGGGAACAACTTACCAATGTTTGTGGTAGGGTCTCCATCAAGGATGTTTTTCAAAGAGATTTGCTCAAGGAATTATTTAAGGCCTGTGTTATATAGAAGGTCAAACTAGATGATCATAATGGTCCCTTCTAGTCTGGAAATCTATTAAGCCCTCCACTTTATTCTCCCCCAAAGCCTCCATCTTCCGTTGCAACTTGCACAGCATTCCCTTATGATCACTGCCAATCCGGATGTCAACCACCTGGAAATGAGCTCTGGGATTTTTCTTTTAGCTGTCTTTCTCTTCTTCTCCACCCCACTATTTTCTCTGGTTTTTGGAAGACAAAAAAAAAAAAAAAAAAAAGGGAGACAGAAAGGATGATGGTCCAATGGACAATTCAGAAGTAAATCTGAGGCTTTTAGATTTCCTCCTGAGGGCAGACATAAAGAGACCCCATGATGTGCAGGGCTCTTATATCTGGAGGTTTGGTTTTCTTCTCTGAACTACCCTAAGGGCTTCTCTACATGGACAGTACAGCTTTAGAATTTAGTGGAGATGCCGCCTACGCCAACAGGAGAGCTTCTCCACCTCTCTGAAAAGCAGTAACTATTCCTGTCCACGTAGTACTACCTACACTGGGCGCTAGATTGATATAACCACAGCCTGGTGTACATGACAGAGTTAGGCAGTGCTTAATTTGTAATGAAAGAGGTGCCAGGCTCAAGCAATTTTTCTTTTTAACTTTTGTAAGTGACACAGCAACTAACACGTGCCAGGTTTATGAACTACCAAGCCTACAGGTGTTAGGGACCAGCTTTGGTACAAGTAAAGCACTGGAGTTAGGTTGATGTAAGGCAGCTTATATTGACCTAATTCTATGAGAGTCTGTACTCATTTGTAGCTTCCACAGATGTAACTTGCCCACTCCCCCAACTTAATAACTGCACCTCTGTAACAGGTACAGCACTAGTGTCTCCATTTTGAGGTGCAGACATTTCTTACATCAACTGCTGCTGGCTTTCAGAAACCATCCCACAATGGCCCATGCTGGCTGTTAAATCTGTGCAAATGCTTCTGCTGAGGATGCACATCATAGACACAAGGAACACAGTGTGGCCGTGTAAAACAGATTCAATTATTACAGTGACTGTCAACATAACTTACGCTGACTTAATTTTGTAGTGTAGACTTACCCTTCACCTCTCTACCCCCCTGCATGAAGTAGTTATTCTGCATACTGTAGTAATTTAGACCAGGGCTATAACTATGCCAGTGGAAAGTTTTTCTGATTATGACAGGATCCCCCTGTAGGCTTTGTTGCACATGTGGGTCTCTGCCCACTTCTCCAGGCCAGCCAGTGCAGGGCCACTGGGGCACCTGAAGCTGTCCTCCGCAGCCATTAACTTGCTAATGGTACAAACAATATTTGTAAAGATCATTAAGTGGTCCACAGAGACCCTCAGCAATTTTCTAGTGGTCTGTGAAAAAAAAGTTAGACTACAAAAACAATCAAAGCACCTCACTTTATTTTAATTTACTTATTACTTATAACATAGACGGAGGATGAAGAATGAAAAATGGGAAGGGCGGGAAGAGAGAATGTTCTTTTTCTTGGTTTGGTCCCGGGGGGTGGAGGGAAGGGTGAGGGGAGAGGAAGCTGAGCACAGGACCCCACTAACTCTAAATCTGCCACTGCTGAATATCCTGATTCCTCTGGGCTGCCCCCAGCTCATTCGATCTTAGGGTCAGCTCTGATGGAACAACAATCATGGCAATAAAGTTCCTGCTGTTTCATGAGTAACACCCAGGGAACACGGTTTGCTGTTGAGCACAGTAACTAGAGCACACAAGGCAAATGTTTGTATAGCAAATTTCGTGCAGAATCAAATTGATTAGTACTTAACAGCTTTTATACACCTCTTAGCATCTTTTATACATACTCCTGCTTCCCAAAGCTCTTCAGAAGAGCAACAAATGAGCTGCTGGATGGGCAGTGATCGTGCAGGCAAAGAGGTCTGCCCTAAAGCTCAGCAATAGCTCCCATCTCACCTTGTTAGAACCCGGATACTGAGATTGGAAAGATTATTCATGATGCTGTGGTTGTCTCTTACTTTCTATGTAAAGCACCCAGAGATCTTTCAAGAGGCCATGTGGATGCTAAAGGAGAGTTCCATGTGCTCAGGTAGATACTTGATCCCCATGTTTGTGGGGTTCTTTGCAGGTAGTAATAAAGGAATTACCCTGCCAGGTGAACAAGGCGTGCTCTGGAGGAGATGCTATTAAGTACCAATTCAGGATGAAGTGCTTAGCCCCAAACCAGAGCTCCTTCACTTACAAGGTACCCCAAACCAATCAAAAAGAGAGCTGCTATCTTGACACACTGGCTAACAAGAAGTCATACAAGCAATTCCTTCAGATGCTCCAGTTCCCCTGTATCACCACCAGTAGCACTTCTTATACAGAGGAGAGGTTATGAAAACCAGTTTAATCAAATAAAAGGTTCTTCCGATCACAAAAGAACAGCCAAAGTCCCAGGTCAATTTATAATTCAGACCTTACCCCCAAAAATTCACTGTTACCAATTGTTTGGTACCTTCAAATTAAAGGTTATTTATAGGAGAGGAAAAAAGGGAATAGGGCAAAAAGAAAATTAGAATTGGTTAAAGGAATCAAATATATACAATAATTGCAACATTCTTAGATCAGGCTTGAAGCAGAGATGGAATAAACTGCTGCCTTAAGTCAAGTCTCTAGAATACAGCCATAGTTTGGATGGCTCATTCCATCCTTTGTTTAGAGCTTCAGGCTACGTCTTGACTGCAGGCTTCTTTCAGAAGAAGCTTTTACGGAAGAGATCTTCTGAAAAAACTTCTTCCGAAAGAGAGCATCCACACTGCCAAAGTGATCTGCTTTTTCGAAAGATAGCATCCGCACTGAATGGACGCTCTCTCACATGTAAGCTGTGATTACTATGGATGGAATGGCTACCAGGGCACCTGTGCATTTTCCTCTTTCCTCTTCTTCTGAAAGAATTCCCTCTTCCCTGTCCACACAAGCCTTTTTCCGAAAGAGCTCTTTCACAAAAAGACTTCTTCCTCGTAGAAAGAGGCTTACCAATGTTGGAAAACCGCCTCTGTTTTTTTAATTTTTTTTCCAAAAGAACATGATTGCAGTGTGGATGTAAATGAAGTTTTTTCACAAAAACAGCCATTTTTCCAAAAAGACTCTGTAGTGTAGACATAGTCTCACTTTGAGCAAAGTTCCTCCAGAGTAAGAAACAGGACTGAAGATGAAATAGAGAGATGTCCAAGGCCTTTTATATCTTTGTCATAAGGAGGGAATCCCATGGTTCTTGCTATGGAAAAGTACAGCAACAAGATGGTGTGTGAAGTCTCAAGGGCAAGTCACTTGTCTGTGCAGGATTCAGTTCTTTACAGGTTGAAAGTCCATTCAGTTTAGTTGGGTGCCACCCATGCTTCTTAATGAGCCAATCTACTTGAATAGTCTTTCCCAGACAAGCTGACTAGATACATTGTGGGTGTTACTATAGAAGCCAATATTTGAAAAACAGGTACAAAATTAATGCTCATATCTTCAAGTACAAAGATATTATAAGCCCATAAATGGCATAACCAGCAAACCAGAACTTTTCTAATAATATCTCACCTGGCAACATTTGTATAAGATTTGTGACAAATTGGAATAGGGGTTGCAACAGTGATCTATACGGTCATATTTTAATCAGATAACATCACACCAGGTCAGACCAGTAGTACGGTTATTTATCTTAGGTCCTTATCTAAGCTCCTCCTCAGGCTTTAATGTATTTCTCCTCACAACAATCCCGTGAAGCAGGGCAGTGCTATCAACCCCATTTTAGAGAGACAAACTGCTAGAGCACAACAGATGCAGTGTTTCAGTATAGACACTACCTACACAAATGCGAGGCATTCTCCAGTTGGTGTAAGTAATCCACCACCTCAAGAGCTGGTAGCTAGCAGAATTCTTTCATTGTCCAAGCACTGTCCACATTAGATTCTAGACAATTATTGCAGAAAGGGATCTAGTGGTCATAGTGGACCACAAGCTAAATATGAGTCAACAGTGTGACACTGTTGCAAACAAAGCAAACTTGATTCTGGGATGCATTAACACGAGTGTTATGAGCAAGATACGCAAAGTAATTCTTCTGCTTTACTGTGCACTGATTAGACCTCAGTTGGAGTATTGTGTACAGTTCTGGGCACCACATTTCAAGAAAGATGTGGAGAAATTGGAGAAGTTTAGAAAAGAGAAAACTGAGAGGGGACATGATAATAGTTTTCAAGTATTTAAAAGGGTGCTACAAGGAGGAGGGAGAACAATTGTTCTCCTTGACCTCTGAGGATAGAACAAGAAGCAATAGGCTTAAATTGCAGCAAGAGAGGTTAGATAGACATTAGGAAAATCTTCCTGACTGGGTGGCTAAACACTGGAATAAATTGTCTAGGGAGGTTGTGGAATCTCCATCTCTGGAGATATTTATGTGCAGGTTAGATAGACATCTATCAGGGATGGTCTAGACAGTACTGGGTCCTGCCGTGAAGGCAGGGGACTGGACTTGACCTCTCAAAGTCTCTTCCAGTTCTAGTGTTCTATGGTTCTATGAATTCTTGCAGAGGTGTGGATTTTTCATATCCCCGAGATTCAGCTATGTTGATGTAAGTTCCCAGTAGTGACCAGCCCTAAATCATAGACTCATGGGGTTGGAAAGGATCACAAAATCTAATCTAATCCCCTGCCAAGATGCAAGATTCATTTTATCTAAATGACTTGTTCAAGGCCTCACAGGATATCGACCCCAGGTCTTTTATTCCCCAGATTACATTTCTAACCAGTGGGACATCCTTCTCCAGTCCAATGCCCTGTTTCTAGCAGCAATCAGTACTCAACATTAAAATTCAGAAGAAAGTGTAAGAACATCCTAAATGAGCAATAATGGAATAATCTGCCCTGGGGCATGTTCCTTTCTACTCCCCTTCTCCTTGCCTCAATCAGCGATTGTCTATGCCCTGAAGCATGTGGGTTTATATCCTTTATATTTTGAGTCCTATCTAATGTGACTAGGGATAATCTTACATCTAACCAGTGTCTATCCTTTTTGGAAGACATGTGTTAATTAGCATTTAGAATGTTTTCAGTATCTTTAAAAAAAATCCATTGAGATATATAACTTTAAAGAAGTATGCATGATTTTCTGAAAAAGGAAACCTATCAGAACATGAATGAGCACATGCAGTGGTGTTTCTTGTGTAATTTAAACTAATTGCCATTTGCTGCATTAGGGGAGTTGAGACAATCTTTCAGTATACCACAGAGCGATAGAAATTAAAAAGGGAAAAGAGCTATAGTGTTAAAACACAACTTGTCATTAGTTTCACCACTGGCCCCAGACGTTGGTTCCTTTTTAACACAGTCTACCCTCCAGTACTTTGTCCACTTTCCATTTCAGGGAATTCTGAGGCGCTGACTTCACCCATACTAAGAATATGAGACTATCCTCTTGATCAGTGGAAATGGGTGGGGAAGAATCAGCTGACGACAGGTATTATTATGAGATCGGGGCAAATAGACTCTGCAATATAGACTAAGATTACTCACAGCAGTGGTCTCCAACCTTTTTGAGCACGAGATCACTTTTTGAATTTAAGTGCAAGTCCAAGAGCTACCTCAAATATAAACACCTTTGCCCCACCTCCCTCCTGCCCCTTCTCATTCCATTCTCACTCACTTTCATCAAGCTAGGGAAGAGGGTTGGGGTGCAGGCTCTGGTCTTGGATTAAGGGATCTGGAGTGTGAGAGGGGCTCTGAGCTGCTCTTGGGGCAGGCAGTTGGGATGTAGGAGGGAGTTCTAGGTGCAGGTTGTGGGAGGATGTTTGGATGCAGGGGTGCTCGGGGCTAGGGCAGAGGCTTGGAGTGCAGGAGGGGGTTCATGACTGGAGCAGGAGTTTGGGATGTGGGCTTCAGCTGGTGACTCCTGGTTGGTGGTGCAGTGGGGCTAAGGCAGGCTCACCCCATCCTGGCCCTGCACCACTCCCTAAATTAGCCAGCAAACTCCTGGTGTGTCCCCTCTCTGCTCTGTGGAGAAAGGATACAGTGGGAGAAGACACCTTGACATCAGCACCCCTCCTCTCCCACCTCTGCCCTGCTGTCAGCCGATGGTCAGGGCAGTGTGTGTGTTACACCTGAGTCTTCAACTGCTGGGACACAAGGTCCTGTTGCAGCGGGCAGCCTAGGGAGGCTGATGGGCGCCCCGAGAAGTTTAACATCCATGTCTTTGACCGCTAGGACCAGGTCCCTTCATGGCGGGCAGCCAACAGGCTGACAGACGCCCCAGAATTTACAGGGAGAGCTTATTACATCTCAGATTTTGACTGCTAGGATACAGGATCCCTTTGCAGCAGGCAGCCTAGGGAAGGCAGAGAGGTGCTGTCTACGGATCTGTCACCTGGAAGCGACACGATCCAAATGCCCAGCTCTGCCTGTATCTGTCCCTTATGACCGGCTGGAGTTCTTTTAAATTGTGCTTGGTTCTGTTACAGCAACTGAAGGAGTCAGGTTAAAGCTTAAACAGTTACAGGTTTATTAAGGAGACTTATAAAGCATGTGGTTACAATGGCTATTGCTCTACTTCTTAATTATTGACAAATATAGATCTTAAAATAAAATGGTTACAAAGAAAATAAAGATAAAAAAATAGAAATAATGGTACCAAGTGACAGCTTAATCTTTAAAGAGCTCTAATTCTATGTATATATACTTAAACAAAGGACACATACAGGTATAATTTTTACCCCCTTCTGTGCCTCTCAACTCCAGTGTATCAGGCCAGGGCTGGTTCCTCAATTCCTAGGAAAGACGAATACGAAGTGGGCATCCCCGTGGAACCTCAGGAGGCCAATCACCTAACCCGACCAGCAGATAGATGGTAGATTGACGCTCAGAGTAAGTGTGCTGCTGGACCCATCTTTATACCCATAGGGGCCCATATCCTCTTTCTTATCTAAGATGCCAAATTGTGTCGGTCCGTCTTTGTGACGCCAGTTCTTACAAGGGAGTTTCAACTTAATTTACACTTGCAAGAGAGATAACTAAATTGTGAATACTGGGCATTCTTTATTGGGTGGGAGATTCCTCCCCCCGGACGAGTGTGTGTGTTTGTATCAATATGGGTTTCAGTCAAGGGCACTCCTCTGCAGCCTCTTGGTCAGCGATTAGCTCGATCACTCTCATATCTCTGCTTACAGTTGTCCAGGGTCACTGCAGCCAGCATATCCGGGCCTCCTGTCAAGGCTTCAAAGACTATGCTGATTTTACTGCTCTGTGTGTGCCCTGTATGCTCCAGGCATCTCAGAGAGGGGCAAGCAAAAATGGATGTTACAGGGGGGTTCCTGTCTGGCTACACCTGCTCAGAAAGCAGGAGGCTCCCAGGGGAGGGGCAACTCCACGGCAAAGGGCAGGAGATGAGCAGCATTGGGGGAGGGGCAGCTGAAATGCCAGCACTTGATAGACTCTTGGCCAAAATAGTCAAGATCACCTGTCAGAGGCTCCAAAATCTACCAGTGGTTCCCGGGCTACTGGTTGGTGACCACTGACTCACACCACTGAAGATTTCGTTTCTCTGAGACAAGGCATGTTAGGGCCATCAGGTGTCTTTCTTTCTTGCTCATCTATTTGAGGTGGAGGATTAGGGTGGGGCCTTTCAGGTTTAAACTTTGCCTTTCATTAGGGAACACTAGCTTTCCTCACTCAACTCCATGCCTTTTTCAGTCCTGCCAACCCATTCCTGGTTTATAGCCTCTTTCAAATAACTGCTTAGGATGCTGGGGTTGATAAGATCTATCACATAATTGCCTGGGAGCTGTAAATGATTTAAATTGGTTAGGATTCTAATTACTGCTAAATGACTTGATTGTCTCCCAGAGATAGTGGGGCTGTTCCCTCCCAGCCCCTGTAGGCTCATGCTGTGGCAACAGGGGTTGTGCAGAGGTCATGGCACAGGTGGTTGATAAAGGATGTGCCAAGATAATTGGCTAGAAAGCCAGTCAGTCAGGCCCTGTGATAAGACCTATGGCCTTCCTTTTGCTGTAGGGATACTGCCCATGAGTGGAAGCAGGGGGGCAGTTTGAAATTTTCCATGGGAGTAATTGTCCAGCAAGAGGGCAGCATGAAAAGAGAGGGACAGCACTCCCCAGACTATGCACAAAACACATTTGTAATTTAAAACCTTTATTGCTTGATAAGACAGCCCCAGCAATAAGCCTTAGCCACAGCTTAATGTTAACTGTGCACTAAAGGTCACTGCTGAATTGCTCCCTCTAATTAGAAATTGTTCTGGATGATTCACTGCCTTTCCCACAAACCTCTTTCTCTTCTTCCCACCTCTGCCACTGAATGGAGAATGAGAGGCGATGTTTCTTTCCCACTCACTACTAGGTTTGGGAGATGCACCCCTCTCACAGGGAATCTTCTTAGAAAGGGCCAGGCTGGCACCTTCCAATCTGACCTGCATAATGAGCAGAGTTGTATTGCATCTAAGAGCAGAGGAGGGGCTGGCTTGAGGCTGAATTACAGTGTGATTTCTATTTCCCCTTTTGCTCTCTGGGGGAAGTAGGCTGTGCCAGCCATGTGCCTGGAATGACTTCTCCTTCCCCCCACAGCTCACACTGACCAGTGTGACGGGGCCATCTTTTTTTTTTCTGTCTTTGTACAGCACGTGGCATGGTGAGGTCTTGGTCCCAAGACAGAGACTACTGCGTGCTCTGGTAACACAGATAAATAATAATGGTGGGCTAAGAGAGAGGAGCCAAGCCTACTCATGCAGGAAGGGCAGTTGTGTGACTACTATCTCCCCCTGCATTGTCACCCACACTGGGGGGGAAGAGAGGGGAGAGGTAGGGTTGCCAGGTGTCCGCTATTCACCCGGACATTCCGATATTATTGCCTCCTGTCTGGTAAAAAAATTCAGAAAATACCGGACACCTAAGATGTCTGGTATTTTCTGATTTTTCTCCCCGGCCAGGAGGTGAAAATGCCGGGCACCTGGCAACCCTACAAACACTCAACGCCCGGCCTCCCCCCCCGAACCTCCAATACCCCCAGACCCCATGCTTAGCTGGTTCCACAAGGCTGCTGGCACAAAATGGCTGCCAACAAAAAGACCCAGGGGAAGCATTGCTCAACTTCTCCCATGTTCCTATCCCTACACTCACTCTTAAAGAGGACATGCTGTTTTATTTTAATATATATATTTTTTGCTTAATAAATCTTGGGGTCCTTTTTTTCTTCTCAACAACTTTGGTCTCCCCCTCCCCCCTTTTTTTCTTCAACAGAATTTTTCCCCAGTGGTTTTTTTTGGGGGGAGGGGGGCAGGTGTTTGGTATTATTGTTTCAACCATTTGGCAACCCCAGGGAGAGGCTTAGTATGCATTGGGGAGAAAAGGGATAGGCTGAAGCTCCTTACTCCCTTGCACAGGCTTCTAGATCAATTTGTGCTTGAGTCTCCTTTGTTTGTAAACTAACCCAAGGCTGTACTGTGCAAATCCTCTGGGTGAAGGTCTCTCACTGAAGTCCATGAGTGATCTTTGCACAGTCATCTTGCAGGATTGGGCCTTTGTTTCATAAACTCTTCAGGGCAGAGATACTTGGGTCTGGAAAACTCCATGCATATGGTGTTGGGTCAATAAATAATAAGAGTAATTAATGATAACAGGCAAAGCACGCGAGAGAGAGCAAGCAGCAGCCTTTGAACTATTTCCATCAAATGCTGGAAGGCTGGAGGTATAGATCTTGATTGTTGGCCTCTTTGTCATCATTTACTGCAGAGTAGTAAATTTTTGGGCACGCTGCCATTAAGGACTGGCCTGGCCCGGCCCAGTAAAATTATATTGGTGACAACTAGCATTGAGTGGTGCAGCTGGCCCTGTGCTGTCTGTGGTTTAGCTTCCAGTGTTTTACTGAGCTGAGCTCAGTTTCAGATAATCATAGTTAAAACCTACTAAAAGACCAGGCTCCCAGAACTCTGGCAAGGAAGCCAACACCCTTCCCTACCCTTGTACCCAAATGCGGTGAGCTATTTGCTAGGCTAATTCCTCTCCCGCAGATGCACAGAATGAAGAGAAATCACAAGGTGACCAAGTATCCAGCTTCCAAGTTCCCCTAGTGTTGGTGTAGCACTGCAGTGATAAAACCCAGCAATGCCTGCTGTACGCATAGACCTCAACAGACCAGTTTAGTGGTTTAAGAACCTCCACAACCTCACAGAGCCTCCAAAATTAGCAAAAATCAAAGGCGTTGGTGTGGAGGCAATGGGGCAGGGTTCATTCCATCACCTCATAAATGAACATCATTTCTGTGAACTCCATTTCTGTGGTAATTCTAGTGTAATAGTCAGGGTTTTGTGGTGCCCTAGGTGTTCCTTAGCTGCAGACTCACACAGGCCCCCCATAGGGTGTGGCACCACTCATATGTGAAGAGCCCAATTCCCACTCCCAGCTCAGGAAATGGCTCGGAGAGGAAGTTTCAGGGAGTGTTTCTTCTCCCTGCCTGGTGGAGGAAAGGGGGACTGTATGTAACTGTAAAATCTCAGCAGCAACAAGAGAGCTGCTTCTGTACCCTCCTTCTCAGTAATAAACCAACTGTGGTTCATTTCTGGCATGCTTGCCTGGTGTCATTCAAGGGACTGGGTCTGCCTGTGACAACTCACCAATAAGGAGACTGTGGAGACACAGAAGCACAACTCAGGGGGTGTAACACCAACCCACATGAGTGGCAAGAAAAACATGCTTTGCAAAACTTCCGTGTGGGCTGGGATTTGCACACAGCTCTTCCCTTCATGTTTAGGGAGAGCTGCTGACTTGTGGCTCATTGTGATGCTTCACAACTTCTTCAGCTTATGGCAAGATAAATCATTTTAATCACAAAGCCAGCGGAGAATGCTTCATCCCCTCAGATTTCCAGATGACCAAGTGTGATAGCAAAAGAGAGAACCCGTTGAAAGGGATCATAGCTGCTTCAGCAGCAAGATTTAATACATCATGGGAGGGAAATATATAAGAAACATCTGTCAAAGTGTCGGTGTTTTAAAACAAGGGAAAAAATACCCCAAGCAGATTAAGAAAGCCTGCCTCAGCAAGAACAGCATGAAAGGACATTTTGTTGCTTTTACGTTAGGTTTCCCTGGTCATGAAGAGCCTCTCTTCCGTCTTTGTGATTCTCCTGACTCTTGGTAACTCCTTAATACGCCCCAGCGACCTATGTTTGAAAGGTATATTTACAGCTGGGAACTCGCTGACTTGCAGAGGCTCTGCAGAAACCTGCAGATGGATCCATGGGCCCAGAAACTTAAATATTTTGCTTAGAAGAGAGCCCTTTATGGAGAAAATTGAGCAGAATCTGTTTCTTTGGAGCCTGGGGTAGCATTGCTCAGCCTGAGCCAACTGATCAGTGCACCTGAACGGTGACCCAATCCGGAGACAGAGGGAGTGCAATGGTGGATTAACACAATGGACCATGGGGCCGTGGCCAAACGGGGGCCTCCAGAAACTGTAGAAGTGGAGAACCCCCAGCACTGGAACTATACCCCTACTCCTGGTCTTCCTCTTCCTCTGGGAACTCTGCTTCTCCTCTCCCCCGAAGCACTGTCCCCTGGCCAGACCAGAAGTCACAGCAGGGCCATTATAAGAGTCGTCCAAGAAGCCTGAGATGCTGTGGGGAACCCTAGACTTTCCCCCTGCCCCAGGGTAGGGAGCCAGGATGCCTGAGAGCATTCCTTGGCCCATACCTTCACTCCCTATGGTGTGCTGCTTAGGGCAGGTGAGGGTCAGTGGCTCCCCAAGTGACTCGTACCACAGCCTGGCTATGGCTTCTGACCTAGCCATGGCCTCACAGAGAGAAGAGGAGAAGAGAGTGGGGCATGCAGTAGGGAAGGTCTAAGGCCCACTTCAGCCCTCTATTGTTGGTGGTTGCTCCTACCAGGAGCTGTGCTTCGTGGCGGAGCAGCAGATCACCTTATCAGCTCCCCTGCCAGGAAGCACAGCCCCCATTGCTGCTGCTCCAGACCTGTCCAAGGGGTGTCTCTCCCTCTGGTCCTCTGTTTCTGGCATCCCTGAGCCCCCCGGGGTGCGGGAGGCCAAATGCACTTTGTACCCAGGGCCCTAGTACATGTTAATCTGCCTCTGGGGGAGTGGTTCGGTAACCCACACCTCTCCACTGACCAAAGTAATTTATGCCAGGCAGCAGCAAAGTAGGATTGCTGGGAGGAGCACAGGACAGGATTTGCAACATTTGCACAGTGCAAAAAGAGTCAGCGCGAGATTTTTAGGCCCCACTTAAGTTCTCAAAATATGTTTTGCCCAAGTGAGACTTACGTAGTGCTGTGGCCTTGAACTCCTACCTGAATGGGGATTGATTTTATCATCCCTAAGATAAGGGGTTAAAAGGGGTAGAACTGTCACACACACTTACTCTGGGATGACAATAAGCATAAATAGTGTGTCTCACTCTGCCCCGGTCTACACTAGGGAGTTATTTCGAAATAACCCCCTTAGCATCCACACTACCAAGCCTGTTATTTCAAATTAAGGGGCTGGTTATTTTGAAATCTGCACTCCTGCTTTCCATGAGGAATAACGCTTATTTCGAAACAGAGTTAGTGTGGACACTCCGCTGCTGCTATTTTGAAATAACTACTCCCAAGAGTCATTCAAAATGATTTACTCTCCAGTGCTTCCTAGGGTTCCAAGTCGAGGTAGTAGGTCCACAATCACAGAACCTGCCTGGGACTAATTTCAAGACTCCTCCATACTGGGAACACTCTATTTTGATTTTCTTATATCAGGAGTTATTTTGAATTTAATTATTTTGAAATAATTTCCTAGGGTATGTCTACAACTTAGTCCGTGTCTACACAACAGACAGTTATTTTGAAACAATGTCCAAATACTGTCAAGCTGGAGGACTTCTTACTCCGATGCCTGTAAACCTCATCGTACGAAGAGTAAAGGAAGTCAGAGGTGTTACCTAAAAATTCCCATTGGAGGCCACCCAGGGTTACACTAGGTTTATCGTTTGAGGAATTAACACTCCACTATATGGTTAAACTAAAGAGGATTGAACTGCCACTAAATGTTTAAACTAAAGGGGAACCAGCTTTTTCTCTCACACACACATTCATTCATTCACTCATTCACACACATTCATTCCTGCCCTCAGGCACTCACACAGGCATATGGGTTGCAGAAGGAGCCAAGGCATATTGATTCTGGAGGGTCTGTCTGCTGGTCATGGCTGGGAAGCTGGTCAGAAAAGAAAAAGAGCTTCTGGCTGCAGAAAGAGAGCTTCTCAGAAAGGCTATGTCTACACTACAGAGGG